>JARHVA010002598.1:1305000-1990000 GCA_037957365.1 Torreya grandis
TTAAGAATAGAAACAAAGTGTGTGGAATTTTATGTGAGTGTTTCAATTCTCATAAAAATATCACATGCCTCTTGAAGTGGTAAATACACAATGTAAACTATAAAAACAAATGGAGACTTCATCATCACTTATTTCTATCAACCTACTTATATTTTTATTTGATGTAAAATTACTTGTGAACCTAGATGTTCCTACATAAGATAAGATATGGTTTATTTCCATGCTTTATATGATGATAAATTAGATCATGATAGCTTTGCTTATAATTATCATTGTGATGTTACTTCTATTGATGAATAAATGATGGTTCAATATGAGATTAATTTTGTAAAAAATTGAACGAGTAGGACATGCAATGTCACTATCCCTCTTCTTGATTCTCAAGTTGAGGTAAACCAAAATACCTCAAATATTCCCCCCTCATATTATTTGGTTCAACAATCCATATGATATAGTGGACCAATTTAAAAATACACAAGCCAATATATTTATTTTTGAATTTATTAAAGAGGTAGCTATTTTCAAAGACATATTATGAGATATCTTACATGGTGTTACTTTTCCAACCAATACTAAACCTATTTACTTTTATTGTCTTTTGATTATATTAAAAAATAAATAAGACCTCATCTCCTTTGATTTCCATGATCTACCACCTAGGGACATCACTGATCAAAACCTTCCCTTCTACATTAAAGTTAAAATAAATCACTTGGGAATCAAGAGGGTACTCATAGATAATGGTTTTATATGGAACATATGTAGTGAGTCCTTCCTTAATGTGCAAGGAATTGATCATATGTATCTATAACCATTTGATATGGTCATCAAGGGTTATAAAAATCAATCACTAGGTGCCTTGGGAAAAATTATGTTAAATAATGTTATTAGAACTAAAAATCTAGCTAAGAAATGTCAATTAATATCCAATGAGGTAAACTAAAACCTATTACTTGATATATATTTGATTCATCTATGAATGTTATCCCATATACGTTACATACATGATTTAAATTATTTATTAAGGGGTACATTTATATCTATGTTGCAGATGACCTTCTTTTTTGATATTACAAACTTTAGAAACCTATGGAAATCATTACCCTTATTCCAATACACCTCAGCTTAAGATCAGAGCACCCAAACATTCTATTTATAGAGATCAAATACATATTTATGTTATGGTTGTGTTTATAAATAATACTGGTGGTACTAAGATTTAAGATCATAAATAGGATGATTATAAATCCAATAGCATATATGAACATCTAGGCAAGTCTAATTTTAAACTGATTGAGTATAGCGATGACATGCATACATTTGGTATTGAGCACTTATATTGTACTCCTAAGGATTATGGTAGGCCTTTCCATACTTCCATGGCTAATGGAAATATACCTCTCATGGATGAGGGTAAGAAATATATGATTGATACTTGATTTAAATCCAATTAACCAAAGCAACCTAGTGGTCCATTACCTAGATCTTTATAACAATGTTACACTTGGGAGAAAAACATGGGATATATAAATTTTGTGGATTAGGGTGAAATGAACAAGGAAATTTTATTAAATAAACCCCACTCATGAATTGAAACTAGGTCTTGGATATAATACCAACATTAAGGAGAAACTTTTCCAACACAATAAAGGGACTCTTAGTGATTACAAATATCATGGTGATTCTATATATAAATCTTAAATTTCTAAATTTTTAAAGTATAGTACACCAATATAAAATGAGTTTTATAATGTTTCATATTTAGATCTTGTATATCATGAACACTTTATAATTTTTCTAATGATGAATCTCTTCAAGAGTATGTGTGATATTATACTTATTTTCCATCTCTAAATTATAAATTAAGATTACATCATAAGATTAATCATCATGCTTACTTTATCAAGTGTGATCCTAATCCTATTGAATATGATATCCCATTAGATGGTCCAAATTCATTGCACACTACACCTTAAATTAATGATCTTTATGCATTATTAAATGAAGAAACAAGTGATTTCAACTTTAGTATTAAAGAAGATCCTAAACTTGTCTTAGTGTAACATTATATATATATATATATATATATATATATATATATATATATTATTGCTTGGAAATATTATGACATGCTTGACATTGGTCCATTTATAATGGTTCACAATCTACTATTCAATCCAAATGTAAAACCAATATAGTAAACTATTCAAAAGATGCATCTGAAAATTGCTTTATTGGTTAAAGATGAAATCCAATGGTTATTAAATGTAGGGTTTATTTGATCCATTTATTATTCATCTTAGATCTCCAATATCATATCTATTATAAAACATGATGGGAACATATACATCTACAATGACTTTAGATAATTTAACAACACATATTCGAAGGATGACATTCCTCTACCCAATATTGATATGATTATTTATTCTACAATGGGGAATGAGATTCTCTCCTTCATGAATGGATTTTATGGATATAGTCAAATTAAAATTAATCCTTAGAACAAATTTAAAAATACTTTTGCCACCCCTTGGGGTACATTTTTCTATGTTTTTATACCCTTCAGACTCAAAATTGTTGGTGCTACCTATCAAAGGGCCATGACTCACATATTTCATGATTACATGAAAAATATTTTTAAATATATTTTGGGAAAATAAAATAGATGTCAAAACCATGTTAAATACTAAAGAAATATATCGAAATGAGTGTAAGTACAATGCTTAATTGAATCTAAAAAATTGTGTCATGGGTGTCACATATGGGAATTTGTTTGGTTCTATTATCTTTCAATGGGGAATTGAATTTGGAAAATAAAATACATCACTGATATGCATTCATATACAAATTTAAATAAATCAATAAAGTTTTAAAGGAAAAATTAGGACTTAGGGTAATTTTTAGCTCAGTTGGCTAACAAAACCCAAGCTTTTTCTAGAATTTTACACAGGCACCAAATTAAAATGAGATAAACACTTTCAAGAGGCATTTTATTAAATTAAAAAAATCCCTCAGTTATGATGCCCATAATCTAGGATCTATGTCATAACATAGTGGCCAAAAATGTAGTGGTAAAAACATAGTATGACAAAAATGTAGTATGAGAAAACATCGTGAGGACCAAACATAGCGAGGAAAAAACATAGCAGTTTTGGTAATGTTACAAAAATATAGCGAGGAGAATAATTGAAATATTTTAGTGATTAACACATTATTTATTTATTTTCTAGTTCATTTTGGTGATAGCAGCTAACATTTCATGGTGGAAAGGTAATGCAGCAAATTTATAAGTAAAATAATAGAGGAAAATGTGATTTTATGAGTTTTGACCTTTACTTGAAAGTTTTGTCATATATATGTGAGCACATCCTTTGCTATGTTTTGTTCCTATGATGTCTTGTCCTTGCTACATTTTGTCCTCACTATATTTTTTACACTATGTTTTTAACTGCTACATTTTAGTCAGGTACCATAATCTATAATAAACCATTATTTATATACATATATACTATTGAGCATGTTTTAGAAAAAAAAAAAAAACACAATATGATGATGAACATATATAAAGAGAAATTTATTACATCCATCATACACTAGTTTTTTATGAAAAAAGTAAAAATCAATGGAGAAATTATGCTTAGATTTTTTAATCATAATACAAAAACTTAGACATTATAAGTTTTATGCTAAGTCTCATCTTATTACAAATATTTATCTTTTGAGGTAAATCATGTACAATACTTACCTAACCACGTGTATATATATGATGGGCATGTCACCTATGGAATTTTATTTTAGTTTTATACCCCAAAAATAATTGAGAAGGAAATCTATTGCATTTTAGCATATTATGGCTCCATTAGTGGAATATACTCCTATGATTTATACTTTTATACATGAGTTTGTTATGTATACCAGTGAGATCAAATAATATACTACATAATTTGATGGATCCAAATGTATCTCAAGTTTTGGGGTTAATATTATACCAACAACACCCTAAGATCAGAGTATGCCATTACCATATTTATTGAGATTTAAATATAGAAAAAATATAATGAAATATGAGGGTTTGATTCTAGGATTACATGTTTCACATGTTTTAAATATAAAATCCATAAAATTTTATGGTGACTCTCAAATTATCATTAATAAATTCATGGGTACTTACTAAACTAAATAAAAAGGGTATTACCATATAAATATTTAGTCCATAATTTGATTACTTACTTCGAGGACTTTGAGATTTAGAAATATATTTGAAAATAAAAATCATCACATCGATGCTGTGGATAGTGTTGCTTCACCTGATCCTATTGATATCATATATGAGCATGCTTTAATTACTATTAAGAGATTAAAAAATATATTTGTTTCATTACCATCATTACATGGCTTAGATATAATTTTCATTAATAGTAACATTAAAATTTGAGAATGGCACACAACCAACTATAAATTTATCAATGATGAAATATTCCTAAACATTTTATCAAATGATAAAATCAAACTATGACATGATACTACACAATATTTTATAATTGGCGACACATTTTTTAAGATATCCTTTGAGGGTAAACTACTTAGATGTCTTGGGTGCAAATAAACTAAAATTTCATTATGAGATGTTCATCATAGAGATTATGGAGGTTATTTTAGTGGCAAAATAATTCCATACAAATTATTAAAATGGGTTATTATTGGACTTAATGGATCAATAATGTCGAGAATATGCAAAAAAATTTAAGCAATGTCAACAACATAGTAATTTGAAACATGCACCATCTCAATAAATAAAATATATTATATCATCTTAGGTGTTTTTAATTTGGGGTTTAAATATAATTGGAAAGCTTAATCCTACATCATCAAAAGGTCAAAAATTTATCATTATAGCTAATAATAATTTTACTGAATGGGTTGAGGTCTTTCCTTTAGAGTCTATGATGGGTGAATACATATGTAGATTATTTAGGACACATTATATATTCATTGGCATACCTTATGTGATTTTAATTGATAATGGTTCATATTTAAAGAATAAGACAATAGAAAAATTGTGTAAATTATAGGATTCAACATACATTTTATACACCTTATTATCTATAGGGAAATAGCCAAGTTAAGGCTACAAATAAAAAGTTGTTAACATTTTACATAATATTTTTTATAAACATGGGGAAGATTGAAATAAATGGATAGTATATATCTTATGGGCTTATCATATGAGTGTTTTAACAATTATATGGACAACCCCCTATATTTTGTTGAAAGGTACTAAGACATTTTTCACACATAAGATTGAAATCCCTTCTCTATGTGTATCAATTATAGAAATTATTAATTATGATAAATGTAAAAAAAATGGTGACATAAATTATAAATTATTGATGAGACACACATTAATTCTCTTGATCATTTATGAATGTATCAATTTTTTTCTAAAAAGAATAAAATTAAAATGTTAAATCCATATAATTTCACATTGGTGATGTGGTGCTATAATAAAATAAAAAGAACACAAATGTAGATAAGGAATAAAAATAAAATTATAAACAAAATTGGGTAAGTCCCTTTGTTTTAATAGAAACACTTGGAATAGAGTTATGTTACCTACCCACCTTAGAAGGCAAACCATTGGATACCCTAGTGAAAATCATGCACTTTCAACATTTATGCACACAATCCTCTTCTCTAAATTTGTGGGTATCATCCTATCATCTCTCCTTAAGATTATTATTTACATCTTGTGTATAGAGCGTATGTTGGGACACATTTTTTTTCCCTCTCAACATTAAGTATATAATTTATATCTTTCTACTTGGGGGTAGAAGAATGTGTTTTATTTGAGAGTACATTGAAATTGATCATACATCTATGTACATATGCACTCATTCCCATAGTGGCATGTGTTGCAATATCTATACGTGATAATCATTCATCTCATATTAATTTATGGATCCATAACACTTATGTGCCTTGCATCACTACACTAGTTGGCTCATATTTCTTATGTAATGTTTACATCATAGAGCATTATAGTTATCTATAGATTACACATTGGTATGCATGAATTATATACACATAATTATATATTACACATTGGTGTACATGAATTATAAGTTGTATATATTAGAATTATACCTTCATGTTCCTTATAATTTTTTCATTTGATATATCCTATGCAGACGAGGACATCCTCACCATTATTATACTTACCTTATATATGAGATTCATTAATCACATCTATACCTATATTTTCCTAAGTGGGCATGATACCTACATCTAATATCCATGAGCCTTATATTGACATATGTATTATATATAGATCCCATAATACACTTGTTTCTAGAATTATTACATTGCTTCTTAATACATAAATGGTATTATCTTACATATATATAAACAAATGCTTGATATTTACACATGGTAAATATTTATTCCTTAAAAATTATTCCACATTTTTGGACATTGCTTTGTCCCATTCCATTTGGAAAAACTGGGGCATGTTGTTATCCCATGTATTTTCATCCTCATTAGAGGTTGCATCCACTTATTGACCTTACCACATAGTTATTTATATTACATTATTCTCACATGGAAATTGGTCCATATCTTATAATTTATCTATTATGGGGGATATTTTTGGACCCTCCATCCCATCATCCTCATTGGAGGATGTGTCACATATTGAGCCTTACATGAAGACAACTTTTTTTGACTTTGATACTCAATAGAGTAGTATATTGTGTATGGAGATATACATGTTTTTATCTATATTATGTGACATGAATAATTTCTTACATCTGACCTACTATGTAGTTTTACATGTAATATTTAATGATAATTACGTGTTTATGCAAAATTTTCAAAATGATATCAACTATATAAAATGTTATGGGAAATGCTAGTTATAACTATATTATATTAATATGAGTGATTTTAGGAAAATATTATTCAATACCTCACCTGATAAAAGGCTACTAAGTATTTTAGAGATTCTTTTTGGTGTTACTAAGAGAAGGATACTAGACAAAAATTACATAGCTCTATAGGAGAAAAATAATCTATTCTTCCTTGATCAATAATTAGGAGGAGGGTTCACAAAAATCCCAAATAAGTGGTGGCTATATCTAGCATTTCTTGGAAAAAAGTTTAATCTTAATAATTAGAATAAGTGGAATAATCAAAATAGGATATTTTTTTTCACATTGTGGAAACATTTAGTTCAATACATAAAAGGTTTATTCATCCCTATGATTATTTAGATTTCAAGTTTCAATTCCAAGTTTAATTTTTCATTAAACACAAATAACATAGATGGAATTCATTACTTTTTATAAAACAATCATTGTTGATAGGTGTAAACATCTAAATTTGGTATTAGACACTTATAAAACATCAAATTTACCACAATTTGTCATACTTTGACATTGCATACATATTTAACTCTTGTCCACACTTTCCATATATCCATATACACACCTATTACCTTGGAAAACCCATTATCCTACTCCATATAATAACCTTCCAAAATACTATAGAGTATCTTAGATCATTTATTTTCAACTTAGATAGTACTAGTAAGGGATAAAAAGTTATATTTACCATATGTGTACTCCTCTACTGGAACTATCCTAAAACACTCAATTATTATTTTGAAAAAAATTAAGTCTCCATTAAGTTTCACTAGACACATTTCATGGGTCACCCATACCTATAAATATTAAGGTTATCATTCACTTGGTCAATATTGGATATCTTGGCCTTGAGAAATCTACTAAAACTCTCTTGAGACATTATCACAAAGACTTAAAAATATAAATGTTGGGATTTTTTCATTTAGTCTAGAATATATTTTCCTTAGTTGCATGCCTAAGAAAACAAGAGTTCCAATGAGCTATCATGTCATAATATCACACAAGAAAAGGTTCTCATGTACTCCCCTAAAGCATGCAACTTTAAACATGTTTCTATTGATTTTGTTGCATGAAGGTGTGTTCATATACTTTCATAAGCTAGGGTGATTGAATAAGAATTTAGTTATAAACTCATACTTATTTCCATGTTTAACTCTTAGCTTTTCAATTATTACTTAACCAAAGAAAAAAATTTAGGTGAAAATTGGTAATAAAACAATATTAAATCCATTATAATCAAGAATAAATTACACAAGTATTTCATCAATGCAAGATTAATTTCATTAAATTCATAACTTAAGTCAAGATTAAAATAATTCCAAAATTACAGTGATCAACAACTCATCAAAAAAAATAGTAATTAAAACAAGGGGGTATTTATATAGGGTTTACCCTGACCATTTGGTTATAGAAGTAAATACAAACAAGATGAGTCACTAATGACCCTTAAAAATAATGAGTCATGGCAAGCCATTTACAATGAATTCCTAAGGACTTGGGCCTAACTTCTCCTATATTCTCTTTTTATGCTAGATCCTCATCACTGAGCACCTAACTTCCCATGGGATGGTTCTGGATTCATGCTTGACTTATTATTTTATAATGTTCATATGAACCACTCCTTAACCATCTATGATTTCCATTTCATTCATAAGTATTTCATTAATATCTAAGTCTTACATTCTCATGTTCTTCATGTATCATGATTATTTGTTCCACATGACTTTCCTCTTCCATACCATGATCTTCTACATCATTTATTTCCCACATCACTTATCTTCAAAAAGTAATTATCCAAAATCTATTAAAAATAGAGGGCCCAACATCACCCCACACTAAGTCAATAGTCCATCCTAAACTATGCATTCTATTTAGGTCCCTCTACCAAAAACTTAGGTCCCATCTATTCAATCTATCAATTCATTCCCTTCCAATGATTCAGTGCATTTTGGATCTTAGAAGTGATTTCCTCGACCACTTGCTTAAGCCTCTTAGTTTCCTTGGGATGCTCTATAAAGTCATCTGATTGAATAGATAAACACTCAAGTGATGCATAAGCATCCTTATGAACATCATTTATAGAAGTGACCTCTATTGAAACCTATCCTTAGAGCACTATAAAAATGACATTTAACTCTTGGTGGTGAATACTTATTTTGTTCTCTTAGGCCTCCATATATTGAAATGTTTTGGTGCGCTCAACTCGATATTTTATTATCAATGTGCTCTCAACCAATTGCTAGCATTTATTCCTCCGCTTGAAGCCATGCTTTAATTTTTTTCCAAAACCTTGCCAATTTAGCAAAAACCCCATCAAGAATAGGAACTTTATCACCAACTCTATTAAAAAATATCTTACATACTTTGATAACCTCAGTAAACTACTATGTCATCCAAGTTTACTCATGTTGGGGATTGAGCTGGTATTTACATTTCTTCAACAATATCTCTACTAGGGATCCTAAATTATCAATAACCTCTTCGATAAGAGGTATTCCATCTATAATGGATGACTTCTATTCTAAAATAGACTTGCAAAGTGTTAGGGTCTTCACTTTATCTATCATGGCTATTTCTAGATGGTGCTTAAGCTCTCTAAACTCTTCTTCAAGTTTTATTTTTTTTGTGTGCTCATTACGATAGAGAAAAATGACCTCTTAATGTTTAATCTAGAGCTGGTTTACATCAAATTCTTAAAAGGCATTCTAAATTACCACCCTGTGAGAAAATTTCAATAGCACTATACTTGCCTAAGATGTTGTGCACATCTAGGGATCCACCCAAATTGCATTAGGAAGTTACACCTCTCCTAGTGCCTAAATAATTCTATATGAAGGTAATTCAAAATGGCACTCTTCATTATATATATCATTATAAAAATATAATTGTCATTGAGTCTACTTGGTCGATTCCTATGTAGAGAAATATACCCACATAAACAAGACTTTTTTTGGCACACCCTACTGATACTAATTGCAAAGGGTCATGGTTTCATTAGTAGTCATTGGCCTTTACTATGCAGATTCATCATTTAGTTCCTTCCCTTTAAATGGATTGCACTCAAGTATTTATACATCTAGATCCTCCTCCTAGTAACTTAGACCTACATCAAGATCACCCATGCCCAAATTTGTGTTTATGCCATCCTCCTCTTCACATGTGGGACTCTCAACATCCACTTATGTTTAATAAAGGGCATATTCTTCATGTTTCACTAGTGAGAGATCCTTCTTCAACTCTGTTGTGGCTTCTTTTTCCTCTTGTTCCTCTAGGGAAGGTACCCTTTATGGTGTTACTTTTGAAGTTCCTATGATCTATTCAGGTTCACCATCCCTAGGTGCTAAAGTATCTTATTTTGGAGGAAAAATGTCTATGTCATAGAATCAAAGGCTTCTAGTTGACCTGTAGGAAGGTTATCTTTTAGGGCTAAAGGGGAAGTCCTTTTCCACTTAGGTTGTTCAGGTTAAGCACTCATGCTAGCATTGTACCCTGACCTTTTCTACTTTTGATGCTTCTTAATCTCTGATAGGGATGGAATGGTTTATTTTTTTTCCTCAACATTCCCCAATGTCCTCTTTTATAGATTCAACATATAAAACAATAATTGAATACAATTCTTGACTAAGTTTCTCTTTATAAGCCTTCTTCCCTATTTAAACATATATTTGATGAAGAGTATGCATCTCAATGTTAATATTTTAAGCATAAATATTTATGGGGTGCACATCATATATCTTATTGATTATGTTCATAAAATAACTTACAATGAAAATATATGGAAACTTAAGCCATCTAAATAAGTCATCTGAAGGGCTCATCCCAATTTGTGCTAGAGAAAAATGTTGCTTTACTGTAAATAAGATTGGTTTCCTAGCTGAGTAGGCATGTCTTTGGGAACACACCACTCATTTTCAAAGAATTCCTTCATTCCATCATACTATCCCTTCATCTTAGCTTTATGAATAGGGATTATAGCTCTATGGCATGTGAATGATTTAAAACTTTCTACTAGAGACTTATTCTCTAGAGGGTAAGCCCACTTCAACTCACCGTTTGAGTAATCTAGTATGCCAATTTCATCAAACACCAAAAATAAAAGAATAGTGCCCCAAACAAATTTTTTATTAGGAAAATGGTGGGGCCTTATCTACATCTATAATAATTTTATCAACAAAATATTATGAAAAAATATACTTGGCCCAAAGGGTTATTTGATGGAAAACATACAAGTGCACCATGTCTACTTCTTTCTATCTATCTATACCTCCAACCTTGGTCATAATGAAGCATGAAATCACTCTAAGGGAAGGATCTTGAAGACTAGTTATATGCATTATGTGGCCTTGATTATTATAATCAAGCACCATGATAGTCTTCTTAATTTCCTCTTGATATTCTAAATACCCACTAAGGTCAGTGTCTAAACATTATAGACCTATAGCTTTGGTAACTCTTTGAGATGTAATACTCATATTTCATCTTGAAAAATAGAAGTAATCCTCATGTACTTGTGAGATAAGAAACCTCATGGCCTCCATAGGTTTTTATAAGTAAGGTAGATTAAAAATTAAAAATATAGCATGATTGGGTTTATTGAAAATAGTAAGGTCATATACAATTTCATTCTAGGTATTCTATCATTTAACCTGATAGTCATGTTATAACTCCACCTCATTCCCTGGTTGGCAGTGATTATAGTAAAAAACTTGGAAAGTTGGCACATTAGACTCCCACTTTTCTATGTGTAACACTAATTTAGAATACTACATCTCTTCAATCAATATTAGGGGTGGGGGTGGTGCTACATATTTATTTTTCACTTTTCACACCATCTTAGATTATTTATTGCTTGTTCTCTTTATATATTGTGGCAAGTTTTCCTTGTACATTCCTAATTCACTAGGTAGTTCTCTTATTAAAATTGTCTCAAACTCTTTTTCCTCATGAATTTAAAGCAAGGGATCACTATGTTGGCCCTTTTTATTTGGACATATCACCCTCTGAAGATATTGAATGTTGAGGCACAACTGTCTGACCCTCCTAAATGAATACATGATTACTAATTTAATTCCCTTGGCTCTCCTTCTTCAACATCATTTAATGGAAAATGATGACACCTCTAACCTACAATTCCTTTAATATGTGCTTCCAAACACTATTCCACTACTTTATCTATTCAATACGATTGCCTTACTCCACAATATTTAAGTTAGTCACTAAAATACAATAAATGCTCCTTTGGTAACTTGAAAATGCTTTATGGCTTTGTAAATTCATAAATTAACAATAATAAAGTGTAAAAATGATAATTAGTTAACCTTTTATATCTTCAAGGAGTAATCGATATTTACTTCCCCATGACCTCATCCATCATTTCACACATTTAATGCCTCTAACTGTATTACCTTGATTTACATTTGGCACACTTACCTTTACATAATATTTTATCACAATTAACACATATGTATTATCTTGCACTTTTCTTGAAGTGCATGATATCTGTAAATAATTTAAAAAAATCCATTTCCATGGTGAGAACCTTCTCTATTTATCTTGACTCTTCATATCATTTACACACTACATCCTACATATCCACTTGTCCTTATACACTTCCACTTACGTGCCCATTTTTTCATATGCATTCCCTTCCACCATTTCCTTGGTGCTCTATATTTTAATTATTTCACACTTCTTACCCCACACTAAATGATTTATATGGTACTCCATGACATAACAAAAATAATAATAAATAACCAAGTGTTGATCTGAACCTAATCAAGGGCATGCAACCAATACCACACTTTATTGAAAATAAACCAAAATCCTAAACTAAACTAGTGGCATACACCTTAGTAACAAAAAGGGAAACATCACCCTTAACCAAATTGATGTGCATATTACCTAATGAAAATTACACTCATTTCATCTCGATGTAATTCCATGTAAAAATGTCTTGATATTCCTTTAATAATTCAAATACCTTGAAGATTTTAGTATCAGACAAATAATTCCCCATAATGGGCATCTTAGGTGTATCCTCTATGGCAATATTATGATGAATCATCTAAAATGGCTCCAAATATGACTGCTAGTTATTATGTATGGTGTCTCAAACATTGCATACTCCATACATAGTATGAAAAGTAAAGTGATCAATGGATAGATTTGGTAGGTCAACACTAGTACCTTCATCAACTTGGTACACAACCTTCTGTTTGCCTTTCTAAATATGATCCCTTAATTCATAGTTTGGTTGAGAGTCAATTGGTGAAGAAGATGAAGTTTTCATATTATATTCTTGGAAAATGGAAAATATTTCCTCACCTGTGACCTGTATATGTCTTATTTAGTCTTTAACTAATGCTAGATCACTTATAATAGATTGATGCATGGATTTCAAGGTCAGTCATAAATCCATTTGAGGTGATGAGTAAGATAACACCAAAATCATATTACTTCAAAAGACACTCCAAGAATCCAACTCCAAGGGTCTTTATTGATGTACATACCATGCTCTATCCCAGATGTGTAGAGTACCATAGAATGCATGAACCCACATATACTTAGGCAAATATGTTTCATCTGCATTCCACATGTTTTCATAGGCCTCAAGATGAGCTTCTAGAGCACTAATGCCATCATAACTTAAGGTGCCATGAATGTTATTATTGTGATCAAAATGATAGTGCATAACAACATGAACAAATTATGATGGTGAGTTGCTAAAACCCTTGTACATACTCTCAAACTTATATTTGACTATGAAATCTATGAGATTCATCTAACCACATGGGTGGTGTAAACATAATACATCCATGAAAAAGGTGAACAAACTTATGGAATTTAGGTTGCTTGTGAAGAACATCCTCTCAACTATTAATAGTTCCACAATTTCATTTAGTAAGATCATACTCACCATGAACCCAAAATTTGTAAGTATTGCTAGTAGTGTCAAAGATAGACTGTGCATCTACCCAATGCAATATGCCATCTGAACTAGCATCAAGATGCTTAGTTCCTTGAGATATGAAATTATAGATATTATTAATGTCCTTGTCAATGTTAATTGGATCAATAAAAGGAGGTCCTTGATCATGATATAAAGTGATTATAATGCACTAATCATCATTTACAAAACTGATGTAACACTTTTTGAAGTTCAAGTCAAAATTATTTGCATAACATTAAGGGTAACCCAAAAGGGTTGGAAAATCATTAGATTCAGCCAACTCAATTATTTCAAAGTTAACCTTGAAAGTGATACCTAAAATGTTCATGGTGGCATCCTTAAGAATGCCTATGCATAATGCATGAGTCTTATTAGCCATGAACAACACCTGAGGAGAGGGTTGCAAAGCAGGGCTTACCATATTTTTCCAAGCATCCTTAGTGAGGATATTCACTTTTATGCCAGCTTAGACTAGGATATCTTGAATGATCCAATCATCAATATCTATGTTTACTAGGATTTATTTATTACCCACTATACTAGATTGGATATGAGCCTCTTATCATCATGTATAGTTCAATTGATGATCCTCTATAGGCTTTGGTGTTTGATGAATTATTCAATTTAAAATAAGGGCCATGATGTATTCATCTATAATTTTTCTTATAATTCATGGAACTCATCATGTATTGAGTCTTGAAGATCTAAAGTTTTTTTCAGTTCAACATGTGTAACAACATCTCTATCCTTAACGAATTGAATCTAACCTTGCAACTCCCACACCAAATTAATTATGTCATGTAACACTTCCATATGTTGATGAGCATCTAAATAATTATTCACATAAGGATCCTATCATTGAACCTTATTCTTAGTTGGATTTGAAACAAACTGGGATGGAACACTGCTTCATGTAGTAATGTCGACTTTGGGACTAGTCAGAGTAGTAGGGCATGGTATCCATTGAAAAGTTAAAGTATTTTCAATTCATAACATTCCATCACCCTTTTCATTCCTCTCTTTATTCATATAATTATATAATTTTATGCATTCCTCTAGATGATGCTCATTCTTATAAAAAGCACACGTGGGATAAACTAGGTAGTCATATTGGTAATGATCTAGAGATCCACACTTGTATTAGGTTCTAAGTAGAAAATGAACACCTCTATGTTCAAAACCATGACCTCCATAAGATTGGCCTCCACTATTGTATTGGTTATTGGCAACATAAGTCTATCGAGTACCATGCATGTGTGCCTTATGATTCTAACTAATAAGGTGATAATCATTGGTATCATGAATATATGCATCACATATTTTGAAATATGAGGATACTTTTGATTGTTTAGTATGTTGAAGTAGGGGAAATACCTCACATCATGGTATTCCTAGAAAACATCATAGGATTGCTTTACCATGATGTGAATAAACTTTGTGGGACAATTATTCCTATTATGACCTTCAATTTCATAGTTAACACACCACAAACTGCTAAGAGTATTGTGAGTACTATTTTTAGTGAGCTTCCCCAACTACTATGTCATAGCAATAATTTGAGATTCCATAAAGGGATTAATCCCTGTGTCAATACTTCCCACAACTTTGATGTAAAGGGTAGTTTCTAAGGCCTTGCATGGGATAATGAAGTTTTTATGAGATAAAGTGCATTGGAAGGGAAGCAACAAGCCTCCTACAAACCAATAGGTATGCTGAGTTACATTTATCTTAAATGAGATATTAGAAAGAATAATTTTAAAATGTGCATCATACTAACACACACTCTTAGTGAGTTCTTGTTTAATATCTTTTAGAGAAATAATGCTATGTTGTTCAAACTTTGGGATATCTAATTCCTATAGAAAGGCTACCTTTAACTACTCATAATTAATTATAGCTTACTTTGGATCAAAGTTATGGTACTGCTTATGTGCACAATCTAAAAGAGTATTGGTAAATTGAGTTGCCTTTCATTTAGTAAAATTAATGCCACATGCTTGCCAAATAAGTTGACATTTGTGAACATGTTTTGTTACATTTTCCACATTGCAATACTTAGGTAGATGGAGCATCATATTATAATAAATAGTGGGTGGACTAGGTGTTGGCAATGGATCTTATTGTGATGTACTTCTAGTTCCTCTTAGACCTTGTGGTGGAGGTCCATTAATTCCTTTTACACTACCTTTGAATCATTTGGATGAACCACTACCAGTACTACCTCTCGTGCCTCCTATAGCAATATAATCACCTGATCTATTGGGCACAAAAGTAGGTTGATTAATTATGGAATGGATAGTAATCTACCCACTAGTTATGCTTGGTCCACTAGACATTTCAAACTAAGCAATAGGGTTGACTTGTGATAAAAAATAAAATAATAAAAAACTACTATCTTGGTCTTTTTATTTAAAAATATCTTTAATAGGTTGTCTCTGAATTTACACTATATATTTCAAAATTTCATACAAGAACTTTACCTAACTCAAGGGCATAAGCATGCACTATGGGTGGGGAAATGTGCCTATATAAATTGGGTTCTTCAATCACCAATGCTTGACTTATTTCTCTTGCATGTACCTGTGCTAGCATTGGGTGTGGTACTATGGTTTAGGAGTCCTCATTATACCTTTCCACCTCACTATAGATCCTCATGGAACTTATTGAGACATCATGGCCCCTCTCTAGATTACTTTTGATCACAACCCTCTACCTAACCTCATCATAATTTCACTTACATAAATCCTACTAACTAGTTTTCATTCTAAACAACAATATTATATCAAAGTGTGCCCCTTCATTTTGCCACCAACTATGTTTCTCATGTGAGAGAGAGTTTATCCATCCATGTGGAAGTTTTCAAGTCTAAAATCAACTATAAGCTTCTTAAACTTGAATTAAAATTCTCTGATATACCTTTTTCATGGCTCTTGGAGGAAGTTAAATTGGGATTCCCCTAGAGAAGAGTACATTGAGATTGTGTAATCCAAAATATTAATATTTAGGGTTCCTCACCACCAAACATCCACTGCACATGTCCAATGCATGGATAATCTTACCATGGCTGATTGATTCTCTACTAACCAAGAGATATTTCATCCATAGTTCACTAAATGATCTTGCATAGATGCCAAAAGCTAAATACGTAGGTGAATGAGTACTTCTACATAGAAAGATTCATAGAGTGAGTCATAAAAGTTTTGTTCTACCCATGCACACATAGAAACTCTTGGCTCAAGATACTGTCATGAAAAATTATCTTTTATAATAGTAACCCAGTGTTTGACATTTTCTATAGATAATCTTTCAATCATATTCCCACCATTGTGAAAATAAGTGTTATGAGTCTCAACAACAAAACCAAAATATTAGGCTTTTTTCCTTTAGTCTAGCATATCTTTTCCCTAGTTTCATGCCTAAGAAAACAAGAGTTATAATGAGATATCACTCCAAAATATCATGTAATAAAAAATTCTCACGTTCTCACCCAAATCACGTATCTTAAGACTAGTTCCCATTAGTTTTATCATGTGAAGGTGTATTCATCTACTTTCCTAATTTAGGGCACTTGAACAATCCCTTAGTTATAAACTCATACCTAGTTCCATGTCTTAACTCTTAACTATTCAATTGTTATTAAACCAAAGAAAAAATTTAGGCATAAAATGATAATAAAACAATATTAGATCCATTATAATCAAGAATATATTACACAAGTATTTCATCAACACAAGCTTCCTTTCATTATATTCATAAGTTAAGTCAATATTATAATGATTTCATAATTACAATGATCAATATCTCATAAAAAACATTACTAAATAAATTAAGGGGGTATTTTTACATGGTTTACCCTAACCATTCAGTTACAAAAGTAAATACAAACAAGTTGACTCATCAATGACCATTAACAATAATGAGTCACAACAAGCCATTTATAATGAATTCCTAAGGACTTGGGCCTAACTTTCTTTATATGATATCTCTATGATATATCCTCATTGTCAAGGACCTAACTTCTCATGGGGAGGTGCTAGATTTGAATTTGACTTATTATTTTCCAATGTTCATGTGAACCGGTCCTTAACCATCTTCATTTTTTGTACCATTCCCAAGTCTTTCACTAATATCTAAGTCCTACGTTCTCAGGTTCTCCATGTATCATGATTATTTGTTCCATGTGACTTTCTTCTTTTGCACCATGGTATGTTGCATCATGTCTCTCGCATGCTTCTTATCTTCAAAAAGTTCTTAGCCAAAATTTCTTCAAAATTGAAGGCCCAACAATAAAAATATCTTAAAAGAGCAAGCCTAGAATCATGTCTAAATACACATGAAATTTATAGTTTCATGGTGCTAAGTGTTAAAAACCAAACATTACTTTGCATTCGAGATTGATCACAATGTTTCACACACACACACACACACACACACACACAAGTGTGAGAATTATTTACAATTTGATCCCTCTTCAAATTATTAGAATGTAGGAAATAATCAGTCACTTAATAAGGAGTGGTTGAGTTTGTCTAACCCAGTTTATCAACCCCTTTTTAAAAGGTCATTTTGTGGTTGAAGGAATAACTAGGGTTTGAATGTGATAATAAGGAAAATAAAGATAAATGCATATGAATTAAGGCAAGCACACCCAAGTAAAACATTTTCAAGTATAAGCTTAGATCTATGAAGAGTTATAAACCTATACAACATATATGGACATTATCACTAAATCTAGGATATTACCAAATATTATAAGTTTTACAGTTTACTGGTAGCATCTAGGTAGGGTTTGAGCCATTATTTTTGAATTTGAATAGTGACAAATCATACATATAGAATTTTTAGAATCATCAAAGATTATTTTGATTAATAAAATATCAAAAAATATAAGTACATCACTTCCCTCCCACTCATTCAATTTTAAATCATCTAAGTGTAATGTAAATATATTCCTTTTTCAATTACACATTTGTATGTTATTGCATGACTACTAAATTTGATATGTTTTTAATTACTACTTGAATGGAAAATACATATATCATTCCTTTTAGATCATTCTCCATTAAGACCTTTTTGTAGAGATATCCATAGATATCCAATGTTATTTACCATAGGCTTATATTGGATATGAAAATTAATTCTATCATAATGTAAAGAGGTAAAATTTTTGATGAATCAAAATGCATTGAAACTAGGGATGTTTCCATACATGAATAATTCTTATCTTCCCTTATGAACACATTTTAATTGAATATTAAATATGGTTTTATTTTGGTTTGTGATCATAATTCCATGTCTTCCAAATCCATTAGACATCGTATAATTAGTGTTATCATCAATGATAATAATCAACATTTCAATGAACCTATTTAAATTTCCACCATTCCTACACATTATATTATTATTATGATGCATTAAATAGATAAGTTACAAATAAAAGTCAAAAATTTATATATAAAGGTCAAATAAATTGAAGATAAACGTGAACATGAAAAAATCCTAAGCCTATTAATGGAAACTGTATCTCTAGATCCCCAATCAAAACCTATGTATCTCACAATATTTCATTTGCAACATAGATTAATGAATAAAAACCATATGAATAATGAATTAAAAATTCACATAACCTTAATACTTATGTAAGTGAAACTCTTAGAAATATGATTATGAAAAATTTGGTCATTTTACCTCCAATTCATCTTATGAAAATTTCCAAATGCTATTGCACTTATCATAGATTATGTGGGCATCCCACAAACAAGTGTCATGTTTTGAATCATAAAATACAAGTTGTTGATAGTGGTAACCTTACATTTGATACATATATTAGCACACCACAATACTCAAACACACTTGTGAATATTGGCAAATCCACTTTAGTTGTGGTTCTATCTCCCAAGGAAGATTTACCAAAGCAATAGATATCTAAAGAATATCTTCCTAAACTAGAGAAATTGAATAATTATGAATCAAACCAAGGAGAGAAAATAACTACTGAAAAACGTATTCCAATTCCAATTAAATATTAAAAATCATTTAACAATGAATATGATACCAATAATGATGAACATATTGAATATAAAATAACATCTAATATACCAATTCCAAAATATAGTATGGTTGGTTATACATATCTAAATACAAATGCATAACATGATATTAATTAGGATAAAATGTTTCAACTAAAGGATGAACACAAAAAATCATGTTGAAAATTGTGACATATATTATCTAAGACATTCATGTGAGCATCCCATTGATGGGATAATAGGTTAGATGGGACATAATTCTATTCAAAATTTAAAAAAATATTATTTTTTAAACTACTACTACTACTACCACCACCACCACCACCACTAATAAACACATCACTAATACCTATGCATGAGATGTTGTAATTATAAAAATATATTGATTAATTTTATTCATCATATACATTGATTACATATATATTATTTATGCATATTATTTTCATGGTATAAATGAGTGTGATGCTATAAATATAGGCTACATATGATATATGGACATATACATGTGTGAATTTATAACTTACACCTATGGGGAAAATTTATATATTAGAGACATGCCTACATTAGGGGAATATTCATATAGTTATTATGCTATATATTTCTATATCAATCTATTAATCATAGTATATTGTTACACATGACTTGTTATATTTAATACTTGATGTAGTGTTATTTCCTATGGATATTGCACTTTGATATACTTAATGATGACATTGATTGATTATGCATACTAACATTGATTCATCTATATTTGCTTTATATTCATGATTTCCAAAATTTTTATCCTTGATGTGCTATAATACATCTTTTATGTGTGTGTTGACTATTTATTGTCACATTGTGTGTTAGTTGTGTCATATGATCCTCTATTATGAGGTATGACCATGTCACATCCATGTTAAAGTCATGCCATGTCTAGTGTTTTATTGTGCTCCTTGATTATGATATTGTGTGTTTTTTTAATGCATGGATATATATCACTATTATAACCCTTGTGTCATGATTTATATCATGCATACTTTTATCATGTGTGATGCCATCATTGTTATCATAGATTTAATATAATTATTTCACTACATGATTAATTGATATATCTACTAGAGATTTACACTTATATGCCCATTTACTTGGATTACATGTTTCATACATGCTTGAATGATCAAATATTACTATGATGACATATCTTATCATGTTTGTACACATACTTTACATGATTATATTTTTATATATAACATATGGTGCACATAACTCTTTACTTTGAGATGATTGATTTGAAGGCTTCATCCCTCATATCAAAATGGGGTATATGGTGGGCTTGTCTTAGAGATTCAAGACATGATAGATAGATGAATCACATTTTGGGTCAAATTATGTGATTCAAATGGGACAAATTGTGAAATTGGGTTGGATTATGTGATTCACATGAGCTAAATTAAGCATATTTAGCCATATGTAGGGAATTATATAGATTATTAGGATCAATTGAGGCAATATATAAAATTACGACAAACATATGATGGGATTTTATAATACGTTGAAGTACATTTGGATTAAATAGGGAATGATTTTATTTCATGCAAACACATTTATACTTCTTATATTTCAATCGATGGGGAATGATGGTATTACTTAAACACTTTAGGTCCATATTTCATCTACAAAAATTGATATTTTTACATACAAACTTGTTTTTTGCTTACAATTTTACATAATAACCTCTTTTAGGGTTCCATTTTTACATATGAACCTAGTTTGGGGTTTTAATTTTAAATATGAGCCCATTTTTGGGTTCTAATTTCACATACAAACCTAATTTTAGGGTTCCAAAGAAGAATTATGATGATATTAGAGTAATTTTGGTTGATATTTATATATCTCTTATCTTATAATACTCCTCCAATGGTTGTTGAAGTATCATTAATCCTTAACTCATGATTTCAACAATTAAATTTCCTTGGGGCATGATCACCCCATGGTATTCTCCAAGCAAGTTAAATAAATGATGGGTTGGATCATGTACCCTTTGGTGTATTTATTCTTTGGATTTTAAATTTCATGTGATTTAATGAGGTAGATAATTTAATAGTTCTTATCTTGAGAAGACATTGATCCATTTGTGTTTTTTTTACATTTCACATGGAGAAAATGTGACATTTGGGGCATACCTGTCAACACCAAGTGCAATACCAAATTTATTATTTTAACCTTTTTATTTATTATTTTAAATAATATATTATAATGGGGGAGGGGATATATAAAACTAAATTTGGTATTAGACACTTTGAAAACATCAACTTTAGCTCACTTTGACATACTTAGAGATTGTGTACACATTTGATTCTTATGCATAATTTCCATCTATATTTATACCCACTGTTGTTTTAGACTTATTCAGGATCAACCAAATATGTACAAGAACTTTATATAATCCTACATGAACCTTTAAGTATCTCTCATAAATGATTTTGACTCCAAAAATAGTATTGGTAATGGCTAGATAGTTGTGGTTACCTAAAGTATCTACTTCTACCAATAATGTCTAGAAACACTCAAATGCTATTTTTTAAATTGGGAAGTCTCCATTGTGTCATCCTATACACATTTCATGCGTTATTAATAGTGGTAAATAATGAAGAATTAACTATAAATACAAATAATTCCTAAGGTAATCACTCATTTAGTCACAATTAGATTCTTGGAAAGTACTAACAAATTTTAGAAATCAATTAGCACTCTCTTGAGGCATTATCACATATGCATAAAAACTTGAAATCCCCTCAAAGGAATAACCATAGATCCAATTATAAATACATGTGAAATTAAAAGTTTCATGGTTCAAATTTCAAATGAAAAAAATTGCATTACATTCTAGATCAATCATGATGTTGTAAACACACACATAAAAATAGGAGAATTACATGTGGTTTGAGCCCTCTTCAAATAATTTGAATGTAGGAAATACTCAATCACTCTATGGGGATTGGTTTGGGATGTCCAACCCAAAGTAATAACCCATTTTAAGGATTATCTTATGTTTAAAATCACAACTAGGGTTTGGATGGAAATAAGAGAAAAATAAATATCAATGCACATGACCGAACTTAATCATACTCATAGGAAATATCTATAGGTGGAGGTACATGGTTATGAGGAGTTACATACCAAAAAATCATATAGGAAAACTACTAGAGAGCCAAGAAATATTGACTACCATAGGTGTCATAGTTTACTAGTAATATCTAGGTAAGGTTTAAGCCACTATTTTTGGATTTGAGTAGAGATAGAACATATATAAAGAATTTTCAGCATTAGTGATGATTATTATTAGTGATAGAATATCAAAAAATATAAAGTACATCTTTATCCTCTTTCTTTGTCAATTTAAAATTATCTAAGTGAAATATCAATATTTTTATTTTTTAATTCATAATTGTATGTTATTTATATATTTTAAATAATCTAAACTAGTTATACTTTTACATTATTCAAATCACACTAGTCCAAAATATGTTAAAAAATAGGTATACTAAAGTTTGTGAAATAGAAAAGGTGAAGATAGATGCATGAAAAAAAGCTTCTTCCTCCTCTCCCTATGATAATTTAAGCTATGCACTACAACTATGTATGGTGTTACTTTGGCACATCCATGCATCACTCACATATGCACATAAAATTAGGTACATTATTTAGACACATAATTTTGGTACAAGCCTTAGTATTTTAATGCTTTAGTGTCAATTTGTGCATATATATGATTGGTTAGAATTAGGATTTTAATTTTAATTTTTTGGTTTTATCATTCATTTATTTATTATAATCTTTGTGGTCCCATGTATTTATTTTTATTCTATTTTTACATTTATTTATTATGTTTTATGTTTGGATACCTCCTTTCCCATTCTGATCTTCGTTTTCTACTATTTCATCTACCAATACAAGAATAACAATCTACTTATCCTACCTTAGGTGAGAAAGGTAGACCCACAAAACATATCCCTAATTATTTTTTTAACCCTTCTAACATTGTGTGTTCTCTCAGTCTTTGGAATAAAAGTCTAAGCACACTTCATATGTGTGTGCTTAGGATTTTAAAATTTTCTATTTCCATTTGCTTCCTAACTAGATTTTATGTGCCAATATGTCTCTGATTTGAATTATGGAAGTCTATATATATAAAATACCTAGGATAATTTTTTTTGGATTGATATAATTTTTGTGGGATCCTTACCCTATATGCTTTTGACTGGAGCTCTAACCAGTCTAGAACATAATGGGGGGCCCAGATCCCTAAGTACACAAGTACTAGAATTACCAATAATGGCCACAACTGACCTGAGAATACCAACAAATAGCCATAACCATCCTGAGAATACCATCAATGGCCATAACTAGTGCCAAAATACCAATGATCAGCCACAACTGGCCTCCAATACCATCTAATATTTGAACCTGGGTGGTGCTTATAGAAACCACAATAAATTTACCAACTCACCCACATCTCATCGGTTACACCTAGGATAATTTTAATAAAAAAAAAAAGAGAATTATCATGGAATAAATGCCAAGCATACTTCATGTTGGTATATTTATGATTACAAACTTTCATCAAATAATTATTTTAACCCAAAGAAGAACATAAGCAAAATTCATGTAGAATAAATGGCATACTAAGAAGAGAAATCAAACATTTATTTATTTACTCTTCCATTCACACTACACAAGAACTACATGGGGTCTAATTCTTTGTGAGATACAAAGTTATAACACTTTAGTGGGTACCAGAAGCAATCACTTATTCCCTTCTCATTTTTTTAACATCTTAAAAATCTAGGTCAAGAACATGAATAATAAAAATCAGACATTTCTACCTATCATATTGAGAAGTACACATATATAGTTACAACATCTAGTTAAAAAGTGATATAAAATTATAGATTCTAAAAGTGAGGGTAGGGAAAAATTTACATAGGAGGATATGAATAATGGTCAAAATAAGTTAGCAATGATCTCACCCTAGGCATGAATGGCATAGCTTAAAATCTTGTCCATGCAAAATTAGAGATTCAAATTTGACATAAAGTCAACTAAGCCTGAAAAGTTTAGATTCAATTTTAGAACATTAAATTCAAGCTCTTTTAATTCTCATATTGTTTATTATATGGGTAAGTTTAGGAAGTTGGGGGCCAAAAAGTATATGTATCTTTTTCAAAACATGATTTTGCCAAACATTTGTAGGTGATTTTAAAAATAATGTATGAAATTTTATGATTTATTCTTAGTAATTACTAAAACTAAGGTGTGAGCATGATATAACACACACATGATACTATTTATTTACATATTTCAAGGTTTTAAAGTAGTGGAAGCTAAAGACCCCAAATGCAGGTTATGTATTTACTAAATTAAATGTTAAGTGTACTGATAATTTACATTTATTTTAGTAAATATAATAAATTAGGGCCACTCTGCATCTTGTCTAATTGGTCTCATATCTCCATTAGTTATGGTTTAGAAGATAGTTTTCCAAAATCTAATCTGATCTCTGACTTTTCAATTTTAGTATTTCAATATTGAACCTAACACATTCAGGACATACATTTTATAACCAGTGTTTATTTTGGGCAAACAATTTGTCTTTTTTAGGTTTTTATGTCTTATGGATTGGTTGTCAACATTTTAAGGAGTTTTATGTGTGTCAAAACTAAATTTTACAAACCAAAACACACCCAACCACTCCTTTATGCCAATTTTACTTGTGATTACATCCCTTATATGCCAAAAGTGACAAAAAAATCATACCCACTTGAAACCATGGCAAATACTAATAATTTTGGGCACTTTTTTGCATAATCACCACAATTCACTTTGAATTTTGGCCAAATTAGTGTGATTGGGTAATGTGAGTCACATTAGTGATCCAAGAACATCCAAACACCTCTTTATTTCAATTTTACTTATGATTAGGTCCTTTAAAGGTAAAAAATGATAGATAAACACCATATCAACTTACACCTAGGATATTTGTGGATAAATGGCGCATAATTATGTGTGATCACCCCATTTCACTTTGAATTCAAGCCAAAGTGGTGTGATTAGTACAACTTAAGTTGCATTAGTGACTGTGCACACCTAATCACCAATTTATATCATTTTTACTTATGATAATGGGTATTATAGGCCAAAGTAACACAAAAACATTATATCCACTTATGACCAGGGAAAATGTAAATATTTAGGGCACATTCATGTGTGATCACCAAAATTTACTTGAAATTTAGGGAAAATTAGTGTGATTAGGGAAAATTAATTTACATTGGTGACCAATGCACACTCAACCACCAATTTATGTTGATTTTACTTGTGATTATATTCCTTATACTCCAAAAGTGACAAAAAAATTGCATACCCACTTGAAACTAGGGAAAATGTGGATATTTTTGGGCACATTTATGCATATTCATGTTAATTCACTTTGATTTCATGCTAAAGTGGTTTTATTTGGATATTGTAAATCACATTAGTGACCTACAAACACCCAACCACACCTTTATGTTAATTTTACTTGTGATTGGGTCCCTTATAGACCAAAAGTGATAAAATAACACCACATCCACTCGCACCAATGAACATTTAGATAACTTGAGGCACATTTATGTGTGACCACCCTAATTCACTTTAAATTCATGCTAAAGTGGATGCATTTGAGCAATGTAGGTCACATTGGTGACATGTATACACTCAACTAACTATTTATGTTGATTTTACTTTTGGTTATGTCCCTTATAAGCCAAAATAGATCTAAAATTGAGATTAAAACACCATATAAATCATGTTGATCCAATCACACCACTTTGGCTTGAATTCAAATTGAATAGGAGTGATCAAGCACAAATATGCCCAAAATTATTCACATTTTCTCTAATTGCAAGTGCAGGTATTTTTATTCACTTTTGGCCTATAAGGGGCTTGATCACAAGTAAAGTTGGCATACATGAGTGATTGGGTGTGGTTAGATCATTCATGTGACCTATGTTTCCCTAATCAAAGCACTTTGGCCTAATTTTGAAGTGAATTCAAGTGATCACACACAAATATACCTCAAATAGTCAACATTTTCCTTGGTTAAAAGTGGATATGGTGTTATTGTGTCATTTTTGTCTTATAAGGTATCTAATCATAAGCAAAATTGAATTGTATGTGAATTTATGTGTCACTATCCTCTTAACTCTCATTATCTCTAAGAGATGTAAGATTTTTAAAATTCAATTTCCACACATCTATAACTCTTAAAAACATCATCAATCAATCTAAAATGACATTTTTAAAATATAAAATAACTATTGTATTACCCAAAAAATATTCTATAGGAAAAATTTACTTTGAGATAAACTTATGTTTTGTTCCAAAATCCTTAAAATGACTAAGTACTAAATATATTGGATTTTTAAAAACTATATTCTAAATCGTTATCCATAGAGCCGTGAGACCAATTTTAGAAGACAAAATATAAGAATATAAATGTAATTATTTTAACTTATTTTGGATTAATTTTAACCCTAACACGATATAAATTATTCGTATAATTCAGATTATAATGTATAAAAATTAATAAAAATATGAATGTAAATGTTGGAGCTGATTTAATAATTGGAATTTATGAATATGGAAATTATTAAAGAGGATTAGATACTTATCATTAGTATGTTCTCTATGGGACTAAGACTGTGATTGGATAGTAGGAAGGCATGAAGCTAGACTATGAGTTTATTAGATCAAGATGCAGAGTTTTGAGTTTACTTGGCTAATAATGTTAGCCTCAAGTTAGTGCCATCAATTGTTGTGTCCCAAATTGGACAATGATTTATTTGTGTATTTTTAATCTCTACTTTGATATAGGTGGGTGTGCATATTTATATTTAATCCCTATATGGGTACTAAGGTATGATTATGTACACAAATCATAGAAATGTGTCTACTTCACTTGAAATCCTAGGTCCACTTACAATTATATAATTAGGAATGAAAAATAGAAATAAATATGGGTTAAACTAAGCCCAACCAATCCCCATTAAATGTTTGAGTGTTTCCTATATATCTAATAATATAAAGATGTAATTTACACTACATGTAGTTCTACCCATTAAGTGAATGTGTGCAATAGTGCTTATTAAATGTATGCACTATTTATACTTGGAAATTAACAACCCTGACATGGATATTGAGCACTTCATACTTTGAAAACACTGATCCTTATGAATGACTGATAAATTTGGAAGAAAATGGTAGTCTTCTTGAATGTGTAAGTGTTTTAGTGTACTTGATTTATTCTTGATAGATTTATTAATGGGCTTACCTTTATACTATATTTATAAAGACTCTTTGAGTAATTACTCACATCACCAACACACTAAATGGATGGGCAGACCCATAAGAATTATTTGAATATAAAATGTGACCATTGCTCAGCATAAGATGAACCTTCATACTCAAGAAAAATATTTATAACATATGTTTTGAGTATAATGTTATTATCTAGGAGGTAGGAACATTGATAGATGATTTGGAAATGTTTAAGTAAGATAAATAACTAGTTTAACACATATTATGGAGTTTACTATATGCGACTTAAAACAATTTGGTAAGCTTATGTGTGTTGAAGACATATGGATTTGAAATAATGTTTAATGAGATTCATGTATATATGCATAAGTCATGTAGGGTAAAGGTAATTCAAAACCAACATTTTATCAACTATCATATTTTAGTGTCTACAAATGCCCCCATTTTATTCTAGTATTGTAATGAAATACTGATACTAGAGGTTAAAAATAAATAAACATACCTGAGTGTTTAAAATACACTTTATCTTTGGAGATGCTCTAAATATGTATCCTTATCCAAGAAAACTTGAAATGAAAATGTAGCAGTCAATGTCCTTGGACATGAAATCTAAAATTGTATAAATTGAAACTTGAAATTGAAGAGCAAAGAAAGAGTACACCTATATGTGGGTGAAACATGTTTCCCTATAAATTATTAGAGATGATGCTTCTCTATTGAATCATTGGATAAATGTGTTTCTTTATTCAAGTACTTGGAGAGTTGAGGTGATTATGCCCCAAATTTATGTAATTAAAGCAACACCATGGGTTGGGAAGATAAATTACCCCAACCATCATGAATATTAAGTAGTGTTAAGGTCATTCAGTGTCGATGAAATTTAATTGCACTAACTCTTGTAGATTAACTTGAATTGATCTTATAAACTTATATGGAAGGTGGGACATATTAAAATCACCATGAGTAATGCTAAGGTTGTTGATTTTCATTGAAATTCAACCACATTACCTCAAAAAACATGAATAATCTATTGTAAACATAATTATATATTTAAGGTTAATTACTCCTAGGTATGATAAAAAGTATTTTAAAATAAATATATTTAATAGTGTGTATGTGCATAAACATTATTCATGCCCCATGAATCAGTGTCAACTGACAATTATAATAGTCAGAATATGAGTTGTGCTCATCCCCCTAATCTAATATAATCATTTCCAACATGATATAAAATGTAAAACTTATCTACTTATAAACCCAATATGGAAAGTGGAACCCACATATTGGGATAAATATTAGTAATTCTACGTTTTCTGAGTGTCATTGAACCTCAACTACATTACCTAAAAAAACTTGAATTGACTACTGCATACATGATTATAGATTTAAGGTTTCTCACTTTTAGGTATGATAAAAATATATTTGAAAATAAATAAATTTAATAGTGTGTATGTGCATGAACATTGCTCATGGCCCATGAATAAATGCCAATTAAATATGGTAATAATGAGAACATGAGTTTTGATCATTTTCCCAATCTAATAAAATCATTTCCAAAATTATATAGAATGTAAGTGAGCACATGAGTTATGATAATTCCTCCAATATAATATAATAATTTGTAACATGATATAAAATGTAAATCTCATATGTGCTAAACCTAAGAAATTATATCTCATGACAATAAAAAATGCATGCATTTGGCATTGTATACTCCCCTAGATGTATTTGAAAATGTGAATAACTAAAGTCCTATAACTTCTGGTTTTATAAAACTATGTGCACCTGCATGGTATATACACTCAAGTGTATTTTAATGTATAAATATATATTCGTGTAATTATAATTTGAGTACATATATATGGAATATGCCCAAAAAGGGTCTAAAATCTATAAATATCTATCCCAATCTAACATTTGAACCACTCTAAAATCTATGAATCTTTGATTTTTTTCCAAATTTTGATTTTTTTACCCATGGAGGCTTGATTCTCTATGACAAACCCCCTAATTCCCCCACTTTTGAGGTGAGGGATGTATTCCATGAGTCATCATCTTGTAGACATAAAAATTTGGTCACAATTACTTAAAAATGCTAATTATTAACACATAATAAATCAAAATACTTGACAAAAAATACATTACTCTTATTCACCATTCCTCTAAGCCTTTTATCCAAATGTGGGTTTGACCATTTTTTGGTCATCACTATTACACACAAATTTCAATGTCAAATACTCAAGTTGCTTTAAATCACCCTTAGACTATCTCCAATTTAGGATACATGTCCTTGATATTTTGGGATAAGTCTACTTAGGTGGATAGGAGTGCTACTATGTTGTGTCCACTTAGGTTGGATACATCACACACAGAACAATAACTAGTTTCTAAAATTAAAATCATTCTTTTGGGTCTCCCTACATGTTTTATAAGGTTAACTAAAGGAAATTATCAAAAAATTAGCTTATAAATACACATCTAGTGTCTTTCATTTTCCTTAGTTGATATTCAATTGGTTTGAGATTTTACACCTATGCACATTGAGTAAATATACCCTATGCTTTATTAATTTAGTATTACTCATAAGGAGTATCCATAAGCCAAATCAAGAGAATTATAAAACAAATCAAGAGCTATCACTGTCAAAAATCAAATCCATTTTCTAGTTGCATACATATAGTCAAAGGAGCACAATCACACATTCACTCTTAGTGGGAGAAATACATGGGCTTGATTTACCTCCTTAGATTATTGGATAAGTAGGCAATGGTCAATCATCAAGGGGTGATTAATGTCAACTCAACCCTTTACACTCCCCTATTTTTTTGTAGGTTTTCAATTTATAAAAATACCTTTAGTGTTTTAAAGACAAGAGAAGACAAAAAAAATCTCTGTGGGGTAGTAAAAAATGAGATATCTCAAATTAATCAAAAAATGTAGGTGCATAAGGAACATTAATTAGTTTTATATCAAAGTTAATAGGGACAAGTCCCCAATCAACATATTTAAGTGGCCTACATTGTCATTAACTTAAATAAGTCCTATCAAGGAAAATTCTCTAATTTTGCCTCTAATATGTCATTATATAATTTTGCTTCTTTTTGTATTTATTGTTAATTAGTCATCATATTCAACTGAGATGAGTTTGTAGTCAACATACAAGAGTAATTTTCATTACAATACACTTATATTAAACCTATCTAAAATTATTTTCTTATTATGTTTTTGATCCTTGACTTACACAATCACCTCTTTTACTAATTTTCACATGCATACATTTGAAACAATCAACAAAAGTCTTGTTTTGAGCTAAATGGTTTTCTTTTTAGTATTTTTTAAAAATAGTAGTTTTCCATATTTAAAAATTTGTCAAAATAATAAATTTTGATTATTATACATCTTTTTCATTATGATATACTCCAATTTTACACATATCATGACATAAACATTTATTTGTTTTGTCAAAAATAGGGTAAATCACATTTCAAAATAAAGAGTTAATTGTATCATTTTATGTTTATGAATATATAATCATGTAGGATCATGTCAACATGTGGATAATTTTTCATCATATTAGTATACGTGTGGTCAAGACATGTATGAAACATATGCAATACAAGGCATACAAGTGTCATGTCAACATAAATATGTGAACTAGGCATGTAGTACTAACCATTATTGATAAATGCACTAGATAAGACTATGTACTAAAGGTGCATAATATGTATCATGGAACCATACAAAAATTAGGAGGTAAGTAACATGGATCATGATACCCATAAAAAAATAAAGCTAAATAAAATCTATGGACACTGTCATGGCCATGACATTTATAGACACATGTCAAAATTACAAAATGGAATGACTTCCTGCATTTGCTACAAACTAGTCCAAATCATTTATTCATCCTAAATTATATTAGAAATCCAACATACATGTCCAAATTCACCTTGGGGCATCCCTAATAGGGTCAATACACCATTTTGAGTCATCTATCACTATCACCATTGCATATTGGATGATTTCCTTCATCATCACTATTCACTATTCATTATCTATTAATTAAATTAATCTGAATTAATTAAGTAGTCCTTCCCTAATAGAAAATTCCATAGAATTTAGAATATTCATAATTTATAAAATTAGATATTTCCTATTATCATCACATTATTATCCTCACATTATCTTATGATGAATACATTATTAACCTTAAATCCCCACTTGTCCCCCATTATCCCTAGACTTCTAAGATTACCCTCCCACTTGGGGGAAAAACTCTAATAAAGCCCATGCCCCATCAAATGGAATTTTAATTCTCCTCCCTTGATCTTCCAAAGAGATCAATGGATTAATTGTTTGATCCATGTGAGATGTGGAGGGTGCATTATCCACCCTCCATCTCACATTCAAGATGGATGATTCAAGTTTATTCAAGAATATTATAAATAATACCTTAGACCTTCTTTATTTCCATGCTTAAGTTTGATAACAACATGTTGTTAATTTATTAAGATTTCTTGTGTATCACATTCCACTCTTTATCCTTTCAATTTATTAAGGTTTCAAGAGGAGATGTTTTATTTCCAAAGACATTACTAAAGGTATTTTGGAGCTACATCCAAGCCACATTTGATTATGACTAGGTAACTAATCCCAAAATGAAAGTAATATTTGCCTTTTCTTTTCTTGATTTTATTTTTAATTAGCCTTTACCTTTGCTCATTGATGTCTTAGGCATATGGTGCTAAGATCATATTTGATTTTTATATGTTGTATCTAAAAAATATTTTAACACCATTTGAAATCTAGAGATACATTTTGCATGCTCAATGTGACTCACACCAACAACATCTTCTCTTATTCCTTCTCTTTTTCTAAAAAAATAGAAAAAAATGAATGTTAAAATGGTCATATATTTTCATCCATATAATTTTTTTCTAATTTTTTTCAAGGTGATTGGTATTTATCTTGATATCAATTTGTGAACATTTCATAGCAATCTGATTTTTAATTTAGGAGACATTGTTAATTTAGTAATTGCCATTTTTTATATATTTATCCTTTTTTATTGTTGATGTTTTCTAATTGCTAAGTTTTTATGCTTCTTAATTTTTATTTTACATTATAAATTTTAAATGTTCTTGTTTAGAATATTTTAAATATGCTTAATTTTTAAGTTCACAGTCCAAGTTTGTATTTTATTAAACATGCTAATCTTTGTTTGTAGGATGTAAGCCAAAGACCACAAAAAAACTTCTAATTGTTTTCTTACAGGATTTTGTTATCAACCAATGTGGTGATACAATTAAGAAAAAAATTATTTCATTCAAATTTAAATTTGGTGTACTAAATAACTTTTTATTTTCAAGTTATTTTATTTAGTCATTTACTTCTTGCTTGTGTGTTTTGTGTGGTTCCTTGCATGTATGCTCTCCCCTATTTGGGTGACCCAAAAACATGAGGTGACCAACTTGTTTTTATCCCAAAATATTTTATAAGTATGCTCTTCAATTTCCATTTTAGGGAAATATTTTGAGTTAGAAAGGAAATACCTTCCCTTTTTATTTTAGATTATGTAATTGGGATTTCATCACCTTATTGCGAGTCTCTTAGGGTGCAGTGATTAGGACTTCATTACCTAAAATTATACCAAACCCTAATTATCTAGTGGGGTATATAAATTGAGGAGTATAGCATAGTAATTACCTAAGTGGTACATTTTACACATATTATAACATGAGGGGATTTCATCCTCTAATACTTATGTTTGTTTACAATCCCCAAAAATATGGTAGTATGATCATCAAAATATGATGGTTAGCATAGTCACAAAGGGACTAGACCCTACTATGAATAGCTCAATTTTTGTGATGGAATTTATGCCCATATACTGAAAGGTATATCGATACCACTTAAAATCCTATTGTAAAAACTAGAATAAGACCTTGCGACTATGAAGCATTCATTGGTGCAATGTTGTAAAGGAAACAACACCTAAAGATTTATTTCACATGAAAACCTTTTGAAAGAAGGGTAGGATTAAAACACCACCAATAAATATATTAATTATTTAACGAATATTCATTTTTTTAATCCTCTCAAAAGGCAAGTATATCAAAGGATCGATGAATGTGGAGAAATCTTGTGCCAATCATTAAAATAGGTTGTTATGCTTGTATATTGATTGAATGTATGCTATTATTAAACCCATTTATTTGACAACCTTATACCAAAAATAACTCCAAATAGGTTACTCCACGATACCAAGTCCAAAACCTACCATATATATATATATATATATACTTACACACTAAGGCATCACTCTACCCATTCTTTGGGTCAGAAATCATTCCTCTATACATGTTATGCTATTTAAATTTATCCATGTCATACTATCTAAATCAATATGCCTCTTGTCTAACCATGCCATTATACTACCCATTTTGATTCAACCCTAATTCCCAGATCACTATTCCCAGGTCACTATTCCTAGATCACTATTCCCAGGTTATTATTCCCAAATCACTATTCCTAGATTAATATTCATAGTTCATTATTTCCAAATAAATATTCCTATATCATTGTTCCCAAATAACTATTCCTATATCGTTGTTCCTAGATCACTTTTCCTGGATCACTATTCCCATTCCAACATTCATAATTAATTATTCAAATTTATACTATTTCACATTCAAAATTATAATTTGAAACCAAATACGAACCAATTTACAAGTTATAATCCAAATTTTACATCTAATTTGGATTAAAATTAGCCATAAGTCAAACATTCTTAGTCAAAATTCAAAATTGGTCAAAGATCCAACTTGGTCCAGTCAAATCTTCATTCAAAGTTTAAATTTGATCAACCTTTATAATCTAACCAAGTCTACCTCAAATCAAACATTAAAACATAACTTTAAATCTAACATTTCCCTAAGATTAAACAACTTCAAGTCAAACCAGAACCAACCATTCCAAACCAAACTTATTTGAAGCTTAAGAACCCTTTTTTTAATCAAATCCAATAATGTAATACAAGATTTTCAAGTTCAAATATTCTTAAATGATTAACCTTCCACATTCATAGATAAATTCAAGTTTCCAAGATACACAATCCAAGTTCAAGTTTAAAACTCAAATATTATCAAATACTAAACATTGAACACTTACATCCCTTTAGAAGATACCAATGTTTAAAAACATACTTTTATAAATGAGTTTGATTTGTACACATTTACAATTTGACATTTGCATTGATAGACCCAATTAATCATTAAAATTTCAATCCAAAAGTCAAAAGTCAATTTTTTAAAAGTGAATCTTTGAAATTAACATAGATCAAAATCCTTTTCTTATCAAATTGAATATTCAAGACAAAAATTACCTTCTCATTTCCAAATCTATTCCATGTTCACATTTTAAAAATCCACCTATATTTTATGAAATTCAAATATATATATATATATATATATATATATATATATGATTGAAGATCCTATCTTTATATTAATCAAATAAGATATGGTATAATGCTAATCATACAAAAAAAGTGGGTGGAAAAGTCACACCCCATGAGCATAGTCACACCAAGGGCAAAGACACCTCAGTAAAAGTCTCTCTATATATATATGTATATGTATATGTTTGATTGAAGAGCCTATCTATATATTAATCAAATAAGATATGGTATAATGCTAATCATACAAAAAAAGTGGGTGGAAAAGTCACACCCCAAGAGCATAGTCACACCAAGGGCAAAGACACCTCAGTAAAAGTCTAAAAAGTGGTCAAAAAATGATCACACCCATAAAAAGAAACATCACATCAATAATTTGACATCAAATCAAAGAGAGCATGGAATAGATAACAATAAATAGAATAATTAAGTAGCCATAACAAATATATACATCGAGGGGGGTGGTGGAGATGGTGGGTCTTGGGGCTTACCACCCCATCCTCCTAGGGTAGGAGGATCCTCATCCATAGGTAAGGGATCCCAACCATTATTGTGTTGAGATTATAATGTCTCATCTTGATTTATTTTAAGAGAGATTTACAAAGCTAGTCACAAAAATTTACCTTGGGGGGAGGACCCCAACCCTTGATGTCATCATCATAAGATAGGGAAGGAGATCCCCAACCCATACCATCACTTCCAGATCTAGAAGAGCCACTCAAACCACCATAATTAGGAGAAGAATAGAAAGGTGATGACCAATGAGTAGAATGACTCCTATGTTTGGTTATGTAACATAACTAGCATGGTCCATGCCCTTATCCTCGAGGTGGTGTAGCATGTCATGGAGACTCAACAGGTTCATGGCTAACCATGCATGGGGCATTTCCCTAGTGGTCAAGTAAATGCTGGAGGTGGTCAAGTTTTAGGTGGACTTTATTTGTTTGAATTTGAATCTGAAGAGTAATAGTAGATAGAATAGTAATTTTGTTAGTAACAAAAAAATTACATTTTATCTCTTCATGATTAAAACAAGCAATTTTTTTAGCTTTCTAGATTTGAAATAAAATATCAACTCAAAATATCTCCAAAAGTTATTATATTTTGTAGGAAATAGAGTTGAGTCCCTTAAGGGAGCCATCTTCCATGTGAAGAATTTAGGTCAAAAAGGCTGAAAAAGGGAATGAATCTAATGCCATGTAGACTGTGCATGAGAGAAAAAATAAAAAAGGTGTTTAAACATCTCTAGTTATTAACAATCTAGGGAAAATGGGGTTAGACACTCCCAGATGCTTGAGTCGGTCCTCCACAAACAAGCACTGATAAAGGAGATATCGTAAGAAATGAGCTTTTTTGGGCTCAATGATAGTATACCACACAATGGTAAAGCATTTGGCCCAAACCCCATGTTTGGAGTAGATATTATATCTTAAGTTGAGCATTTCATCTATAAAATGCTAAAGGGCTTGTAAATTATAACCTAGCCAAGGAGAATACTGGGTGAAGGGGGTGGCCATAGGCTAATGCCAATCCTTCCACCAATAAACAAGGGAGTTGACCCCTATTTTATACAAATACTCATCAGGTATGGAACCTTAAATTTATGTTATAGCCTTTGCATCTAAGTTATTTAATTAAAATTTATTTTAAATTTGATGCCAAGTGAGCTAGGCCTGATTCTTCTTGAAAAATAGACCACTGATAAATTTCACACCTTTTCTAAAAATCCTTAACCCTTTAACCCAAGGGACTAAATCAAAGGGAACATTGTGAAAATTTAAGCATGGTGACCACCAGAGAGATTGGGAGTTAATGGAGAGGCCATTCTTGAAACCCTCACCTATCTAATTAAAATGAGGCTTAAGCTTCTCCCATGCTTTCAATAGGCTTTGAACCACATAGGTACCCTTGATTTTAATAGGCACTGGGGTTATAAGAAGGGAGTGAAGTCCCAAGCCTTTCTACCACATGAAAGCCCATGATAAATATATTGGCATAAAATAATATTCTAAGATTTATCTCCAATAAAACCTATAATAATCTATTTGACACTAAGGGCAAGGCCTTGAATTTTAATATCTAAGAGACCCAATCTACCAGCTTCTTTGGGTCAACATCATATGTTCCAAGAAACTCTATGAAAACCATTATGGCCCTTAGAGTTAACCCATAGAAAATGTCTTATAATTTTTTCTAATTTGATGTAAGCATTATTAGAAGGGGCCCAACAAGAAGAATAATACACATGAGTTGCTTCCAAAACTTTAGAACAAATTTAAAATTTGCTAGCAAGAGATAAAGGTTTTATGATCCAATTTTTTTTTTTTCAAATCTCTAAACCACATAAGACCATAGCTCAGAGAGAGAGGATCAAAAATCAAGAGGGATGTTGATAAACTTAAAATTCACCCCTATAAGAATCCATTGCCATTGATATCCCTCTAGCCAATGAGGTTTGGGGCTTAGAGACTGGTGCTAACATTGAGTCTTCCTCCATTAAATATATGAGCCTAAATCCAAATAAAAAATATGGAGACATTCCATGGCATTCCTAATGGCATCTTCTTCCTCTTGAAGAGTGAGAAAAGAGTCATTTTTGAAGTGACCATTTAAAAGTTATCTATTAGTCTAAGGGAGGGAAATTCCTTTCACCAAACCCTTGATAGTGTAATTAGCTAGGAGGTAGCTAAATCCTTCTACTACTAACACATATAAATAAGGGGATAAAGGGCATCCCTATCAGATAGAATGATGAATTTCAAACTAAGAATATTGAGTGTCATTGATTGTAATACAAGCCCCAACATCTTGAAAGAACATGTTAATAGTCTAAACAAAATTGGGGCCAAAACCAAGGGCCTATAATATGACCAAAATGAAGGGATAATCAATAGAATCATAAGATTTCTTAAAATCAATCTTGACAAATAGATCCTTTTGATTAGAGAGCCAATCCCATTCCATACCTTCCCAAATGGTAATGACATTATCCAGAATGAATCTATTCTGAATAAAACTAGTTTGTTCACTCTTGATGATTAAAGGGAAAATGTGTTTGACCTTGAGGGATAAAGATTTAGCAATAATATTTTAAGAGACATTGATTAAAATAATAGGCCTCCAATTGGTGATAATTTCAAGATCACTATCCTTGGGAATAAACTTAATGTTACCCTAATTTATAAGGGGACCCAAAGAGTTGGTTAAAACAACTTCAAAATAGACTTTGTAAAGATCAAGACCAATAATATCCCAAAGGGTTTGGTAGAAATCACATATAAATCATCAATTCTTGGAGATTTATCATTTACCATCTATTTAACAACCTCATGGATGTCACTGAGAGATAAGGGCCTATCACAGGCAACTCTTTGTGAATTGGAAACTTTTCAGGGCACCACCTAGAGGCATTGATGGAGAGTTGTCTCCCATTCTAGAGAGTAATATTGTGATGATAAAACACCATGGTAATGATTAAAAAAAGCTTGTATAATGCCAATTTTTTTGATAAATCAAGTATTTCCTTCCTTGATGGCTTTAATTCTATCAATAACTTTCCTAGAGTGGAGAAGGTAAAAAAATCCTTAGAGACTTTCTCTCCAATTTTTAACCAGTGCATATGAGCTCTCAGTTGAGCTCTTATAGAATTATGGGCCTCCTCAATTTTAAGCTTATGTATCCAATGTGCCACTTGAGTTTGGAGGTGAACATTGCAAGGCAACTACTCTAGTTCTTGTGAAACCTAGATATATTCATAGTTTGTAGCATTATGTAGACATTATCTAAAAGAGGCCAATTGTTTGACATAGATTTTAAGAAAGGTAGAAGTATGAGAAAGAGTATTTTACCACCACTAAATCTAGCTATTATCCCTCTCTAGATAGATAAACAGGTTCTAATTTTGATAATGTTCCCCATTGTTCTTTCATACTTGAGGTGAGTAGTATTGAGATAAAATTTAGTGGAGGTAGGCTTAACTTGAGGTGTGTTCCACTAAAAATTAAATCAAATAGGGTGATGATATGATAAAAAAGTATCAAGGATGACTGATACTAGCCTATCATGTATCGGGGCATAAAATAAAATATCTTACATAGTTAGCAATGCTCAGTCAAGCTGTTGAAGCACTCTATCTTCTCCTTATCAAAAATTAGACCAAGTAAATCAGGGGGAGATTGATTTTTTATTATGGTGATGCTTGGGATCAAACACCCCAAGTTTGTTGTGGATATAAAACAAGGCTTCACTCTCACTAGCACACCACCACATTAGAAGGCATCCTTCTTTATCTTTAATCAATTACACCATATTAAAATCACTACAGAGGATCAAATACACATTGGGTAGTGATTCAGGCAACCCCCTCCATAAAGCATCTTATTTTATAGCATCATTAGAGGTGTAAAATTTTACCATCCCAATGATGAAGTTATTAAAGTAAAAAAGGGTCCACACCACCTGTTGGGTGGGGTTTGAGCCCCAATAAATTATATTCTAAGACAACTCTAGAGCTAAAAAAGAAAAAACCACACCACACCCAACTTCATGCCCAATATCTTGACATATAGCTCCAAGCCAAATATATCATGTTTCATTCTATAGTAAAAACTAGAAATCTTAACCTCTTGAAGGAAAATAATTTTCATGTTACTAAAATGCTAACAATGTTCCTGACCGTATACTTACGTGGTAGATCATTATGGCCTCAAACATTCCAAGAGTAAATAATCATTGGAAATTATTGATGTGCGTGTCATTCTCCTTTGTGAGATCTTCAAGTGCAATAAATAGATTAAACATAAGTTTGTTAGGCATAAAATCATTCATTGAAAGGTTTTATGCCAAGAACATTTATCAATAATGTTGAGAGTGAAAAAATGAAATCAAGAAAGAAACTAATTTACCTCTCAAGTTAAGAAAAGATTTTAAAGTGGGAAACTGAACGTATTGAAGAAAAATCCACATGATATTATTAGAAGGCTTACTACCAAATATCCATAAGAACAAGATTAAATAAAGAGCATAAGATAATAAGAGAGATAGAGCTATAATTTCCTAATAAGGATATGAGGAGAGGAAGCGCTCTTTTATAGAGATATAAGAACAAAATGGAGTTACAAGGAATCTCATTATTACCTTACAATCCTCCTATGTGTGTGCCACTTGTGACTTATTTTCTTAGAGAGTGGAGGGAAGTGTGTTTCATATGGGGAAAGGAGAGTTACATGCAAGTAACTCTAAATCCAACAACTGGATTAGGGAGGTGAGTGACAACTCATAAAGGTAGGAATAAAATGAAATTATAAACATAAAAAATGCACACATAACTAAGACTTAGGAAAAGTCTATAAACCTATAGAAAGGACCCAAATTAAGGTTAATTATCCAATACTCTCTCTTAAGCTTAATTTTGGGTTAAAAACATGGAGAGAATATTTCAAAAACAAAGAAGGGAGTTGAAATTACATAATACTCCCTCTTAATAGAAACTTGCTTCAAAAAGAATTATCAAAGATTGAGAGAAGAAAGAAAATAAGGTACCACAAAAAATTGTAATGAAGAAAGTGTGATCATCAATAATCTCCAAGAATCCTTTTCGAACAAGGTGGTCAATCCACCATAGAACAAAGACTAGACAAAAGGAGTAATGATCCATAAAATCCTACAAAACAAGGAAGCTAACACCAATATTTTAAGTGAAGTAACCGTTATGCCAAAAATACAATCTACATACATAATGTAATAAAGTAGATGTATAAAAAAGATAAATGGAGTAAAGACACCTTCTATCATAAAGTTCATAAAATTGCATGAAAATACATTAGTTAACATATTTAAAGAATATTACCTTTGTAATAAAAAGAAAAAAATGCATAAAATATATTGAGTTATCAAAATGGAGACAAAAAAGATGTGTCACTTGAAAAATATATTCTACGTAAAACATTAGAAGAATTATCGCAAGAGGACACATCAAAGTCTCTAGAAAATTCATCAATTTTAGGAATCCAAATAATTTTACCCTTAGAGGTACGAGATTTAGTAGTTTTATAACAATGTAAAGTGTTTTATATGGATTTACCACAAGATTTACATGGATTCAATTTCTAACATTTAGATATGTGATACTTGTGTTTTCCATAATGCATACAAGATTTATCATTTTTAACCAAAGTATGAGCATTAGAAGTAGTATAATCAAAATAAGTTGCATTATAACTCCTTCAATGCAGAGGATGATAAGATTTTGAATGTGCATTAGAAGCATTTGAATCATCAAAACCAAGACTTGTATAATTTACATTAGACATAGGCAAAAGAGGTTAAATAATACCCTTTTTGCACCTACCCAGTGCACCACCTGAATAGCCCATATTTTACATTATTTTTAAGCTAGGGTTGTAAAAGAAGTGTTCAAAGAAGTGCAAGTTGTTTGAGAGTCACAATGAGGTTCATCAACTTTAGAGTCATTAACATGTGAAAAAGACTCAAATTTAACATGAAGAGCATCTATAGAAGATTGTATCACTATTGTATGCTCGATAAAAAAGGTGTGTAAAATACGTAAAGTCTCATTTTGAGATGTGAGTTTATGTTCAAGAGAACTAATCTCATCATTTTTTAAGATAAGAGTTTGCATCATTTTTTTTAATAAAACTAAAAAATAATAGCTAATTTAAATTCCATTGATGTGATGAGAAGCAAAAGAGAGATACATTAAATTCCACCAAAATTGCATTGAAAATGTTAGGAAGAAAAGTGAGATATGATGTGTAAATAATATCAAATAAAAAATTACTTCCTACCAAATATATATAACAAGAATTTTAAAATATTAAATTACTATTTCCATAAAAAATAAATTTATTCTTATATTAAAAAGACATCTCATCTTTAAAAAAAAAGAAAATATTTACTTAAAAATTTTCAATCAAAAATGCCACATAACAAATGCAATTAACTTTAAAAGTCAATGATTTTTTTAAAAAAAATTTAAACCAAATAAGAAATGAATGAGACAAATTTTTGAAAAACTTGTCATAAATGGTGGGTAAATCTAACTTTAGCACCACATGGTAAACATTGAGTAGTTTTTGGTTTCTTTGATTTTTTTTAAAGGAAAAATATTCTCTTTTTAAATTTGAATATGAACATAATAAATACAACATATTAATTAGACCACATAACAAATAGAAAATGATGTAGTAAAATGCAATAGAGACTAATTAAAGTGCAAAGTGCCAAAGCTGGTATCTTTTCACTTGATATTATGGGATTAAAATGGGAAAATTCCTATTAAAATATTGAACACACAAAACAAAATAGTTCTCAAAGGTAAAAAAATGCCACTATGTAGCCAAAGATAAACTAAAGGTGCATAACTATAATTGTGTAAAGTTTAATAAGCATTCATTAAAACACCATGTAATGAGAAGCCATAGAAGAAAAAATAGAGAAGTTGCAGCTATGCAAGGAGGAGAAATGTGCCACAAGTGTTATTTTATACCAATTGAAACACATGTAAAGGAAATAATTTAATCTCAACCAATGCTTTACACAAACAAAATATACCTAAATCAAGAATATAACTATAATTATGATAGCTAAGAAGTAAAAATACAATATCAAAGAAAAAAAAGATGCCTTATCGAAATGCATATAAAAATCAGGCAAGAGTAACTAGCACTAACTAGTAAATAAAACCACCTATACAGAGTAGCAGTAGTAGGGTGAAGTAAAATCATTAAATATACGTGATCCAATAAAAAAAATCACACATTAACCAACACTAACTAAAAATACATAAAGACTATTAAATTTAAGAGCTATATTTCACCCATAATGAGTGTGATAAGAATTAAAAAAATAAATGTTGTAGTATGTAAATGGAAACAAAATGAACTTGGAGAAGAAAAAACCCAACTAAAAACAAATAAAAATAATCATGGAAACCTATTTGAGCAACTTGTAAAAAAAGGTTAGAAGTAAAATAAATCAATTAATAAATATTAGTTTGCATTAATATTCAAAAACACCAAGTTACGCATACAAAAAATGGTGATAAAAACCAATAGTTAGTGGTTAACCATGTGTTAAAAAATATTTGATTTTCCATCTAAAAATATACACAAGCACTCTAAAAACAATGTTAAATAACTAAGGCTCTAATACCATGAAAAGTTTTATGCCAAGAACATTTATCAATAGTGTTGAGAGTGCAAAAATGAAAGCAAGAAAGAAATTAATTTACCTCTCAAGGTGAAAACCATAAGTTAAGACAAGATTTTAAAGTGAGAAACCAAATGTATTAGAGAAAAACTCATGTGATATTATTAGAAGGCTTACTATCAAAATCTCCACAAGTACAAGATTGAATCAAGAGCATAAGAGAATACGAGAGAGAGCTATAAGTTCTTAGTGAGGAAATGAAGAGAGAAAGGGTTATTTTATAGAGCTAGAGGAAGATAATGGGAGTTACAAGGAATCCTATTATTACCTTAGATCCTCTTATGTGTGTGCCACATGTGGCCTATTCCCTTAGGGACTGAAGGGAAGTGTGTGCCATGTGGAAAAGGGAGAGTTGCATGCAAGTAAGTTTAAATATAATAAGTATATTAGGGAGGTGACTGACACCTCATAAAGGTAGGAATAAAATATATTTATAAATACAAAAAATGCACACATAACTAAGACTTAGGAAAAGACTATAAACCTATATAAAGGATCCAAATTAAGGTTAATTCTCTAAAAATGATTCTAAATAGTTATCTTTTATTTTCCATATATTCATCCTTCTTAGGAGATGGAGAAGAGCTATGAGAGTGTTGAAACATTGATTTGTGGTCCAGGGCGACCAAACTCTATTCTTCTTCTAGAATACTCACCCTAGGAGAGGGTTGTGATGGTGGTACTAAGGGTGGAATCTCAAATAGAGAAGCCACTATTTGTAGAGTAGGTATAAGTGGAGGGGAAGCTTTATTAGGCATAATAGTTTTATTAGAAAAACTCAAGACATGGTTGTTCCCAGTAGGTCTATAAGAAGAAATTTATGGCCTACCGCCATCTTTGGAAGAGTTTTTTTTTGGTGATGGTGGTCAAACCATCAATATTTATATTCTATGGTTTGGCCTTAGATCCACCCTTTTACTAAGAATTAGGGGATGCATGCACCATCAGAAGACATTCCTCAATCATATGATCTGAGGACTAACATCAAAATCAAGTGTTCAAGAGATTGATACACAAAACACATTAGTAAAAATCAATAATGCCAATTTGTATATCAATAGAATCTTTCAAATTTCAAGATAAACCCACTTTAACATAAACCTCTTTTGGGGATGAGCCATAAATATCTTAGTCTACTTATGGCATGTGAAACACCCTATGGGTTTAATGAGATGGTCAATAAAATCCCATAAAGGGAGAGGAAAGCCAAGAAATTAATCCCAAATGGGGATTTTCATCTTTGCTTGCTTTGAGACTTGAAAGTCCTAAGTATAATGAGAAAATACAACCATAGTGTTATATATAAACAAAGGCCCTGGTTAAAAATGGCTTTGCAGTGTTTTGGGTTTAAAAAGTGAAACAAAAAAAAATCCCTTTGTAAGATTTTGGACTCCTAATTTCACACCATAAGCTTACTTATGGGCCCATTACTTCAAAAGGCTCTTAAGGGGGACTCAACCAACAAAGTAAGTGATCAAAGTAATTTTTTAAAATAAATGAAAAACTTTATCAAATTCAATCATATCCATAATAACATTAGGTAATGGAGAGTCAGAGTCATCATCATTAGCTTGTGAAAGACTTTTAAGACAAATTTCCTTCCCACTTTAAGGCTATGTTTACACTCAATCACTCTAACTTTCTCTATATCTATGGATGTAGAGTGAGAGGTAACAATCGTTTAAAATAGGGTACCCCTACCACCTAAAGGGCAAATCACCAATCAAAATCAACAATAAATGTGAACAAAAATAATATCTTGCCTAGATCTACAGTGATTGATAGTGTGATAGAGATGCCTAAAGGCTAATCAATGTAGATATATAAAACCCTATTTTATGGGATGAGAACATATGTCATTATAAATTTCATTATCTTCATTTTTTGACATTCAAATATTCAAAATTCTCATGTCAAATAAAACATTCTATTCTTGCTTCAATTCAAAATCCAATTTTTTTTCCAAAACATTATCAAGACATTTATGGTTTAAACACACACATTTGGATAAAAATTATGAATTTATCATTACATGGTCTTAAACATTCACAACCTACATTAGGTATTTTAATATGGTTTAAAATACTCTTACATGTGCAAACTCTAGGTTACTTCAAATATCTTTGATAGCCTAGACATATTAACCTTTTGAATTCAAATACAATCAAACCACAGTTTGAAACAAGTATCCAACATGCCTAAATATATAATAATTAGTGCAATTTAAAATGTTGCCTATGAAGATGATTGGATGAATAATACCATAAGGTGAAACTATGACTATGAAAATTAGAGGGAAATAAAAATCCATCAACTTGAGTATGAAGAGGCACCATCTAGTTACAAAGATAATCAAGTTTAATTTGAGAACAACCTATTTGAAAAAAAGAATTAGAATCTTATGTGATTATTATAAATGAGTTTTAAAATTATCAATAATCATCCTATATAAATATTTACAAGTCTTTTATAACCTTGACCTTAACCACATAACACCATGACAATCATAGAGTGGACTGAAGATGATGATATGCCTTCTTCTAGCCAAGGGTAAACACTTGTCCAAACATAATAAAATACATAAACACCTAGAAAGGGGAAGAAGCCACTTCTTATTTCCCCAACCCCAAGTTGTTCCAGTCATTGTCTCCCAATTGTAACAAACTAGTCAACTTTTGGCTAGTCTTGCTTCTTGATTAATCAATCCACCAATTTCTAATCCTCTACTCATAGAGTTTAATCAGCCTCTTTAAAAATATTCAAGATCCATTGGCTAATCCATTACCTCTCCTATAATCATACACTATTTCAAAACATAACATCCCTATGGATCCCTCATAATAGGTGGTTTAAAACCCATAAAAAGTGTTTCCTAACCCCCATCAAGTTCCCACTAATCCCACTATTTAAATTCCATCTCAAAAGGTTCTTCTTAGTCTTAGCCAAAATCACTCTAATTCCCAAATTCCCCCTCAACAACAACATGATCCAATTAATTCCTAACAAGTTGTTACAAGGGATTAGGATGTTCCATCTAGCTCACATCATTCCAAACATAACCTTTTTAGGGTTAGTCAAATTCTTGCCAATACACAACATGTCCTATTCATTATGTAGTAACAATTTCTAGTTAGACAATGGGTTATTTTCAATTCACAATGCATTCCTATCTATCAATAGAAATTTTTCCTCAAAGACAACAACTTCCTCCTACTCAATAATAATTTTACATTCCCCCTTCAAATCCCAATCAACACCAGTTCCCTACCCATAATACAATCTTGAAAATAGGACTAATAACCATAATAGGTTAATGCAAAGGGTACCTATAAATATCAACAATCCATAATTCCACTCATAGAATTACAAGACACCACACATCCCAAAAAAATATTTTTCACTAGGAGTGATAGGCTATCAAGGATGAAATTTTAGGATTGTAAGTAAGGAATTAGATAGGGAACTATAAATTGGATCAAAATTACTCTCATCCATTTGATTCCAACATATTCTAGACACCCTTTCCAATTCATTTCAAGATCCCTAAATTTTACAAATATAAGGGAAAGGGTGAACTAAGATAAAACCTAAAAGAGTTCTTTGTTGCATGCCAAGAAGTAGGCTATGACAACAATTTTTAGCTTCACCTATTTTCAAAAAGTTTGGTTGGGTAAGAATTGGAGTGGTTTATGTTTATCCCAAAAGGTTCCATCAACTATTTCTATGATTTATAAGATAAGTTTGTTAGACACTTATACTATAATATGAAACATGAGTTAACCATTTTTGACTTGTGTAATATCAAATAGTGAGGTGGAGAGAGATTTTTATCTTATCTTCAAAGATGGAGAGCATTAGTTGGCAGGTTTCCACATTCTCTTCCTAACAAAGAGATAGAAAACATATTCATGGATAATTTAAATTTAGAAGTAGATATTAACCTCATATTACATTCTATAAACACCTTTGATGAATTCATTGAAAAATGAGTCCAAATATAATGGGCCCTCATTGATAAATGATTGATTAAAATTTATTCACAAAATCAATCCCAACATCAAACTCAAAATCATAATCAGAATCAAGATTCAATACAAATTCAAACAAACATGGCTAAGAAGCTCAAAACCTTAAATTGCAATAAGAATGTGGTTGGTAATAGAATATCATAAGCAATACATGTTTAAATAATTCATCCACCACCAAAACAACATGCTCCTCTATCATAACACCTTACCATGTAGAGGGCACTAGTACAACGTGCTCCTCCACCAGAACACCTTAATTTGTAAATGCCACCTCCTCAAAGGAATCAATCCAATAGGTGACATTTGCTAATCTTGAAGAGCCTATCAAGGCAATATTTCATAAGTTACTTGCTGCAAACATGATCAATTTGCCTAATACCAAAACATTTGATGAGAGTCAACCCAAGATTAAATAGTATCCTAACAATGAGTATTACACATATCATCATGTCAAATGTCATGGTATTCATCTGTGTGTGAAATTAAGACACCTTATTCAATACATGTTTTAAAGAGGTAAAATTAAATTAGATAATGCACCATATAATCCTAATCAGAACATGGAGATTTATAGAGACCCCTTTCACAAGCATAATATTGATTAGAATGAACAACAATAACAACATCAACATAACCACACTTTTAAAACAAATTAGGGTTATAAAACCAACCATATAGATTACCATGCTAGTCCCTAAAATTACATTAACATGGTGGGGTATATCATAGGGAATCATGTGGCAACCATTCTAATCCATTCCCATTCGCATTCCCAACCTAAAAATTCCCAATAAGCACATTCATCTATCCTGGGAGCTCCTCCCACAAATAATTCTCATCTGAGTATATTATCCTAAAATCTACCTATAACTCCTCTAATTATCATAATCTTATCCTAGATCAAGACTATAATTCTATAAATCAATGCCTTGGGGTTACCCTTATAAGGCCCAACCCTTCTTCCTCCAATCCTATTCATAATCCACCAAAGTTCAAAAATACTCTCCCTATTGACAAGTATTATGATTTCATGGATCAATTGAATAAAATGTCAACACAAATTTCCATCTTGGATTATTTACATTTATCACAAGTCCATAATGATATTTTTTATGATCTCCTAAGTCAATCTAAGGTTCCTAAAAATATTTCACCTGATAAATTTAAAGCATTGGTAGGACATTTATCCCTTGGCCCTCATCTTAAATTTTTTCAGAGTGACATGTCAACTCTTGACCCTTTGCATACTCACTCCCTATACATTAAAGTCATGATTACCTACCATATAATCAAGTGGTTACTCATAGACAATGGTTATAACATCAATATTATTCCATTGACATTAGCCAAGAATCTAGGCTACACTGAAGTGGATTTGAAGAATGAGATCATCACCATTAAGGGTTATGATAATACTGAAAGGGATTCAATAGGTTCAATTTCCTTACCCATATAGGTTGGGCCTATCATTAATAATATCCTATGTTATGTTATAGATCTAGAATTACCATATAATATCCTCCTTGGCCATCCTTGAATCCATGAGATGTGTGTCGTTCCCTCCACATTACATCAATGCCTCAAATTATCCCATTCTAGAATGGAGGTTACTATTCTTTGGGATCTACAAACTTACCAATATTGTAAACATTTGGAAGAAGAGGGTCACTAATATACTTATTGTCCTAGTGTAGAGAAGGCCATCAAAAATGTATTCCCCTCAAAAATTTATTCCCATTTCATTGTTCAAGAGAGATGCATTGGCACATACAATATTTAAAATGCCTTTCATATTTACAAACTTCCCAAGCCACCTAAATACTTTGGCAGACCTAAGATGGAATGGTATAAAAATAAAATAGAGCCTCATCCAAAAGGGTATAGAACATTTTTTAAAGGTAAACCATTTATTCAAGAAGGTCTAAATTAGGTACAAGAGTCTTGGTTGTACAATGATGATTTTGTTCCATGTTTTTAAAGCAAAAAATATTCCAAGTAAGATCATAAAATTATGGCCAATCAAGATTATAAAGGTAATGGCTTGAGCATAATAATAAGACATATTAGATTCCATTATTCTACTTAAACATACAAAGTCTCAATGTCTTAGATATCAATCATCTGGGGTTGTTCTGTTAGATCTTGAAAGTGATACAACCTCGATGTCTAGTGATGATGTTCTTGGTAGTGGCATAGAGCTAATTTATAGCATCTATGATGAATTAGCCAATACCAATCTATTTGATTCTCATTTTTTCCTTAGCATTTCCATTGTTCATAAATTTTTCATCACTCTCCATTGTCATGTTCTCATCAATTGGTACAAATAAGAGTAAAATATCATACTAGATGAATTTGACAATGAAGAGACCATAGCATAATTCCCAGGCTTAAGAGACAATTTACAAATTGGTGACCAAAAATAAATATTTGTATACACTTTGGACCCTACCACTTATGTTTTGGAGTAGGTTAACTTCATTATTCATAATAAAAATGAAAATCAAATATAGAGGTCCTAAAGTGAAAAAATCTTTGAGGTGATTTCACACCAGGGAAATAGTAAAGAAAAAGACAAGTCTATGGGTGAAACCCTATTTCAGGCACCCTTGGATAGGGAAGTTCATTCTCATTCAAAGGAAGTGCAGGATGACACAAGTCCACACCTATCATCATCAATCAAAATTAATCTTGAGGATCCCAAAGTGTTTGAAAAAATGGTTTTAGAACACTCATAACTAGTTGTTAATTGGCCATTACCTGATATGGGTGACTTTGATTCTTCTTACATGTATGGGCTTGAGATCCCACATTTAGATGTAGATAATCAATTGCATTCGTTACCAAAAGTTATAGAATATGGTTCTACTCTTCTTGTGGAGGATACTATAAATGTGAATATTGGTACATAGGAAGATCCCAAAATAATTAATCTTGGTGCATCCCTCACATTAAAGGAATGTGAATTGATTGTTATGGTTTTTAGTGAATTGATTGATATATTTTCCTAGTCTTATTCAAACATGCCTAGTCTAGATCCTTATTTATTATTACATTATCTAGTTGTGCATCCAAGTGCTAAGCCCATCGAGTAAAAATTATGAAAGATGCATCCAAAAATTACTATCTTGGTCAAGAAATAATTATAAAAGTTGATCGAGGTAGGTTTAATTAAACCAACTGATTACTCAGATTGGATCTCCAATATCTTATCGATTAGTAAGAAGTTGATTGGCATCAAAATTTGCACATATTTCAAGGATATTAATAAATATTGACCAAAATATGATTTTTCATTACCCAACATAGATATGATTTTTGATTCTATAATTGGTTATGATATACTCTCTATTATGGATGGTTTCTTTGGTTATAACCAATCAAGATTGCTCCTAAAGATCAACACAAGACCACATTCACCACTTTATGGGGAACATTATGTTACCAAGTCATGCCAATTGGCTTGAAAAATGCAATAGCTACATATCAATAAGAAATTATAGTCATATTCCATGATCTAAAGCATGAAATTGTTGAGGATTACGTAAATGACATTTTGGGTAAATCAAGAACCCATACAGAACATCCTGAAGTATTGTAAAAAATATTTGAGAGGCTTCATGAGTACAAGGTACACCTAATCCTTAAGAAATGTTTTTTTGGGGTTACCTCCAAAAATTTTATTGGATTCATTATTTGTTGTAGAGGAATTGAATTTGATCCAACCAAATTCAAGGTCATTACTGACATGCCTCCTTTTAATCTGAAGTAGCTTTATAGTTTCTAGGGTAAGATCTAGTCGATTCACTACTTCATTTCTCCACTTACTAATTGATGCCACCAATTCATGCACCTTTTGAATAAAGGCACCATGTTTCAAAGTATTTTTTAATGTTAAGAGCCCTTCTAACAACTAAAGAAATATCTATAAAATCTTCTAGTGCTCAATCCATCAATGCTTGGTAAACCCTTGTTATTGTACATTTATACCATTAAGCATGCCTCGAGGGCACTTTATCATATCATAATGATCAAGGAAAAGAAAGGGAAATATACTATCTAATCATAAAATTATTCACTTACAAGCACAACTACACCTAAATTGAAAAAGCTTATCTTGCATTGGTTTTTCTTCTCAAAAGATAAGACATTACATGTTGAATAATGAGACTATGATGATTGCAAAAATTGATCCTATAAAATATCTCTTATCAAAAGTAGCTTTGATGGGTTGAATGGATAAGTGGGTCATGTTACTTACTGAGTTTGACAAAGTACACACATTATAAGGTCATCAAAGGATATGTATTAACGGATAAATTGATTGGATCACCTCTTTTAGATTCTACCCCTACAATAATTTAACTCCCCGATAAGTCTATTTTTATTCCAGAAGAATCCAAACCATGGAAATTATATTTTGATGGCTCCTTCACATATCATGCTTCTAGTACAGGAATATTATTCATTACACCATAAGTTGATCTCATTATTAGAGATTTTCACATTAGATTCCCATGTACTAACAAAATTACAAAGAATGACACATTAATAATTGGGATTCACATTACAATTTAGTGGAACATTCAACATCTGGTTATTTATGGTGATTCATATTTTATTATCAACCAATTAAATGATCAATATTAGACTAAAGACGACAAAATCATTCCTTACAAGGGTATGGTAGATATACTCAAAAGAAAAATTGATGTCATTAAAATAAAATAGCTTCCTAGAGCCAACATCAAATAAGCTGATGTGATGGATACAATTAGATCTATGATTACAATATCTCCTACAGTTACAAAATATCAAATTTTAATTGAAAATATCCATGCTCTGACCTACGCCTATTCAAAATTTGAAATGGTATGTGATATTTTTGGTCCCAATTCCCCCTGGTACCAAGGCATTTACTTCTACCTCCATGATCACATCCTCCCTACTGATCTATCCTATAACCATAAAAAATACTTTATCTAATCCACCTCTTGTTATACCTTACTTAATGACATTATTTATCATAAGAGTTATGATGGAATTCTTCTTCGTTATTTAAGATTGGGAGAATATGATTTAGCACTTAAAGAAGTTCACAAAAGTATTTACAGGTCCCACAATAGTGGTATGGTCTTGACCAAAAGTCTCCTTTGCACTGGTTATTATTGGCCCACTATGAAAGCAAATGCATACACATATGTCAAAAACATCCTAGTCATTTCAAGAGGGTGAATCAAAGAGAAGGACAAACTCCAATTGAATGAGAGAACAACTAGAATCAGTTTTACCAAGATGGTGATGACAAACCATTTTGGAGGCTTCTATTTTGGCACCCAAGAGCTCTCTTTTCTCTCCTTATTTTTATATAAATAGGACCATTGGGATCTTATTTTATCATCCAAAGATAGTATGACAAAGCCCTACTGAAATGTTTTGCCATTTTATTTGCTTTGAGCAAAGAATCATAAGTCTATTTTCTTTCTAAGTTATAGGCATTTACCTAGGCATGCAAGAGACATAGAGTGTAAAAAAGTGATGTTGTATCTTTCTATTCTCTATCCTTCATGCTTTTGATCAAAGAGTTGATCCAATAGGTCATGTAGAGTGCACTCTATCCATATGATATTTTGCACATGTGAAACCCTTTTTTGGACTATACAAGTTATCTTTCCAATTATTTACCTTGTGTGATCTCATTCATTTTGTCTCTACATTGAAATAATTATGTTGGAATCTTCTATAGCTTGAGGTATAGACTATATTATATTTTATTATGCATAAGTATATGTCATACATGTGGATACTAATTCTTGGTGTATCACCATTTTAGATTAGGCTTTTTCATTTATGCAAAATTATGACTCTTTTCACTCATACAAACTGGTTCGGCAATTTTATTACACAAAAAAAGGCTAATACATGGAGCTATCCCTATCAACCTAGAGGTTCATTTCCACTTCTAGGCACACCCATAGGCTTGGAAATGTCCCAACATTTACCAAATCTAGAGGAGGCCTAAATATCCCTCTTCTAGGGTGCAAGATTTGAAGATAATAGTTTCATCTATAAAGACTCCATCTCTAATTTATATTTGACATAATATTCATCCTTACTCTTTACCTTTTTATCAAGGTGTAAACTTGAGTTTCAAGATGTTGAGTGGCTCATCATGATCTTTGACTTCATTGCTCAACCTTTCTTCAAAGAACCCAATTTGTTGCTCATATGTCTTAATCAAGGATGCTTGTTTTCTATTTTTTCCTTGTAGAAGCTTCAACTCTTTCAAGGTATTTAGATATTTGTCTTCAAGAGTAACTTTCTCATCTTCTTCCTCTGAGTACCAAAGAGATCTTTGCCTAAAGAACATTCACCTTCACCATCCCCAAGAGCTATAAATAGTGTCTCTTTATCCTCATCGTGAGATGAATTATCACTGTCTGATGTGTTTTCTTCTTCCTCAGTAGATGAGTTAATATCTTCTTCATGGTAAAGGCTCTTACTACCTTTATAAGACACCTTCTTGCCTTTTCTTCTATTGAAGAACTTTTTGTACTTGCTAGGACCCTCAGATTTATTGTGATCATCCTCATGAGATTCTTAATGAGCTTCCTTATGTTTATACTTGCCTCTATCTAAGCACTTAGCTATAAAATGACCAACTTTACCACATGAAAAACATTTAAAAGGAAGATTCCATTCATATTTACCTGATCTTACATTCAATTTTCTCACAATCATGGCTTTATGTTGATCTTCATTAAGATCAAAGTCTTCAAGACTTAATTTTATCTTCTTACCTTTTGGCTCCTTGATCACCTTGAAGGTTGCTTCCTTCTTTGGTGGTTTGTCCTCATTGACTCTCATCCCATAGGCAGTAAGGATGCCATGCAATTCATGCATATTCATCTTGGTGAGATCATGACTCTTTTCTACAACAAAAATATATAAATCAAACTTAAGGGTGAGAGACCTAAATACTTTCTGTGCAATAGTAGCTTATTCAATCTCCTCTCCAAGACCTTTGATCATGTTTACCAGCTCATCAACCCTTAGAATATAGGATGCCACATTATCTTATTCCTTCATTTTTAAGACCTCAAATTACCTTTGATAGGTCTATAATTTAGCCAAATTAACCTTTGAATCTCCTTCATAGATGATCTAAAATTTATCCAAGATTTCCTTGGTATATTTTTAATGGATTACCTTGATGAACTCAACCTCTAATAGGCCAAAAATGATAGCATTCATAGCTTTATATTTTTTCTCACTCAACTTCTTGTCAAATGTACTAGTTAGAGGAGTAGGGGGTGTGGAATAACCATCCATAATAGATTGCCAAATGTTAAAACCTAGAGACATGATGTAGGTACTCATACTTGGAATCCAAAAATGATAGTTATATCCATTGAAAAATGGTTCTTTCTTAGTAGAGAAACCTCCTTGTATTTGATGACTGTCCATTGTACCTTTAATCACCTTCAAGTGGTTAAACTTTACAAAGAAGGTATGGCTATGATACCAATTATTATAGGTAAAATAATTTAGAGGGGGGGGGGTGAATCAATGATGTAAGCAATTTAATTCCAATTTAAAAACTTCAAATTCTTAACCAATCAACAACAAAAGTCATGAAGCATATAAGCCAGTTATTGTAAAGAGCAAAGGAAACTATGCAAGATCAACACACATAACACATGAATTATGTGGGAAACATTCATAGGGGATAAAACCCACTCTTAATTATGAAAATAAGTTTATTTTAGTCATATAACATATTTATAAATAAGAGACTTTAGTGAAGCACCCACTTCACAAGGAACACCAACCCCTAATCATGAACAAACACCCATTTGTCCTAGATGTTGAGAATTAACACAACACCTTCAGATATCAATAAATCCATAGATATTATTACCTTTAAATATTATGAAAAAATAATGAATATCAACTCTATTCAACTCTTCAAGCCTTCACACATAAGCAATGCATCCAAAACAACCCTTTGGATCAATCTACACTTCTTCACTCATCCTCAATATTCAACCCTAAAATAACACTATAATAACATAAAAATATGACCTATAGGTCACACACATATTCCTCACATTTATATGTTATTCAATCCATCCACCAAGCACACTCAAACTTCTTTTTTCTTTGTTTGTCAACTCTAGAAACCTTTATCTTTGTTTATGCTCTTTATAGAGCCTTCATGATCACCATCTTCTTGGTCGGATATAAGACATACCTTAACTCTTAATTATTATATAAAACTTTTTAATAAGATAAATTTCACATAAATAGGTCATACATTGCTTTGATAGTTCACCCTTAAGCAACAACATCTTTCAATTAGAACTAAGAAGCCCTTATAGGTCCATGGAGACCTATTCATCCTTTTAACACTTCACTAAGCAAAACTAGGAACACAAGACCACTTAAAAGAACATAGGGCCTCACCATATGACCCCTAAGATACCTTAAAGTGTTTGAATTCATCATTACACACCTTTACATATGCAAAATCTATCAAACATTTGCCTTGTACATGAAAATACCATAAATGGACGAAAAGTCAACTTCCAAGCAATGGTTCATACTAAAGATGGATTGGTCAAACCTCCAAAATCTATAAAAATGATATTCAGGGAGTCTAAAACACTCTAAAATATATAATTAACCTTGAAACATTTAAAAACCATCAATAAAAACTCAAACATCCTTCTCAGGTCACTTGTAGAAGATAGTCAAACCCTCAGTCAACTTTGAACCACAATAAATGTAGGTGTACAATTAGTCAAACCTCCAAATCATTTTTCATAGATTTATATTGAAGTTATCTAGAAATTTTATTTTTATAACACTATAAAATTAATCCATCATAAAAAATTATTAATAAAACATTGGAGACCTTTTTTCCTTTGTAACTTCTAAAAATTGAATTCCAATAGTCACTTTTTAATGCAAATTTGACTATGGATGGAAATTAGTGAAATCTGCCTAAGAGACAAAATTTACACTACCATAAATTTTTTTATACATCATTTCAAGAACTAAAATGTTATATATATGATATAGGCACAAATATAAACAAACCCATGTGATAAATTTCTTATGACACCTTCACACATGTGAATTTTGATGTCATCAATATGCCTACTCAAGAAGTTCTACCAAGATGACTAGGATAACCTAGACATTCACAAGACTAAATAGATGAATTAATTTCACTTATAAAAGTATATGAATAACTCTTGAATCCTCATACTACCCCTCAAACATGGTCAACACATCACCAACATCCATCATCTTACCTAATTAAGTAAACACTACAAGGTCCATGCATGATCACTCAGGAACACTTTGTCATTGAGAACCATGCATACAAATCAACTGATGAAAAATATTGGCCACCTTAGGGACATAATTGATTAAAAATAAACATATTGAAATCCTCATGATTCATAGGCCTCTTTTCTTCTTATTCTCTACCTAAACACTTATACTCAATCCTTCCTTTTTATTCTTATCATCACTTATCTTATTATCTTATATTCATATTCATCCCCTTAATTATCTTTATATTAAAATTTATTGTCTTCATCATCATTTTTATCCTCCATCTCTCCACCATTTCTCAAACACCTAATCCATTTTCAACTTGTTAGTCTCTTCTAATCAACCATTCAGCCTGTCAATATCCTCTAATAAGATTATTGACACCCGTCCTATCTCTTCACCTTTTTGTCCACCCATAATTTTAATCCAGCCATATTATTAACCCATTTCACATATTCTATCCCATTCTCATATCCAAATACACCATATAATACACTTCATTATTCATCTCCTTATCTATCATCATTTCTCCTATTAATGCTTAGTTGGTGTTGATACCACCCACTTATTTACTCTCTTATCATTCATTTTCCATTCTCTCTCCACTCCTTTGATTGGTAATGTCACGTTTTCCATTTTTTTTATTTCTCTTACATCATTCTTTCCATCTCTCATTTTACTTTACCTCTTTCCATACCCTCTTCATCACTCTCCTCTCCTTACACATCCCCCATCAAATTGTTCCCTTACACAAATATAGCCATTTTCTCTTATTTCCAAAATATTCCACTTATTTTCTATCAACTTCTTAGCTTAGTATTTTTCACTTTATATTATAAGGATTATCATAGTCTAACCTATGGTTAATCCAAGAGTTTCATTCCAATTTTTCATTCTCTTTCACTTTTCCCACATCTTTCATCTTGTATTTTTTCTTCCACAACTAGCTTCTCTAAGAGTATTTATCCTTTGAGAATCATTCAATACTTCCTATTCTCTTCTCATTTGTGTAATCATTTATTTTTTTCACTCCCTTGTCTTATTCATTATGCAAGCATTTATGATTTGCATTCCCCTCTTCTTATTTGTATATGTGTGAGCATCTATGCTTTGTATATACCCTTTATTATTATCTGTGTAATCATGCTTTCTATTCATTATCATATTTATCTATGAACTCATTTTATTCATCCCAATTCCATATTTTATTTCATTTTTCTCATCTTCACAATTTTTATTTTATTTCCTCTTCCCATTACATACACATCCTTATTCCATAATTTCCCATTATTTGAGCATATTTTTCCTCTTATTTATGCAAGCCTTTATGTTTTGCACTCCTCTAGTATTCTTGTTTATGTTGGCATTTGTGTTTTTCAATCCCCTTTTATTCTTATTTATTCAAGACTTTAGGATTTACACCCCTCATTTCTTCTTATATGTATAACCAGTCATGTTTCTCAGTTCTGATTTCCTCTTTTCTTTATCAACATTCATGTTTGGAATCCTCCATTTCTGCTTATTTCTATCAACAATCATGTTTTGCATTCCTATTTTCCTTTTCTCTATGTTAGTACTCATACTCAACACTCCCATTTTATTCTTATCTTAGTAATCACTTATACTCAATCATCCCTTTATCTTATTATCATACCTTAGCTTCATATTCATCACCTTCATTATCTTTATCTATGACTTTGTTGTCTTCATCATCATCCTTCATCCACCTCCATAATAGCATCAACATTAGTTGATGGCTATGTCCAACATTCTCCTAGTGGAAATCAAAATCCTCACCATAAAAATGCAAATCACTAATTTTTATTTCTCCTACATACATATCCACATATGTTTACCCATGCCTTCCACTCTCTTGCTTCAATGCACATAATCTTTGGTTTATGGCTTGAAATCCACACATTTCTTCCTTCAATGTCTTTGTATGTTGTGTACGAGAACTCTTTTGGCTTGTCCCTCTCCATTTACTCCCCTAACATCAAGGCCAATTTACACCCATTTTTCCTATTGTGGGATCATTTAAACAACCTTATCCCAAGGTTACATGATCAAATATCCATCAATGCATCATCCTCATCACCTATCCTATCTAAATTTTCTTATATATCAACATGATTAATATTCATGCTTTAAATCACATAACTCCCTTGCCTATATTTTCCATGCCATATCTCATTATCAGATATATAAAAAACCCAATGCTAGTTATTTGATTTATTATCATCTATAGGTTAACATTGTTTCATCCTCGACTAATGAAATACCCATTATTTCATATCTAGGTTAATATTATCCTTTCATTCATTACATTTCTTCATCCTAACTCCTTCATATGTATTCATATTAGTTCCTATCATATTACCCTCCCTTTATGGGAGATCTACATGAGTCTAAGGCTTGTTTGGACTATGTAGGTAACACTTGGAGACATGGTGTCTCCACAGTCAATTCGATTGCCTTTCTTATTCACCATCCTTATTTTTTCCCCATTATCATCCCTTCCCCCATATGACTACTTATATTCATTATTTTCCCTCATCAACACTCTTATCATTTTGAAAGCTCAATTATTATCCCTTAGCTAATTTTTAGTCTATTTATTTCTCCCCTTTGGCCAATTATGTGAGCTACTTATTCCAATGTCATGATCTTTCCATTTTTTATCTCCGTTTTATTCCCTATTCATTTTCTTGACTATTTATTTCTACATTATATCCATTATTATGAACTACTTGTTTTAATTTTATGCTCTCATTGTTTTATGAGACAATCCATTCTAAAATACTCATAAAATATTCTTACATATATCTTATTCCAAAAACCAAAAAACATTCACAATATTTCCCAAAATTCAAAAAACTCTTGTAAACCTCAAAAATATAAAAAAGCACAAAACCAATACAAAATTTAGAAAATGGATCAAATCTCTAACATATACATTAAGCCATAAAATATATGTACTCTATATCACTCTATTCACTAATAATTTTTCTCTTGGCTTTATTTTAGGTGGAACTCTTTCATTATGATGTAGGTGAACCTCCCTTTTGTGTTTTAACATCTCATGGGTGGAAACCTATTTTCTAGTCATAGTCATTTCCATTCATTATCATTTATTCATTACACTCCCATTTTTGGGAGAATTACACCAACCTAAGGTCCACACAAACTATGTAGGAAGCATTTGGATACATGGGTCCTCTTGAGATAACTCAGCTTCCATTAGGATCCTTATCATTCATATTTCACTATCTTTAGATAAAAGCAATTGGGACTACCACACGAGTCAACAATCATTTATTTTCCCTCATCCTTATTATCTCTATCATTCTTACTTTATGCTCTCACTATTTTATGAGCTAATCCTTGTTACACTCTAAGAATTTTATGATCCATTCCTAATTTTCTTTTGTAAATCATGTTCCTATACTTGTCATCACTTTTCTTCTTTCCCAATTCCTTAGAGAACTACATTTGGCCTGAAGTCCACCATGGACTATGTATGATTTAGAGATGGCATATCCACCCCTTATTCTTATATTCCTTCCTTTTTGTCAATATTAGTTTATCTCACCCTTGGACTTAAGAGTAACACCTTGTTTACACACCCAATAATTTAATAGTTGAATTTTTATTTACTTTTTAATTGTGTGTTTATGTGCTTATCGGTTACTTTTTTCTTTGCTTATTAGGACTTGAGTGGCTTAGTTTAATACATTTTATTTTATACATGAATCCTGATTATTCATATTAGGATGTTAAGTTCTCAAAAAATATATTTAAATTCATTTAGGTGCATTATATTTTATAGTTAAGTCTTGATTTTCCATAGCATGCTTTAATATTGTACGCATTTTCATTTGAAAAATAATGTTATCATGATTCATTTCTATAGTATGATGCATACAATAATTTGCAATATCAAAAATCAAGCTCCAAATGTTTATACATAAACACTTTCATCTCAATTATTTTGATCATCTCCTCATATTTTCCTTATCATATCACATTTCTGATCCTTCTCATTCTATTCAATCTATTGATCTCTAATCTAGTCAATTTGTTCTTATTCATTATAGTAATCTTAAGCAATAATTTCATCCTTTTGAAGGTCCACACATTCATGAAATTTTATATACATTCCCTCAAGGGGGAATTTAGAGCTTCCCAAGTACTATCTAGGGTATCAATTGGAACCTATTTACCAATGAATTTAATGAATCATTAATTGGACTTCTGTCAATTTCCTTCTAATTATCCTAAGCACTTTTATGCTCATTTTAATGTTATCTCTTGATGTTTGAGAAGACATTACTTCTTATATGTCTCAAAATGTATCCTGAAACAAAGAAAAAATGTAGACACTTCATTTTTACCACCTTACATGTCAAAATAGAATGACTTCTTGCATTTACACACAAATTGATCAAAATCAATTGTTTATCTTAAATTCTACTATACATCTAACATACAGGTCTAAATTCACCTTAGGGCATGATGTAAGAGAATTAGATTTTAGTAGTTTATTGTGAAAATTTTGGTCTTGAATAGGTTTAGGAGGTCATATTTTGTCTATTTGAAGCTTTCCCATGCTTCATTTTGCTTTGTTTTAATCATTTTTGTTTGTTTTCAAGTTTCTCACCAAAATTAGAAATTTGAATTTTAAAACTAGTTTAAGGTGTTTTAGGATATTTTCTCATCTCTTAGTGTAGTTTTTGGTCATTATCCTTCTTGGATGTGTCTAATAAGGTCTTAAGACATTTTTTATAATATTCCTAATGTTTTAACTCATAACTAACTATTTGAAACTTAATCAAGGTTAAGACTTAGATTGAGTTAAAAAGTTAGTTATACAATTTAGGAGCTTGAATATAATGAGGAAGAATCAAGAGAGATAGGATTTCATGTAAAGGAGATAAAAATAATAATATAAGACCAATAACTCCATGAATTTAAGAAAAGGAGGAGGAAGTTCTAAAAATAGGGTTTTAGATAGGGTTGTGTAACACATTTTATACCAAAATAATGAAAGAATGTCTATTTGAATTACATTATTAAATTTAAAACATATATCATGTGTAATTAGATGATATTGTTTATTATAACCATATTTTTTAATCTATAATAATTTTCATTCAAGTTACAGGTCTGAAGATATAAGTACATGTTTTTTACAGTCAATAAAAGTTATTTTCATCATGTTTTGTGATTGGTTGAAGTGATAAAGTGTGTGATGGAGAAATAAATATATGTATATATCCTTTTAAAATTTAAAATATTCAAAAATATATATTATCATTTTAATTCATATTGAATTTAATATCTTGGCCTATGTAAAGTTAGAAAACCCTAAAATAGGGGTTTAAAGCACTAAAATTCTTATAATTCAAAAAAGAAATATTAAATCTTCATGAAACTTTTTGAAGAGGAGTAATAGGATTAAATTTGATTTTTTAAAGTGGTTTTAAAGTTTTTTGACCACCTACGAATAAATTTATTTAGTTTATCAATCTGTAGGCCCGAATATTAGGCCTAAAAACCTTGTTTTCTTCTTTTATTGCATTTTAAAGTTGAATAAAAGGTATAACCAAACATGGTGGGATGAGAAAACATATAATGAAAAAATAAGAGGATATTTTATCATAAATACTCCTTAATAGGTTTAATTTCTCTCTAAATAAAGTTTTAGAGCTAATCTTCCTTAACCCCTACATCATTTTTGGTATTAGAACATGGTTTGGTTGTACTTAGAAATAGATATAAGGAGAAATATGTTTCATTGAGAATAATGAATAATATATTTTGAAATAGAAACTTATAATAAGTGAAAAAAATATCACTTAGAGGAGCAACTAGAAGTGGTGTTAGAGGAGGTCCAAGAAGGAAACTAAAATAAGTATTGTTAGAAAAGATGATAAATTTGAAAGTACATTTGGAGGCAATATAAATTACTCAAAGAAGAGGTGAAATTATAGGTAACGTGAGTGATAGGGAGGAAAAACTAGAATAATAGGTTTTAAAGTAATAAGAGTAAGAATTAACAGAAGAAAGACTCTTAAAATAAATCATAAGAGCAAGTTTCAAGCCCAAACTGGAGGTTCTAATATATGAAGGTAGTGTAAATGTTGAAGAAATTATGGATTGTATAACTATAATGGAAAAATACTTTGATTATGAAGGAATAAATGAAGATAATAAGGTCAAGTTTGATTTTATTGGGTTGAAGGGACACGTATCTATTAAGTAGGATAATGTCCAATATGAAACAAGGAAAAGAGGTAAAGAGAAAATCAAGTCATGGGATAAAATGATAGTAAAACTCAATTCAAAATCCATGTGTGTAGAATACCAGACAAACTTGTTCAAGAAACTCCACAACTTAAAGTAGAAAGACATGAGTGTAAATTACTACACTGAATAATTTTATAAGCTTACAATCATAACTGGTAATGTAAAAGAAGATGTTGAGAAAATAACAAGGCATATGAATGGTTTGAGGTTTAATATTTAGGATGAAACTAGTTTGTTGTCTCCAACATCAATGGAAGAGGCTTATCAATTTTGTCTCAAGGTAGAAGATAATTTGGCTAGAAAATAAACTCAATAATATAGAGGAAGAGGCACAAATTTTAGATCTAGAGGACAACAAGATGGTATAAACTAGTTACAAGTTCACAATGAAGAATCAAGCATCTCTTAAAGTCAATCTAAGACTACAAGATGATGATAGTAATAAAGAAGAAGAAGACAATATACAAGAGGTGAAGAAGAATCATTTGGAGAAAATGTTTCAAATTTAATAAATATGCTGGCCATAGATCATATGAATGTCTTGAGAATCCATAAACAAGCCATACAAGAACTGAAGGTAGTAATCAAGTTGTTCAAGCTAAGGAAGAAAATGTAGGAATAACATCACATGTGGAATAAAATGAAGTGGGAGATTCTTTAATGATGAAAGGAGTATTGATAAATATAAATAAATAAGTGAAGTAAATAACCCAAAGGAAAACCTTGTTTAGGAATACATACAAAGATTGATAGTAGTAGTATATATAATTTGGTTTCTTCAAAAATAGTTGAAAATTTGGGATTGAAAATATTGATACATCCCACAACATATAAAGTATATTGGCTTCAAAAGGGACATAGAGTGATAGATAATGATAAATTTCAATTTTATTTTTAGATTGGTAGTTATAAGGATGAAGTACTTTGTGATATTATGCTTATGGATGTTTGCCATGTGTTATTGGGTAGACCTTGACACTTTGATAGAAGGGCTATATATGTTGGAAGGAGTAACACATATACATAGGAGAAATATAGAAAGAAGAATACCTTGACACAATTTAAATATTGTTATGAAGTAGTTGAAAATAATACCAAAGTGTTGATAGTGAGTGGAAAATAATTCTTATAGTTGATAAAATAACAATTTGGTTATGCATTGGTTGCCAATCCTAAAAACTTCAATATAGCCACTAGGTTGACTGATTTACCCTTATAAATTTATAATTTGTTAGATGAGTATGATGATATAGTGGTTGATGAGTTACCTAATGAATTGCCACCAATGAGGAGCATAAGCCATCATATGAATCTCATTCAAGGAGCTAATTTGCCAAACAAAGCAACCTATAGAATGGCACCTAAGGAGAATGAAGAGGGAAAAAGGAAAGTACAAGAGATATTAGATAAATGTTTAATTAGAGAGATTTTAAGTCCATGTGTTGTAAAAATAGTCTTAACTTCTAAAAAATCTATAGAATGGATAATGTGTACAAATTCTAGAGCCATCAATAATATAACTATCAAGTACATGTTTCCATTACCAAGGATAGATGTTCTAATGGATTGTTTGAGTGGATCACAATATTTATCAAGGATAGATTTTAAGAGTGGTTATCATAAAATAAAAATTAGAGAGGGTTATGAGTGGAAAACAAACTTCAAGACTAATAATGGATTTTAAGAGTGGCTTGTTATGCCATTTGGTTTGACCAACACTCCTAGTAATTTCTTGAGACTAATGAATGAGGTGTTAAGGCCATTTAAAAGTAAATTTTTTATTATTTACTTAGATGAATTTTTTATTTTTATGAAATAAAAGGAGGAACACATCAAACATCTTAGGATGGTATTGAATAAGCTACATGAAGAGAAATTATGAATTAAAATCAAGAGTGTGCCTATTGATATTTTGGCCTCCCCAACCAAATATTAATCCCTATAATCCAAATTTTTTTGTGAAACCCATCCAAGCTTGTACATGGTGGTCTGGATCTTGTCATGGTCTTCCAAATGCTTCTTGAAAGCCTTATTAGCACTGTTTAAGGTCTCATGGTATGTGTTAGAACTTACTTGAAAGATCCTCATGTAGAAGCATGCTTGAGTCATTGGATGATGTATTAGGTATTCGTAGGTTATTATTGGGTGAATGGAAGGGTCTCAAGTGTTTTTGAAGCATAATGAATGATTATGGATTGTTTGATAAGGTTAAGGTACTTTATCAAAAATTAAGGCAATTTAGAGAGTTTAAGGTTTTTTATTTTCATGGTATTTCTACTTGTCCTAGCCATTTATTGAGGAGGGACCTCTATTATCATGATGTATAAGGTTTCCAAGTAATTTTGAGTCTTGACATGAGGAATATTCATGTATCCAAGGTTGTCTTATATGATCTATTTGTCAATCATATCTCCAAGCTCTAATTAGCCCATAAAGCCATCAAATGCCTCTCAAACATGCCACATAAGTCAACTAATGTGTTATAATAATTTGAAGAGGATATGTTTTACATGTCACATTAAAGGTAAAATGTCTTAAAAGGGTCTCATTTCCATCATAAGCCATTATATACCAATTTCATATGCAAAAGGAGGTCTTTTTTAAGAAGTCAAACATCATTTATCTACCATAAAGGGCCCCACACATGTGAAGATATGATATTTTATCTTCCCCACATATAATATCTAATTTAAAAGCATAATTACCTCTATTTTCACTCTTATCATCGTCCAATGGTTTTTCAAGTTCCCTAACATGAAAAAATACAAAAAATAAGGTGTTTTGCAGGTCTTTGTAGGCTTAAACAGATTTGTACAGTCAAGTCCATATAGATGGAGATCACACACTTCACAAGGGTTCATGTTAGGTGTCTCAAAGAATTTTCATGGCCTAAATATGCAAGTAAAGGTAGTTTAATCCCCATTAAACTCTTGGCAAGCTCACAAGGGCCATATTAAATTGAATAGTTTAGTCCATACAAGGGGAGTCAGAGCCTAAGATCTTATCCAGAGGTGGGACCCCTAATGGGATTAAGATTATTGGAATTGTTTTTTAGATCAAGGGCCTGATATTTATGAATGATCACTAAGAATGCTAGGTGGTCTTAAGCCCTTTTTGAACCGCATAATCTTAGCTATAAGTAGATTTATCAAAATTTTGAGCTCATTGTGATGGATTAAACATGGATGAAGGTATATAAGGGTCTTTTGAGTGTTTTAGACTCCTAAGAGCATGTTATTATATTAATTTCAAGGAAAAATCAACCCATAGTTCTACTTGGTAGGTAGTTTATAGGTTATGTGCTAAGGTTTTTATGTTTGATAAAAGAACAAGACATAAACGTGATCAATTAAGAGTCTCCATGTTACCTCCATGCCCCTCTAATGTTTCACATAATCACCATTTGATAAGATCAAGAATCCTTTAAGTTCCTCAATGATTACCATGTGAATGAAGGCTAAAAGCTTTAAACATGACTTAAATCACTCTCATGACAATCAATCTTTAGATTGAAAGTGTAAGGATAAATGTCTTCTTTAGATGGTAAGAGTGATTCAAGGATGTAGAAGATCTCGTCTCTCAAAGAAACAAGCTTCCTTATAGCCCTCAAGACCAAAACACATAAACTAGATTCAAATTGCATTGATAAGATTTTTATCATAATTTAAGGTTTATTAACATGGTTTAAGGTTTTTGGAACTCCTAGGTTTCACTCTTCTCTATTAAGATGCCTCATTCACTAGATCTAAATGCTTTAACTTGTTAAGTGTCCATATTGGGAATACTTAGGTCTCAGTATGTGGCCCTGAATAGAGAGTAATAGTACAAATGAGGTCTCCCAAAAGTATATGCCATTTACTAACTTCATTAGGACATTTCCACCTCATAATGGGTTTTGGTTTCTAGACTCCAAATTTTAAAGGACTATGTAAAGACACACAGGTAGCTATCAACTATTGAATCACTTGAGGTCTAAACTAGTGTAAATAATACTTGAGGATGAGTGTTAGAGACCTATAAAATAAAAAATATCTATTCAATTAGATCTAAACTTCATGTTGTACTTATATGGTGATCATATACTTTGAATAAATGAGCTCAAACTAGCACTTACAGGTCTATCTCTAAAATGAGGGAAGTATTTATGTGCAAAGTTGAGAATGAGGTCCATAATCATGTGAAAATTAGATAATGAGGGAGACCTACTCAGTCTAAGTTAAATCTAACAATTATCTCATGAGGTGATCAATGCATCAAAGGAGTTGGATTGACTAAGTCTATGGGCTCAAATGTTCATACACACAAGCCTACCATAATTTAAAGGAGAGAACATGTGTAAAGTGTTTTGGATAGGTAAATGTGGAATATAAATTGCCTAAAAGTGTTTAGGTAGAGGTTAAATATCATGAAGATCCTCATAGACGGTTAAAGTGAAGAAATCCAAGCCTAAAAATAAAAAGGACATATACAAGCCTAAAGTTCTCAATGGGTTAGTTATAGGAAGATGAGAAAAACATTAAGCACATGAAGATTTAAAATTAAATATGAAGCCACCTTCAAGCATGAGTATAATTTTTTCAAGGGTCACAAGTAGATTAAGTGCAAGAATAGGCAGGCTCTTATCAAAAAACCTAAGTATATGCACATACACCTACAAACTAGTTAAGGCAACGTGGAAGGGGGTCATAATTGTGATGTTTTCATAATTTTTAGAGGGTTTTGGATCTTTGAGAAATAATATTTAAGGTATATATGTCCATTTAAATCACTTAGAGGGCCATACTTAATGAAAATATGCTCAGGCCAATCTAACAAAGTCAAGAATGCACAAATTACCTCCTACAGGTCAACATGAGAAGACAAGGTAGCTGAGTGGAAGATGGTTTAGATAAGAGAATTATAGGTATATAAAATAAAGAGGAACTTGTAAAATATGTTATAAATGATCAATGAGACCTCAAGATGCTAACTAGGGAAGAAGACCTCTCACACAGTCAAAAAACACATAACTACCACCTATAGGTAGGGCCACGAGGAGTGAAAGAGTGTTTTGAAATATGCATGAAAGAGGTGAAAAAGGTGTGAAGGATACCCATATAATTATAATCTAAAATTTATCATTGTATCAATTGAATGTTTTTGGTCTTGTGAGCCAATGAGAGCCTTGACAAGCTAATTAGGCCTAATAGGCCTAAATAGGCAGTCACAGGCCTAAACATGGAATTGGAAGACAAATTGAATTATTAAAGGAATTTAAAGGATTTAAGGATAAAATTAAGTAATTAATGATTTTATAAGTTTATTACATGAATATTAATTTAAATAACCAAGAATAAATCCCAATAACTTGACATTTAAGGTTAGACTACCAGGATTACTCATAAACCCTAGGCATGGGTTAGACCAAGTCTCAATGCATTTGAGGGGGAAAATACATAAAGTAAGAATTTTAAGGCATGTTAAGATATATTTTACACCTTATGGAGTCATTTCCAAGGTAAAAATGGCCATTGGGTGGCCTATTTACACAAAATCCTTATGTTCCTACATACTTAGTCTTGAATAACTTGAGAAGCTACTTTCTCACACTCAGAACATCAATGAGGCTATACATGAGATAAAAATGAGTTTGAAGAAGATGGAGAAGGTTTTAAAATTTAATTTATTGGAATTTTTATTTCATAAACCACCTTATCTTTATGAATCCTCATTAAGACCTCCAACCACCTCAAAAACATTGTTTGCACTATTTTAGAGCTCAAAGAGGGCATAGTTTTGCTCAAATCTATATGAAGAAGTTACATGGGACTATAATATCATCAAGGAATTTATATGGGATTTTAAACATGTGAATTCATGAATTTTTTCCCAATTTTATGCTCAAACCTTTATGAATCATTACTAAGAGCCTAACCACCCTAAACCTTGCATAAACCTCATAAAAGAACTCGATAGAGGTTTTTGAATTCCTAAAGGATCAAAAGGAATTAGATTATATTATAAAAAACATAAATGAAATTATGAAATTAAATAAACCCTCACTAGTCACCTATACAAATTCACTAAAAACTATACTTTAATAGGATTTTAGGGAGAAAATAGGGTTGTGAGCATTATGAGTTGATGGAAAGCATTGGAGAGGTTAATGTGAAGGTTATTACATATTATTAGGGTCAAATATCCACTTAATTTATTATTAAATAGCTTATAAATGTCTCTCAACCTCTACTATAGGTGCTCATGAAGGTTTTAGTGCCATTCTGATGATTACTATCAAACAGTTAGGCCTAGTTTCCTAGCAGGCTTATTTGGTCAACTAAAGAAGATGTCTCTTGGCATATAAGGCTGATAAGAGGGTGAGTGGAAGATGCTTAATGATATCTTAATTAATATATTAAGTTATATTATGCACATTCATGTACATTATGGGGAATAGGGTAGTTTTAGGCCTAGTCAACATTCAAGGAGAGAGGTAGGATACTTAATGCTTCATGAAGGCAAAGATAGATCATATTATGCCATTTTAATTGATAATGGAATATGTGGTTTACCAAGCAGATTGATCATACCTTTTATTAGGTCAACTAAGACTAAATTATCCTCTACCACTCCATCTCTACACCATACTCTCATTTGAAGGCCATTACATAACCAAAGCAATGTAAGAAGGGAGTTATGGGGCTAGTTATAACTGATAATTAAGTGAATTATGGTTATTCATGACCTATCTATTCCTTCTCCACACCATATTATATTCTCTCTCTTTATTATGTTCTATAAATTGAGGCTCTAAGGCCATTGTACTTATCCATTGACTGGGTATGATGAAACTCTACCCAAATTGTATCTTGTAAACATTTTGAATCAATAAAAGGACTATTTTAAATTCTCTTACTAGATTAGTGTGTTATCTAATTGTTTATTTGAAGAAGTGGTGAAGTTTTATTCCCCTTTTTAGGTCCTTATCCTCACCTAGTTACTAGGATATTGTTCTATGTAGGTCATATGTTATGTCAAAGTGTTGGTGACTATGCTTGAAATGAAATCTGGTTGGTGGTGACTTAAAATAAAGCTCTCATCCATCTCCTTCAAGTTCAAAATATATACAATAACCTTTATATAAATTAATAATGATTAGGATCCCCTTGGAAAACATATTTCAGCCACTAGTCCTTATTTTATTCACAAAGTGTTATTGAAGGATTGGTTAGAGTGGACATAAATATGTTGGTGCATCACCTTCCCTTAGCTTAGGTTTTATTTTATGCATCATATTCTATCTCTTTTCATCACTAAGTTAGTAGTTTTAGGAATTGAGATAAAATTGATGCACCAGGGGAGCTAGCCCCAAAACTAGAGGTTCACCTCATCAACTAGGCCACCCACACCTAGAGGTGATCCCATTATATCCACTAGATGAGGTAGGCTTGAAACACCACTGCCTTAAGGGGTGAAATCTAGACTGATAACAATACCTTCATGAAAATTGAGTTGATTTACTTGATACTTTTCATTCTAAGGATGGTTTGAAAATGGACCAAGAAAAAGAGCAATAGTGGAGTGGCCTACTCTAAGAATAATTTTTGAGGTAAGAAGTTTACATGGATTAGCTAGTTTATATAGAAAGTTCATTTGAAAATTTAGTGGTATTTGTGCACATATTTTTAAAACTATAAAATGTGACAATAATAAATTCAATTGGACTGAATCAATTGAGAACAACTTTCATATTTTAAAGAAAAAGATAACTAAACAACTTATCTTGGCCTTACCTGATTTTAACAAAATCTTTTAAGTTGAATGTGATGCTAGTGGGTTAGCTATTGGAGATATTTTGAGTCAATAATTAAGGCCTATTTCTTACTTTAGTTAAAATTTAAATGAAGTGAAAAATAAGTATTCAACCTATGATCAATAATTTTATTCCATAATACAAGCATTGAAGAAGTGGAGGCACTACTTATTACCTAATGAACATGTGATTTATACAAATAATCTTGCTTTGTAATTCATCAATAGTCAAACTAAGTTGAATTCAATACATGTGAAACGTATAGAGTTGTTATAAAAAATATATTTTATTCTCAAACATTAGAGTGGAAATTCCAATAAGGTAGTTGATGCATTGAGTAGGATAAGTGTGATTATACATGAATCTCAAGTGGGTAGTTTTCGATTTGAGTCATTAAAGAAGTTGCATGAGGAAGATTCAAATTTCAAGGAAGCATATGAGGATTTTAGGAATAAAAAAACTATGGATAGGATTCTATGGATGGACCACATGATTAAAAAATGATTATTATTAAAAGGAAAACAACTATGCATGCCTAAGGGGTCTATGAGTGGTATTATTCTAAAAGAAAAGCACAGTGGAAGTTTAACAAGCCATTTTAGACAAAAAAAGACATTTGCTCAATTGAATGCATATTAATATTAGACAAGATTCCAAAATGATGTCAATAAATTTGTGAAAAGATGTAAGATATGTGAAAATCTCAAAGGAAATATTTAAAATATAGGTTTATATCGATCACTACCTATTCTAAGCATGTTATGGGATGCAAAAAGTATAGATTTTTTTGGGTTTGCCAAGAACATAATGAGTTAATGATTCCATTTTTTGTTGTTGATATATTTTCAAAAATGTCACAGTTCATAGCATGCAAGAAGAGAAGTGATGCTAAAAAAATTGCTAATTTGTTCTTTAAAGAAGTGGTAAGGTTAAATGGAATTCCTAAAAATCATTATTTCTGACAGAGATACAAAGTTTGTTGGACATTTTTGGAGAACACTTTGAAAGAAGTTGGGAACTACATTGATTTTTTATTCAGCCTACCATCTCAAAACTGATGGTTAGATTGAAGTTATCAACATAAGCTTAGGGAATCTACTAAGATGTTTGGTAAGAGACAATCCAAAGCAATGGGATCAGGTGTTAGCCCAAGTTGAATTTGCATAAAATGATTCACCTAATAGGAGTATAGGTTTAAATCCATTTTAGATTGTTTATGGGATAAATATAAGAGGTGTTTATGAGCTTATATTTTTATGTAATAAAGAGAAGAGGAGTGTTGATGGAGAATACTCTGGTATAACCATGTAAGAAATACGTGAGCAAGTCAAGAACTAGTTGGAGTTGAGAGCTAGTAAGTACAATGGAGATGCTGATAAAATAAGGAAAGAAGTAAAATTTTAATTATGATATTTGGTGTTATCACACCTTAAGAAGGAGAGGTTTTCTAAAGGTTAATATAATAAATTGAAATTGAAGAAGATAGGACCTTATAAGGTCTTGAGAAAGTTTTATGCTAATGCCTATGAACTAGAACTCCCATCTGATATTGGGATTTCACCTATTTTCAATGTAGCAAACCTATATGATTATATATCAGAAGAAGACATAGTAAATACATCTGAACATGATGGTGAACATGTCATTAATTGGAAACAGCAATTAACCAAGGTATAAGAAGGATGAACTAGAAGTTATTTTAGACAAACATGTTTTTAAAAGAACCACGATTAAGGAGTACTTCAAATATTTATTCAAGAGGAAGAATCATAATTTTTAAGATGCTTCTTGGTTAACTCTATTAGAATTATTTTAGTATTGAACTACCATCGAAGACCTCATGAGCATGAGCTCATGAATGCTTTTATATTCAGGGAGCCTGATGGAAGAGCATTAAATTTTAATGATTTATTTTTGAAAATTTTGGTTTTGAATAGGTTTAAAAGGTCATATTTTGTCTATTTGAAGCTTTTACATGCTTCATTTCAGTTTTTTTAAATCATTTTGGCTTATTTTCAAGTTTTCAACCAAAGCTAGATTTTTTAATTTTTAAACTACTTAAGGTGTTTTAGGAGATTTTATCACATCCTAGTGATTTTTCTGGTCATGATACTTCATTGAGGGGTCAAATAATGTATTAGGACATGTTTTTTAATAGTCATGATGTCTTAAATCATAGATGACTATTTCAAACTCAATCAAGGTTAAGAATTAGGTTGAGTTAGGAAGTTAGTCAAATAGTTTAGGAGCTTGGGTCAAAGGAGGGAGAATAAGGAGAGATAGGAGTGTGTGTAAAGGAGAGAAAAAAATAATATAATACCCATAAATCCATGAATTAAATAAAATAAGGAGGAAGTTTTGAAAAAAAGGGTTTTATACAAGGTTGTGTAACACATTTTGTACCAAAATAATGAAAGAATGCCTATTTGAATTCTATTCTTCAATTTAAAACTTATATAATGTGTAATTATATGGTATTATTTATTATAATCATATTTTTTTACTTCAAAATAGTTTTCCTTCAAGTTATAGGTTTGGAGATACAAGTACAAGTTTTGTATAGTAAAAAAAAGTGTTTTCTATAGTCAATAAAAGTTATTTTCATCATGTTTTGAGATTGGTTAAAGTGCTAAAGTGTGTGGAAGAGAAGGATACGTGTATAGGACATTTTTTAATTGAAAATATTATAAAATAGATCTTAAAATTAAAATTTATATTTAATTTAATCTCTCCATCTTTGTACAGTCAAAAAACCCTAAAACATGGTTTTGAAGCACTAAAATCCTTCTAATTCAAGAATGAAATAGTCAAACTTCATGAATTTTTTTGTAGAGGAGTATTCAGATACATGTTGAGTTTTGAAATTGATTTTAAAAATTGTAGGGAGAAAAGTTTCTCAATTTTTAGGCCTAAATACTAGGCCTAGAAACCCTATTTTCTTACATTTTCAAGTTGAATAAAATGTAAAACCCAACAAGATGGATTGATACAAAATTATGAACAAAGAAGAGGAGCTTGTATCACAAATATTCCTTATCGAGTTTAATTTCTCTCAAATTTTTTTGTAGATTTGATCTTCCTTAACCCCCACATCAGGGTATCCCTAATTGGGGAAATGCACCATTTCAAATCATCTATTCACTTCATGATTGCATATTGAATGATTTAATTCATCATCAATATTCATTATTCACTATTAATTATCCATTAAGTTAATTAATCTAAATTAATTAACTAATCCTTTCATAATAGAAAATTCCATAGAATTTAGAATATTCATAATTTATAAAATCAAATATTTCTTATTATCCACACATTATTCTATGAATAAATACTTTATTCACCTCAAATCCTTGATTTTCTCCCATTATCCATGTACTTCTAAGATTCTCATCCCACTTCATGGACAAAATCTAATAAATCTCATACCCCATCAAATGGAATATTAATCCTCCTCCCTCCATCTTCCAAAGCGATCAAGGGTTCAATTGATTGATCCATGTGAGATGTGGAGGGTGCATTTTACACCCTCCACTCACATTCAAGATGGATGGTTCAGGTTTATTCAAGAATATTATAAATAATACCTCAAAAATAATTCATTTTCATGCTCAATTTTGATATTGAAGTGTTGTTAATTTATTAATCTCTCTCATGAATAACATTACACTCTTTATCCATTTAATTTATCAAGGTTTTAAGAGGACATGTTTCATTAATAAATACATTTCTAAATATAGTTTGGAGCTACATCTAAGTTGCATCTATTTATGACAAGGTAGATAATCTTGAAATGAAAGGTAATATTTACTTGTTCTTTTCTTGATTTGAGTTTTAGTTAGCCTTTGCCTTTGTTCATTGAGATATTAGGCCTATGGTGCTAGGATCATATTCTATTTTGATATATTGTATCTAGAAAAGCTTCTAACCCCATTTTAAATCATAAATATGCAACATGCACAATATAAACACATGAAATAACACTCAATGTCACACATAAGTCAAAGGGTTGCATATAAGGGACATAAAGATGTCACAAAAAATATGTCTAAGTGGCCACACACATTATATAAGCAATGACCAACCTATCATGAGAGATAGAAAACAACAAAGACACATAGAACATATTACACTATTTTACTCTATAAATGTATGCAAATTTCAAATCTTAGTAAAGTAACATATCCATGTAGCACTGTATAAATTATGAGTAATAAAAAGACATATTTATTCAATCAATGTAGCTCAACATGGTAAAAGGTCATTAAAATATATAACGTGTGATAATGTTACCTATGGAATAAAATTCCCCCAATATTGGCATGGCCCATGGATATAATAAATCTATATCTCTTGCATGCCACTTATGCATATTGTAAAATGTATGTGTGTATGAAAAATTATATGTAATCTGCCAAATATGAAATAAGTGACACATGTAAATAATGTAAACAAATAATCATGTCATGCTTATGACCTAGTTTTTTATTTTATTTTTATTTATTTATATTTTTCAAATATTTGATTGATTTTTTTGGTATTTTTGAATAATGTAAGACATGTTAACTAATTATCCCATCAAGGGAAGCATCATGTGTGGTTATTGTATGACATGGTACACTAATCTCTTTTTGTGAGAAAAAAGTGCTATGTGCAGGTGTATCAAAATCTAAATCTAAAAATTGATCACATGTTGTACTATAATCCTCGTCCTCACTCATAGGATATTATATATGATGAGTGACATTGGTAATTTTATAACTTTGTGGAATATGTTGTATAGTTAGAGAATGTATATGTGTTTTTTAATGGTGGAAATTTTTTAACTATTTGTGATGCTAACTTAGTACAAGTAATATTATATAATGGCCTCTATGATTCTTATATATTTGTCTAAATAAGGTGTTGAAAAATTAGTTGTATAGGAGAATACATTACTGTCAGATGAACTCTATGTATAAAAATATCATGAATAGGTGTAATAATTGATTATATATAGTGATTGTAGATAGGTACAACAACCAACTATGGTGGTGGTGGGGGTGGAGGAGGAGATGCATGCAGATGAAGAGGGTACTCATGTTGAATGCCTAAAACTCTAATCACCTTGTTACAATGTGTATACTTGATACATAAATTTATTAAATATGGTATTGTGTGGAGTTTGTATATCAAATAAAGTCCTAATAACATATCAAAGACCCTTATACTTAGTAAAACTAGGAATCTAGTAGAAACTATTACAAATCCCACTAAAATAGGTAGCACAACATGTTAGAGAGTGTCATGTATCAATCCATAAAATCCTTTACCTACTATTTTTATATCTAATATATCCTTTTTTTATATCTAAGAGTTTTGAGAAGTGTCATTGTACATATATTTTTGCTTGAAAAATTTTCAACCATGACATGATGTATAGGGTGTGAATTAATATAATATCGAATAAAAGGACAACTGAGATTCAAAATATCCTTAAAAATATCACTTTAATTAAATGTAATCATATGTTAATTTGGTGATATTCTTGTAAGTGCACTAAGAATACCATACAATGGTGATTATGTTGAAGGAAGAGGATGTGCATTGTACATATTAGTGTAGGAAATTATTTTCCTTATATTTGTTTACTTAGATTATTTATACACATGAGGGTTTAGTATGATTAGGTGTCTTTAGTCTTGGGAAGTTACTTTACCACCATTATTAACTAGTGTGGATTATTCCTTGACTGATTATTCAGGGTATAGAAGTTCTCATTATTCTAGGTGGTAGTTACACTTCATCCTATTTGTAACACCTATTATAAGCTATTAATGTGCATTGGATGGGAATACATGCTATTTACATATTGGTCTCCTTTTATTTTATCTCTTTCATAACTTTTTTCTCATTAACCACTTTGTTTTGTTTAAGATTATATGTGTTCTTTATTCTAGATACTTGATCTTGGTGCAATCCACGATATGGTATCAGAGTAGAGGTCTTGTAAATAAAATGACTAACTATTTACTTTTTTATTTTTAATAATCTTTATATTCCTTACTGTGGCAACATCCTTTCTTGTTGTGGCAACATCCTTGTGTTCCATGAAAGATCTATCTAGTCTATCCATGAGAGATCATACCTTCATACAACCCTTCCACTTGGGTTGTAATCTTTATACTAATAGCCTTGAGTTTCCTCAACACTAGAGTCTAGTCACTTACTTTGATACTAATGTGCATGCTCATAGTCTTTAAATCTTGACTCGCCATAGTAATTCTCTGTTAGCAAGCTACTTTGACATTAACGCTCACTTAAATTATGGCTCGATTTCATCATTTGACTCTGTTCTAGTTGGATGGTTTTGTATTCAGGGAGGAAACATAATTTTCTTTACTATAACCCATTATCTAAACTAGAGTATACATCAAGTGCAAAGTGAGAAATTTGTATATGAGACATAATTTTCATCTTCTTCATGTTCGTTGGTCACCATTCCTAGTTGATTTATGTATGCTATCCACCCACCATCCTGTGTAAAGTGTAAAGAGGCTTATTGCATCCTCTTCACCATCTACATAACTTCTACCTAGTATTTTCCTATCATTCACCATTTATTGGTTTTTGGTTTTAGTTTTTATTAGTTTATGGACATCCAAACTACTACCCACCACTCATGGGTTCACTAAACCACATATATCATGCATGTTTGATGCCTACTCTCACCGCCTAATCCTATGTTGCTTGTTGGTTTAAAAAAACCTTTTCAAAAAATTCATGGTTTGAAAAACCACTTATGAAAACCCATGGTTTTTGGGGCATTTAAAATGTTGTTGAGTTTTGTGTTAAAAAAAACTTTCTAATAGTGAATTACTATTAAGTGTCCTTTTTAATCAAAATAAGGGGAGTGGCGAACATATGAGAGGTTTTTTTTTAAAAAAGCATAGGGACCTTTATTTATTTATTTTTATATAAAAACAATACTGTAATGAGAAACATATTGTAATGGGATACTTTAATAAGGTTGTTTTTCACACATTCCTTGTATTTTTCTTGATGAAGATGAAGGGTGAGGTTAAATTTGGTAGTAGTCCAAACTCCCTCCTAATAAAAATAAACTCTTTCTCTTTGCTTACTTTCTCACTTGTAGTCCTTATGGATGCATTTTTGTTGTTAACAAATGTCCATTATGGGGGCCTTTTTTTGGCTAAAATTGGTGAATTTTGGGTAATTAAAAGGATCACACAAGTAGAAAAATTGCATTTGGCATCAAGGGTGTCGCAACTCAACCTTTCCCTATACTATGACATGGAATGTTCTAGATGATCTATCCCTGGACCCTACAAAGGGCACTTCTGCTTGACCCTATTGAGGGATTTCACCCATAGAACCCTACATAATAACCCCTTATTTAGTACCTCCAGTGTAATTTCCTCCACTAGAGGGTGAGGTTTGATTTGATAGGAGGTTATATCCCCTCACAATAACATTTTTTGTCATGTCAATATTTATACATAGATGAATTATTGACAGAGCCTAATGTCTTCCTTCACTTATTTGCATTTTCATGTCTACTAATTTTGTGTCAATTATACTAATTACTCATTCTCATAGATGCATTTTCACCAAAGTAGGATGTCCATTTATTAAGACATGCATTATCACTTGTGCACTATTTGCTCTTACCTATATAGATGTATTTTTGGCTAAGTTTGACATCCATACCCAAAGTTTGCACTGATACTTACATCACTAGCACATATTGGTCTTAAATTCATGGACACATTATTATCTGAACCCAACATCCATTCATTTGAGCATGATTTGTACTTGTAAAATTTAGGGGGGTCATTGATGATTATTCTTAGGGGTCATTACCATGTGTATTATGCAGTGTTTTCTCATTAAACTTCTTTAGTGTCTTTACTCTCAATAATGTCGTCTTTACTTGAGATATACCGACTGATAAGGAGAGTTGATTCTACACCAATGGTTCTTATTGGAAAGACCAACTATGTTTCTTGGTGCACGTATATGGAAGAATTTATCAGAAAAAAATTCTACTCTATTTCTATATGGATAGATTCCTACTTTGAATGATATTGTTTGATACAATAAGTGGGATAATTATTGTGAGGAGGTTATTGGTACCCTACTATTACATGTTATTATGGATATTTGTTGTTATTTGAAACATACAACATGTCCCTACACTTTTTGGATCATCATATAATCTCTTTTCATAGATCCTATTGAGATCTATATCATTCCTCTTCCTCCTCTTCCTCTCCTTTCTTTAGAGACTATTATAATCCTTCCTCTTACTCTTATTTCTTGTGATGACATAATCATGGTGGACTATGCTCTTGTTTTTATCAATCCACCACTATAGGATGAGATTTTTCTTAACCTCAACCATCCTATTACAGATTCTACTTCCACCCTTATTCATGATGTTGCTCTTCTATAGACTTCACAATCTTGTAATTTAGAGGAGTCTACTATTTCTAGTGTGATTACACCCATTAAGAGCTTTGATGACTCACATGTTCCTGTGGATATTCATATTAAAGATCTATGTACTTCATCTATAATATCTTCTTTAGTTTAATTCATTGTCAAGTGAAACTCTCATCTTCATTTGGGCATTCTTCCAACAAATGTTCTATGTCCTTCTGATAGGTTCACTTTAATGGCATTACAACCTATTTTTGTGCATGATCTTACAAGACCTATACCATGCCTTATTTTTGGACCTCTTTTAGATATATTTATATTGTTACCTTGATCCTCCTTTATGGAATGGACAAAATTTCAACACAAACATTAAGTTGTTCCTTGGAAAAGGGAAGAAACATTTTTTGATGCAGATGGAGCTTCTATAGTCTTTAGTTAGAGGATATTGTTATCAACATTGGTCATCTTGCAAGTTGTACTTGGATTTTAGACCACTTCAACATCATCTTCAAGGGGTATTATATCTCTCTCTTCTTTTATCTTTTTTTTTTTTTTTTTTTTGGGGTGGGGGAGTTTTTTCCTAAGGGATTTCTCCTTTTCTCCACTTTATGAGAGTTGATTTGTACATAGGTACCTCATCGGGCCTTGTTACCATGACCCATTTCTTTTACCCACCTAAGTTACACATAAGGGGGTGTTAGTCTAGGATATTATTTTCCTTGTATTTGTTTACTTGGATCATTTCTACACATGAGGGTTCAACTTGATTAAGTGGACTTAGTCTTGGGGAGTTACTTGACCACCATTATTAGCTAGTGGGGGTTACTCTTTGATTGGTTATTCTGAGTATGGGAGTTACCACTATTCTAGGTGGTAGTTACACGTCCTTCCTCTAAATTGTAACACCTATTGTAAGTTATTCATGTGTATTGAATGGGAATACATTCTATTTGAATATTGATCTCATTTTATTTTCTCTCTTTCACAACTTATTGCTCATTAGCCACTTTATTTTGTTCAAGCTTCCATGTGTTATTTTCTCTAGCTATTTGATCTTGGTGCAATCATCGATAGTAAATAAATATACCTTTAAAGTATCATTAGATATTTTTGCCTCATGATTTATAAAGAGACAATATAAAACATTACACTTTAAATTTTCATTTGGTTGTGGTCTATAATCCATGTAGGTGTCTTAAGCTCAATAACGTTATCATCAATGAGCTCTTGCATATTTTTTCTTAGCTTAAATCATGTGTTTTTAGAATGTATTACAGATCAATGGTAATAATAACATGCATTACTATCATAAATATTAGGTAAAGAGCTACTTGTATACACCACTTATGTTAGCGGGAGAGATATTGGGTTGTACTCAAGTAACTTCTATAACAATATGTGAAGAGATTGAGGTATTTTTGAAAACTGCATCTTATATGGATATGATAAAAAGAAGTTTATTTATGGGTTGTGATACAACACTAACAATTGTGTTTACCTCATTCTTGGTGTTTTTTGATTTAACCTTTTAGTTTGGCTTGATTTAAATTTTTTTGTTATAGTTATAACATTATGTACATACTTGAGTGTATTCAAAGTTATGAGCTTAACTTCCCAATATCTCATTGTATGACATAGGTCATTCAAGGAATAGAATTTATGAAGTTTCACCTCCATATTGGTGAAGATTCAAAGCTTAGATGTGCAAAGCAGAAATTGGGGTCAACTAAAATTTCATATTTTATTCATATGTGAGTATTACATTTATAGTGAAGATATCTCCTACAAATAAGGAGATCTTCCTCATCCTAATAATGAATAAATATCCTTAAATATCTCAATATATCTTATATAATGTCTTTATGAAATAGGTTAAATGTCCTCACTCCTATTATAAAGTGATTTTTATTTATATAACAATCACTTACATGATTTTCTCCACTAATTATTTGCACACATATACTAATTAACTAATAATATAAGGTAGATCACTAAATCCACATGTGAGTGATCACATGGGTAGGTGAACTGAATGAACTTAATTTATTCATATCACCCCCTCAAAATTTAACTCATTGGATGTTGGGTTCTCCTGATAATGGATTTGGTTTTACCAAAAAAGGGATATACATACTTTATTGAAAATTTACTTTAATTATAAGCTTAGTTTAATATGTATTTTCTTAAGAATACAACCCACAAAAAGATGAAATAATAGCATCAAATTTGACACAACATAAGATATTGGAACTTTCTACAAACTCATAATGATGAAGATCAGAGAAAATTTTAGTGGCTATTTATAACCAAAAGGCTATATGTAGGTTTTTTTAATTTTGAAAATGTCTAATTTTATGAAAATATAAAAAGGTCAACTAACCTCAATTTTATACAATTTCATAGTTTGGGACACATATTTGCCTTATAAATTTTACTTGATCCTATTTCAGGACACATATTAGCCATATTTATTATACATGTATGGGTCTGATTCGTCGGGAAATTATAGGAGACATGTATAGTTAGTCTAAAATCTTCAGGTATATATGTATGTATGCATGTAATAAGGACCACATAGGATACAATAAGCTTAAGGTAATATTTATATTTTACTATGAAAATATTTTGAATATTCTTTGGTGCCTCATGCTTTTTCTTTTATATGGTTTTTAATAACTAAAAAACTTAATAACAAATAATTTTTAAACCCAATGTTTATTTTATTTCTAGCATTGAATATGGTCCATGTGTAGTTAAATATATGGGGATGAAGGTTTAGATTTTAACCCATTTTTTAGTGAATTAGCATTGACATATTGAGGGACCCCAAGGCAAAATTTAATGTTGGTCTAACATGTCACCTATGAGATTAATGGAAGTTGATCAAATACATATGTGATGGTTTATCAATTTTTCTTATCATTTATGCAAGCTATTGGTAGAAGTAAATCTTAGATAGTCGAAAGTGAAGCTGTGGTAGTTAGAAGATTGAGATGAGAGGTTGTAAATGAAGGCCCATACAAATTCTAAGCTGGTTTCCTTGTGATTGAAAGGTATGGACTTATGTTTTTTAGTTTTGAATCATGCACAATCATCTATCTTGAAATGAATAAATATAATAATAGGTTCCCTAAATAGTATTTGTTTAAATATATTTTATAAAAACATTGTGCTTGTTGGTTTTCTCATAAATTTCATAAATATCTAAAAATCTTTTCCTTAAACTCAAAATCTATGAAATGGGTATTTTTGGGTTAGTCAAAAATATGGTTGAAATGATCATGAGGCTCTGTTAAATTTATTCATTATTTTTAAAAGAAGTATATTGCTTGCCATTATTTTTTAGAAGAAATGAATTTCTTATTTTTTAAAAAGAGTATGTGGTAAAGAATAACCACATAATATAATTCATTTTATTCCTTATGCATTGTTTAAAAGAAGTATCTTACATGCCATTATTTCTCAAGGGAAATTAGTTACTTATTTGTTTAAAATAAGTCTATGATAAAGACCAACCACATAATATAATTCATTTTGTTCTTTGCATATTGTTTAAAAGAAGTATCTTGCATGCCTTTATTTCTTAGAAGAAATCAATTTTTTATTTGTTTAAGATTTAAGGTGGTAAAACTAAAGACCAACCAAATAATATATTAATTTGAGTAAAAAAGTGTGACAAAAAACTAGTAGAGAGAGAGAGAGAGAGAGAGAGAGAGAGAGAGAGAGAGAGAGAGAGAGAGAGAGAGAGAGAGAGAGAGAGTGTGTGTGTGTCTATATATATAGTCTTACCCTATGGCCCCATAGTCAATTTTTATTTATACTCTATAACCTAATTTTGTCATAATTTTTTCTATACTCAGTTTAATATATTATTTGATTGGTCTTTACCACATACTAATTTTAAACAAACAAGAAACTAATTTTTTCTGAGAAATAATGTCATGTAAGATACTTTTCTGAAAAAGGAGGATGACATAACTAAAAATATATAATTATTACATTAAGTTTATTGTGTCTTAAGTGGTTCTTATATGTGTGAAAAATGAACATTAGGGTTTTGAAGATTGAGAAATATTGTTGAAGATACTGCAAAGTATATAAATTAATAATTTTAACATAGTGGTTTGTCTTTATTAAAATAATTACTAAAATATTTGAGGAACTTTCATTCAAAATGAGTATTTGATTATTTGGCATGGTCAAAATTGGAAATATTAGTTTTAGATTTTTAAGATACAGTTGTGTATATATATATATATATATAATAGGGCCAAGAATTTGTATGGATTTGAGTTTCATGTATTTGATTATGATTTATTTACCATTTTCTTGAAAGTGGCATGAGGATTGTGAAATAAAAAATGGGGAAATATATTAACCTCAATTCCCATAGCTTTAATTCCACCTGCATCGCATTCAGTGCCAAAAATAAAATAATCATTACGTTTGAAAATTATTTATTATTAAGTTTTTTAGTTACTAAAATAATATAGAAGGAAGAGCATGTGGCATCAAATAATATTCAAAACATTTTTATAATTTTAAAATTACAAATTATATAATAAGGTCTGTCAAAATGTTTGAAGTGTGAGTTATGGTTTGTACTCAATTTATACTAAGTGTTGCACATGATCTTATTGTATGTACTGCACAAAAAGAGTCCTAGAGCCTCATAATCATACTATATTTTTTTATAAATTTTAAGGTAATAATTATATTCTGGTTGACATGATTTGTTAATTGAAATAAAAAAATTAGAAGGCCAATATGGATGTCGTTAAGACATTTTGATAAACCTTATTATATAGTTTATAATTTTAAAACTATGAAAATGTTTTGAATATTTTTTCTGTTATGTCATCCTTGTTTTTCATAGTTTTCAAAGAGTATAAATAAATAATTGACTATGTCAATGAATATTCAAAACACATTTATAGTTTTAAAATTACAAACTATATAATAAGGTTTACCAAAATATCTTAACCATATATATATTGGCCTTTCAAATATATTTTTATTTTAATTTTAATAACCTAAACCCTAAACCAAAATATAATTATTACCTTTAGTTTATTGTGTCTTGAGTGGCCCCTCTCTCTCTCTCTCACACACACACACACACACACACACACACACACACACACACACACACACACACACACACACACACACACACACGCGCGCGCGCGTGCATGTGCACATACACACATACATACACATGAAATTGAACATCAAGAGTTTCATGTATTTGATTATGGACTATTTACAATTTTATTAAAAGTGGCATGAAGATTGTGAAATACTAATGCATGGGTTTCTTAGGTTGGTAGTTATTATTTCAATATGGTTGTAAAGAGGTTGGAATGATTAATTTTTATGCACAATGATGGTTATATAAGTATTATTTGAATTGTGTTTTAAATTGAAAAATTTAATCCATTGTATTTTTAAGATAATCAAAATTAGGATGTATTTGAGCTTAGTTGTATAAAATACTTATTTTAACATACTTTATTAGATGCCAAGCTGGAATCCAAGTTCAAATGATTCAGGTAGAGATGTTTGGGGTCATGATGATGATCAACATGGTAAGGGTACTCTTTCATGGGGTATCTCTCAAGGTGGATAATTATTTTATGGTTGCAGGGATTTTAACACATTTGCTAGGCCATTTAACTGGGGAACCCTTGTTTCTTTGCATTATGATGCCAATGACCCTACCTTTTGGAATGTTACCAACTCTTTACCTATTAACTCTTTGAATTTACGTGGAAATAGAAGATGGAGGGGATCACATTGGATGACTCATCCTTATAGATGAGGCATTCTAAATGATCCCCCTCAATACATGCATGCTACCATTTAGCCCAATGAGTATAATGTTCCATCACCTGAGCGACCTCAACATGAAAATATTCTTGAAATAATTGAAAAATTGTATCCCAAAGAAATTATTCCACTTAACACTAATATTCCACCCATTGAACCTAGAAAAACTCCTTCTTCTAGAAGGAAACATGCTATCAACCTTGTAGCACAACTTATGGAGGTCAAAATGTTAAAAAAGGTTAAGTTGGAGGTAGATTATTCTGAAGGGGTCTCAACGCGCTTGATGGAACTCCCTGCTACTTCCATGGAGTATGATGAGTACTTGACTGATAAGGGTTCCCCTTTAATATATTTGGTTTTTGATACAAACTCTAATTAAAACTTAAATTCTTATGTTACATTTTTTGTTGATACTTGGTATTAAATACCATCTTTAAATTTTTAAGTATGTTGATATTATTTTTGACAGTTTTGATATATACATGGAAGTATTTTATTTCCTATAGAAAAGTATGTTTGAATGGTTTACTCTTTAATGAACAATTATGGAAACATACATGGATTTTAATGTTTTGTAATAATTTTTAAATATTGTTTCTACATGTTGATCATGTTTTAGCCTTGTCAAAATTAATAAATTAATGTATGTAACATGATGCAGATTCAATATGAGCTTGAGGGAGAGGTTGATATATATATATATATATATATATATATATATATATATATATATATATATATATATAGCCTTCATTTCCTAAAATTGTGGTTCTCGAGGGCTCTTTTTGTGCACTACATACAATAAGATCATGTGTAGTTCTTATTATACATTAAGTACAAACATCTATAAGTATTTCAAAAGACTAATCTAAGATATAAAAGGGATATCAAGAGATTGATATATAAGAGGCTAATCTATAAGTATACATTGAGTACATTGAGTCTTTTTCTCTTTTGGTTGCTTTAATTTCATTTCTTTTTCCCACTTTTCAGCTATAGAGTTATAAAAGTGATATCAAGAGATTAATAAAACATTTTGATAGAATCAGAAATCTTTTCTTTAAGAGATTGTTTCTTCTATAAGCTTTACTCTGTTGGATAGGTTAGATTATATTGTTTGAAATCTGATCACATATACATATATTTGATAACTAAGATATAAAATTTAAAATAAGGTCTACCAAAATGTGTTAAACATATCCACAATCAATAATGGCCATTCAAATATTTTTTTATTTCAATTAACAAGCCATTCTAACCAAAATATTATTATTACCTTAAACCGGCTATGGGACCATAGGGAAAGACAACTCTAAAAAGCAAGGATGGCAAGCCAATATATTTAAAGAAATACTTTTCAAATAACTAATCATTATATTTATTCATTTCAAGATAGATGACTGTGCATTCAAACAAATTCTCTATGTCTTCTATTTGATTAAGAGAACATGTCTATAATAGTTGTAAACTTTATTATAGTGATACATTTGTATTCAAGTATAAGTAAGTTACTCGAATACATATGTGATGGTTTCTTGATTTTTCTAGTCATTGATGCAAGCTATTGGCATAAGCAAAGCTATGGTAGTTGAAATATTGTGATGAGAGGTTGGAAACAAGGGTGAAAATAATTGTTAAGATAGTTTCCTTGTGATTGCAAGGTATGGATTTATGTTTCTTTTATTCTAAAGAATGACAATAATTTTTTGCATGCATAGTCATCTGTCTTAAAATTAATAAATATAATGATAATGTCTTAACCATATCCATCATCAATAATGATAAGCTCTGCCAAAATATCTTAACCATATCCATAATCAATAATGACCTTTCAAATATTTTTTATTTCAATTAACAAACCATGCCAACCAAAATATAATTATTACCTTAAGATTATTGTGTTCTAAGTCACAAGGGGTCTTTAACACATTTTTAAAAATGATTAAATAAACATGCTCTTCCTTCTATATGGTTTTAATGACTAAAAAACTTAATAATTAATAATCTTCCAACCTGATGTTTATTAGATTTCTAGCATTGAATGCGGTGCAAGTGGAATTAAAGCTATGAAGATCGAGGTTTAGATTTCACACTATTTTTTAGTAAATTGGTGATGACATATTGAGGGGCTCCAAGGAAAAAATTAATGTTGGTTCAACACCTCACTCGTAAGATTAATGGAAGTTACTTGAATACATATGTAATGGTTTTCTCAAATTTTCTCGACATTTATGCAAGTTATTGGAGGAAATGAAGTTATTGGTATAATATAGTTACTTATAGTTTATTACATTATAGATGCCTCAAATAAGTTTGGTATAAAATAACAAGGAAAAATCACAATATACTTATGCATCTCTATAATATAGTTTTCAACTATTATAGATATGTTCTCTTAATCAAGCATAACACACAAATATAACTACTTGATATAAAATAACCAGGGAACAAAATATACTTATGCATCTCTATAATAGAGTTTACAATTGTTATATACATGTTCTCTTAATCAAACATGAAAAAAACTACATAAATTACTTCTTAATCATTTATATACTTTGCACTGTATTAAAAAAGCTTTCTCAAAACCCTAATAAAATAAATCTCAAAATCAATCACAAAACTGATTGTCCTTCCTCAATCAACTTTAGATTTTAGATGCCTAAATTTCAAATTTCAATATGTCAATTTTCTTCATTTTGTTCTTGATAATTGTTATTTGAATTCTCTTCAAAATTTGTTGGACTCAGATCTAGTATTATATAAATCTAGTGTGTTTGAAGAATTATTAGACAATCCTCTTCTTTCAGATGTTGACTGCCAAATTACTAGAGCTCTATCAAATGAAAAATTGAAGACATTGTATCTAGTTATATAGAGCCTTAAGCAAGTCTCTAATTTATGTCAAGCATGTTTTTTAAATCTAACTTTAAAAATGACAATGCACTAAAATTTCTCTCATCTTTCAATGATCCCAAAATCATTGTTTGGCATAAATTATCAAGATTAAAATATTCTGAGATACCAGATCACATTATATTTCACTCAAAATTTAGGTAGTCCATAGTCTAGTGATTGAGCCATCTTCAAAGGCATGGTCCAAACATTATTATGACAAATCAGACAAACTGCTCCCGTAACTTTGGAAAATCTATAATGCCTTCAGTTTGTTCACCATTAAATTCTACACTCTTGCAGAAGTGTTGGGCCAAGGTTTTGATTTTATTCTAAAAATATGATGAGCTAACATTTTTTCAATATTGAGGGTACATCATAGCTATGGGTTCTAGTAGTTCATCCCAAGGAAAATGATATCTAATCTCTAAAGATAAACATTTTATAATTTCCTTCAAGGTGTAACTTATAGAGGATACAACCTCAAGGAGTCAATCCTTATAAAAAGAAGTTATTTGAGTCTATTATATCGAACAACTATAAAAAAAGTGCGATTTGTGGTCTATACTCAATTTATACTAAGTATTGCACATGATCTTACCATATGTACTGCAAAAAAAGAGTCTTGGAGCCTCATGATCATATTATTTTTTATTTCTAAATGTTTAAGGTAATAATTATATTTTTGTTGACATGGCTTGTTAATTGAAATAAAAAATATTTGAAAGGCCAATATGGATGTGGTTAAGACATTTTCTAAAACCTTATTATATAGTTTATAATTTTAAAACTATAAAAATGTTTTGAGTATTTTTTCAGTAATGCCATCTTCACTTTTCATAGTTATCTTTCCCTATGGCCCCATAGTTGGTTTATACTCTATACTCTAATTTTTATCATTATTTTTGCTATACTTAGTTTATTATTTTATCTAGTTGGTCTTTACCACATACCTATTTTAAACAAACAAGAAATTGATTTCCTCTAAGAAATAATTACATGCATGATACTTCTTTTAAACAATGCACAAATAACAAACTGAATAAATGCAACAGAGCCTCATGATCATATTGTATTTTATTTTTAAATATTTAAGATAATAATTATATTCTAATTATCATGGTTTGTTAATTGAAATAAAAAATATTTTAAAGCCCATTATTGATTATGGATATGGTTAAGACATTTAAAAGACAATGTTTTAAGAAGATATCTTTAAATAAATGTTTTTCAGGGAACTTATTATTATATTTATTTATTTATTCATTATATTTTTGCTATACTTGGTTTATTATATTATTTGGTTGGTCTTTACAACATACTTATTTTAAATAAACAAGAAATTGATTTCCTCTGAGAAATAATGACATGCAAGATACTTCTTTTAAACAATGCACAAAGAACAAATTGAATAATGCAATAAAGCTTGATGATCATACTGTATTTTGTTTTTAAATGTTTAAGGTAATAATTATATTCTATTTGGCATGGTTTTTTAATTGAAATAAATAAATATTTTAAAGGATAATATGGATGTGGTTAAGATATTTTGGTAGACCTTATTATATAGTTTATAATTTTAAAACTATGAAAATGTTTTTAATATTTTTTTTAGTTATGTCATTCTCATTTTTCATAGTTTTCTTGTCCTATGACCCCATAGTTGGTTTATATGCTATACTCTAGGGTATGTGAATGGAGTTGGGGGAAAATTTTGGGGACATACCTTGCAATGCCTATGCATTATAACATAATGAATACACATTATAGCATAGCATATACATGTTATTGTTATAACACATACACATTATAAAAATAATGCACATGTGTTATTGAAATATATAATAACACATACACATTATTAAAACATATAATAATGTGTATGCATTCCTATATGTTTTAATAACTTGTATGCATTATTATATCTATAAAACAAAAAAAACCCTCATTCTGCCATTCATGTTTTGGCTTCCCATTCACATTTTCACTGCCCATTCATGTTTTGGCTTCTCATTCATGTTTTCCTAATTCCTAATTCACATTTTTCCCTCCATTCACCAGATCAACGATGCCACCATGAAGAAGAGGTATGTTTTTTGTAGATTAAATCAATTTTTTTTTTTTTTTTTAAATGTGAATTGCAAATTTATTTTTTTATTTTTTTGAAATAGGTCAGCATTCTTCACATAACGCTCCACCTAATCCTATACCTAGCCTTCCATCCAACCCTTATAACCCTCCTAACCCTCTGCCTAACCCTCCTGTAATTTCCCTAGATCCCCCAGATAGTTAAGAGGAATTAGTTGCTTAGATAGTGGAAAACAAAATTGAAATTAACTAATTAAGAGAATGAGGGAGCCCACTTCCACAAACACTCACCACACCTATTTGGCCAATAACCTATATTTAGTATTAGGTCAAGTTGACTCGATAATGAGTCAAATTGATAGATGGAGGTCATATAGGGATAGTTATAGGGCTTACTATGCTGACAAATTATCAAGATTTGAGGTGAAGAATAAAAATATAACAAAATATCAAATTTGTGCCTTATTTATCAACCTGAACACCAATGCCCCATTTTCCATAACAACCAAATGTTTTTCAATCCACTGATGCCAACATGATTTGATTAAGGCCAATTTTTATGAATGATGGTGGATGTTGTTTGACTATCCCCCTTGTAATAACCATGAGGTCAGTTTATAATTTTTGAGGAAACTCTATCATGAGTTTGTCCTTAATCAAATTCTAAACTACTTTGACTATGGTAAGTTTCAAGGTCAAGGGAAAGGCTCCACATAGGATATACTAGGTACAGATTGTGAACCTAATTGTCTTGCAAAGATCCTTATCCAAAATCCACTTCATCTAGAGACTACCTTTGTGGTGATAGAGGTTGTGGAGATAGACACATCAATATATGCTTAGTGCATTTATTGATACACTCGTTCATCAAATGAGTAGAATTTTAGAGAAAAATGCTTGAGATACTCTAGCTAGTGGTCATACCCAACTCCACTAATGTAGATGTTGTGGTGCTATATGCATTGAACCTTCAGATGATGATGGTGGCACTTCATGAGGCTTGGAGGATGTGATCTTGACTTATGAGTTGTTGGCACATATATTTGGTTTAGATACGTTGGGAGTCTCTACACACATGCATATATCTTTTATATAAATTTAATGTTGAAATTTTAAGTTATATTTGCAATTTAAAAAGGTAAAAACTAATTTACACATTTTAATTAAATAATATATATATATGTATTTTTTTTGTCTTCTAGGAGGAGATGTTGCCTTCGAAATCACAAATAGGTAGTGGGCCAACCTAGGCTACTACATCTATCTATGTCAATAGGACATCATATGCATTTATAGGGGTAAAATTTGAAGTGAATATTATATACTCTAAATGTACATTCATACACCTTAATTACATACTTGGTAGATTTTGTTTAAGAATTTATATAAAATACCTAATATAATTTTGTTAGACTTTTTATTATTTGATGTATTAACATGGATTGGCATAACTTGTTAAAAACTGATCCTCAATCTCAACTATGTTTTCAATAACCAAAATAATGAGTTAAACATTTGCTTGATATCTCATTATATGTAGTTTCCATACCAGGTTAATCCCAATTAGTAGGATTGGATGTACATATATATATATATAGAATTTATTTGATAAAAGTTATTTAGTACAATATATTTCTATCAATTTGCCAATCAAGCATATCAAGTCTTCATCAATATGCACACCACTCCTTTATTTTAAATACTAGCCTCATAGCTAGGCACTTGATTCCTTGTTATCCTAATCACATATAGTAGTTTAATCTCTATGATCGATATTTAAAATGGTCATAGATAACAATTCAATTCCCATATTGATTTCATCTGAGCATAATAATTTCATCTCTATCTATAGAGTTATAAATTTATATGGCATATCCTCTTGATCCCATTGTACCTGTTTAATTCCATTAGTTTTTTAGGAGAGCGTTGACTATAAAATATAGCCTATATGTATATGGCATAGGCCTTGCGACCATATATAAATAGGGGACCTCAACCCTACATAGATAGATGGGATTGAGTAGTTTTTTACCACCACCTAATTAGGGGGCCTGAATACCTACTATATCTAGTTGTGGGAGAGGTTCTATCTATATCTATTGATTCAGAGCTATATCAACTTCTATACCAAACTTTGCTTATATCCCTTCCTTTCAAGGTTCTCCTTCATCCATTCATAACTCATTCCATTAGTCCTTTGGGTAATCAAATAAAAATGATAATATTAGTAAAATAAATCCTTATATCTTCTTATCACTCTCTCTCTACATCCTTGGTCATGTCACTAACTCAAACTGTCTGTCTACTTACCCCTCATATACACCTTTCTAGCTTTACCTTTTAGTAGCCCTATTTTTGCGTAACTCTCCTTATTGAGAGCATTTGACAGATCTTCACTAGAAACTAATTACATATTTAAGGACCCATTTGGCTCATACAACTCCCACATTAACCCTATGACATAATTATCAAGGAAAATTATACTTCCTTATTTAGGCCTCTCAATAATTAGCCCTCCATTTGTGCAAATCTCCTTAGTATGAAACATGTATAAAATTTATCTATAATATATTGAACTTTATAGATACCCATTTGGTTTTTTCAACTGAATCAATCATTTTTTGATCCCCTTATTTGGATAAATTCTCCTATTTCTATATCATCCCTTCTCCCTTAACCCTTCTCTAAGCTTATCACTAGATCACAACCTCATTTACATACTTTTATGTACTTTAAAATACTAAAACCACATCCATTAATGAGAAGACATAACATAATTTAATATTACAAGTTTTTGGATTTTCTTAATGATCAAATCTGATTTTATACACTAAACCCTAGAATCAGGGTTTCGAGGCCATTACTAGGGCTGAGAGCACACTAAAGGGGATAAATTTTATCTTAGTGGGTATTAAAACCATAATTTTTTTTAATTGGGTCTATACTGACCCTATACAACTTTATCATTTAGACAACAAGTTCTAAAATCCCACAATCAATTACAAACTCAAAACTCTTAGTTTACAACCTTGCTTATTCACACAAGAAAATAGGGTACAAGGTTACTTTGCATTTCCTTAAAATAATAATATATTTAAAACCTAATATAGGATTATATACACTTCCATTTACTATCTTATACCCCTTACAATCTTAATGGAATCCCAAACTAGTTTTAACATAATATAACTCAATCCTTTGACTGTATATTGCCCTTTAGCAAATAGGGTACTCAGGGATTGTTTCCTCTTTCAATTTCAAATCACTATAAACCTGTATAAAGATGATCTCCCCCTTTATATTATCATTTAATACCCTTCTTTAAAAGCTTTAGAATCGATAACAAGTTACAAGACTAAACATAAGGCACATAGTTTCTTAGTTTACAAACTATATGTTTTCCAAGAATAAGGACTGTGGATAAATAGGATTTTAGCACTTCTTAACCAATTAGATTCCTAAAAATATTATTCTCAACATTTATATGCACATTAATTAGTTAACCTTCATCAAAAATTTATACCAAAAAGAATAAAATGCTTGGACTATAGTTGAATCTTGGACTGCATGCAAGACTAAGTTTGTTAGCAACTTATTTAATCAATGAATTACCCAAGTTATTAATTATTAGATTGTTTTTTCACTTGATGACTAGGGTGGACACTCCTCCATCATTACGAGTCAAGAAAGACTTGAGAATTTCTATTGTAATGTCATATACATAGGCATTCACCAAGGTATGTCTATTCACTTATAATTTTAAATTGTAATTTAGTACATTTGTTTTAATAATTTTACTATATACTTTGGAAAATAGAACTTATATGCATGAATGAATTATGTATTCAAGGCTATCATATGACATTTTATAGTCCAATTAAAATGAATAATATGATATATCCTCATGTTTCTTCATCATTTGACATGCATGTTTGTGTAGTTGAACCTGGCATTGACCCAGTCGAACGTCAATGACAAATTGAGGAGGACCATGAGATTGTGGTAAGTGCATGTTTAAATGATTTTTTATTATAGTTTAAAACATGAATTTCTTAACTTGGTTTCATGTATACTTTTTAAATTTATAATAATTTTTGTATTTAAACAGGTTTAGTTGTAAGCAAGCTATGAGCATAGTACCTACAGTCAAACCTTGGATCAATATAAGGCATTTAGGATATCTCCATATATAAGTATGACATCCTAAGGAGAGTCTTATTTAATTAAGGCAAAGAGAGGGAGACTATTTTATGATTAGGATGTTGTAGATGATGTACTTTTTATATGCCTATATGGCAATGTATGCATTTTTGGCATTGTACATGCATATATGATGTATTCACTCGACATTAGATACTATGTTGTTAGACATGATGTAATTTTCCGTATGCCTGTATGGTAATGCATGTATTATTGACATTATATGCCTATATATGGAATTCATAAATGACATTCTTATTTTGTACATGAATTTTTAAGAAAACTAATGAAATAAATATTGTTTGAATCACTTGTGTTTAGATTATTATAAATAATTGGTTTTGAAGTATTCTTAAGGATTAAAAATGTTATGAGATTGAGAATAACTTGTTAGGATAATGTTGCAAATCAAACCCTTATAATAAATTAATACCCAACTAACATTAACTTGTTATGGTTTGATATGGTTTACTATGATATGATATGGTTTGCTATGCTATGGTTTGTTAGGCTAATGTTGAAAATTAAACATTCACTTGCTATGGTTTCATTTGAATCCTCCTTCATAAGCTAGCTCCTCTTTTGACTCTTTGGAATTAATTTAGATTCTTACACCTAGTACTTATTCCTTATACTCTTAGTATCACCTCCTTAATGGTATTGATCTTTGTCCATACATCTCTTAACTCATTCCATTCATGTTTCATTCACAAATTTCATCTCAATCTCTTTCTAGTTTCTTCCTAGGCACCTTCTTTGGGTCTCAAGGACCAAATCTTGGTCTATGTTTCAAGAGCTCAAACTATTATCACATATGGTCTTCGATGATCATAACATACCTGGTATAGCCCCCTTCAATTACTCAAACAATAACATGCTCTCATTCTACACCTTATGGACACAATGCTCTCTTAAGGCTTGTAGCCTTTTTTACTATATTTGTCCTTGTACATAAATGTTATGATTTCTCAAGATATTATAAGGGAATTTACAGGTATACTCTATTCTTTTTCATGTCTATGTCAAATTTCATAAACCAAATCCACCTCTAAATATCACTTCCTTCATTGGCCTACCCTTATTTAGGCCTAATTAGCCCTATTCCAAACCCCCGGTCCTAGAATCCGTACACATTCATATAATCTCAAGTTAAAACCTTTTGATTCACTTTGTATATATATAAGGGAGCAAGATAATAAAGTTTCATTAAATATCCATGATTAAATCTCTCAAAAATTCCCAAAGCTTGCTAATCTAGGGTTTTTCATGCCCTGTACATACTTTCCAAAGGACCAATTTGACCTTCCCACTGATCTTAATTTATTGAAAATATACTCACAACATCTAAAACATATCAATTTGACCTTTTCATTGAAGGCCCCAAGTCTTCCTTGTACCTATTTTCTACTTTTTCCCAAGAAGGACTATAAGGCCTACTAGGCCTAATTCATGTTTTTAAAGATTATTTTTCCCCTGTGACCTTATTGCTCACTCTTGACCCCACTCTCACATATAATATTGATGTTTGGCCATATCTCCTCCCATAGACTTACCCCAACCTCCAAACCACCTTCAACACTTGAAGTAGGGAAGCCATACATTTAGTTATCATAATTATCATTTCATTATGTTAAATTTATATTTTGTGTGCAAAGAGGGTTTGTAGGTATAAGCTCGATGGATTGGCATAATTGAGCCATATTTCCGCTCCTCACCAAAAGTATTGTCATAATATCCTCTCCCTCCAACTAATAAATTTGTCTTTAGAACTGATAGGTGAAAATCCACCACTTTGAGAACATATATATAGGAAAATTACACGTGTTCCAAGAACCTTGACACCAACTTCTAGCTACAAATGAATTTTCTCTACTGTTCTAGAGCACAAAAACACTAACAACAAATGTTGTCAAAGTTAAAGCTATGGTTTGAGAATTCAATTTTTGATGTTTGTTGGATGAAAAATAGCACTAAAAACATGTCTAAAGGGGTGAATAATGTATAGGACTAGGTTCTTGACCTCTCATCTGGATCAGATGACAACCCCACCACCTATTCTAAGCTCAAGAATGCCCTTCCCAATACAAGAAAGAGGTTGATTTTTAACCTAACTTTAGGCATGCATAAAACTAAAAATGTAAGTCATATGGAGGAAACATAAGATTCCTTGTGTGCATGGTAAATTCCTCTAATTTTACCCATAATCTAGTCTAAACCACCTCTAAGAGTAATCCATGCCAGAAGTTGTAATAAAGGGTCCTAAAATGCAAATTTTTGGTAGTGAAGAGACAACTTCTTGACTACAGCTAGCAACTTTGCCTCTGAAACCAGTAAGAAAAAATACGCCACTTTAAAAACATATATATAGGTAAATTAAATGTGTTTTAAAAACCTTGACACCCACTCCCACCCACAAATGAATTTTCACTACTGTTCCAGAGCACGGAAACACTAACAACAAATGTTGCCAAAGTTGAAGCTATAGTTTGAGAACGCAATTTTTAGTGCTTGTTGGATAAAAAATGACATTTACAACACATCTAAATGGGATAATAATGTCTAAGACTAAGTTATTGACCTCCCATCTAGCTTGGATGACAAACCAACCACCCATTTTGGGCTCAAAAATGCCTTTCCCAATATAAGAAAGAGGCTGATTTTTAGCCTAACTTCAGGCATGCATAAAACCAAAAATGTAAGTCATATGGAGGAAACATAAGATCCCTTGTGTGCATGATAAATTCCTATAATTAAAACTTGAATCTAGTTTTAATCACTTCTAAGAGCAATCTATGCCAAAATTTGTAGTAAAGGGTTTTAAAATGCAATTTTTTGGTAGTGAAGAGATACCTTCTTGACCTATAACTAGAAACTTTGCCTCCAAAACTGGAAGATGTAAATCCACCACTTCACTCACGTCTATATAGGCAAATTACATGTTTTCCAAGAACCTTGACACCCACTTCAACCTATAAATGAATTTTCACTACTATTCTAGAACATGAAAACATTGACAACAAATGTTGTCAAAGTTGAAGCTACAGTCTGATAACTCAATTTTTGGTGCTTGTTGGATAAAAAATGGTACTGCCAACACATCCAAAGGGGAAAATGACATCTAGGACCAGGTTATTGATCTTTCTTCTATCCTAGATGACAAACCCACCACCCATTTTAGGCTCAAGAATGCCCTTCCCAATACAAAAAAGAGGCTGATTTTTAGCCTCACTTTAGGCATGCATAAAACCAAAAATATAAGTCATATAGAGGAAACGTAAGATCCCCCGTGTGCTTGGGAAATTTATATAATTACACATTGAATCTAGTCTGAATCACATTTAAGAGTAATCCATGTCAAAAGTTGTAGTAAAGGGTCCTTACATGCAATTTTTTGGTAATGAAGAGACAACTTCATAACCTCCAACTAGTAACTTTGCCTCCAAGACTGGTAGGTGCAAATAAACTACTTTGAGCACATCTATATAGGTAAATTACATGTGTTCAAAAAATATTGACATCCACTTCCACCCGTAAGTGAATTTTCACTACTATTCTAGAGCACAAAGACACTAACAAGTCTATAAGGAGAAATAAACTTGTCATGAGCAATTGTTCAGGAGTGCAGAAATGACATGTACTTTTACTAAGCTTATATTAGATTCAATAATATAAAATTATTTACTAACAGTTCCAACCACGTGAAGGTGAAAGCTGATTTGGCACCACTAACCTATAAAAAAATGTTAATAAGTAATTAAAGATGAAAATTATGCATGTACTACCTACAAAATCAAAAACATTTGGAAAAATTGATTACATCTACATTTTACAAGTCAACATACCTATGCATTTCAATCTAATGAACCACTTATATCTTCTCTAATATTGATAGTGTCAACAATAGCTTCATGGTCTGACTCACGAACTTTCTATAGGTTCTTGTTTCTTGGCCTCCCATGATATTTTTGCAATTGAATATTCATTGCAAGAACTAAATTTGAATAGTGTAGAATCTTCTTGTGAGTTTCAAAGTCTTCAAACAATCATATATTTGAATTTTTTATAGGATATCATCAAATCCAATTTCCATTGACTACCATAGACCTAGTGGGATAATTAATGTTTTCTCCATCTACATCCTGAAGTCAATTTTTTCTTTCCATCTACACACTGACATAATTACTAATTTGTTCCCTATTCATTGTCCTCATCTACATAACTAAAAAAACATGGCCTATATAATAATTATTTTTTATGATATTATGAAGATATATTATGAGAATAAATAGTCCATAAAGACTAATCTTCTACTTGGATGTACTAGATTGGATACATGGTCAAAGTCATGTGAGGATGTCATGCCAATAAGTTGTAATGCTAGTGGAACATGATATGTGTTGATTGGAATTAGAGGTTTGGAACTCCAACCATCCACCCAATCTTGTAACTCACACTCATTCCAAACAAAGTCCATGCATGCAGAGTAAAATCACGTATGAATAATCCAAAAACTTGCATTTAAACTATGAAATGAGTGGAGTTCACTTGAACCTGTTAGAGTCATCCAAACCTCATAGTTTGCCAAGTCTTTTTACACAATTAACCAAAAATGTCTATGAATAGTATAATTTTGTTGAGCACTATGACATTTGTTCTCATTATACTAGTCAACCACACTTTTTTCATCAATCAAATCAGCAACATTGTCATATTTTAACTCCTCCCTTGCAATGGCTCTTTTTATACATGATCCAACACCATCATGCTCCCCTTTTCCATGGCTAGCCTTAGTGAAACTCCAAATATGTTCTACACCAGTGGTAACATGTATCCTACTCACCAATAAAATATCTGTGTATTCTTAAATTATGATGTGCAATTGTCTAACCAAATGTAATGTTGTTTGAAATTAAGGTTCCTCTGAGTCAACTATCCCTAGAACTTATCAAAATAACCTTGCACATACTCTGTACAATGTGATCAATCATCATTGATATATAAATGGTACTCCATTAATATTTTTTGATCTTTATCTATACTATCAAGTGTATGCATGAATGCTATATGCATGAATATGACAATTTGTGTTGAGTTATAATACTACCATTAAACTTCCATGTGTGGTTTGAATGTGTAATTTTATGCAAAGTCAACTACTAAAATAATATAATCAAGTGGGAATGTGTCCTTTATTATCTTGAAATGTTCATCCAACCATTTATCCCTACATGTGTGCCTTGCATACTCATAAATAATTTTCTCCATGAATTTGACCATAAAACTTGAAATAGGTATCTCTTTCATAACAAGCTCACACCTTTTAGATTATTTGCCATCTTTTACTTGATAAGTCATAGATTTGTATTTTCTCAAACCAAATAATTCTTGTCCAATTTCACTTGTACACTCCTCATGGATATATTTTTTCAATTTTGGCATTCCATCGTAAATGTTGTAATTTCCATCTAAACATGCTTTGTTATAAAAGAACTATCCATCTGATCTTTCACAAAAAGGATTTGAAATAAATTCCCTAGCTGATTTTGGTAGAACTTATATGCCACACTCCTAAAAAATGTAAGTAGTATGAAAATTACAATGAATATGAAAAAAAACATCATAGTTCATTGAAAATTCAACATGTTGCCTACAATAACAAGTGGTGCGTGTGTGATATATTTTTACATATAAAGGTTTGGACATCTCAAAAAGTCTTTGACTAAGACTAATTTGTGGATGTTTTTATAAAAAATTAGAGTAAAATAGTGTTTTATTCATATCCAATAAATGTTTTAGATGTGATTCACGATTATGAGAACCAACTCTTTTTTTCACTACATCTCTTGCATTGGGTGAAACTCTTGTATTATCTTTCTAAATTTGTGAAAGTAAATCTTTTAAAGCATTGGCTATAGCCTTATCCTTTTATGGAAGTCTACTAGAGAGTGACCAGAGCTCTTTCATATTGGTTTCATTAAGTCTTTCATGTTTTGTACTTGCTTTCATTAATGTTTTTCTATTTATATTAAGTTTTTGACTTGTTTTTGAAATCAATCATTTTTTCCCTATTTTACCACTTACTGCACAAGTTGTCATTATACATCAGGGAGCATTAAAATATTTGTTTCATGATTTTGGGCCTAAATTATGATGCACATCATGTATATTTTCAATAATTTCATCATTTTAATTATCCATGTTAGATGTTCTTAGTCCTAATGCATACATCATAGGTCTTATCTTAAGTAATTTCATCAACAAAACAAATAATTGACATCTTTGACTATCATACTCCAATTTATGAAAGAAATTATCCAAAATTTCTTGAGGTAATCTTCTTGAATGGCTATTAGATGTTTTGTTATGTATTGATTTCAAAATATTTTCATCAACTTCAATTAATTACTTATCTTTTCTATGCACAATTCTTGGAGGTGTTGTTATTGGTGGAATCCATTCAGAGGGTGTTTCAAAATCATTATATTTCCATAAAAATTTATTTAAAATGCTTATTTATTCATTATGTGTTTCCATGAAATTTTCTTCATTGTTAATTTCATCATTATCTGTGGGTAAGTATCATGCATAGGCTCTTCATCAACATAATCAAAAACTTTAAACTTTGAATGTGAATTTTCAACATTATCTAATTTTCTATTCTCAATTTCATCATAATTAAATTCATTATTGTGAATTTCATCATAATTCAATTCATTATTATAAATTTCATCATTATTTAATTGATTATTATCAATTGCCTCATTATCTAAGTCATTTAGCTCATCAAGGTTAGTGTTTGTACCTTGTCTAAAATGAATTATTTGCATTCATACCTTTTTTTTTCTCTCAACTCTTCTAATTGATCTAATGTTTTATTATTTAACTTCTTCCTCCTCCTTAAATATGAATTGGATCCCATTTTGACAAAATAAACCAAGAACATACTACAAATCTGGGGTCCAAAAAAAATTGTAACCAAGAAAGTACGTAGGGAATGTCTATGGGGATAACAATCTCGATTAGGGATAAAAATATTCATTGAAAAGTGAGTTTTTGTTTTTGTTTTAAGGAACAAATATGCATTATAGGAATGCATATGTGTTCTTTGAAGTATAGGCATATACTATACAAACAATAAAAAAGGCTCATATTCAACTATTTTTTCCATTATAATAATACAATATGATGTAATAACACTCAATAAAACTATAATAGATGCATAAATCCCTAATATGATGCAATAAGATGATTAGATGTTTCAATAATGCTATCATATCATGTAATATGACTTAATATGATACAATAAGACTATCATATGATGTAATAATACCATCATGTGATGTAATAAGATTATCATGCGATGCAATAAAACTATCATACGATGTAATAAGACTATCATGCGATGTAATAAGACTAACATGCGATGCAATAAGACTATCATATGAAATAAACCTCCAATATGATGCATTTAAGCTATCATATGATGTAATTAGGGTATCATATGATGCAATAAGGCTATCATATGATGCAATAAGACTCAATATGATGTAAGTACATTATCATATGATGTAATAAGGGTCAATATGATGCATAAATCCATAATATGATCCATAAATCTCCAATACATGATGTAATAAGACTCTTGATAAGAATATGAATAAATATGACTAATGAATGATGCAATAAGGCTCAATATGTAATACAAAATGAGCTAATTTTGCCCAAAATCCCATCATAGGTCCTTATAAAACTATGTGAATAACAAATTCATAAATTAACACTAATTAGATTCATGAATTTATGTATTTGTGATGAAATCAAGGAACTTAGGAGTTATGTTTGTTATAAAATTAGGATTTAGGGTTAGGAGTTTAGTGTAATGGGCTTGTACATGTGTATATGTCATAAAATTAGGGTTTACGAGAACTACATACATGTTTAAATGATAAAATTAGGGTTTATGATCAACATGATCTAATTTAGCCCTTTCAATCACATTGTAGACTCAAATTTAGGTTCAATGGGTTGAAATTAGCCACATTTTCATTTGAATATGCATTTTTTATTAAATTAGGGTGAGTTAAGTCATACATGTTGCATCTAGATTATATAATCAATTGGGCCACAAATTTAGTTTAGGGGCTCAACATTGCCCAAGTCATGTTCCTAATTGAACCAATCAACTAATTGGTTCAATTCATGATAGATAGAATCATACTTAATTTTGACCCCAATCATATATATCATGATCTTATAGTTATGTCAAGAAGGGGTTCAAATTGGCCTCCCATGCCTCCTTAATTGAGTTACCCCTATAATTGAACCTTGTTGTGCCACATGTGCACCTCATACACCCAAACTTGTTTTAAAGCTTTCAGAGATGCATCAAGTCTTAGAAGTTTTAGAGTTGATAATGCCCTAGGAGGCCAAAATCAATTAAAAATCACCATGTGTACCTCATACATGCTTGAAAGTGTCAACACTATTAGAGGTATTAAGTCTTAAAAGCTTTAAAGAGCTAGATATTAGATCCCTATAAGGCTTGATCCAATTAGATATGTATGCACATGTGTATCTTGTACACACATATATTTGTGTTAGAGATCTAACTGTCACTTGTCCTAGAAGAATTGAATTTGTTAGAGCTTCTGGATGGCCAATCCAATCAAATATTTCCACATACATGTGTATGTTTAGTACACCTAGAGAAGTGTTAGAGTTTTTAGATATGCACATCTTTGATACTTAGACATGTTCCATCATCGAGCCAACCAATCCAACTAAGTTATATTCGCAAATTTATCATACATACATAGAATCCAATAATGTTTAAATATTGACATTGATCCAATCAACTCATGTCTAGTAAATAATTCACACATGTGGTATGAGCCTCTAACTTGCCATTATTGTATGAAAATTATCATGTAGATCCCTTTAAGGTCCCATCCAAATTTCAAGCAAGCACTGAACATTATCATTTTTATACATGTATACATATTCAAATTATTTATATCCCTCTATCTTGAATTACCTCTAGAGATCCCAAAACTTACATTCATATTAAGTCCTACATGTAGGACAGAACACAATTCAGTAATGTATGAGACTCAACCTCAAATCCCAAGCTAGAGCAAGAATTTTGAGACATGTACTACTTTATTTCAATCCACATCATAAGGTTTAAGCTCATTATAATGAAATATGAACAAGATGATTGAAGATGTATGTACAAAATATATATAATCTTGAAACCTTCGATGAGGGGGTGCATACTAGTATTTAATTATGATCAACCATCTATATGAGGTGAGCAATTCATCATCCACATGAAAAATTATTGGGTCTCTTTTCTCAACATCATCTTTGAGAGGAAGTAGGCCTTAGATTTAGGGGACATTGGACCATAGGTTTATTGTATCTTAAATAAGTTCAATAGAGTTTGGGCTAGAATAACTTATACATGTGTCATACTTGGTCAATGATAGGTATATTTCATCCCTTAATGGTTTCAAATAAATTCCCTAGTGCAAATAGATATTTTCTAATCTATACATTCATCACTGGGCACACTATCTTAAAACAAAATCTTAATAAATTACCACATCATCACTAATGGATACATGTGACCATTTCAAGTTTATTGAGCTCAAAACCACATCTTATACATAATTAAACACATACCCAACTTGATCAAAATATTTAAGAATTTAACATGTAAATACATTTTAGGTCCATCATCTTACTTTCATATCTTACCATCCCAATTACATAGTAAGGTATAAAACTCTATGGTATTGATAAGCATCAAGTATTGTCTAGCTTGTTTTTGAGCTTGTAATTGTTCCATCCATGGTGTGCCTAGGACTAGTCCCATGTCAAAAACACACTCTTCAGATGATGTGGGAATAGATAGAGTGGTTGATGGTTATCCCATGTGTGATGGAGGGGTCGATGAAGGATGTGCATAGAATGGAGGATTAACCATATTTTCACAAGATATCTTAATTTTAGGCAAAATTTGAATAATGTATTTGAATACATTAGGGGAATAAAGTGAATAATTGTAAAAATATAAGACTCTTGTTAGACATTCAATTGGGACCTCAAAATTCACCTATTGAATTAGATGCACTAAGTTATCTTAGAGGAAACTTAAGTGAATTTATTCAACACAATTTAGGAATGTTTTTAAAATAATCCAAGGCATGATTCACAAGTATTAGGCTCCATTAGATAGCATTCTTGAAATAGATATCAAAGAAATGCATTGTTGCACCAAGGGCTCACTTCTTATTTCTACTTACACCAAATTATCTATACTACATAGTCTAATTCAAGTGGTTTTCCTCTTAAACAAATTAGTTCAAAATTTATAAATAAAGGGGTCTAGTCAAATATATCAAAGATAAAAAAAAGGGTAAAATAGGATTTTAGGAAAGTAGGATAATATCAATAAGAAACACAACATTTAAGGGCAATTAGGATTTTAGGCAAGTAAGGTGGTAAGATATATCCTTGCCCTACTAGGGAAAATATGCCAATACCTGTGCATGTTTCAATTGTCAAACAAGGCTTTTGTTAACATGTGTTCTATTGATGAAACATATTGGTGTATATATTTATATAGTAAAGTGCACTAAAATTTGAACATGTAATATCTAATACTTGTTTAACATTTATTCTATAAAATTAAAAGTAACCAATCACATCTTGACAAGTAAGAGTCAAGTATTGATACCCTAATGCACAATGATTGGTACACTAAAGGTTAAGTTTTGATCATATCTTTAAAAAATGTATTTTATGACCTCTTGTAATAAAATAAATTATATTATCAAATGTATAATGTGTTATACCTTGAAACCTTAGTTATAAGTAGTTAAGATGACATATTGAAATGGGTAAATTTTTTTAAGTCTAATGCGATGTTATAGCACCTTAATTCACTATTCAGAGCTAATGAGACCTTTCCCCTATAAGAAACATAAAATTTGGCATTTCCCCTATAAGGATGCATGTTTAATCAGACCTTTTTCCCATAACAAACATGAAATTTGTTTATTTCATTTTATGTCTAAGAAATGCAATGCATTATATAACATGTACATATTGTATATTATGTTATATAACACATACATGTTATGGAATACATACGTGTTACATAGTGCATACGTGTTATTTAAATTATAATTTAAAACTACCCTTTTAGGCTCAGAAATGGCTTAGATTTTTGAGCCTATGGCTTGGCAATGTGTATCTACATCTGAGACCAAGAGTTTTAGGAAAAACTAACACATTTCAACTTCAATCACCAAATACGCTATGGATTTCAACATAAAAATTCAAAAAATTATTACTGTTATGATGAACACATTGTCCTCTTTCTAAATGTATGATTTTTATAATTTTTGGGTTATTTTAAGGGTTCAAACTATATTTATTTATAACAACACATTTTTTAGGCCACTACATGCCTCACCCATACATGCTTATTCATGGATATGTAATTTGGTTTTCATTTATCTAACTACAAAAAAATTATATGGTAACAAACTAGGCCTAATTATACACACATTAAAAAAAAATCAAATTTCATTTTTTTTTGAGGTAGTTAGGGTGGATTGCACGAACTCCATTTTTTTATCAGTTTTCAGGATATACTAAATTGCAAAATCAATAAAAAAATCATCAAAAAAATATTGAAAAAATTTCGTAACACACTAAAAGATCTAATATAGAAATTCACCAAAGGGTTTCTAAAAATATTTAACGATGCTCAAAAAATGGTGGGTCACACGGAATGGTACAATTTAATTTTTCTTAAAAAATAGGATGTCCTCTTCAAATTTTAGATGTTTAATCTATTTATACTTAACTATTTTTCAAAAAAAATAGTTTTTTAGCAACTAGACTCGAAATTATAAAATTCATGTTTTTATACCATCTTCAAATTTAGCATGTAGCCATCTCTAATTAATTATAGAAGTTCATATTTCTAAAATTTTAGAAAAATCATATTTGGAGGTTTTTTGTCCCCCAAGTTCATAATATAATAAAGCTCCAAAGTTCATAATATAATAAACCTAGTGTAGGCCCTTTTTTGTCCCCCAAGTTGGTGCACTTACCCTTTGATTTTTTGTCACAATTTTTGCTACACTAAGTTTATTATATTATCTAATTAGTCTTTTGAGAGACTTAAAGAGGTCTGTACTCAATTTATACTTAGTCATATGGCCATCAAACTTAACACTAAAAAAGGACAAATTTAATCGATAAAAAGAAAGAACCATGAATAAGATCTCAACTTTAGAATTCTCATCCCTTAACCTCTTTATGTATTGTTTTTTTTCCCATTATTTATTGATTTAAATATGATTCTTAATTCACCATCTATTTATAATTTATTTTAAATAGCTAATATAGATTCCCAGTCAATTTATATCAGCATGGTCAAATTTTTCATAGATTCACTAATGGAATTATACCTAAAATCTAGGATTCACAAGGATTTTATAGTAAGATTTTATGGGTCCCTTCTTAAAATTATCCCTAACTAAGATAATTCAACTTATTAAAAAATTAAATATAGACAAATAATATGATATTTTCCTTTCGATATATAAAAGACAAAACAAAACAAACCTATAATAGAACTAAAAAATTTAACAAATCCTAAAACATAAAAAATGAACAAGTATAAAAAAATAACATATAAAATCCAAAAAAATTAATATATCTATTCTAAATTAAAAAAATTACTTAATAAAAAACTCAAATTAAATAGTTAATACCACACTTAAATATCTATAACAAGATAAAACAAAATTCAATAACAAATACCACATTTTGACACATACCACATACAAAATAAAAAATCAAAATAAATATTTGAATTAAAATAAAACATAAAACATAATTAAAAAATTATAACCCTAATCTATCTTAAATAAATCCTTAAAAAAAATTGAATCCCTAAACCTAAAAAACTAAAAATTAAAAAAATTGTCTTCCACCTCTATATTGAGAGGGAGCTCACTGAGTGGATGAACGGTTGGGTAGGGTTTGAAATAGCTTCAATGAATTCATTCTCAATAGGATTTAATGATTAACTAAGGATGGTGGTGTGAACTATGTGTAGGTCATATTGGGGAGGATGAGAACATTGGAAGCTACACATAGGTCAGGTGCTTGCTAAATCAGGTTATGTTGAGGCAAATGTAGACTGATTAGTTAAAATTACCTTGAACAAGAATGAATGCAGGATATGTTGAGGTCATTCTAGGGTGTCATCAATTAGGAAGGGTGTGTTGAGCTATGCATAACTGGTGCCATCATAGGTATAAAGAATAGAATTACTCATGAATCACCAAGGAAGTATTGTAAAGGGCTGAGCCATATCTCAATATGTGATATCAATGATGGATGCCTTTGAAAGATTGTTAATCCAAAATAAATCCTCCAAATGCTTCAAATAATATAAGGAGTTTTCAAACCTTATTGATAGATCCATGTCTAAAATAAAGTTGTATACAATGCACCATACATATTGTTTTGAGTTTCCCATAAATGCCAATAAATAGAAACTCAAATTCTCACACAAATAATGGTACAATATGGTATGATCAACTAGATGTTGTAGAATCTTGTATATCATTGTACAAGTAGACACAAAATAAAAACTACAATAAATAAATATATTTTTTTTATTTTTTTATTTTTATTTTGGTGTGTAAATGGTGAACATCATGGAAATAAAAAAGTACTAGAAGAATGAAAAAATTGGTAAGGGAGAAGAGAATAAAGGTGGGTGGAAAATGATAACAAATCTGCACATAGGCTGCACTAGAAATTATTGATAGCATGTAAGCACGGTGAATGAACATAGTAATGGTTATTGCATATAGTCTGAACTATAATGTTAATATGTATGACCTATTTAGATGCAATAAAAATTGAATGGATGATAAAAAAAAGTGTAGAGAGGCTTAGGAAACTTGTATTGATACAAAATGAGGTTTCACCTCCATATTGGTGAAGAGATGAAGCTCAAATGTACAAAGCACAAATTAAGGTTAATCACAATTTCATATTTTATTCATGTGAGAGTATTACATTTAAAGTGAATGTATCTCCTACAAAAAATGAGATCTACCTCATCCTAATCTCTAATAAATTTCACTAAATATCTCAACCTATTTTCTATAATATCTCTTCTACATAGGCTAAATATCCTCTCTCCTATTCTAGTGTGATTATTATTTATGTAACAATCACTTACATGATTTGATCCTCTAATTATTTTCACACATAATAATTAACTAATAATATAATATGGATCACTAAACCCACATGTGAGGACTAAATTCCAATAATTTATTGAATAATATAGACTCATGAAGCAATGCAAGCAAGCTTTGATAAAATATGTCTTGTAACTCATTTTTTATGATAGGATTGGTCATTTTAGATAGCATAGTAGTATACCAAAGTACATAGTCACTGATTGGATTTTTGGACCCTTGTTTGAGTTTAAAAATTTATTGATAAGATAATTTGTCATTAGTGTTGATGGCAAAGTGTACTAGAAAATTATCTACCAAAGAGTTGAATTCCCTAATTGATTGGAGGGGGAGATCATAAAACCACCTTAAAACATAGTCCCTTAAACCAAATATAAATAATTTGGTCGATAATTTTTCATTGAATGTATAACCCAAGCAGGTTTCATGGAAGGATCTAATGTTTTTCTCTATATCACCTTTACCATCATATAATGAAATATTAGGAACTAAAAAAACCATATGTAAGGGATAAGCGACAATCTTAGAGGCTAAAGGATTATGAAAAAAATCACACAAAATCATTAAATGACTTGCTATAGAAGCAACTTGATGCCACTACAAAACCTTATCCTATGGAGCTTAAATAGTCTACTTTAGGATACATTCATTAGGTAAGGTTCATGATGTAACATGTGTAGTCATTATAGGATGAACATAATATTATTGTGTAGGAACATGCATGGTAATATTATAGAAACATTATGTTTCCCCAACACCTTGCGTGGGAATCACATATGTAATTAAAGGTGTAGATTTATGAATAGTAGTGGTATGGATACCTATGGTATGGTACTTCTAAAAGGTTGATTCATACTAATGAAAGGGTGATATTGTTCCTAAAATGTACTTGCATGAGAATTTTTTTGTTCATATCTTGATACATATATAAATTTGTCATGCATTTAAGGGGTTAAGGTAATAAATTTAGTTAATTTATCTCATCAATGTCATCAAATATATCTAAAAAATATACACAATCTAGTCCTTGCTTAACATCCATAGTAACTATTTATTTTTCATTGACATTGTTTAGATTCAATATTCATAATAAATCCATCAAGAGGATGCATAACATGTATTTTAGGATCCAACATTAAATTTATATGCATGATTGGTGCTGGAAGAATAAAATAGGTCATACATTCCTTTTGGCATGTAGTGGTAACATGAAGCAATTTAGATTGGAGGTTTTAACAAAACAAGCTAAAAAAAGAATAAGATTATTCATTATTTTTTTAATCCTTATCAATGTACAAATATTTATCCATAAAATTACAAAGTTGTTACATATTTTTTATATCAAATGAAAAAAACATGGAATGATTTCAATCATAACTAAGTAAAAAATAAAAATTGTGTTCATCCATTATAGCCATGTGTAATTTGTGCACAAAGGAAAATAAGAAATCATCTTAGGAAAATAAAAATTATTTATAGAAATTTGAAACCCTAGAAAGAAGGATGAAACTCTAAATGCAACCTAGGGTTTTAAAATGTTCAAGATATATAACATTCACTAATATTTTATACCTTATTTTAGCTTTATGCTAACGCAAATTATGTATAATTTATATTATAATGCATAACAATTAAGAATAAATTTGAATGTAAAGTGTTGAATCTAGTTTGATAGTTACACTTTCTAAATATGGAAAGTAATAAAGAGGATTAGATACTTATAATTATTATGTTTTGTGTGGAATTGAGACTATTCATAGGTGGTAGGGAAGGAAGGAATTTGGACTATGAGTCGCTCAGATAAAGGGGTGGGGTTTTGGACTAATCTAGATAATAACATAAATCTCAGAGTAGTACAATTAATCATTGTGTTCCTCTGTAGCTTTTGAATATCTATTTTGATACATGAATGTGCACCTTTTTTTTAAGGTCTGTGTGTAATCCCAAGGTTTGACTATGTATGAAACTCACCTAAATATTTCACCTTTACTTGAAACCCTAGGTCCACTTTCAATTATAAATTAGTCTTTTAAAATGGGAATATAAGTAGTAACTTGGTAACAATAGGGTTGTCCTCTTGAATTTTCAAGTGTTTGAGTATGTTTGATATTTTTTTCTAAAGCAGTAATAGGTTTACATGTATTTTGTATTTATATAAGACTCTTTGGGTAATTTATCATGCCATTGAGATGCTAGATGGATGGGCCAACCCATAGGAATGATTTGAATTTGAAATGTGACCATTTATTATCATGGAATTAAATCATTAGACTCAGGAAATACTATTATATGATATGTTTTAATTCTGATGTTACTGTCCATGACACAAAATAATGATTTAATGATTTGAAGATATCTATGTAAGATAAATAACTAGTTTGACATAGAATGTTAGATTTACTTTTGGTGACAAATAAACTTGGTAAGGTTAGGCATGTATAAGGCATGTAGATGTGATATAATGATGAATGAAATTCATGTATGTACACAAATAATATAGGGTTAATCTAAGTCAAAATTGACATTTACAAGTAGAAATTACTATATTTTAGTGTCTATAGTAATAATATAATATTAAACTTATGTATAACTTTTATTTTATTAAATGCACAAATTTCCTTTATTTATTCAACTTGCACTACTTCTAAGACTTATTAATTTTAAATAATTTATAATTCATACACATTATGGGTTTAAAAATCTAAACCTAAGGATTGGACCTACACACATAACCAAATCCATGTTTTAGATTAAAAATATAAAAATATAACTTCAAACATGATAAAAATTATGATTTTCTTTGAGATATTTCATTAAAATATGAATACAATGTTGAACACACTCTCCTCTCTCTCTCTCTCTCTCTATATATATATATATATATATATATATATATATAGAGAGAGAGAGAGAGAGAGAGAGACAGATAGATAGATAGATTGCTTTAAGGTTTGTATCTATATTGATTTCTAAGGATGTATTTATATGACAACATATGCCTCAACTATAGATGTATATGTTTATTTATAATTTTTTTTTTGTTCATCAAAATTTGAAAAAAAAAATATAGGCTCACAAACTAGGCCTAATTTTATACACATTAAAAGAAACTACTTTTCTATTTTTTTGTGGTAGTTAGGGGGAGTGCATGGTTGGCTATCCACTATTTATCATTTTCTAGGGTTTATTTACTTTTAAAATTATAATTATATATTTATATGTATATTTGTGTATATATATATGCAATATGTTCATTAAAAAATAAAAATTATATAGCTCACAACTAGGCCAAATTTTATATACATCAAAATACTAAATTCTAATTTTTTTGAGAAAGTTATGGGTGCATGAATAACTATCTATTATATATTTTCTTAAAAATATGAATACCTCTTCTAATTTTAGATGTTTTACCCACACATACTTCACCATTTCATAAAAATATAGTAGTTCAGAACCTAAACTCGAAATGCTACAATTCACATTCTTATATCATCTTATAATTTTGAGCATAGACATCTCAAATAATCCATATAATTTTGGGTTTCTCATTTTTTAGGAAAAAAAAATCCAATTGGGACCCCCTTTTGGTCCCCCAATTCTATGGACTTACCCACTTATTTTAAAATTTTGTCTTTGACATGTTTAATGTTTTTATCCACCAGGGAAGATCTAAAAGTAATTTGTTACATGGTTGAATATTATATCTTCCTTATTCAATAATTTTGTCTTATTTTCATTGTTAACACAATAAAAATATGAGGACATGTCTGAATTTTTTAAGAAAACATATATGAAATGAGATTTCAATTTCCTTTTTTCATCGATGAAAAAATGTGCAATATGTACACACACACACACACACACACACACACACACACACACACACACACACACACACACACACACACACACACACACACACACACACACACACACACACACACACACACACATAATAGGAAGGATATCACATAATCTATCTATATTACCAATAATGATAAAAAAAATTAATAAAATATTAAATACAAATTTAAAAAAAAATCCATTGGGTCCATGAATCAAGGATATATGTCAAATAAATCATGAAAAAATATTATGTTTTGATAAATTTATGTGTGAGAGAGAATTATAAATAGAATCTACATTGAATGGTGTGTATAGTTTCAATATTGACTAAGAGGCATTTTAAACTTGTTAAATCCTCAAATGAGAGGACCCTAAATGGTGATCAAGCTTCTATAAATTAGAAATATAGAATTTTCAAATGAGTACAGAACTTGATCTTCCTCCCTTGACTAGCCCATGTTTTTCTATATCAAACATGTCATTGTAGAAAATGAGGGAGCCAAATGAATAAAATTCCACCCAATATTTTGACACATCAATCATGATTTCATAGTTAGATATGAAATATATTATACTTTTCAAGTGCACTTCTCAAGTTTGGAGTCAAAATTTTGATGATATTATTAAAATTATGGGTGATTTGGAACCCTAATTTAAACCCTCTTTCATTGATTAAAAAATCACCTAAATGAATTTCATCTAGTGGTTGATAATTGAAGAGAATAGGATAAATTTACCAATGGAACACCATTTCCCATTTTAAAATTATAATATTTAATATATTTAGTATATTTTTTATTTTTTAATTAACTAAGGTCACTTATATAAAAATGTACCTTATTTTTGGGGCCCTCAAAAAAATATGAGAACATGTCCATCATTATTTTTTAAGTTATACAAAATGAACCTTTGACTTCCTTATTTCATTGATGAAAAGAACTCCAATCTAAACATGATGTTGGGTCTCTAGAGTTTAATACCTTCAAGTTTCCATGGCCTTGAGCAATTGCACACTTAGCAAAAATTTTATCAAATAAAACCCCAAAAGGATTAAATAGACCTTTGATCCATAATCTAATAGTTCTAAACTTTTGTGTATCGAATGATCATTACATGGCACATTTACACCTCAACTCAACTATGAGAGAGTCGAATCATAGTCAAAATCTACAGTTTAATGGATCTAAAGCCCCAAACTCTTACACCATCAAGGTCATTCCACATGTCTAGTTTCTACTACTTAGGACCAGCTAGGACATACATAATTCATTTAATATTCTTTGAGTCTCTAAACATATCGAGTCCCCATGTCATTAAACATAAGAAATTAATGAAATGTTGGCATGTGAAAAACAAACCAACCTACCAAACTTAAGTAACAAGATCAAATCAAAATGAGAAATAAAATAAAATGTTCATTATTGGTATTAATGTCACATGAATGCATTCAATACTCAGGCCTGGGAATAATATATTAAAAATATACACAAAGGGGGGATACACTTTTCCATTACTCTTTCAATCTAACAATCACATTTTCAAGCTCCCTAACATCCTGAGAGCCCTAATTTATTTAGTAAGCAAAGACATAATGAACCAGTCAATTCATAGAGATAATTGAAATAATCATCAAATAATAATGGATTCTTATAGTAAAAAGGGAAAATCTCTATTTCCCTCTCCTTACTCATTCATAGGAAGACCCAAATACATGGATACTATATTTGAAAGGATTGCATTATATTTCAAATTCCTACATCATTCGACACCCTGGGAAGAGGTCAAGTCTGTAAAACCATATTCTATCAAGGACCAACTATCTATTGAGGAAAATTAATACATAGATGACCTCCTACTAATCAAGGAATAATGCCTCTACGAAGCTACAACTAAACTTGAGGTAATGTCATGCATTAACTTACTCTAAGTTTTTTCTATTAATAAAACTATTTTTGGATGTATATTTCATGTTATAAAGGTTAATAATGTTAATGCATACATCACATTTGAGAGATATCTTAGACTCCCCTTACCAAAACCATTTATAGCTAGACTTCAACCAATGTTTATCTTGAACATAATTTAATAGATGAGAAGTCGAAACAATGTCTTAGTGAAAGCCAAAAGATGAATCCCAAAAGGGATATCTCATCCAATTTCATCATAAAATTTAGGACTAAAATTGGGATAGTTATGGCCTTCCTGAATAAGTTATATGGTTTTCCTAGTATTATAAACATCTAGGTTGAGTGGGTTCCATATTAGATATACTCCTAACATCTGACAAACTATTGGCACTAGGGGAAATTATCAATACCAAACTAAACTCATAGCTCCTCCATCTTGATCATATAACAACTAATGAAAACTTCTATATAATGTCCTACTTATTAGATGCAATCATGGGCATGGTATACAAGCCCTATGGTCAAAAATGGCTTCCTTTAATTTAATATCTAACAAAAAAGGTAGGAGAAGACTACTCTTTCATGTTTTTACATAGATACAAAAAATGAAATCAAGAGGATATGCATGGAGGTCTATCCTCAAATATTCTAGGCTATACAAGGCACTCCAATGCCTACATTATTAAAAAATATAAGAAAAATCTTGAATAAAATGTGAGACTATTGGTACTACCCTGATGTCACTATTATCAAAGTAGAAGGAACAAGGGTCACTCCATTACTACTACCACACCATGTCCTAGATCCCATAGTGGAACAATAAATTACAGATCTAATTTATAATAGCATTAATGAGGAACTAGGTCAGAGACATTTGACATATTATTTTAAAATTCCTCTAAGTATTGGACAATAGCAATATGTTGTCAGTATTGAGGTAGCATGTAAACATTATTAATGTATAACATAATTATTGTTTGGTGAATAATAATATGTTAATATCTTGTGGTTAGATTTATTAGTTAATATAATATATTGTTAATAACAATATATTCATATTTAGTTTGGTTTGTTAGTTTATGTTATGTAGGGAGATTTCAGAGATTATGGTGGAGAATTGATCTCCCCAAATATAGGAATGATTTTCCTATATATATATTGTATCTTCCATATGGAATTATAGATAGAAAAAAATAAAATAGAGAGAATATTATTATTATGTTAAAAATATTTCTCAACCTCTTTGACTTCTTTTATTTTGTAAATCATATAGAGCTATGAACCAATCCCATCATCTAGTATCAGATCATGGTGAGATTTTGAGCAGTGTGAGGGGCATTTACAATTTTTGGTTACTTCATTGATGAGAATAGTATATTCAAAAAGATGGGAGCTTTAAGTTATTAGCTTGTCTTTCTCCTTGTTAATGTTTACATCTTATCAAAATTGTCATGTGACTATTCTCCAATTACATTGACTATTTTCAAGCTCGTTATTCAACCTATATCAATCTTGCTTATCATCAGATTAATATTATATCCATTTGATATGCACAAATATGATAACATCTTATGTGTTAATAAGACATATTTATATATCAGCTATTCACTCTAGTTAAATAGATCAATAGATTGTAGTTCAGTTATGTAGTTTAATGCTTCAGTAATACGTCTCATGTTTTATTCAAAAAAATTGAGAAGCATTCTGCTTGATTATTGATCATGTGCATCATATGACATAATTATTATGCATAGTACCTGTATATTTCCAATAGATCTAAAGAGAATTATTTCCAAGAAATTCAAAAATCCTAAAATTTTGAAGAATATTCATACAAAATTCAACATACCACATGGAACATCAGTGCTCAGACTACATATGGAATATGAATTGGCAATCATGTATTTAGTGTTTTGGATTGACCTTGCTTCAAATGGTGTTCAATCATCAGTCCAGTTCTCATACAATGGATCATCCACTCGATTTTTATTTTTTAGACCACAAATCAACCTACCATATGAAAATACACATCATAAATATTTATCATAAGTCATTTTTTTAATAGTTGTGTCGGTCGTGGTCAATAGAGGTAAAAGTTGTTTATTTAGTTTAATAGTATTTATTTGTCAAAAGTCTATAGTTTTTGAGTCATTGTAAAAAAATTAGATTAGTCATTTTTAGCTTGATACAAAGTCAAAAATTTAATTTGGTTCACAAACTATATTTATATGGTATAGTCTTGAGTTTTTATGGAACATTACACTCGTTTTGTTTAATAAAATGTTTAGTCAAGTTTTATTTTTGTTTAGATAGTATGTCAATAATTATTTTTGCCTTTATAAGTGTCAAAGTAATCTTTGAGTCAATTTTAAAGAATGTCATCATTTGTAAAAATTATTTTATGTCTTTTTAGTGACTTATTATTGTCAAAAAGTCTCAAAAATAAAATAAAATGTAAAAATAAAAATAATTTGCCTTATAGATGCATTTTCAAGTGACCTTGACATCCTAAGTCAAATATTATGTGGGGGAATCTATTCTATTTAAAATCATGCACTTGAGCTTCAATGATACTTCATCAATTGAATAAGTAGTGACATATTGGAGGAATGAGGAAATAGAGACTGGAGGTTCCAGAGCCTCTCATCAGTCACCAATGATGGGGCCCAAAATGATTTGGTGACTTTTGTGTGTGTGTTTGAATAATAATAAAAGAGCATTATTTTCCACATGTGTGGTGTGATTTTATCTTTTTTTAGTTGTGTGTTTTTCATTCCTCTACTTGTTTAAAACACCTCTGATATTTGGAGAAAATGGAGAGTGTAGATATAATGAAATGTGGCAAAAAATTGTATAAGGGGACAATTAACTATAGAGATCCCATGATTTCCTTATTTATATAGATGATCCACCAGTGACATGTATGTATGGTCACTTAAAGTAAAAATAGGATGCATTCTTTCACATAGTAGTGGTTATGTGAAACAAGATCATGACAATAGTATATAGACCTAAAAGTATGTGTTGGTATACAATTTTTTTTAGGCCAGTTATTGAAGATGCATATTCTCCGCATGCTCACATTAAGGGGATGTAGAAATTATTAATAATGTTCACAAGGGGGTGAATGTTGAGGTATTGTGTAAACATTCATAATTTATAATGTAATTATTATTTGGCAAATAATAATACATTAATAGCTTATGGTTAAATTTATTAGTTAATATAATATATTGTTAATAACAATATATACATATTTAGTTTGGTTTGTTAGTTTATGTTATATAGGGATATTTATGGAGATTGTGGTGGAGATTTGATCTCCCCAAATATAGGAATGATTTTCCCATATATATTATATCTCCTGTATGGATTATAGAGCAACAAATAAATAATATAGATATAATATTATTATGTTAAAATATTTCTCAATATCTTTGGCTTATTTTATTGTGTAAATCATAAAAACATTTGAACTAGCCCCATTAGTCAAATCACATTTTTTTCATACTAACAAGGCCAATAATTAGTACAATTGACAAGTGGCACTTTTTAGAGAATGGGACCCCAAAAATAGGGTAAAGGGGTATCTCCTATAGCTCAAAGAAAAAAAAGTATAGGTTTCTTATGGTCATGAGGAATGTGAACATTACATAGTATTTATAAATTTGATATATGATAATGATGTCTGGATGAAAATGGGAAATAAACCAATATCCATGGCTTGGGTAAAATCCCTTCAATATGATCTAGAGGTAACTAAGGAAAAGTTACAAGCTACATGGAGCCATCACTAGTCTCCAAGCCAATCGACTGACATGTAACAATAAGATAGACCTCCCTCCCCTTTAGGAGAGCATGAAAATGAGAAATGAGATGATTCCAAAATTCAAAAAGAATCAAACCCTTAAATCAAGAGGGGAATTATAAGGGGTTTCCCATGTCCCTAATTATCTTCTACATCAGTGGAAACCAATGTTTAAACTTTAGAGATGGCCACAACAAGGCACAGGTCAACTACTTCTTCAGGGGAACAAAGGAGGAGATCTTTAGTAATGACATATTTTCCACCCCTCACTATAGTCACCTAGGTAAGTCTTCCATATTTTATCTAGATTGATTTCTTATCTATTTATATTACCCCTAGTTCTCCCTAATACCCTAAGTCTCCCCAAGCAAGCTCCATTTCTTCCACAACCACCTTGAAACCATTCATCACATCTAATACTCTCTCACCACCATCTCCAATCATACCTCATATCATTATCACTTCTATAGTTTTACCCCCCATCTTATCCACCTTCCACTCCACCTATCTTCACCTACTAGATGAAGCAAAAATACTCTTCCACTCCCTCCAAATGTAAACAACTATAATAAATACCATTACTAGGTCTTATTGTCATAGAAGGGGAGGAGGAGGAAGAAGTAGAGGAAGTGTTAGATGAAATGGAATAAATATAATAAGAGGAGCTCATGCATTAGTATCTTTGGTTGATTATCCTATAAATGAACCATATAATGAGGAAGCAGAGATAGAAAAGGCTAAGACCTTGAGCATGGGAGAACATAAATTAAAATAAGCCTCTCTGATGTGTTAAAACATTAGGTCCTCACACTATAAAAAATCAAGAGCTTGGACAAGGTAGTTTATTCTATTATCTCTATAATTTCTAATGTTGATTTAGCTACAAGTCTACCCCTAGCCATTACTAGGGAAATTTTATCTAGTTCTATTTGTTTTATTGACTAGATTGTTCCTTCTTCATCTCCAAAGCTAATAAAGAGTTAAAAAGTAGTCATCTATGAGAATTTGGTCATTGTCTTTATTTTTAATCCTTGAATGCAACCAGTCCCCAAGAAAAGATCATCCTAATTGGAACTCCCCATTCCAAAACCATTATCCATGCCCTCAATAATAATGACTATACAAATTACTCTAGGCTTGATGAAACTTTTGACTAAAGTTACATCTATAAAGGAAACATATCCATCGGAGAGGGTTATTCAACCAACACTCTAGTTTCCTATTTAGATAAGTGCATCCTTGGCACCCCCCAAAATTACATGAATTCCAATTACTCCTCCTTCTTCCCTATCCTCAGACCCAAAATAAGAGATGAAATGAGATAACTCATTATTCCCCAATGGGTAACGAAAATAGAAGGTGCAAGGGATGAAAGATAGAATATGGTTATAATATAACTCCACATAGTATCCACTCTATTTAATAATAGAGGACTATTAAAGGGTAAGGAAGACCAAGGTGGTGAACATAATAACCAAGGAAGAGGCGGAGTTTAAACAAAGGGAGAATCTCTTCCCTTTATGCAAGAAGCCCAAGAACAATCTGAATGACCCCATCGAGTATATATATGATTTTAGTTCTTTTATGGATTCTATGAGGGAGGAAATGAAAGAGATGTTTTAATTAAAGCAGATGCCTTGAAGAGGTTACATTAGAGCTAAATTATAAAGGCACCTTAGGAAATTGTTATTGATATACATAGTGCAACAACCAAGTTGTATAGTATTTTGTATAAATCAAGGTTTTCAGGACAAGGAGTCAATTGAAGAGGGTAGATATAGTCACATTTTGTAATGAGATGCAAGAGATAGAAAGGAAATTGAATTTTTTGGTCCAGCGATCTAGGACTAATTCTTTTAATCAATTGGATCTTATGACTAGTATGGATGCTTCTTTGTCCTAAAATAATGTAATGGCAAGAAGGGATTCTTCCCTTAAATGGCACAAGAAAATGAAGACCCTAATAGATCATTTCCTCACTCATGAGGGGGAAGCATTAAATTTTTTGACAGATATGAGGGTTACTAATATGATAAACCCTATAGGATAGTTGGTTAATAGACCTAATTTTGAATATCTTATTCACGTGGATGCATTAAAACAAAAAGTTGAGGGTACTATTTATAGAACCAACAAAGAAATCTTATAATTGATAATTTTTGCAAAGGACATAGTGACTAAGGTATAAGATTTAACAATTAAATTCAAGAGCTCAGAAGTTGAGCAAGAAATATTGATGATTAAAGTTATTAATATTTTGAAGCCTTCATTACTTAATTTTGATATTATAAATAAGGAGTTTGAGACAACTTATGTATTATTCAAGGAGTTGAGAACCAAGTAAACAAATTCAAGGTTAGTTCTACATACATAATCGATTGTCAGTACCACCCTATCATAACAAATCTCTTAGTTTCATGGATTTATTATCAAGAAAACTTCAATAGGACCAATTTTTATTCCATAGGGACCTCTAGTAGTTACATTGATTTTGAATGCACTTACCCCACTTACCTCTCCAGTTAGCAGTACCACATAAGCACCTTGATCTAAAAATAACCATGTATTTACATGTTATTACTAAAGTATAACTTTAGTTCCCAATCTATTTGATATGCATGTATATATTTTTTTAGCTAAAGAGGTTGTTCAAAATGTGTACATGAGGCATGCACATTTTCCATCATTTCAGATGTATATATCTAATTTTAAACTTGTAATTTTGGATGAAGCTTGAAGAGATGAGGCATCCCCATCCCAAGATATATATATATATATATATATATATATATATATATATATATATATATATATATATATATATATATATATATATTTGTATCCTCTTGGTTCTAAAGAGAGGATATTTTTGGTTGCTAATATTAATAATAAATTTTGAGAAGTTGTACTTGACTTAGTCTTTGTGTGTAAATCTTGAGTCCTATTCAATTTTGTGGACTGTATGGGATGTGCTATAATTTTTGTATTTTAGTTCTTTGGTTGTGTACGAGTTAAATCTTATTTAATATAGTTTCTCATTTTAAGCTATAACTGATTTATATGTCTTTTACATGTCAATTATAATCCCCCTTTGTTGATGTGCAATAATAATATAGTTAATGTGTCAACCTTTGATTCATGCATGTTTGATTATATTTTGTTCTATTTATCTTTGAATCCTTACTATGTTTGATTTTTGGTGTGCTATAACAACTTATATAAAATATTGGTCCTTTTATTTCTTGTCCTACCTTAGTCCAAGTGCCGATCTTGAAGGTTTTCATCTTATACGGTCCACAAACCTCTTTTTTGCCTTACCCTTCCTTTTTTTTTGAGTTTATTTTGGAATCTTTCCATTATAGTTAAAAAAATCATCCTTATATTCAATTCAATTTAGGTTCATTAATTTTTTACTCACCTGTGGTAAACAATCTACATCATTTACCTCTATTCCACAAGCAAGTAATTATAAAAATGAATACCCAACAACTCATGCCTTAGAGTGAAATCTTTCATTGATCCTAAAATCTTAGAGGCTACCTCATAGGGTTACTAGGATTTGCATAAAACCCATATCAATAGATTAAAACAACCAAAATTGGTGCTAGAAGGAGAGCCAACACTCTGTTTCTATCTTTTTGAGAAATATCCTTTTGATTTGCATTGGAAGTACCTATAAGGTTAACAATATCTACCTCAGATGATAACTTATTTTTATCACCTTTTGAAATCATTAGAAATGCAATGTTTGATAAGGGAGTTAGGAGAGGACTTAGAGCCCAATCATTTTCTCCAAGTAAAAAACCTTATCTCCCTATCCTCCTAATGGCCCAACAATAATAGAAATAATTGAATAATCCTCCACCACCTCCCCCTCAGGTTCTAACCTAGCTAAGAGGTTCAACTATCAATGTTTTTGGAGTCATGCATGATCTCCCTAAAAAATTGAATAAATATCTCCCTACCTTTTCTCCCTCAGGAGGAAGGACCACAAAGGAACATATCAAGGCCTTCAAAACTACTTTATGAATATTGAATGTAACCCACAAAGATGTGGCTTGAAAATTATTCCCTTTAATGTTACAAGACATGGCCTATGACTGGTTCCTAAATATTCCATAAGGTTCTATCACAATCTGGACTACTTGCTAGGACACTTTCTTGGCACAATTTGGCCAGGTCATTAGTCCAAGTGTTGTTTGTCAACACTTTACTAGCATGAGGTGAGAGCCCAATAAACCAATATGATCTTTCAATGCCAAGTTTCAAAATATGTAAAGTAAAATAGATACTAGCTATCAACTAAAGGAGGTGTTGGCCCTCAAGATGTATTAAAATGCACTAGATCCCATATCCATTATTTTTTTATGTAGAACCCTTGGAATTATTTCATTAACTTTGGCTTACACTGAAGCTATCAGTATAGACAATAAACTAAAACCCCAACTACAATGCTTGAACCCACTTGATCTTAGTCCAAATTTTCTAGGTTTCACTCCAATCCTAGGTGTGAATCAAAAGATTGTAGCCTAGAACTAGAACCAAGTATACATCATGATGCCTTTAAGTCACACTCTTCCAAACCAACACCTTGGATTCCTACATAATCTACATCTATCTCTACCAACAAACTCAAATTTATCCTTTAACCATGGTTAATAAACTTCTACATAGGCTACTAATTTTGATCCCACAAAGATAAAATTGGATTCAATCTAGAGGATTGTTCAAAGATTTAGTAACTAGTTTTTGTACATGCAAAAATGCATGGGTAATATAGGTGGACAAAATACTAACCAAAATTTTAGATTCTAGAGATACAACAAACCATTCAATAGGTTTGGATATAATCATGAATAACAATCCCCATCTAATAAGATACCTGATATCAATATCATGGATGTCACTCTTACAAATTAGTGTTGAGATAATAAAACTATGTAACATGGAGAATTAGATTGTATCAAGTTCTTTATTAATTCTAAAATCTTCAATTAGGAGGCAGAGAGGCACAAAAATCCTACACATCAAAAGGAATCAACTTCCTCTAATGATTCAGGACACCCAAACACAAAAATGGTTTTTTAAACCTATAATTTTCCATTTCCAAAGGAAGGTAATAATGAACCATAGAATAATATAGATGAGATGCATATCTTCCATTAGTATAACCAAGCTAGGAATAATTACAATCCAAGTATACATCATATGACTAATTTAATGTCTCTGAATAATATTGCTATTACTCCTCTTGATCTAAAGGATAATAACAATTCAACTCCTCTAAAGAGAGATGAGCATTTACAAACTGCAAAACCCCCTAATAAAGGGGGATACAACATTGTTGAAGTTATGAAAAATATCAAGGATAACATTAGTCTACATGAATTAGCCTAGATCATTGAATAGAGTAAAATGTTGCTCAAAGCCTTAATAGATAAGTCCACCCCTAATAAATCTAAATCTACCCACATGAATGTGATGGTATATAAAGACAAACTAGAAGTACCACCTTTTTTGTTAACTATCAAAATGTTTGAAAAGAATATAAGCAATTATATATTTGATCTTAGAGTATCAACCAATGTGATGTCAGTATATGTATGCCATAAACTAGGTATAACTCCTAACGAATCAAAGAGAGTGGTTCCTTAATTGGACAAATCTTGTCCCATGTGTCAAATAATTAACCAACATTCACATCCAATAGGTATCTAAACCACATGTGCAACAAATTATTGATCTATCAGTCATTGATATTCAAAAATGTTATGGCCTCTTGTTGATTAGGGATTGGTACAAAACTCTTAATAGGTACATGACTAGTGACTTTTCACACATGTGGTTGCCTTGGAAGGGGCTACCCAACTAAATCTGAGTGGACCATGAACCCAAAATGAAACATACGATCATATAGTACAATGCCACTAATGAAAAGGTAGACTTTATGTCTTCACATGTAGGTGTATACACTTTCAACACTGAATAGGAACATGCATTGCATGAACAAGAATTTGAAGGCCATTCCCAGATGTGGACACTCCTTTTTGATGGGGATAGATTAAAATAAGGTTTAGGTGTTGGCATATCCATCATAGATCTAGAAGGGAAGTAATATCTATCATATTCTAGGTTATAATTCCCATGCACAAAAAAGGTTTGGGTATGAAGTCTTAATCCTCGGCCTCCAATTTACACTAAAGTATAGTGCTAAATAGGTACAAGTCTTTAGTGATTTTAAGCTAGTTGTAAACTAAATTAGTATAAATACCAATGAAAACTCACTTATCTAAATAAATACAAGCATCAAGCTTGGGAACTAATTGAATATTTTAATTCATGTTGGTGCCTCTGCAGATACCATAGATGTCCTTAGTGTTCAAAGAACACTTCTCATTTTATAATTCTAGGAATTTAGATCATGGCAGAAATTTTTGGCAACTTATGTTAACTGTGGTGAAATAATGATAAATTAAAGTTTATCTATTCCACAAAATTTATATTAGTTGATGGTTAGGAGATATCATGGTCCAATTCTTTGAAAATTGTAAGTATTTCTATTGATAATAGTGAATTATGATCAAATATAAAACTATAGACTAATTTAAATAGGTATTTATAATGAAGTCTAAACTAAAATGATCTAGTTTAAAAAGGAGCAAAGGAGAAAGATAAGTCAAAAAGAAAATAAGAGATTGTTGATCCTTAACTCAAATATCATGACAAAGTTTCAATTATAACTGAGCTTGAACTTAACTAGTATATGATGCAAAATAGCATAAGCTTATATCTCACCATACATCAGGCAAATCCCTAAGGATAGTATGAAAATGTACAAGTAAGAACTAGATTTTGATTTAAAGATTTGTTACCAAACTCAAATAGCATTAGCATATCTAAATACAGAACAAATGAAGTGAAGCAAAATCAAGATCCTTCAACTAATATAGCATGAGCACAAATTAGCAACCCTGTTTCACAAATGAAAATTTAGAATTCATTAAGCCATTCAAATTCAAGCTTTATAACCAATAATTGAGAGAAAACCACATTAAAAATTGACACATCAAATTTGGACAATCTTCATAGATTTCCTTGATAGTATTAATTTCTCAAAGTATACAAATTTGCTCAAAAAAATCTCTTTTACAAGATGGTAGTACTACCTTTTATATAAATACAAGGTAGTATACCGGTTAGATATAAGATACAAATGTATAAGAAGTAAGGATAGCTATCCTTTTTTGGAAAGTTCTAAAATACATTTGCTTTTCAAAATTAAACTGACCTAGAGGCAACATGCTAACAAACTAGCATGTACTTACACAAAAGAATATTATTTTTTCAAATATTACAATATTTTTACAAAGAAGGAATATTAATTAATTGGTGGACCCATTGCTGAAGGGTCTCCCTGTTGCTCTTGCAGAAGCTCCATAGCTCTTTGATGTTATTCTTTGACAAGCTCTAAATCCATAGCTGGCTTTAGGAGAAAAACATCTTCTTGATCAGATAAGTCCTCAAAGTTCCTACCATCTCTTTCCATAGCTTCCTTAATACTCCAAGATTTCATAATCTTTTCTTCAACATTGAAGATCATGTCCAAATTTTTGTTATTACTACTACCTGATTGATGCTAGCTTTTCACCTTTACTTCCTGCATCACTAAAGTGACTCTATGCTTATATTATACATCATCAATAATTCCCAGTGTTGTAAACTTCATATGATTAGCCAACATGGTGCCAAGGAGATGATTAATCCTAGAAATTAGCTCTTCATCATCTCTTAGGAGTATGTCCAAGCTTGTTGACCAAGTACTTAAGCTCTAGATCATATCCTCCACTATCCTTAATATAACATTTAGGTGGGCTAGGCTAATGGTTTTAAACTTAATAATTCTATACCTTATCAATATATTGATGAGATCTCTTATTTTAGCTACTGCATCTTGCCACTCTATCATCAATCCTTTGGCCACTTCACTTTATTGGCTTAATGCATCTTGTCTTAGCATAATTAATGTTAAAGAGTCAAACATGTCAAAAAAAGATGCTTCAAACATCTTAATTATGGCCTCAAACATTGATAAGATAGCTTGGGTCCCCAAGTTCTCCTTTTCCTTCTCCAAATTATGAATATTTTATTTCATTCCCTTGAGGCCAACTCTAACTTGAGATTAATGAGCCTTAGTTAAGCTTTCAATATCCTCTTTGTGGATGGGTAGTTCACCAGGATGTTGCCCTCCAACTAGAGTTAAACCTATAAAAGGTTCAACCTTTTGGGATGTGAACTCTTCAATCCCCACCATGGATTTTCTGGTTTTCACTCTCTCTAATCTAGTTGTCTCTAGATTTAATTATACAATTTTAATTAGTTTAGTAAATTTTGGAGGTTTTGAGACCTATATCCTTGTGTTGATTGATGCTCTTGGATCATCCATCTACTTTTTGTTTGACCCTACAATGGTCACTATTCTTCTTTCTTCTTTTTCTTTCATCAAATCCCTTATCCATGGATTGATATTTTCACACACATCAATGTTAATATTTTGAGTCAAGGCCCAAGAGTGAGACAAAGTGGGAATCTTCTACATTTTTTCATTGATGAACCAATCAGAGATGATTGGTCCATGGAGAAGCTATTCCTCACTAAATAAGTTGATTTCACTTGTAGGATGAGTGAAAGTCAACTTTGGCCCCTTTGATCCAACTGGGACCAAGGCCAATTCTTTCTTTTTTGTGGGTGTGCTACTGAAACTAAATCCAAAGCAACCTCTTTTCCTTTATATTTTTTGGGTTCTTTTGCTTGTTCTTGGGGTTCTTGAGCTTGTTCCTCCTCTTCTTTAGATCCATGTGCTTCAACTACCACTCTAAGTGAATCCTCTACTATTTCATTGGGCTCCAAGGCTATCATATCCAAGAAATCTATGGGGGACCCTGGTCTTTGAGGTAGGGTTGAAGATGAAGGTCCCTTACTAGGCCTCTCTTCCAACTTCCCCTTGCTAGGATCTTGTGTAATTTGTGCTCAGGGATGTATTTATATCTATGGTTTCTCTTGAGGTGGCTTGAAAGGTTTAGGTAGTAAATGATATTAAAGAGGTGCCATATTTCACCTAGTGGTTTTTCACCAATAAGTAATCTATGCTCAAGTCTAACCTTGTGATTCTTGAGCCTAGCCAGTACTTCTACAAAATTAATATCCCTAATGTTTAGATAATCATATGGACTAAGTTGATGCACATAAAATGGCTTAGGCATCTATTTTATCTTTAAGTTCTTACTTACCCTATCATAAGGATCCCAATGCCTTAGATAATACAGTTGAAAACAAAAGAATCTTAATTCCTGGAAATGGTGTCCACATGTTTCTAATATTTCAAAAATGTTTTGCCAATTATTAGAGGAGAGGAATGGACAAGGCCTTTCCTTTTATCCTTATACATCAATCAACACCATGAAGGGGTTGGCATGCAATTTCCTACTCTGCTAGCTTATTGGGGACATATACAAATAAATTGTAAGGTTGAGTCATAATCCTTTCAATTCTAATCATAGTACAATCTAGATACAACCAGATATCTCCCATTCATTTCATATATTTACTTATTAGAGGGCTTACACTAGGCATAGGTATCCTTATGATGGATTATACTAAAGAAAGATATACACAATCATAAATGAACTGCATGTGGTGCCTATATTTGAAGATATGTAGCTTTGAATAATGGTAGGAGATTATGAATATTCCCTTAGGTGACCAATTTTTGATGTGAGGGATCTGGGTGGAGGCTAGTAGAGCATCCAATAGATATGACATCATAAAGAAATTTTTTTAGTCTTCCTCTTGATAATTGTAAATTATTTCCCTCGGTGGATGTTGATCATATCTCCAATTGGGGGAGTGAGCCCTTTTTATACCATGAAGTATACATAAGATACCCAACTCTTATTAACAAATTTGGTTGAAGGGGACCTAAATATCCTATTCAATAGGGTCATAATTACCCTAATTCCATCTCTAAATTGGGCAATTGGGATGTTGTTAGTAGGGTCTTAGATCACATGGTTCCCTTGAAGCAACCATGGTCTAAGGATGGTATCAATATCATTTTTAGTGGTCCATTCCCTAATGGTGGGTAGGTCCATATGGGGTTTTGGTAGTTTTTAATACCTCTCAAAGGCTAGTGGGGAAATATATGCAACTATCCTAGAGCTACCCTCATGAATGATCCAGTCATTTTCAATTTTATAATCTACAAAAATGGGAGCAAGGATATCAATGCAATGGAGTACCTCTGGTTTAGCATCATCATGATGAGGACTAGCCATTTGAACTGCAACCAACTCAAAATACCTCCTACTAACTGTGCTAGTCCTTTGTTCTTATTTGGTAATAGCTTGTATCTCCTCAATGGTCTAGAAGAGCTTAGACCAATTCTTATTGCTAGTGTTCAAAGACGTAGTATCTAGGCTAGTATCCTTGAAAACCCTTCCCTCACTATCTATAGATAGGTATAATTATGTCTCATCACTCAATCGTTACCTTTGAGTTACCATGGATTCAACAGTTGAAAATTTCTCACAATTAGATTATAAATGGTCTCTATTTTAGCTTCTTCATGCTCAAATCATAATTGAATTTCTTCTAGATTTTCTATAATCAATTTGAGTTCACTTAGGGATTTTTATGCAAGTCTTAGGGCTTTGGAAATTTAATGGTAGTATCTTATTTAGATCTAGGCTTATATGTGCCTCAGATTTGATTTTGACCTTCATTTTATACCTTTGCATTTTGAGCACACAAGATCTCTTATTTTATCACTTAGTGCTTGCATGACACTTATTTGGCATCTATCTAACACCTTTCATGGAATTTTTCATAAATGCTTTTGAATCACTAGCCATTAGCATTTAAAAAATGCCTTTTATTTTGTGTTATTGGATCAAGATCCTAGATCAACATGGGTCATTGATTATGATTTAGGCCCTCATTTGTCATTGGTTTCTTTTTGTATCGAGCCTCGTGGTTGTGCCACTTAGCATCTCCATGGGAATTTTGATCCCTAACACCTTTGTCAATCACATATTGAATACACATCCTCCATGTTTCAAACTCGTAGGCTCTCAGAGCTTCATTAAAAAGTCATCAGTGGTTTCACTCCATTAGATCATCCTTTATAATGAAACACGAGCCATCATATCCTACAAGATACATGAACTTTAATCAATGCATAGTCTTAAAATAACTTAGGCTAAAATATGGAATAGAGATCATCTGTTCGTGAATTGTTCCTTCACTCAGCTTGTTTGGAAGGAGATTCTCAATTTGTGGGGCATTACATGGATTCACCACAAAAATGTGGAATTATCTCTCAAAAGCTGGTACTGCCCTTCAAAGAATCCCGAAGTCCTTTTTTTATGGAAACTAACTCTTCCCCATATTTGGTGGGGAATATGGAAGGAAAGAAATAACCGAATCTTTAGAAATAAAGAACTTCCTGGATGGGTGGTAGGACAGAACATCATTAGAGCTTTAAAGGAGAATTTTTTATTACAAAATAATCCAAGTTCTACCCTCCAAGTGGATAATCCCTTGAGGACGGATAATCCTATTGGTAAACCTGATAAACCCAGATCTGGAGTAACATGGAATGTTCCTCCTCAAGGATGGATTAAAGGAAACTTTGATGGTGCTACCAAAGGGAACTCGAGGAATGCAGGTTGTGGTGGAGTCTTGAGAAATGATATGGGAATGGTAATTGATTCTATTGCAATCCCCATTGGTAAATCGAATTGCCACATTGCCAAAGCTACAACTACCCTTCAGACCCTCAAATTAGCTGTGGACTCAGGATATCCCAAATTGTGGCTTGAAGGGGACTCTTTGAATATTATAAATATTCTTAATAATAGAAATACTGTGTCTTAGACCATAGAGGATAAGGTAATGGAGATGAAAACATTATTAAATAAATTTGAAGAAGTGATTATAACCCACACCTTTTGTGAAGCCAATGGTGTTGCAGATTGGCTAGCTAATTGTGCAGTCCGAGAAGGTCAAACAGTGAGGTGGCATGAAACATTAGAAAAGAACATGGAATTGAGGGTGCTCATTCTTCATGATGTAACCCATGAAAAGGAAGGAAATATTGGAGAGTAATAAATATATAATGAGTAGGAAGAGTGGCAGCGCGGGGAAAGGAAAACAATCATTAAAGAGGAAGGCCCTCAAGAGTGAGATGCGGATCCTGAAGAATCACAAACAAAGCCGACTTTCCAATCAATTTGGTAGCAGGTGGGTTCAGTGTAAAAACCATAGCAACTGGGATTCAAAGAAAATGAGTATGGCATGCGAAAGGAAGGGATAACCCCGAAAACAGGAACCCAAGAGCTGTGATGAATGGAGAGAGAAACAAGAAGTCTGGAGAATTCTGCAGAAAGGAAAAGTTGCGAGCTACATGGAAAGACTCCATGGATCAAAGCCGCATATCACTATGGCTTTTTTAAAAAATTGGTCTGATGAAAGGGTCACCCTGCATGGTATCACAGTGAACTTAACAAAGGATTTTATAGCTGAGGTTACAGGGCTGCCTACGGATGGACTCAAATTTTCCAAGCAAACAAGCATCTCGAATGAGGCCTTTTGTAAGTTCCCCAAAATGGATGAGGAAGAACAGAAGCTGGTCAAGAATGGGGATTTCTATGAATTGGATTAGATAAAAGGGATATGGAGGGATGTCTTAAGCTGCATAAGCGAGTACTTCATCCTGGACGGAAGAAGCAAGCGCGTGCACAAGTTCCATTTTGTCTTCCTTAACCACTTCAAGCACAAGGTTAGTTTGTCTTTTCCCTTTTATCTTCGCTTCTCCTTGGCCCAAAGTTTATATGCTCATAGGAAAAAGGAAACGCACCATATCCTACATGAAGGCCTTATTCTGCTTATTGAAGGCTACTACAAGAATAGTGCAATGATAAAGCACCCCAAACAGGGGAAAATTAAGGTGTCAGGGAATAGAAAGAGTGAAAGTGTAAACGGGAAAGGCAAAATAAAGCTCCCTATTGCTAAAAAGTAGAATGTAGAAGAAGATACAGAATGGGAGAGAATTGAAAACCCTGAGGAAAACTTAGAAGAAGAAGAAGGAACTGAAAGCTAGGATACAAAATCTAATGAGGATGAAGAATGTTCTGAGAAGAATGAAAAAGATGATGTCAACACAGAGGAGGATTCTGCAAACAGAACTGTAGATACAGAGGAAAACTAGAAAGTGTCAGAGGATGAATTTGTCCAGGATGACCCTGTTGAGGACCCAACTTCAAAGAACGAAAAGGAAACTTCAGGTCAGGATGATAATCAAGATACAGTTATGGAAATTCAAACTGGAATTAAAGAGCGGGAACAAAAGAGTCAAGAGGATATCTTTGAAGAAGCCAGGAATAGTCCCAATAAAAATTCTGAGGAATGGAGAGGGAAAAAATAGAATGATGAAACACACACACCTATGGCTTGGGTTAATTGTAAAGCAGAGGCATCATCCCAATTTGATTCTTGGACGTGTAGGGAGATTATGGATCTCAAGAGGAAAGTGGAAACTATGGAAAATCAGATAAGGGAGATCCCAGTCAAGCTCAAAGCCTATGAAAATAACCTCCAGGAACTTATTAAGGACAACAGAATGAAAATGGAGGAAGTTACGTCCAATATTTGTGCTGCTGCTGTCAATATAGGTAAAAGAGCCAAAGAGGAGACCAAAGCCCTGGAGGGACCCAACAAAAGGATGAGACAAAGTTCTAGAAAGAAGGTTACACAAAAAGGAGCTATGCAGGCGGTAACCACTGCCTAGGATACTGTTATGAAAGGAAAAGAAACTATGAAAATGATATTGGAACTGGATGAATAATCTGGTTCTTCTGGTTGGTTTAGTAACTGGGCCTGTTTTTTGTTTTCTTTCTGTAATCCTTTGCCTTTGGTGATACCAGATCTCTGTTTAATCTGGGTTTTGACTGGAAGTCTTTCTGGTGGTTTCAGGTCCATTTAAAACTTGTTTTTGCTACTTCCTTGTAGTTGTTTCTAGGCTTTGCCTATGGTCTTGGACGATCTTTCTTTCTTTCTTTGTAATAGGGTTTCGGGGCCCCTTCAAAACATGCTTTTACCTCAATCTAAAACTTAGGCTAAAATATTTTATGCTAAGTTTATTTCATGTCAATAAACATGCTATAGACTTAGGTTAAGATATTTTATAATAAGTTTTAAAGCAAAGGAATTAGGTGGGGACTTAGGTTTAAATACCTTAGGCTAAGGTTTATTTTGTGTTTATTAAACATGAAATAAACTTTAGGCTAAAGTGTTTATGCCTAAGTTTTCTAGAATTTATACAAAAAGGGGACCATGGATAAATATTTTAAGCCAAGGTTTACATTGTATCTAATAAACACAACACATACTTTGGGCTAAAATACTTGTGTTAAGCTCTTAGAACATTCCCAAAGGGGTCAAAGTGATATAATGACCAAATGCTATATTTTGACTTAGGGATTTATTATATTAATAAGCACGATAAAATCTTTGGTTCAAAGTATTTGGGCTAAGTTGTATGGCACCAGGGACCTTTTAAAATAAGACTTAGTATAAGTCTCTAGCTTAAGGTTCATGGCGTTCAAACAAATGCAATGGGGACCTTAGGATATATACTTAGATTGAATTCATTTATGTATATATTTAGACTATGAGACCATTTCATTATTTTCAAATTTCAAAGATCTTAAGTGTTTGAACATCCTATGAGAGGTCCCATCAGTTTGCAATGTAATTCATGAGCTTTTAAACAATATTTTGGAGTATATCATGGTCTTGAGCAAAATAATCCATTAGCTTAAATTTGATGGCCTCACGAATGTCAAATATGTCCTCGTGGATGTAAAATGATGGTTGTACGAATGTCTAATTTAAGCTCATGAATTTCTTAGTTTTGATGGGATTAAAGTTGACAATTTCATATACATCAAATACATCCTTAAAAATGTCAAATAACAGCCACATGAACATCAAATTTAAGCTCATCAAATTCTTGTGTTCTAATGCGAGAGTGCCACATGGTGACCTATGAAGATTCATAGGATCTCAAACTTAATTAACTCCATCTAATTAAAAATAATGATAAAGTGGGAGCCATTTGATCATTATTTGAGTAGTCGCACATCATTAGTTCCATTTAATAAGTGGGACCCTTTCATTTTAAGTGTCGAATGTGAGAGTGTTGTATGCTGACTTCACAAGATTTTAAGCCTTTGACTTTTCAATATTATCTTTGATCCATCTGATCTTCAATCCATGATAAAGTGTGAGCCATTTATTGTAATCCAAATGCTCAAACATGATTGGTCCTAAGGATTAAGTATTTAGTCTATCAAGATTTTCCTCGCTCTATTGGATCAAAAGGTGTAATGAAGTGCAAATCATTGGATCCTAAAATATGCACACTATTTAAGTTAGGACTCAGGATGAAAGAAACTTAGGCTAAGGCATTTAGATTAAGGTCTCATTCGTATTAATAAACATAAATGGGGCCTTAGCATTAAGGTTTTAGGGTAAATAGGTGATAAAGGGACCATGCTATAAAATTAAAAGAACCTTGATAGCATAAAATTAGACCATGTTATAAATATAGAAAATAAAAAGGGGGGAAATAAAAGGGGACCAAGGCATAATTTTTAAGCTAAGGTTTGGTCATGTTAAAAAACATGACCAAGACTTAACATAGAAATTGGGTTTTAGTCCAAAAATAAAAATGTTCCCACCAATTTTCTCTTTCCAAATTCAATTTTAAACTAGGGGTTTATGCTAGGGTTTTATAACATGAATCTAATAGAAAGGACTCTATGAAAACCTACATCTTTACGACATAAAGACTAATTATTAGCAACATTAGGAAAGCTTAAAGAAAAACTTAACTTAGTAAGCCAATCTTATCAAAGTGGATGGTCTTCAAATTCTAATAATAATTTAAAATAGGCCATGCTTTTAGGGTTAAGCTTCAAAATATCCTAAGGGTCTTAATTTTCAAAAAATAGGGGTATGTTGACCTCAACAATGCCTTCAACATCAAAGCTATTCCAAGAGAATAAAACTAGGCAATAGATTCATTGGCAACATTAGTTATTAATTTAGCACCACTACAGGAATCAAATATGTAGATATTCTCTATGGAATTAGTTCCCTATCTTTCTATTCTAAATAACATAGACCATTTCTAGGTATTCAAGGATGATCAACAAATCATGTGGTTCATTATTAATTCTAAAGCCTTTGAGTCTTAGCTGATAGATGAAAAGGATATCAAACTTATGCATATTGAAGACCTAGAACAAGAGGGTGTTCTACAACTAAAATAAAACCACATCCCTTTAAGAATGGTCTATTTAGAGTGAGCCTTCGATATCGATCCATAAGCTTAGAATCAAAATTAGTTCAAGGAAAATGAGTCCAAATTCACCAGAGAGAACTTAGGGACTAATCAACATCCCCAATACATGAATGTGGGCCTAATATAAATTGAGGATGAAAATTAGAGATTTGAGACATTACTCATAGACTACAAAGATGTCATTGTATGAATGTATGATGACTTGAATATCTTTGACCCCAGGGTAATCACTCACACCATCCCCCTCAAATCTAATCACAAGCATTTTAGGAAAAGATAGAGGCCAGTGAATCCAATCATATAACCTATTTTATAGGAATAAGTACAAAAATTCCTAGATGCTAAAATCATCTTTCCAATTAGGCACTCTATTTGGGTAGCCAATCTAGTATCGATAAAAAAAATAAGGAAATAAAATTATGTATAGAATTTAAGAATTTGAATATAGCTTCAGAGAAAGATAATTACCCTCTACATTATTTGGATGAGGTGATTCAAATGGTAAGTAGATCATAGATGATTTCCTTTTTGGATGGGTTTTCAGGTTACAATCAAGTCCTGGTTGAAGTAAAAGATAGGATGAAGACTGCATTGACCACCAAGTGGGGAACTTTTGCATATAATGTCATTTAACCTAATAAATAAAAGAGAAAACTTTGATATAACAATGTACTTTTTTCTTCCAAGGCTTGGTTGGTAAATGTATTATTATTATTTACATCAATAATCTCACTATGTTTAAAAAAACCAAACTGATCATGTCAATCATTTGCATAGATTTTTTGACAAATGCATAAAATATGGGGCCTCCCTAAACTCAAAGAAGATAATCTTCAGAGTCACTAAGGTAAATTTTTTGGGATATATTATCACTAAAAATGGAATTTCCATTGATCCATATAAAATTCAAGTCATCTCCAAGTTGACACCTCCCAACAATAAGGAGTTAAAGTCATTCTTTGGAAAGATCAACTTTATTAGAAAATTCATTTTTTGGTTTTGCCAAAATAGTCAAACCATTGAATGTTATGTTGAAACAAGATGCAAAGATAGAGTGGACAACATAAGTCTAGAAGGCCTTCAAATATATTAAAAATACTATCACTTAGGTCCCAATTTTGATAAGTCCAAATTTTAATAAGGATTTTTACTTCTATACATTTGCTTTAGAGCATATCATAATCATTTTATTAATAGAAAGGGTAAAATATAACAAACATCCCATTGATTGCATGAGTACCAAACTAAATCAAGTTGAGATAAGATATTTCATGATAGGTAATCAAATTTATGCCTTGATTAAAGCCACTAATAAATTCATGAATTGTATCTTATAAAATAAAATGTATGGCATTGTTACAAAAATAGATGTCAAACTTACACTAGGACATAATGAATTAGGTGAAAGGAGGGGTGAATGGATGGCAGAGTTACATGAGTTTGATCTAGATATTAGACCTATAAAAATTGTAAGAGGCTAGGGTATTTTCCATCTGATGATTCAAACTGACTCATGCATTAGTATTAAACAAATAAAATGAAATTCAAATAATTTGAGGAGAATGGTACTCTCAGATAGCTCATTACTTACTAATAGGTACATGCCCTCCCAAATTAAATAGAGAATAAAGATGAGCTCTAAGGCTTAAATCAGTGCTCTACATGATCAAGAATGGAGTCCTATATAGAAAAAACTATACAGGTGTCTATCTTAGATGCATGTCAAAATAAGAAGCTAAGGATATCCTAGATGACTTGCACCAAAGGGTAGGTATTGAACACCCCTCAGGTAATACTACAACTCATAAGATTTTGAGGATATGGTACTACTAGCCTAATAATATTCAAGGATGCTCATAACCACTTTAGATTATACCATGAATTCCAAATATTTGTTAAGAGGGAATTAAATGCTATTATGCCTTTGAAACCAATTATTGAAGGATGTCCCTTTGCCTAGTGGGGTCTTGATTTTATAGGGGTAATAAGCCTAAAATATTCAATAGGACACAAGTTCATCCTCACAGATATAGATTACTACACTAGGTGGATAGAAGTAGTAGCAATAAAAACTCTAGAATAGTTGATGTCATCAAATATTTAGAGGAAAATATAGTGACCAGGTTTAGCACCCCTTTTTACCTAGTTTGTGATAATGGTGTAGTTTTCCAACCATCTAAATTCATAGAATGGGATTATGATAATTAGATTATAGTAAGATTCTCTTCAAATTATTATCTACAAGGGAATGGAGTGGTTGAATCCATCAATAAAAATTTGGTAGATTCCATTAAGGAATCAACATAAAACAAATTACAAGACTGTCATCTTTTACTTAAATATGCACTATGGGCTAACAAAACCAAACAAAAACAAGCTCTTAAAGCTTCACCTTTTCTACTAGTATATGGACAATAACTAGTTTTCCCTATAACTCTTAAGATACCAACATACCAATTTATGCAAGTATATGGGTGAAGATGAAAGAATACAGTCCAAGCTATTGGATATAGTGTAAATGGAAGATGAAAGAACTAAATCCTTGCACAACTTCAGTAAATATTAGGATATTATCAAGAGATGGTTTGATAAAAGATCCAAAGCCAGAGAATTTAGGGTTTTAGACCTAGTGCTCAGCATCAAAGTTCACTTCCTTATGGATTGGATCATATCAAATATCATAAATATTTAGTAAGAATGCCTTTATATTAAAATAACTTCAAGGTAATGACCTCACCTTTCCAATCAATGGGTAGTTTTTGAAGCATTACTTCATGGCTGCTCCAACTAGAGACACATCAGAGTAAACTATGAGTAAAGTTTAGATTATTAATGGGCTAGATTTCTCATTTTTAGCATTTGATTTTATTAGATTAGTTTTTAAACTACTTTCTAAGATAGATTTCCTATTTTAAGAATTTTGTTTTCTAGATTAGTCATTATGCTTTCTAGGTTAAATTCTTAAAATGCATAATTATCTCACCAATTTCTTAAACTAAAAATATAATGATAAGCCAAAATAAAGGGGATGACATATAAAAGGGCACCATTGGTCTCCAAGGAGATATATTTTGAAAGTACAACACTATCTGGTATTGAGGTATGTATTATGACTAAGCTAAGTTTTACTTAGATCCAATAAGTTTTATAGGTTTCAGGGACTTGTTCTGATATATTCATGTGAATTTAGAAAATCTTTCCACTTTTAAAGATTCATCACAGTATTATATGCTAAAAATTGGATATGGAATAATAAAATATATAACTCGGTATACACTAACAAGGACATATTGACAAATAAGTTTTCTTATTAATATAACTAGCTAATGGTGGTCTCCAACCCTTCTTCTATTTGTGTTGCAAAAAAAAACTACAAACTAATGAAAGATGGTGATTTGAGTAACCTATATTGGGGCTATGGATGCCTAGATAGAAGTAGAGAAAGGATTTGAATGGTACTAGAGGTACCTATTTCAAGGATATGGATGTCTAGCTAACAATAGAGCAATACTTAGGCTTTATTATATTACATACTTAAAATTCAATGTGAAAACTACAATGTTTATTTAGCTCTTTGTTAAGAAATTTAGAACCAAAGAAAATTGATCTTATTATACCGCACATAGAATCCAAGGAAAGGAGAGCTTTGTATGTCGCATGAAGAAATAAAATTTTGTTCTAGAGTCTTGGCTTCCTTACTCTTTCTAAGTCAAAATGAAGTTTTCTTATAATATATTACTAAAATTATGGGTTCTCAAAATACTCAAGGGTATTTTCCCCTGTAATTTACCATTTTTTGTGCCCCTAACACACACACCCAATTTTTTTATTGAGGTTAAAGCAAGGGGTTTTTTAACTAGGGTCCCCAAACCCTAGGAAAGGTATAAAATAAGTAGGAGCAAGGGTTTAAGAAAGACCCAAGAGAGAAACAAAGATAAAATAGGGCTAGATATAGCTAGAAGGCAACCAAGATACAACCAAGAAACAATAATAGAACAACAAAAAAAAGCAAACTATTCCATGTCCAGATTTTTTGAGATATCCTCCCAGCATATTTTCATCCTTTTGAGGTTTGAATCAATTTGAAACAACAATTTGTCTTTCTCCAGACCCTTGTGATAACCACTACACTAGATTTTTTTGTCTTTTCCTTTACCTGTAAATTTTGTATCAAATAACTCACCCAAGTAAGCCCTCACATTTTAGACATTATGAATCCCCTCATTCATGGTAGCCTTGTTGTAAGTTATCATACATCAAACAAGGACCCATTATGATAAAATATTTAACTGAGGAAGCCATGAACCTTAAAAGTCTATTTTACTAATTGTTGTTTATTCATAGTCTAAGGTTACTCTCATAAAGTCAAAATTTATAAGAAATCAAACCATAAAAATCAAAGATTGAACTAATATCTTAAGTTATTATATACCTTGGGTTTTCATGAGTTCTTTTTCTATACTATGGTTTATAAACTAATGGTATTAATATTTTATCCTAATTTTGCATCTATTTTATGTAATCACATGACCATTGACTGAGATTTGTTAAACACCCCAAATAGGCCCCACTTCAGTTATTGAGATTATCATACACCTTGTTCCCACATAATCTAGAGAATTGGGCTATTATAAAATTATAAAAATTCAAAGTTTTTTGACTTATTGAGCTTCTAAACATCCTAAAAATTTGGTAACATAGAGATTTCAATTTTTCATCTACAAAGTTTAATGGTGTTGGGGCTCTATAGTTTAATATCTCTGAGCTCATACAAATCCAAATGATTAAACACTTAGTAATGTTTATATCAATTAGAACCCTAGAAGGATTAAACAGACCTTTGTTCCATAGTCTAATCATTCCATGCTTTTATGCTTTGAGTGATCAATGCATGTCATATTTATGCCTCAAATCAACTATAAGAGAGTCAAATCATAGTCAAAATCTATAATTTAATATATCTAAGGCTCCAAAATCCCACACCACCAATTTCATTCCACATGTCTACTTTTTCCTGATCATGACCGATCGAGACATACATAGTTCATTGACTAGGCTTTGAACCTCTGAACATCCCAAGTCCCTACACCATTGAGATCATGCCACATGGCTTGATCACAGTGACTCATGACTATGGAGCATACAAAAGACAATGAAAGGCTAAAAGATCCAAACTAACAAAAGCTAGACAATTGTCTTTTTTCAAAATAGGTAATAGTGAAGGTATGAATATAAGAGGTTGACAACATGGAAAAATAACTATTCAATGATTAATCAACAACCATTCTAAAAATAGTGATCAAACATATCAACTTAACAAAATGTCACCATGCGGTAAACAAACCAACTTGCCAAAGCTGAGTAGCAATTTCAAATCAAAGTGTTAAATAAAAGAAATTTTGTGTTATTGGTATTAATGGCACACTAATGTATTCAAGACTTAGGCTTGGGAATAATATATGCAAAATATATGCAAAGGGAGGATTCAATTTTCCATTACTCTTTTAATCTATTGATTGTGTTTTTGATCTCCCCAATGTCCTAAGAGCCCTAATTTATTTAGTGAAAATCACATAATGAACTAGCCAGTTCACAAAGAGAATTTTAGTAGTTATCAAATAATAATGGATTCTTTGAGAAAATAGGGTAAATATCTAGTTCCCTCTCCCTACTCATTCATAGGAGGACCCAGATACATGGATAATATATTCAATAGGAGTGTATTGGACTTCAAATTTATACATTACTCAATGATATGGGAATAGGTTGATTCTATAAAATCATATTCTACTAAGGACCAACTATCTGCCAAGGAAAAGCAATACATAGATGACCTCCTTTAAATCAAGGAACAAGGCCTATACCACGCTACAACCAAACCTAAGGTAATGTCATGCATTGACCTACTATGAGCTCTATTTTTTAATGAAATTATTTCTAGAGCTTTATTTCATTTTATGAAAGTTAATAATTTTTCTACATACATCTCAGGTAGGGAATTCAAGAGATATGTTAGACTCTCATTACCTGAAACTACTTACAGCTAGGTCTTAGCCAATGTTTATCTTAAGAATAACATAGTAGATGGGAAGTTAAAATAATGGAATGATAAAGGCCAAAGGATTAATCCCAAAGAGGCTATCTCATCCAATTACATCATCAAATTTAGGCCTAAAATCAGGATAACTATGGCCTTATTGAATAGGTTGTATGGTTTTCCCAGTATTGCAAATGTCTAGGTTAAATGGGTTCTATTATTAGATATATTCCTAAAATATAAAAAACTAGTGGCACTAGGGAAAATTATTAGTTACAAACTAAAGTCACAAATCCTCCATATTTATTAAATAACAAATGACATAAACTTCTATATGATGTCCTACTTGTTATATGAAATCATAGGCATGATATACAAGCCCTGTGGTCAAGAATGGAAGCCTTCAAATGAATATCTAGAAAATAAGGTATGAGAATACTACTATTTCATATATGTAAATAAATAAAAAAATTAAGTTAAAAGGATATGCAAGGAGGTATATACTCAAATCTTTCAGGCTATTAGGGCACTACAATGCCTAGATTATTATAAAATATAAAAAAAGGATTAAATAAAATGGGAGACTACTGATACTACCTTGATGTCATTTTTATAGGGTAGAAGGAACAAGGATAAATCCCTTACTACTACCACATCATGTTATATATCACATAGTGGAACAAGAAATCGTATACCCAATTTATAACAACATTGATGAGGAACTAGGTTAAAGACATTCAGATTACTATTTCAAAACTTTTATAAGCATTGGAAAATAAAAATATGTTGTTAGATCACATTTTATTCATTTTGTGAACAATATGAATCAATACAATTTATAGGTGTCACCTTTCAAATAATGGGACCACAGGAATAGGGTAAGGAGGTATCTCCTATAGCTCAAGTAGAAGAATAAAGTACAAGTTTATTTTGGTCATGAGGAATATTAACATGACATAATATGTATAAATTTAGAATATGATACTAAAGTCTGGATAACAATGAGAAATAAGCCAATATCCATGGCTTGGGAATAAGCCATTTAGTATGATCTATAGGTAATTGAGGAAAATGCATAAGCTTTATAGAGCCATTACTGGTCTCTAGACTCCAAGCCAACCAACTGATAAGCAACGACATGATGGACCTCCCTCCCCTTTAGGAGAGCATGAAAATGAGGAACTATATGATTTTATCCCTCATAGAGAATCAAACCCTCAAATTAGGAAGGAAATTCTAAGGAGTCTCCTAGGTCCCCAAGTATCTTCTACATCAGTGGAAACCAATGTTCAAACTTTAGAGATGGACACTACAAGGCACATGTCAGCTACTTCTTTAGGGGAATAAAAGAGGAATTATTTAGTAATGATGCCCTTTCCACCCCTCACTATAGTCACCTAGGTATGTCTTCTAAATTTTATCTAGACTACTTTCCTATCTATTACTATTGCCCTTGGTTCTCCCTAATTTCCTAATTATCCCAAATCAAGCTTCATATGTTCCACAACCACTTCAACACCATTCATCGCATCTACTACTCCCTCACCACCATCTCCAATCATGCCTCCAATCACTATTACTCTTACATTTGTCCCCCCATCTTATCTACCTTCCACTCCACCCATTTTCACCTACCAAAAGAAGCAAAAAGACTCTTCCCCTCCCTCTAAATGTAAACAACTATAAGAAATACCATCACTTGGTATTTTAGTCATAAAAGAGGATGAGGAAGAAGAATAAGAGGAAGTGTTAGATGCAATATAACAAATAAAAGATGAGGATCTCAAGCATATAGTATCTCTAGTTGATTATCCTATAGATAAAGAACTAAATGAGGAAGAAGTTGAGCTAGAAAAGGCTACAAATTTGAGCCCAAGATAATATAAATTGAAGGAAGTCTCTCCCGATGTTCCAAAACATCAAGTCCTCACACCAAAAAAAGGTAAGAGCTTGGACAAGGTAGTTTCTTCATTATTTCTTTAGTTTCTAATATTGAGTCAACTACAAGCTACCCCCAACCATTAGTGGGGCTATTTTATCTATTCATATTGATTTTATTGTTCCTTATTCATCTCCAAAGCTAATAAGGACTCTAAAAGTAGTCAATTTTGATAATTTGGTCATTGTCTCTATTATTAATCCTTAGATGCCACTAGTCCCCAAGAAAAGGTCAACCCAATTAGAACTCCCCATTATATATCCATCACCCATGTCCTCAATAATAATGACTATAAAAGATATTTCAAGCTTGATGAAACTTTTGACTGAAGTTATACCTATAAAGGAAACATCTCCATGGGAGAGGGTTGTTCAACCACCCCTCTAGTTTCCAATTCAGATAAGTGCATCCTTAACATCCCTCATGATTACACCATATCCAATGAATCCTCCATATTCCCAATCCTTAGACATAAACCAAGAGATTAAAATGGGATAACTCATTTTTACCCAATGGGTAAAGGAAATACAAGGTGCAAAGGATGAAAGGTAGAATTTGGCTATAACAGAACTTTCCACATTCTCCACTTGGTTTGATAAACATAGTAGAACTATTTAAAGGGTAAGGAAGATGAAGGTGATGAACACAAGAACCAAGGAAAAGGTGGATTTTGAACAAAGGGATAATATTTTACCTTTATCCAAGAAGCCCAAGAAAAATCTAAATGATCGTATCGAGTATAAAGAGAATTTTGGCTCTTTTATGGATTCTATAGCAGCAACAATGAAAAATATGTTTCAAAATAAATATGATACCTTGAAGAGGTTATAACAAGCCAAATTATACAAGAACCTAAAGAAATTTTAATGGATGTATAAATTGTAGTAACCAAGTTGTATAGTATTTTATATAAAGTTAGGGTTATTAGGGTAGGGAGCCAGTTGAATAGGGTAGTTATAGTCACATTTTGGAATGAGATGAAAGAGATGGAAAGGAGATTGAATTTTTTGGTCTAGTGATCTAGGACTAATTATTTTAATAAATTAGATCTTATGGTTAGTATGGATGCTTATTGGTACTTTAAATTATGTAATGGTAAGAAGGGATTCTTCCCTTAAATGGTACAAGTGAATGAAGACCCTACTAGAGTATTTCCTCACTCATGAGGGGGAAGTGTTATAAATTTTGGAAGATATGAGGGTTAATAATGTGATAACCCATATAAAAGAGTTGGTAAATAGACTTAATTTTGAAAACCTTCTTCAGATAGCTGTAGACAACTTTAAACAAGAAGTTGAGGGCACTATTTATAGAACCAACAAAGAAATCTTACAGTTGGTAAGTTTTACAAAGGATAGAGTAACTAAGGCAAAAGCTTTAGAAGATAAATTATAGAGCTTATAATATGAGAAATAAATATTTATGGTTGAATATATTAATATTTTTAACATTTCATTACTTAAATTTGATATTATAAATAAGGATTTTAAGACAACCTATGCATTATTTGACGAGTTGAGAGCCAAGGAAATAGTTTCAGGGTCAATTCCACATACACAACCAACTATCAGTTCTACCCTAGCATCAAAAAGCTATTTATTTCTTGTATTTAATGTTATGAAAACTTTAATAGACGCAATTTTGATTCCACATGGACCCCCAGTAGGTTACAAATATTGTGACTACACTTACCTCACTTACTTCTTCAGTTAGTGGTGCCACATCAACACCTTGATGTAAAAATAACCATGTATTTTCTTGTTATTACTAAATTATAACTTCATTTATTAATATATTTAATAATTATGTATATTATATGTTTTACCTGAAGTGGTTGTTCTAAATGTGTACATGAGGCATGCATCTTTTGCATGGTTTCAGACGTATAGTTCTAATTTTAAACTTGTAATTTTAGATGAAGTTTGAAGAGATGATGCATCCACATCTCAAGATATATATATTTTTATCCTCCTAATTAAAAATGGATAATATTATTGGCTGCTAATATTAATAAGAAATTTTGAGAATTTATGCTTGACTTAGTCTTTGTGTGCAAATCTTGATTCTTCTCCAATTTTGTGGATTATATGGGACATGCTACAATTATGGTATTTTAGTTCTTTAGTTATGTATGAGCTAAATATTATTTAATATAGTTATTCATTTTAATCTAAATCTGATTTTTTTGTATTTTACATGTGAATTATAATCCCCCCTTGCTAAGGTGCAATAATAATCTAGTAAACACAGAAACCTTTGATTCATGCATGTTTAATTATACTATGTTTTGTTTCCCTTTGACTCCTTACTATGTTTGATTGTTGGTGTGTTATAATAGCTTACAAAAAATATTGGTTCTTTTATTTCTTGTTTTACATTAATTTAAGTGTTGGTTTTGAAGGCTTTTCATCATGTGTGGTCCACAATCCTCTTTTCTACCTTATGTTTCCTTCCTTTTTGAGTTTATTTTGGAATCCTACCTACTATATTTAAAACTAACATCCTTCCAATCAATTTAATTATACTTAGGTTAATTCATAGTCAACTCATCTATGGTCAACAATCTACATAATTCACTTTTATTACACCAAGTTATTATAAAACCAAATACCCAACAACTTGTGCCTTGAAGTGAATCTTTCATTGATCCTAAAACATTAGAGGTTATATTGTAGGGTTATTGGAGTGGACATAAAACACACAAGAAAAATTGGTTTTCAAATATTTAAATAAATTCAAAAATTAAACACATGATATATATTAGCAAATTGATATAGATTCTAGGGGCATATGACTTGAATGTGTGCTCACATTTTTAAAGGATCAATTTATAGAACTATACACACTTGAATACATATAGCTACATGATATTCTATATCACTCAACATAATATTCATGGGGACATGATACTTATTCATGTTCATGTTTATTCAAAGTTTAAAATTACAGTTTCAAAAATAAAAGCACATGATGCTTGTTCATACTTATGCTCATTCAATGTTCAAAGTTATAGTTTAAAAATTGTAAAGGACATGATGTTTGCTCATGAAAATTTTAAAAGTTTAAAGTTTCAAAATTCAAAGGGCATGTTTATTTTTTATGCACATGTACAATGTTAAAAGTTTAAAAATTCAAAGGGCATGATGCTTGTGTTGTGTCCTAACACACCCCATATTCAAAATTCAAATCGGGACCCAATATTACTAGAAATATTCATTTATAGTATAAACAAACCTTAAAATCTCAATATTGAATTAATACATGTAGCCTAAGGTTTTTTTGGGTTTACTTTTGCATTTCAAAATAGAAAATCAAAGCTTCGGTATTTTATAAAATGGTTTTATTTATCACCTTTAATTTTCATTTCAAAAGTTTATTTTAAATAGGGTTTTGATTTATTTGACTAACAAAGATAATGATATGGTGGTATAATTGTATCAAATTTAATATTTATGCATGATTGATTTTGGATCTTATACTTATTCTATATTCAATCATTGCTTGAATTAGTAGGATACATGTTTACATCACATTCATCTTAGTTTCCATAGTCACAATTTATTGGAGACTTTCATAACCCTAAGAGTCATCCACATGTCAACATCATGGATACCCAAAAAATACAGTTCAAAAATCAAGATTATTTTATTTGCATACCTTTTTTTTCCCTGAGATTATGATAGGTGGCATCATCACATCAACTAAAAATCTTAGAAACTAGTTGGGGAGAGTACATTGTCAAAGTTTCAAATAGCCCTGAAGCCCCAAGACCATTCCACATAAAATGATCCATTTCACTTGAAACAAAATATACCATAATACATATAATTATCATATAATTTTCTTAGATCAATGCATACCATCCATGTGTCATGATCTCATTCACCCAAACCTTGCAGGAAATAAGGTACATTGTCAAAGTTCTAAGTTATTTAGATTAAGGAGAGCCATCCATGCAACATGATCTTGGACACTTTCCACTTTAAAAGTATAATTAAAATTCAAAAATTTAATATACCACAAATTAATAATATCTATCCATATATAATGATATCATTAAATCAGAGCCTATCAATCAAAGGTAAATTATCAAGATTTTATTTTCTCTAGATCATAAAAAAGTTACCCATGTATCATCATCTCATAAGCCTAAAACTTATCAAAATAAGGTACAAGATTCAAATAAATAAGAGCCTATGGAGGCTTGAGGACCATCCACTTGGCACCATCCCATTCACACAAATAAAACTAGGAATATATATATATATATATGTATATATATATATATTTAACAATCAGAAGAACCCCATATTCCCAGGATCATGCCAAGTGGTAGAATCTCATTAACTCATGGTTTATAAGGGGTACAAAGCAAGATAATAAAAGTAAATACCCATAGGTAATATATATTGTGACAAGTGTCATAATTGTGGAAATTCATGGCCATAATAAAAATGCAAAATTTAATATATGGGCAAAATCTATTGTATGGGAACTGGACATCTATCTTAAGGTGATAACTAAACACTCATGGTGAATGAAAAACATCCACATGGTAAAAGGTTCCAACCAAAACTGAATAGCAAATTTAAATCAAAATAAGAAGTAAAACCAAAATCCATTGTTTCATTAATTCCACATGAACTAAGCATTCAAGTCTTGAGGTTTTGGAAATATATGAAAATTTTAAAATGACATCAAGTCACCATTAACATTGATTAAATATGATCAAATTATGAATTTGAGATATCCAATTATTAAAATCCCTAGATTTTATCGTAGCTAATTTGAGAGTACCTTAGGTTAACTTATGATAAATTTTATATAGATTTATAGTATAAAAATGGCTTCCTCATCACGAGCATCTCAGAGTCAACCTCCTTACCCATACACCATCAAAGGTGGGCCTCAATAAATGGATACATTATCACTTGGATCTCATAGCCATGAGGGGTGTATTTGTCATGTCCTTTCCTTGAACTTATTTGGAAGACTTCTTATTCTCCTTGAGTTTCCCTTACCACAACCTCAATGATAGCACAAGATTGGAAACTAAGGTACAGAAAGAACCAATCATTAAGATAAAACATTGAATGCTTACTGAGTTGACAACTCAATTGTTTACCCATCATGAAATCTAATTCCCCTTAATATGCAAGGTGCATTATTCTTGAAATGTTAAACTAGACAAGGAAAATGATGCATGAAAAGGGACAATACAAAAGCTTCCTTTCTTGGCATAACTTTATATTAATATATCCTTATTTAATATTATCTTTTGACCATTTGTAGGCTCACAAATTTCTTGAACAACTTATTTTTTATTCCAACTTATAAGTTCTAATTTTTGTATAAATTCCCCATTAATGTCAATTGTTTACAACCCCATTGGTTGATTCATAGTTTGTTGGAACTCTTTACTTGGTTTTCCTTTATGAAAATATTGTTCCATAATTTTTGTGGTCACCAACATGGATATCCCATTTCTTATACCATGGATAAAAATTTCCTTGTTGGATGCCATAAATTTCAGTTCTAGTTTTTTCAAATTATGAGTGTATTCACCAAGGGATTGGAACCATTGGGATCCAAGCAAAACATCTATCTCCCCATGATATATCACATTGAATTATACTTCAAAGGTATATTCACACAAGGTTTTTCTTAACTCCAAAGTGATATAAATGCTTGAGATGGAGGAGCCATCCCCCATGGTTACCTTAAATCCACCATTTTCTTTAGTGGGAAACCTATGTCGAGAAAAGAATTTAGAATTTATAAAATTGTGAGTGGCTCCATTGTCTATTGACAATTACATTTTTGACTCTAATAGTTCCTTTCACATGGAAATCATGGCATCTAGTGGCACTAGATAATGTAACAATAATATCTTTCTTTTTCACATGTTGGCTGTCATTTTTTCCTTGATATATTTACCATTAAATTTTATTTTGGTTTACCTTCACATGCACATTTCTTTGCTCATAATTTTTTTATTGTTCTTCCTTAAGTGGATGCTCTTATATTCCCTTTTCACATGCCTTTACTTATTCTAAATTTTTTGCCTTCAATCTCAAATTATTACTCATCTTCATGGGTCTACAATTGACTAATTTTTTATGCTCAAATCTTAAGGGTTCTTTATTTGGTGGTTGCCCTTCAAATTAAACCTCACTTTCCATTGATTTTTTTATTTTTTTTAGTTAGTTTCTAGCTATTTACCTCCCACAAAGGGGCTATGTTTGACATAATTTTGGTCATTAGCAAACTTGTGGAGTGGCTACCCCTTGTATAATTGGAAATTAAGATTTGTTAATTATTTTAAGGGATGACTTTCATCCAATTTGGATTCATTATTATGTGACCTTATTGGTTTAGTCATAGGTAGATCCATATTATTTCCAAACTTATCAACTATATTTTCCAACAATTACTCATGTATCCCAATAGTTTTATGTCTTTATGTCACCCATTAATGATGCCACCATGTTTGGGTAACCCATCCAAATGTTGGATGATAAAAAATAATTCTTCCTTTCTACCTTTAGGTCTTAAATCAAATTACTCACTTACCATGTTAACCCAAGATCTTACCAAAATACCTAGATCACCATCAAAAGTTGAAACTATCTTCCCCAAGTCATCATGTGTAGCTATGTGATCATGGTGCCCTTTTCCAGATATAAAACCTAACCAATACTTGAATCTCATTCCCTTTCTGTATTGAGTTGCAAGTTCAAGTATTCATAATAATATTCCATCAAATCCAAATGAACCAAAGGATGGTCCTCCATATTGAAGGGTTGATTACCATGATCCTAGTCCTATGTAATACCTTACATCCTTCCCTTATCCATATATAGACAAGATATGGAACTAAACACCACAAAAATATCCATAAGTGTGTCTCCCAAGTTGCAAAATATTTTTTTAAAATTTTAGATTTTTTTAGGGCTTTGAATGATCCTCAAACCCCTAAAAACCTACTCAAATAAAAATTTCCCTAGTTGGAATAAATTAAATAAAATACTACCAAACCCTAGAAGAGGGGTTTTCTTTCATGCCACCCTTTAGAAGGGGTCTCCAATATCCTCAAAAAATTCACCCAACTTGGAAAGATTATAAAAATAAGTCTATAAATTAATTTCAGCCCTCAATAATTTAATATTTACCTCAATCAGTTGAAACTTCAAAAATTCATATCTTCCCACTTGAATTTCAATTCCCTCATTACTCAACCATTTAAGATGAGGTACATGACGTAGAATCATATTTAACACAATATTAGTTATCTTAAGACATGTGAATATATATTGATGATTTATTATCAATCAAGACCATGGGATTGCACAACATAAAAACAAACTATGAGGTAATTCCTTGTATCAATTTACTTCATGATTTATTTATTAATGGTGTTGTTACTTGGGATTTACTATACTTTAGACTTCACATAAGAATAGTATCATATATTTATAGGGAAGCATTCAAGAATTATTTTTAACTTCCAATTCATGAGGTGACTTGTGATCAAGTTTCAGCCAATGCTTAGTAAGAGCATAATATAATTGAGGGGAAACTCAAATAGACACTCAATAAAGGAGAAATATTTAATATTCAAGGTGATTTCTCCTCATTTCACATAGACAAGTTTAAGTCAATAATTTTAATAACAATGGCATTGATGAATATATTTTATGGTTTTATTAGCACCACTTATATGCATGAGTAATGGGTACACTTGTGAGACATTATTTTGACCACTGATAAATTTTTTGAACTAATCAAAGTCATAAGTGTGAAGCTAAAGGAACAAATGTTCTAGCTTGACCAAAGGCCCTTTGATGGAATTTTTTACATGATGTCCTATGTGGTGGACTTAGTCATGGGGATGACATACAAGACTCACAAGCAACCCTAGGAACCATCTAATGAATACATAAAGAATAAGGTTAATGAAAAATATTCCATACTACATGTTTATAGGTTTATAAGTGAAATCAAAAGAATTTTAGAAAACATTTACAAATATTTCTACTAATACATCTATGGGCATTAGATGTTTAGGGTTTTTAAGATTATGAGAAGTATAGAGAAAAGAGGGATTTGCTGGTACTATCCTAATTGTACCACAATCAGGATAGAGGGAACTAGGGCACCTCCTCTCTATTTACCTTGTTATGTCCCTAATAAGGTGGCAGAGAAAGAAATAACACATCAAATATATAATATTTTGGATGAAGATATCAATGCTAAAAAATAAGGGTACCAATATAAAACCCATCCAAGCATTAGTCAAATTAAGTACTCATTGATGAATCACCTTATAGTTGGAAAAGTTTGAGCCCATTATGGTTTAGAAGAAGCACAATACAAATATTGGGACTCTATGGGTAGATTCAATTAATAACTCAATTGTCTTAGGAAAAAGGGAGTTCATATTCCCTATGGCCACAAAATTTTTGAGCATGATGAAATATTTATCAATGCCTCAAATGACTATGAGGTCTACACTCAAATGAACAAACAAAAAATTCCAGTGGTGGTTGTGAATAAGATTCACTATAATCATTTGATTACTAGAGATGAGGTAAACAAAATTTTATAGGAGGAAAATAGGTCCATAAGTTATAGATTTACCTAACCATAGGATCAATCATCCCATGAACAAGATCATCCTACCTCTCCTCAATAGGAAGAAGCTAGCCCATTGAAAGAATATACAAATCAAAGGGAGATGGATCCAAAATTCAATAAGAATATTCTTAATATAATTCTAAAGCCTCAAAATTTGGCTACAATATAAATCTCTATAGCAACTATAAGGCATCACCTCCTTCAGGTTGGCATGTAGGTTTAGTTTATTTAACACCTTTGCTTCCTTTGACTATAATTTAACAAGTCTCCCTAAATTTTTTCAAATTTGTTTTTTGATAATGCCATCTATAATAGAACCCACATCACCTATAACATCTTCACTAGTGGAAAATATAGTTTTAGTGCCTCCACCTCCATCTCCTTAATCCCCTTCATCATCCATTCCATCCACTTTAGGACATGCCCCCATTTATACTCAACCACCCATTGCTTCTTTATATAGGAAGAAAAAACTCCTTAGGTCTCTCTTATTGCCCAAGTAGTGGAAAGACCTACATAGGGTTTATTTATTCATGGAGGTCCTCTTTATGATTAATTAGAGGAAGAACATGAAGATGTATTCTCACTAGTATATTATACGAGGGATGAGGAAAAGGAAGCATTAGAAATTGTGGAGGGAGAATAACAAAGGTAAAAATTGAGATAATTCAAATAACAAAGGATATTGAGTCTAAAGAAATTGAGAAAGAAAAATATAAATCAACAAACACAAGGTTATTGGAATGAAAAGATAAACCATCCCCCACATAAGGTGAAATAACTCTTAGTAAAGAATAAAGTGATGCCCTAAATAAGGTAGTTTCTTTTTTTACATCCTTTCTTGTATTTGTAGATACTAATATTGTTAATTTTCCATCCACTAGTCTAACTGTTACACCCCTTTCTCCATATGAGTTAATGTAGTAATATTGTTTAAAGACTAAGCCATTGTATGACCATGATAATACTAAGGAAATTGGGAAAAAATACTTATAGTTATTTTTATTCTTTAATTCATTCAAACACAACTTTAATAAATCCAATCCTCAAGTCCCTAGAAGGAGTGTTCATTTTTAGGACTTGGTGTTTGTTTCCATTTTTTATTCCCAAGCACCACATTTCTCAAGGTTATCTACCAAATTAGGCTTGTCCATTACTTATCCGACTCAATATGAGTCTTCCATTATGTCCATATTAAATACCCCAACAAAGGCAAAATATGTGGTAGATACTAGACCTTAGAGGGACATCTATGGATGAAACAGGGTTAGTTAGCTACCTCTTCAACTGCCTATAAAAATAAGTGATTCAAAGATTCCAATAGGATCTATTACACCTTACACATTTGTAGAGACTAGTTTTATTGGGGAATAAGGATAACTCATTGTCCCTTCTTGAGTCAAAAAGTCCCAAGAATGATGAAAACACATTTACAAGCAAGCTATAACTATACATAGGGTGAGAAAAATAAAGGCAATGGATATGAAAGGGGAGGAAATAATATTGGAACAAAGGGAGAATTTTTTCCCCTTGAAAAATTAAAAAAAAATAACTCCAATGACCCTAATGAGTATGAAGAGGATTTTTGTCCTTTCATGGACTCAACTGGGGAAGCCATGAAAGAGATGTATAGGAGCCAAGACCAATCTAGATAAGGCTTCTATAGAGGCAAATTATTTAGACTCCAAGATAAATAATAGATAATATTTAGAGTGTAACAAAGAAATTGTATAACATCCTAAACACAATAATGACTTCAAGGGACAAGTCTCATCCTCATTGTGAAAAAGTGTTAACTTTCGGCAACCAATTAAAATAAATAAAAAAGGATTAAATTTTTGGTATCTTGTGCAATAAATAATTTTTATAATCATTTAAACCTCATGACCACCTAAGAAACTATGTGGGCATTAAATTATGTGATTTCAAAAATAGATAGATGAAGGCCTTGATAGCATAGTTTTTGAGCCAAGAGAGAGGCTATAAAAATTATGAGGGATATGTGTAGATGATATTTATGAATTATATAAAACCTCAGCCTTGTGCACTTGTAAAACTTAGATCTTGACTGTTCCTCTTAGTTTTAGACCTTTTACACTCCCATAAGTCTCTCATCTATTATCTCTCTATGCTAAATACTCATCTCTTAATATGACCAATATCATTCTAATAACTTAGACCTTTTATCTTTCCTAGAATGATTTGACCCTAGTTATTATCCATCTCTTCAAGTTTGAGATCTATACCTATTTTCTCTCTCTTTAGACACTTGCATCCTGGCCAGATGCCTACATCAATGCAAGTATCCTACCCTGATGCAAGTGTCTAGTGCCCTAAATTCATCCAATTTTCAAATTAAATGTATTCTTATGGTTAGCTTAAGTGTTTTAATGTGATATATTCTCTAAAGGGATTGGTATAAATACAAAAACAACCCTCATTCATTTTTAACCTAGCAAAAGCCTAGAAAATACCTAACATTGATATCAAGAATGTTCAAAGAGCATTCAAGTGAATAAAAATTTCCAATTTTCTCCTATTTTCATATTGGTCATAGGAAAAACACATTTATAGGTTTGAATTATTAAAGTAGAAACCCAAGACCTTGATTTTCCAAGTTATAAGCTAGGTCACTATTTACTTGATTTCCACACATTGCATCCTTATACACACACAAGAAAACACATAGGGGATAAATACATAATTTTGAGGCTATATTCAGAGTATTGGACATGTAGGTAGTACATATTGATATAAAAGTATTTAGGGAAGCTCGAAACTATGTGCCCATTAACACATTTTTTGCATATCCATTATGAAGATGGAGAACTAGTGTTTTGTTATTTGTCAAGGAGAGATAGTCCATGACCTAAAAATGAATGCACCAGAGCAAAGGAAACATAAAAACCAAAATAATATAGGTGGTTTCATCTAATTTTATCAATTATTATACATTGGACACTTGTTTGTGATCCAAATAGTATCATCAACATAACCATCCTAGGCTGACACAAGTGTTTCCAACTACAGAGGCACTTAATCTAGAATTTGGTGACTATTCTAAAATCTTATTACAGTCTACTTCTTAATTGTACCAGATCCAAATTTGTATTAGCATTGGAACCAATTAAGTACTTTATTTTCATTATCATTGTAATATCTATCATATTTTTACTTCCTATTTTTAGCATATCTCAACATTTAATTCTGAATTTTGTTTATCTAAGTTTAAAAATTAATTAGCCTATTATAGATCTATTTATCACCCTTGTGTTTATTCATTTATATATAATTAACCCTATTTATCCTTATAATATCCATATCCATAAATTATGATTAAACATTTGGTGAAACTAACTTTTGAGCTCTAAACCCTAGGTGAATTAAGGTGATTCTCTATTTATGATCCATGATTACTATACAATATGTGCAATATGGATGCATCTATCACCCATTTTGGGTTCTAATTTATAATTTTTGTGGTATTTATCTATGTAAATTAATTTTTAAAACATATTATTTGAATTAAATAAGAAAATTCACCAACATAATGAGAGGGTTATAAAGTGGAGACAACATTTGATCTCTTTCCATAATTTTTTTTGTAATACTATACAGATGGTATCTAGATGCTAGCATGCATGTTCTCAACCATTTATTCTACCTATATCTTATTATAGTGACATCTACCATCATGTACCCATTATTCACCCATGGTTTATATTGGATTATGTATTCCATGTTGTTACTACTCGAAGAGGTAAAGATGCTTAACCTAATCTACCACCTGTTAATATAAAATAGGTGCCTCCTAAACCTAAGATTGTGATAACATATAATTTATATAACCTTGTTGACCAATTAAGAAATATAGATGATAAATTTTTAGTCCTTGAAATTTTAAAGTAATCTACCATCTATAAGGATATTCTATATAATGTATTATGTGAGACCCAAGTTTCAAGTAATATTGAGCCTACTTATTTTTTGGATATCATTAAAGATATCAAGAATAATGCAAATCTCATTACCTTTGATATAAAATAATTAGCACCCAAATATATTATTGACAAACATTTTCTTTTATTCATATAAGTGACTATTCATAATAAGAGAATAAAAAGGGTACTCCTTGATAATGGATCATGCCTAAACAATTGTAGTACCAAATTCCTAACCACCATGGGTATTATCACAAATATTCTTCAAAAAACTAGTTATGCATATCAAAGGATTTGATAATTCACATAGCCCTCCAGTTAGCCAAATCACATGGGAAGTGACATTGGGTCAAAAATGGTTTTAAATAATTTTTAGGTAAAGTCTCAATCATTACATTATAATTTGATTTTGGGTAGACCATGTATAAATCAAATGGAATCCATCCCTTCTACACTACATTGATGAGTAAAATTCATACATGATAGGACCTTATTGATAATGCATGCCAATGATGAACCTTTCAAATTTTTCAAAATGACATATTCTAAAGGATAAGGCATTGCTATAGTGGTACCAATAAAAAATCCATTCCCCTTTATCATACACATACTTATGAGATGGGGGAGTCAATTACAATAGACCCTTTATCTCCAAATGAAAATAAGACATTAAATATTGAAGTGTAGATAGGTACACATAAAGAGAAATAACAATTAAAAAATGAATCAATGATACCAAAACTACAATAACCTTAAACATTTCATCTTCTTTTATTGGTTAATACTAAGCAACATCATGTCCGTCTAATATTGATGATGATTTGGCCTATAATATGACAAATTATAACTAAAAAAACTAAATTTTGATCCACTTGACCATCTTTCATGTAACCTATTTAAACCTATAGGTTCTAACACATGTAAGCAAAAATCAACTCTAGAAGATATGAAGTTGAATCCATATAAGGTAAAAATAAAAATAATAGATGAGCATGTAAATGATTTCTAGTCCATACATCCCTCTTAGTTGAAAAAATTAAGTCAAACTTACAAGGGGTAGATATAAATACATCATGTGAACAATGTGGAGTATTATTAAAAGGACTCACAACATGTTTTACAAATTGTGACACAACAGGATACTCCAGCCACCATTCTATCTATGTTACTTGAATACAAAATGATATTTTTACCATCCACTGGACACAGATTATGTAGTAGAGTAACAACTACACAATAAGTACCATATTGTAAATATCATCAGATCATTAGCCATAACACAAATCATTGTGAAACATTAAAAATGCAATTTCAAAAATATAATAATGATGGTCATATAAAATTATGTTGAAACAAGAAAAATGTATATTGATTTTAGTCTTTCAAAAGAGAACAATCTGCCAAAGAGATCATGTTACATCCCAATTTTTCTCTAGACTTACTAATCTATTTATTATTGATTTTTTGTCTAGTGATTGGTTTACTTGATGTGTTAAGTAACTAGATTAGTAGTATGTTGATTATGGGTAGTGTTTATTACTTATGATCATGATAGTTAACTGGTATTTAGTTGTTTGTATTATATTATGTTACATTTTGATCATGATTATACAATATATTCTATTACAACAGTTTATTTTGATTTTTACATGATATGGTCTAACTATTATTCATATATACTAAGGTGGATGCAATATGGAGTCCACCTTCCTAATTATGATTGAGGGAGGGTATCATTGGAGAGGATGATGTATATGGAGATGAGTGGAGGAGGAGATAATGAGATGGGAACCCTGTACACACTAATAGAGTATAAATATGTTTACATGTGAGAGATGATTAATATTTATTTTAGTAACATGCATAATATTATTAATGTATTTTCTTGTTTAGGATGATTAATTATCTTTTGCTTATTACTTTTATCCCGATAAAGTGTGTTTTAATTTATAAGATCTTATGTTGGCTGCATATGGGTCATATGAGTGAGACATATTTTTGAAAAGGTAAAATGAGATGTTTTAAGTCTATTAGAAAGTTATAAATCTTTGTTAAGTTTAAACCATAGTTAATATGTAATTTATACATATTGAATAGCTATTTAGATGATTATTTTTAACATGCAAATGGCATGTTTAATTTAATCATGATTATCATTATGATATTATTGTTAAGGTTTAATTATAACCTTAGACAATGATATATTATATGAGGTCATAGGTCTAAACAACATTTCATTAGTTAATCAGAAGCTTCATTGTGTTATTGAAAAAGGACTTACCTTAGGCCATCATTTGAACAAGTGAAGGTTTTGAAATTTGAAACAAGGTGTACTTGTTTTAGCTATAGGAATACTATATGTTGCATGTTTGAAGCATCATTAGAATATTTTAATTAAAGGCATGAATATAATGTTATAGACAAAATCCATTTTGATCTATGTCATTATGCATGGTATTTGATTGGCAAATTTTGGTCAAGGACCATTATTTAGTTTTATAATGTTAAAATGATTATAAACCATGGCATGTTTTGATAATCTAGGGTTCTTAAGTGATTTTGGATTCTAGACTCTACAAGCCATAATGCATTTGGTTGAATTTGGTTAGTTTCATAGCATGGCCATTATGGTTTTCATCTAGTTAACTTGACTGTGGATATTTTTGATCAAATAATAATGCCAAAATTTTGGCATGCACATTGGAAAATTATGGAAATAAATGGGAGCCATGGTTATGTAGCAAATCACAGTGTAAAAATAGAATAAAAAGAGAGCACATGTCAAGGAGATAAATAGGCAAATAATATGTCTTGGATTTGATTTACCTAGAATTGTGTTTTTAAGTTAGGGTTTATTGTAAAATATTTCTAGTTTTCATTATTGAACCATTCTGTGAATGCAATGTGGTTACCATTAGTTGATTTTATTAGGTTTTTTAGGTTCCATTTACTTTGGTTTAAAAAATATATAAATATGGGGTTATATATGGTTGACCCTAAGGATGGGTATGGCACATATAAAGGGATGAGCATGTATAAAACCTCCATTCGACACCAACTATGTGTGTGTGCTTTCTGTTATGTTTAAGAATGTTGAAAGAACACCCATAAAATGAACTAGGGTTTTTAAAAGTTAAGGATTAAATTTTGATTGTGAATTAAATGTTTATTACAATTTTTTTTTATTAAAATTGAATTAGTTGTTTGATTAAATATGGTTAATTAAATATATATTAGTTGATTATGGTATTTATATGTTCATAATGAAGTATCAAAAAGGTTGTGATGTTTTTATATTAGTACATATTATAACATTCATTATGTAAATCTTATATGTTTGAAATATGTCGATTTTAGCATTATTATGCTTATCTAATATTATTGACATTAAATAAGTAGGTGTAATGAAATTCACGTACTTATTTATTTCCATTAATAGGTATATTGGAGTTATTCAAATGAGTTGTGTGTGTGAATTTTATTGATCTTGAGATCTGGAAAACTATATTAAAACTTTGGCCAAAGTAATGTTTATGCTTTAAACATTGTCATTTCACTTATTTGATGTAGTTTACATTTATTGCATGATATCATGTTATAAATTTTTTCTTTATGATATGATGCATGTGATAGTTATATTATAGTACAAGGTGTCTAATTGACTTTCTTGATTTCTACACTATCACTATCCACCCATCCATGAAGGGTGTGGTCCTTCCTTAATGAGAGATTATGCAAAGGATCAATGGTCCATGATTAGTGTGGAGAAGCACTTAGATGATACTCTCCCTCTCCTTAATACATTAAAATAATAGAGGCTTTACTCAGGATTATTTTTGGATATTTACAAGTTCTTTAAGACTCATATGTTCTATGGAATATATAATTGTAATCTATTAATCATAAATGTAATATTGTATACTTATACTATTTGATATAAATTGTATAACAATAGTAGTTGGATGTAGTATATATGTACTTTTTATATTATTTAATCAACAATGGTTGAATTATTAACTTGGATTATTTGTACATTATATTTTTGAATTTATGAAAGCAAATCAGCATATGTTATATTGATCACTAGCTAAATGAATCAAACACGTAACCTTTCGGTTAATAATATAGTTTATCTTAAATGATGCATTTACTTAAGGATCATTAATGTTGAGTTAATTATGTAATTGAGTTAAAAAATATTAACCTAATTCTAGATAACCCTAAGGGGTTATTTCATTGTGGCATCAGAGTTAAGGCTCAAACTCTTAGACTTAAGATTCCATTAACATATTATTATTCTTCTATATTTAGAAATAATATTATCACATCGAAGGCCAATAGATGATGGTACATAAAATCCTAATAATGTTAACCCTTTAGTTGACCTGAATCAATTTTTTGTTGAACAAGCTACAAAGCTTGATCAGATTCTCAAAGCCATGAATGAGACTAGGGACTAAATAGCTACACTTGAGCAGGACATTCATGGCCATGTTGAGGGGAACAATTAAAATGAATTTGAATAACATATTATTAATAAATAATTTCCTTAGTAACCTAGATAAGAGGACGTACCTCAAGATATGAGAGCACGTGTAGCTAATGAGCTTGCATGTGACATGAAGAAGGTTAATCCACCCAAGTTTGATGGAAGTATTCTAAGAGATGGAGCTAAAGCACAAATAACTAAGATGGAAAAGTATTTTGATATTAAAAATTAATTTGATGTTAAAAATTAGTTTGGGAGGCTTATTAGTTGGATGGTGAAGAAGCTATGTAGTGCACAAACAAGAAATTAAATATGAACCTTAACTTTACTACCACCATGTGGGAACACTTCGTGACCTTATTCAGATCAAGATGGTTGACCCAACTTTATTTTCATCAAAAACTAAAAAAAATTCATAATATAAAATAGGGAGACCTTATAGTGAATGAGTACTAGGATAAATTCACTAAGCTTTTGAAGTATGTTCTTTAGTATCATGAAGATAAGAGGTTTTGCATCAGGAAATTTATTATGGGATAAAAACCTCAAATTAGATGTGAATTAGATGTGCATAGGCCATATAATATCAATTATTCAAGAAGATAATAAAGTAGGATTAGAAACTAAAGTCATTTTCTCAGGTTAGAGAGAAATTTAAGAAAAAGTTTGGAGGTCTTAAAACAACTTTTAAAAAAAGAATTGGAAGAGGAGTGGAAATTCTAAAAACTAGTTCAAGAATTAGAATGCCAAGTTTAGTAGTGCAAGGAATAGGAAACTAGATAATGGTTTCAAAGGAGGTTTTAAGGGAAATCAATAATCTAATATGAAATGAATACCTAGTAGATCTTTCATCTATGGAAGTGACCATTATGTTATGGAATACACTCAAGGAAAATTAGATGGTAAGAATAAGAGTTATGCTCTGTAGTAGTGATCTTTCTACTAAAGAATCCTTATAGTTGTCAAAACCATCAAGCTAAGTTTTAGGCTTCTCCAATTGAGTTTTCAGGTACTTTATTTATTCAACCAAGTTTAATTTTGATTGACACTAGAGCCACTAAATTTTTTATTGATCTAAATATGCTTTACAAGTTATCTAGAAAAGATGGAGTTATGGAAAATGAATGGAAAATTTAATACGAGAATGAATCTAAGGTTAAGGATAATAAATGTTTAGTCTAAGATAAGATCAAACTACTTGAATTCACTATGGTAGTGGATCTATTTATAGCTCCATTGGGGTCATATGATGTGATCTTAGGAGTAAATTGGTTATCTCAACGTAAAGCCAAGGTAGACTGTCTACTTAAAAGGGGTTGAATATCTAGATTATTTGTTAATCAAACCCAAATTCAAGAAGAAAATAGGGAGATTAAGCTTAGACAAACTTTCAAAAATTTAGTAGAAGAAATCTTAGAGAAAAAGGTGTTAAGCATTTATTGTAAAAATAAATGAGATGGAGGAATCAAAGGAGCCTTCTATAGAAGATTATCCTTTTCTCCAAGATTTTTGAGATATTTTTCTTGAAGAATTACCAATTTTACCCCCTACGAGAGAATTTTATTTCTTAATTGACATCATTCTAGGGTAAGAATCATAGTCTAAATCCCCCTATAGAATGATGACAACCTAATTAGTGGAATTAAAGGTGTATACACATAATATTTTCAAAATTTATCAATTATTAATTCTTTCTATCTTGTAGAAACTCATTGAGTCTCAATCTCTCTGAGTTAATGCCTTAACGGGTGTACCGAGAAAGGGGTGGGCAGACCATTGGTACTTTTTAGGATTACTTTCCCTTATTACCACTTGTTATCAATCCAACCATCTCATAAAAACATTCCCCTAAGCTTTACCTCCTCTTTTTCACCCTCCTTTAGTCATTTTCTACCTTCATTATCCCTTCCCTATCCTAAAATCCTTTTTGACAATTTTTGTTACACTATCGTCCCCATTGACCTTGTACTCTAATTGATAAAACCTATTTAGGGTCTAGGTCAGACTATATAAACACATCCATTTTGACATTTTATAGAGACAAAAAAAGTTAATTATTTATTTGTACTTCTTTAGAATCTACTCTTCTACCATTCTAATTGATGAGTCTTAGCTTATGGTTTCTATTTGGAGAATAATATTGTATTGTGGATTAGTCTTAAATGCTTTGGCCTTTCTTAGTGATCCTTACAAACCACAACAAATTATTTTGAAGCATCTTTAGCCAAGGGAGATATTGAGTCTCAATAGGTTCATCTTCAAGATAAGTATCTCTAACTTTACTCCTCTATTTAATAGACAGAAGTAGCATAAGTAATGGCTTTTAAATTTATTGCTCTCTCCATGCATTAGGTTTTTTCCTATACATAGCTTAATTAGGATTCTCTTATGCATGTTTATTTTTATGTTTATTAACCCCTATTTTGTGCCAAAATCTTTGGTGAGCACTAGATTACTTTTTTATTTACTTGTTATTAGTTAGGTTTATTGCATAGTTTTGCTTGACTAGAGGCTTTATAACCCTCCCTAGTGATATTATTGTGGTAAGAGATCCATTGAATATTTATAGAGGATCCATATTGGTCATGAACCTAAATATCTAATGTATCTAAAATCATAAGTGTAAGTAGGATTTATCTTCTCTGAGCTAGGATTGATTTATAGATCTATTGCATTTCCAATTGCATATATTCTGGTGAACCCGATGTGAATCTAACCCTTGTAGGTTTTCTTTCACGCCACATTTTTTATCATTATATTATATTTAACCATATTTTTAGTACTGTATTAAACCACTTGGTAAGTTCTAACTTTCTATGTGTAGGTTTAACATAGTCACTTCAAAATGACTTTGGTTTGTCTGTGCAAGTCTTCATTAGCTACAGGTACTAGGTTGAACAACTCAAAACATTACTCTTATTTAGTTATAAATTAGTATACAAATTCAAATAAGTTGAATTTATGTTCTAATTATTTTTCTAGCATACATGTCAATAAATACTATCGAATAGGTCAACCTTATTCTTTGTTCTTCTTCAACACACAAGGTTTTGTAGGACTTGTTCAAACCAATTGACTTAGTTTGTAGAATTTGAAAGAAGAAGTTAAGTAACTTTAGCATAATTTTTTCAATCCTAACCATCTTCAAGCCCACCAAAGTTCCTCTCTTTCCCCTCTCTATCATTTAAGTAATTTCTTCAGTTTAATCTTTCATAAGTTAGCAGTCTTCAAAATTGGCATCCCTATAACCAAGTTGACCTAGTTGACTTAGTGTTATAGTCTATCTTCTCTCTAAGAGATAGTCAACTTATTTGACTATGTTTTTAAAGACCTTGATTTTATAGATCAATAGTGACCCAATCAACTTTGTTCTATATTATTTTCATATAATGTCTCCTGAACTAACTCTATACTATTCTCAATTAATGAATTAATAACTATTTGCTAGTAATTAATTCACATTTAATTTTCACTTATTTGCATGATTATAATAACTCACATAATATAAATAGGTGGTTTTTAAAATTACCATTATAGTTACAATATTTTACTCTTTTATGCACACTATCAAATCACATAACATTTAAAATGCATTGAAACATTTATCTTTCCAAGGCCTACCTACTTGGATTTCATCACCAACGAGGAAGTTGAATTGGTTTTATGTCCAAGTATAAATATGTGGTTAATGGTATATATTGACAAAGCACCCAACACCCTTATCTTTATAGGATTTTGAAGTGAGGGGGTAGGCCCCAATACCAAGTCAATATCATTGCCAACATAGATCCCTTTTATCCCAAACATCTTAAAATCATTCATATATTGCCTTTCTAGTTCCCTATTTCAGTGAACTCTTCTATCACATTTAAATCAACACTTTATAATAATCTAATAAGACTTAGGGATGGCCACTTATTTAACATTTACATTTTAGGTGATTGCTTGATCTCTAATAATTTCATGTTGTATTACAAAACTTGTATTGCCCAACATTGGTGCAAGACTTTTGATGCATGCCTTAATTGGCTCACTCACATTGATCCAATTGTTTATGTGTTTGATTTCATTCTTGCTTTACTTATATTGAAAATATTTTTCCCTATTTTAGAACATTGTCGTTATGGTTTATATAGTCTCTCAAAAACTATTTCCACCTCCTGCCTATAGTACACAATCAAATGAAATGACTGTGTCTCTCATTTTTTATTTCTTCCCCTTATCTAGTAGTATACAATTAGCCCATATGACTATGTACTCTTCTCAACATGTGTCTTAATATTACTTTATTGACCCAATCAACTATGTACCTATTGACTAACATTATTCTTATATTTGGCTGAATTAGTTATTTATCTAGCTGACTTAGTTCTATGTCCTTGATCTCTTTTTTTATTACTTAAAATAATATTCCTTTCATCAACAATCATGAAATATCCTATAACAATCTTATTTGACAATCTAAATCCATCTATACACTATATGGTGTATTATTTTCTCCCTTTCTTTACCTCCCAAGAGAACCCTCGCTCTTGGAGCACTTCTTTCCCTCCTTCATCTATGGATTGTGACATGATTCAAATAAGTCCTTAATATGAGTTAGGTGGATCAAATCCTTTTTGTACCTATCAAGACAATTTCCATCTTCAATCATCTCAACACAATGTGGGAGCAATTAACAGTCTATCAAATAAACCGACTAGTAATACACCTCCTAATAACCCTCCCCCTAATACCAATTTGGGGAGTCTTCTTATAAATGCCAACCCAAATTATTGTATATATAGTGAAATAAATGAACATGATGAAAACATCTAACACTTCTCAAATTATTTAATTACAATATTATAAGATCAATATGGATAATCAACCTTCAGTTCTAATCCCTCAAAATAATTAAAACTTTATTCCTCCACTTCTTATAGATGCCATAGAAAATGTTATTCCCCAACCTATCACGAATACAAATATTATTCAAAACATCCAAAACAAGACTTTATCTCATTTCATCATTTATATTTACATTGGTAATATATCTCCAACTATCAAGTATGATGGGACTAAAGACCCTACATCTTTTATTAAGGCATTTGGCAATGTTTACAAAGAGTGGATCCAAACTAATACTTTCACTGCCACTAAAATTATAGTTAAAAAAATTCAATAGTGATGTATTGGAATGGTAAAACCAACTTACCCAAGATTCCATTTGGAAAATAGAGGATTTAGTCAACCATTTAGTTAAATAATTTCAACATAATGACCTTCCTAAAAATTGCCTTAGCCATTTCATCAATGGTAAGTAATCTCCCATTGAATCAACTCATGATTTTATAAAATGATGGAAATATTTGGCCCATAAGGCCAACCATAACATGATTGATGATAATCTCTTTAATCTCTTTATAACTTCCTTAACTCCTTCTCTTCAATATAAGGTTTAAACCTTTGCCCCTCAAATGCTTAACAAAGATCTTGACCAAGCCAAGCATCAAGACTTATTAATGAAGCAATTTGAACCTAATACCAAATTCCTTAAAGTATATTGTTAAAATTCTAACAATGTAATCAATAGTAATACCCCTCAAACTAAACCATGAGTTTTCAAGGTTGATAATCCCACTTCTTCTCACATACCATTAACTGTGTAGAAAATGAAATAATTCTTAGTACCCTCTAAACCATTTACTTATCCCAATAATCCTCCTAAATGGTATGAACCTAATCAATTTTTTGGGTTCCACATCAACATTAGTCATTCCTATAAAACTTGTATAGGGCTTACTAAATTTTTTATCTCTTATATTCTTGGTGATTCCTTCAGTCACGAAGCCATGATCCAACTCTATCATCAAAAGTATAACACTACTTCCCAAAAAATACAAGATCCCAAAGATTCCTCTTCTAATAACCAAAAATATTTTTCCACATATAACACTCAACAAACTACCAAGGATGTTTGTGTTATTGATGTTTATTGTGACCAATACTATAATAATTATTAATATGTTAATGTGGCTAAGGTCAATTATCATCATAAATTGGCTCACAAAGATCTTGTCACTAAACCTAATAAACCATCTTTATAAGATAATATTATCCAAGATACTACAACCAATCATCTAGCTTCAAAATCTAACAAGTAACCATCTCCTTATTCTGAACCCCCAACCACTTCCATTACTTCAAAATCCACATTACCTTCTAAAACTTGCACTAGTTCTTCTAAATTCCATTAGAACTTATTAGAAAAGATCAAATCCATGCCTTGAAATATTCCTCTTATGGAGCTAGTTCACACCTCCCCTTATCATTATAAGTTCCTCGTGCAATAATTGCAATAAATTGGAGACCAATCCTCTGTCGAAGAAGAACCACCCTCTCTTGAACCTTAACCTATCAATGTGCATACCATTGAATCCATTTATCTTTCTTCCAAATATTACATTGAATTATTTTAAGAAGACATGATTAGTGATGAGATCCTATTTCACACCGATGATCCACCCTTATTCATTAAAATATCCATTAATACTACCCTCATTCATAAAGTTTTAGTAGACGAAGGGTCGAGTATTAATGTGACATCTTTGTTGCTCATCCAACAACTTAGCTATAATAAATATCATCTCAAGCAAACATACCTAACATGTCATGGATTTTATAAAACTAATCAAAAGCCACTTGGTTGTATTTGTCTTCCCCTTACCATCGAGCCTAAGACTATTCAAATGAAGCTTATGGTCTTTGATTTACCCTTATCTTAAAAAATAATCCTAGAATGACCATGGACTCATAAAATGAGGGATATCTCCTATTTCAGTAGCTAATGTATCAATTTCTTGCATAATGACAAAAGTTATAAACATGAGTTTGATCATAATCCTTAGAGTATTCAACCTCCTAATCCTAAATCTTAATATCACATTCCTACCATTCGAAAAATCAATAGTGTTCCCTTGAATTCATCAACATCAATCCAGACTTACATGTCACTCTTGTTGATTTACACGATGATGAACCTAATGACTTACATCATACTTGTAACACTACTAAGCTACCTTCTTACATATCAGAGTGGCTTCCTCCTTTATTACCTTGTGATCACACCATCCCTCTCATTGATGAGATTTTTTATTTTACCCCTCCATGCAATGCTTAGGATTCCTCTTACCTAGAAGATGCATTCACATAAAATGATTATGGAGTGGCCAAATTATTCTTAGATCTTTTAATCATGTCTCTATGTAAATTCAGTGATCAAGGTATTTCCCCTTCTAAAATTCCTCTTAAATCTTAAACATGTAAAATCTATCTAACCTATGACAATGACTACATCATGGCCTGAGATCAATCATGAGACTTAGACATTCAACATTATCAAAAAATGTTAGCCCAAATACATGCTTTCAATCATGATTTTCATACCATTTCCACTACCTCTGAGTTAAGTCCCCAAATGTCATGAACTTCCTTTTAATTCTCCACTTATTAATACTCATTAGATAGTAGAATAAGTACTACCTTATAAACCTATGACAATTCATACATCTTCTATACCACCTATAAATTGAATCCTTACATCTAATTATTCCCCCATTAGTTATGCTAATGACACGTCAACCAAATCTAATCAACCCTCTTCCCCTAGCCCACTTATTCTCAAGATTACATTAGATGCCAAGGCCATAGATGTATGTTAGATACATTCTAAATATGAATACCATGGTAATCAAATTCTTGATCTTGAAGTAGATGTTAGTATTATGGTCCCCTTCCCACTCTGCCTAGTGATGAAGCCAATCTTGAATTACTTCATGCCCAAGAACCTCAACTCCCTCTATAACATCACAAACTCAAGGATTTCAAAAAGAAGTCCCCTTGTTTCAACAACTTCATCACTAACATCAACCCTAAAATATATCCCATATCCTATTTACCTAATTCACCATATCATTTCCAAGATTTTAATGTTATGCTTATCAAGGAAACTACTTAAATTGAATATGGTACCCCATCATGCCCTCAACTAGTTATAGTCTCTCATGAACTCACACCAACTAAACATGATAACTTAAACTTATTTTTTGATAAATATCATGAGACTTTTGCTTGGTCCTATGAGGACATGCCTAGTATTGACCCTAGCATTGTGGTGCACAATATCATCACTTACCCCGATGCCAAACTGTGCAATAAAATAAATGGAAATTTCTACCACAAGTTTCAACTTTATACCATAAATAAATTATCAATCTTCTCAATTCTAAGTTTATCAATCCTATGGATTAGTTAGAATGGGTTTCTAAAATTGCCCCTATTTAAAATAAAATCACCATGGTCATTCACATTTGCATTGATTTTTTTAATCTTAATCTTGCTTGTCCCAAAGATAATTTCCCTCTACCTTCTATTGATACCATTGTTGATTCCACTACTATTTATGAAATGCTATCCCTTATGGATTATTTCTTAGGTTATAACTAATTTAACATTGCACATGAAGACCAACACAAGACAACTTTCACCATAGAATGGGGCATTTATTTCTACGTTAAAATGCCCTTCGGCCTTAAAAATGTTGGATCTACCTATCAATGGGAAATGACTCACATATTTCATGATTTTATTCACAAGATTGTAAGGACCTATGTGGATGACCTCATTTCCAAATATAAAATCCACAAGACTCAATTCTTTGATCTTGTTGTCATCTTTGATCACCTCATTAAATATAAAGTTAGACTAAATCCCTATAAATGTGTTTTTGGTGTCACATTTGTAACATTATTAGGATTCTTAGTCTCTCTTCATGGCATTGATGTTGATCTTGACAAAATCAATGCTCTCATCAACATGCCCATCCCTCACTCCCTTCTATATATTTACACTTACCTTAGTAGACTTGGTATAATTAGACTATTTATCCCCAAAATGGCTTACCGAATTTATTCTATCAATTCTCTTCTTAAGAAAGGTAATGCCCTAGAATGGATGAATCTTTGTCAAAAAGAATTTGAAAATATGAAAGAATCCTTGATTCAACCACATACTCTTTGTCCACCTTCAAACAATCATCTATTAATATTTTATACCTCTTCCACACCCATATAAATTGGGGTAATGTTTTCCCAACATGATGATAGTGGGAGTAAATATGCCATCTATTATATCAGTCGAGGCCTCATCGACTATGAGAAATGTTATGTAAAATTTGAACATGATTGCCTCACCATATATTTTGTCTCTAAAAATCTCCATCATTATATGATTTATCAAACCACTTACATTATTGTTCATTATGATCCCTTTCATCATTTATTATCTAAATCATTTCTTAATGGGAATAAAATTGGTAAGTGGATGGTCATTCTCATGGAATTTTATCTTTGAATTATTACACAAAAGCTATCAAAGGATAAATCATTACTGATCAACTTGTCATAGCTCTAATCCTGGCTACCAACCACCTTTAAGATAATCTTCTTGATGATAATATTCTTTATATTTAAGGTATCAACTAATTCATATCTCTTAAATATTACTTCCATAAATTCATCGCTAACCTTGAAGTAAGTAATCTAGAAGATTCCTCTATCTTCCCTAACACTACTAAACAAAAAGTAATTATCAAAGAACTTCCTAAAATCACTATCAATTTACACAAAGATATTTGAACCCTTCATTTTGATGGTGACAAATGCCATGAAATATCTAGGATAGGTTGTGTCCTTATGAGTGATCTTATTAAAATTATCCCTCTATAATTTTACCTCATATTCGATGTCATTAATAACATGGAAAAGTATGAAGCCTTAATCCTAGGCATGAGAGTAGCCCTTGATCTAGATATTACATACCTGCATGCTTTAGGTGAATCCCAACTCATTTGATGTTAGGTCAATGGTGATTATCAATGTAAAATTGAAATTCTCATTTCTTATCATCAAATTTCAACTACCCTTACTAAAGATTTTTATTCTTTTACCATCGAGCCTATCCCTTGAGATCAAAATTCCATTATTGATTCATTGGATTCTTTAGCATCTCTTTTTCATCCACACCAAGTTATTACTGATCCCCTTTTTTTCATTCAAATACAAAAATTCCCATATTATATTAAACCATAAGATTCACTCATCTACCAAATCAAGGTCGTCACCATTCATCAAAGCCCATGATACAAATATATTATTCAATTTCTTGAACACCAAACTTATCCTCCAAACATTGATTCCCATAAAAAGACTTGCATTTAAAAAAAATCTCTCAAGTATTTATTTTTATATAACATCCTATATTATCTCAATGCTAAAGATATTGTACTCTACTATGCTATGAAAGAACAAAGTCCTCCTCTTCTTGAACAATCATATGGGGGAATTTATAGTGGCCATTGTAGTGGACATGCTACATCCTGCAAATGATTTTAAATGGGATACTTTTGGTCCACTCTTTAAAATTATGCCATCAAATTTTCTAAAAGTATAATTCTTTCCAACTTCATGATGATATAATCCATTCCCCTTTAGCTGAGCTTCAAACCATTGAGTCTCCCTAGCCATTTTTTATGTGGGGAGTAGATCTCATAGGCAAGTTACCTCAACCTCAAGATGGTAATGTCTTTATAATCACAAGCACATAATATTTTTTCAAATGGGTTGAGGTTATGCCCCTCATTAATGTTACCAATACCACCATTTATAAATCCATCTTTAATAAAATCATTTTCCATTTTGGTGTCCGTTATATTATCATTTTAGACAATGGTGGGAATTTCAAAAATAAAGATGTCAAACAAACTCTATGCTAAATTTAAAATCAATCACAAATTTTCCACACCCTACCATCATAATGTAATGACCAAAATGAGGCCACTAATAAAATTATCCAATATACAATTCATGATACCCACACGGATTGGCATCTTCATCTCTATCTTGATCTTTGGGCTTATCTCACTAGCATACCCACTGCCACTAGGGAAACATCATTTTCTCTAGTTTAGGGTTTTGAATCAGTCCTCCCATTAGAATTATGCAAAGCTTGCCTTCATTCTCTTGATCTCCTTGATTAATATCATATTTTTTATTTACAACATAATCACCAATACAAGGCCCGTATTGCCAAACAACATAACAAAAGAGTTAAGTCTCACACTTTTAATGTTGGTCATCTTGTCTTTAAATTAGACTTCACTCATGACAAAGAAGGTAAATATGCCTAAAAATGGTGGGTCCCTGATTTATTTAAAGACATCCTTGGTCTAAGCACCTATCATCTTTAAACTAACAAAGGTCATATTTTTAAAGAAACCACCAATGCATAATTCCTCAAGAAGTATTTTATCTAAATTCTTCCCTTATTATCATGATTTATATATCTTATCCTTCTAACACTTTTTATAAGATACTAACACAAGTCTCACCCTCTATAGTCGCTTCTATTTTCACAAACTTTAGTCCTTATTTTTAGTCCTTTGGTTTCCCCTTTTCCCATGAGTTACATTGTAATACTGTGGATAGGACCTGATCTTCCTCATGATTTCCTTTTATTATCATTATTTTCTTACTTTCCAATACTTTTTTGGCACCCGCTTAGAATTCTCTTTTTGTGAGTTATAATGTAATCCCATAGATAGGACTTGAGCTTCCTTATAAATATCTTATTTACTCATTTTTACATGCTTTGTGCACCCTTATGGGTTTCTCTTTTATGAGTTGTAATGTAATACCATGGATATGGCATGGCCTTCCTCATAAAATTACATAATTTCATTCACTATTCCTTGTCTAGAATGTGTTTTGCAATAATTATGAATTTTTTATCCTTTTTCTAAGCTTTTTCTTTTGCTTCTTTTGTAGATAAAATTTGCACAACAACCCGTGTTATCATGTTTTTTACACTTCCCTCTTTTTATGATAAGGAATCACACTCTATTGCCATTGTATCCCTTTTTTTCCCTTTGTCACATTTTTTTTACGATTTGAAGTAAATCAAATTGTTTCATGTTTCATTCCTCTTGATTTCCTTTCCTTTTCACTCCACATTGGATAGAACAAGGTCTGAGTCAAGATAACACTTTTATTTCACTTGAGTTAACAAAGACTCTTAGACATCATGTTCTTTGAGTTATTTCTCTTAGTAATCATTTTCAAAGTATTCAAATGAAATTCATCTTTAGCACCCATGTTTGGTTCTTTGAATTTGTATAGAGGAGGAAAAAAAATCCATCAACAAAATTAAAATTCAAATCGTTTAAAACAAAAGGAAATGATATACAAAATTCAAAAGTAAAAATCACACCAAAATACATGATATAAAGCACATATACTATCTCCAATCAAATCTTAAAATATAAAGTTGGCATCATAATAGAGCCAAGGTCCATTGGGGTGTAATAGGCCAGTAGATTGGATAAGAGAATTAAACAAATTCTATGGTGATACCTAATTTTTCATGCAATTACCTCATATTTTTAGTATATCAATGGCTTTGTAAGGGGTCCTAAGGAATGGGTAATATGTTATGGGAAAGTACATTCATTTTACTTTTCATGCCTATAGCCTTCATGGGATGATCTACATACTTCATTTTGTTGATATAAGACTTGTGTGTCTAAGAGAAGTTCTTCAGATTCCTTAAGGTAAAAAGTCCTCTTACTTTGACAAACCTAATTTGAGTGTTTTGACTTTGATAAAGAGTTCCTCTACCTTAGTTTTACCTTCATTTTTCCCTCCACCCATTTCACTTGCCCCCTTGATAGGCACAATATGAGTCTAGATTATTTTCCCTCTTCTATATTCCTTCTTCGTATCTTAAAAACATGCTAGAACTACTTTGTTTTAGTTTTATCTATATTTAGAACACAATATGTTTGAACAACTATGGATTATTTTCCTTATACCATGATTCTACATCCCATCTTCACTTTATTTCTTTTTACCATTCGTTATTGTTGTACTACCCCTTTTGGCAGACACTTGAGTTCATTTCTAATTTCCTATTCTTTTTACATTATTGAGTGAGGTTGGATTGTTATTTCTCACCCACCAATATTTTTTTCCCTTTTATGCACCCTTTTCCATTGATGATTAAGTAAGGATTGTTATTGATCACTCATCAATGTTGTTTTACCATTTTCATTTACCCATCTTTATTTAAGTAAGGATTGCTACTACTTTCACATTGATGTTTGATTACCATCCATTTTTATATGTATCATTGGTTTCACTTGGTGAGTTTGTCTTTCTTACTTCAGGTTTGCTTGTTTGAGTTTTCTAGTTTTTAGTAGCCTTAGATTTTTGATTACCTGGTTTAGTCTAAATTTTGACTTGGTCATTTGGTCTAACATAGAACTAGTCATCTCAGCTTGCCAAATTTTCAAGTACATCTCATCCACATAGCATCAATTATCTTGGATTTCTTGTATTTGTTTTCTTTTTCTCTTTAGTTTTGTATCCTTGGGTTTGTTGAAAACAATCTCTGCACCTTCCACGATAAAAACTATAAACACAATAGACAACCATCCAGTGATAAAGTTATGTCAAGGTATACGTACTTTTACTTTTCATTTATTCCCCTTTCAATCATTTAAATTTTATTTATTTTTAAAAAATATTGTAAATTTTTTTTAGCCTCAGCATTGTGTGTTGCTATGATCTTTCTCAAAGCACCATACCCTATTATACCTAAGTGACACATGATGAGATTCAAGTGGGTCATACGTATACACATAATATTTTTAAACTTTATCAATTATTGATGCTTTCTATCTTATAATAACTTGTCAAGTCTCAATCTCTTTGAGTGCATGCCTTAAGGGGTGTACTAGGAAAGGGGTGGGTAGACAATTGGTGCTTCATAGGATTATTTCCCCTTATTACCAATTTTTATCAATCCAACCATCTCCTAAAAACATTTCCCTAAGTTTTGCCTCCTCTTTTGCACACTCTTTTAGTCATTTTTTCCCTTCATCAGCCCTTCCCTAGCCTAAAATCTTATTTGATAGTTTATGTTACATTATCGGCCCCATCAACATTGTACTCTAATTGATAAGACCTATTTAGGGTCTAGGATATCCCATGGATGACCTAGATCGATACCTAATTTTATTTATTAATAATGATACAAGGTTGATTGGGTCCACTTTATTGGCCTAAACTTTTAGAAAGGATTAAGGTTAGATCTCCCTATATAAACACATCAATTTTTCCATTCTTAGAGAGACAATAAGAGTTAATTATTCATTTTTACTTCTTTATAATCTACTCTTCTACCATTCTACTTGAGGATTCTTAGCTAAAGGTTTCTACTTGGAGAATAATTTTGTCTTATGAAGAAGTCTTGGATGTTTTGGCCTTTCTTAATGATCTTTACAAATCATAACAACTTATTGTGAAGCACCTTTAGCCAATGGGTATATTGAGTCTCGATGGGTTCATCTTCAAGGTAATTATATCTAACTTTGATCCTTTATTTAGTAGATAGAAGTAGTATAAATAATGGCTTTTGAATATATTTCTCTCTCCATGCATTAGGGATTTTCTTATACATAGCTTAATTATGATTTTCTTATACATGTTTATGTTGATGTTTACTAACCCCCATTTTGTACCACAAGCTTTGGTGAGCACTAGATTAAATTTTTCTTTACTTGTTATTAGTTTAGTGAATATGGAAACATGGGACCTAGTTAGGGTTATTGCATAGGTTTGTTTGACTAGAGGCTTTGGAACCCTAGCTAATGATATTATTGTGGTAAGAGATCCATTGACTAGGTCTAGTGGATCCATATTGATCATGACCCCAAATATCTAATGTATTCATAATTTAAAGTGTAAGTAGGATTTATCTTCTCCAAGCTAAAATTGATTTATACATTTTATGCATTTTCCATTACATATAAAGGCTCAACTTTAAGAGTTGTTATCTAAAGGATTGATTCAAGCAAGTGTGTCACCATGGGGTGCATAATTTGTGTTCATTAAAAATAAGGATGGAACCCTTCACCTGTTTATTTATTATAGTATGTTGAACAAGGCAATGATAAAAAATAGGTATTTTTTACCTTGCATTGATGATATTTTTTATCAAATGTGTAGAGCATCAATTTGATCAAAGATTGATCTTCGAACAAGATGTTAGAAATATTGTCATTGATGTCAAAGGTCTAGCATTATTGGTGATAAAGACCCATTGCATTTAATGTTGTTTGTAATAGATATATCTTGCATAATGTGAGTTAATATTTATTTAATATTAACGAATATATTTTTGGTTGGATATGAGACAAAAGAAGGGCCTGTGGAGAAGTCAAAGAGCCATGGGGTAAAGAGAAAAGAAGGATGGGATGCATTTTGCCATGAAGAGTCATCTTGGGGAATTCCAAGAGTCACCAAGTGAAGAAAAAAGAGGAAGGGCACAATTTCTCATGAAGGGACACTTTGAGGAATACGAAAAGTCACCAAGATAAGGACAAAAGTGGGAAGGATGTTTTTGGTCATGAAGGGTCACCACATGACTTTTCAAAGGCAAGAATATGAAGGGTCGTATAAGTTTGGCACTATTTTCCATGAGGATTGAAGGGTCACAAAGGGGGAAGGCCAAAGGTCATTTGGAAAGCTATAAATAAAGGCTTGAGAAGCCATTTGTAAGATGTGTGGAAGAGGTTGATTTGATATTGTAATATCTAGCTTAGAAGAGCAATTTTGAGAGATGAATATGATTTATATTTGTAATATCTAGCTTAGAAGAGCAAATGTGAGAGAGAGGAAAGAGATGTTGTAATGAACTATCATTTGTTGAGATAGAAACATTGAGAGATAGGTGTGTGGTATACACAAAGGGGTTAGTGCTCCTATGGGTTGGTGCTCACAAATTGTTGTTGGGTTGGTGCTCAACAAAGGGCTTGGTGCTCACAAATTATTGTTGGGTTGGTGCTCAACAAAGGGGCTGGTGCTCCTATGGGTTGGTGCTCGATAAATGGGTTGGTGCTCATGAATAGTTTTTGGGTTGGTGTTTAGCAAAGGGGTTGGTGTTCCTGTAGGTTGGTGCTCACGAATAGTTGCTAGGTTGGTGCTCAGCAAAGGGGTTGGTGCTCCTACAAGTTGGTGCTTGAAAATATTGTTTGGGTTGATGCTCATTCATATACTTGAGATTGTTCTCTATGGTTTTTCCCACATTGGGTTTCCACATTATATCTGGTATCTCTCTCTATCTTGTGTGGTGTTTATTGTTTGAGTTTTATTGCATATCTTAAATGTTTCATTAATTTTAATTTGATTAAGGGAAAGTTTTATAAGATATATGATATACTGATTCGCCCCACCCCTCTCAGTATATCCCATGCTTAACAATTGGTATCAGAGTAGGTTCCTTTTTGAAAAGTTTTACAGCTTGAAGGTAGATCAGGAAAGCATGATGGCTGGGTCACAGGAAGGATTTTCTACAAATAAGGCACCTTTATTTGATGGGATGAATTATGATTTTTGGAGCATGAGAATGAAGATTTATTTGATGGCCCTTGGATTCGACATATGGAAAGTAGTGTTGGAGGAATATGAAGAGCCATAGACATCTACAATTACTCCAACATAAAAGAAGGAAAGTGAATGTAATGATAAAGCTTTAAATGTTATTTTATGTAGTTTATGTGAATCTAAATTTGTTAAAGTTATGCAATGTAAATTTGCTCATGAAACTTGGGTAAAACTTGAGAATATTTACAAAGGTGATGGAAAGGTTCAGAAAGCTAAGCTTCAGACTTTTAGAAGGCAATTTGAAAGTTTGAAGATGGAAGAAGAAGAAGATATAGCAAGTTATCTTTTATGAGTTGATCAAATTGTAAATTAGATTCAAGGTCTTGGAGAAACATTGGAAGAGTCAATGGTGGTGCAAAAGGTTTTGAGATCTCTACCAATGAGATATGATGCAAAGGTTTTGGCAATCGAGGAGATGAAGAATTTAGCCAAGCTAAAGATGGATGAGCTTCATGGTATTCTCATGGCATATGAGATGCAGATAGAACAAGATAAACCTTCAAAGAGAGAAGTAGCTTTCAAGACATCAAAGAAAGAGAAAGCTAAGATTTGAGAATCAAGTGATAGTTCTAGTGATGATGAAGATGACAACAGAGCACTTTTCATTTGCAAGCCAAAAAGAGGAACAAGTAAATATCAAGGAAAATTACCTTTTAAATGTTTTAATTATGGAAATATTGGAGATTTTTTAGCTAGTTGCCCAAATAAGGGTAATGATGATGAAGAAAAAAATCCTACATATAAGAAGAATTTCAAAGGCAAATCCAAGAAGGGATTCGAGAAGAAGAGCCTGTATTCTAAGGATCCTAGCATAGTCAAAGATAGTGGAGTCAGTGATTCAGAGGAAGAAGAGATTCTATTCATGGCCATACATGAAGATGATCAAGAAGAAGAAGAGGAGGAAGCTGAAGTGAATATGGAAGGAGAACTAAATTGTGTCTTAGAAGAATTAGAAGCTATTGAGAAGAAGAATCAAAGATTGATGCACCGGATCGAGAAAAATGAAAAGGAGTCAAAGGAAATTATTGATGATCTAACAACACACTTGGAAGAAGCCAAGAAGAATGAAGAAGATCTCATAGCACAGTTGGAAATAGAAAGAAAAGAATGTCAAAGGTATGTTATTGAAATTGCCTCTTTAAAAGAAGATATTGAGAAAGCAGTCAATAATAAAGTAGTTAGTGATTCAAAATTTGAGGATAACACTAATATGCTAAATAAGATATTGGAAAGTCAAAAATCAAATTTAGATAAGACATGGATCATATTTGAAAAGAAAAAGAGCTATGTTGAAGCTCTTACAAAAGAGGAAACAAAATGGGGAGAAGTGAAAAATATAGAGGACATTTCAAACAAAGAAGATTGGAGAGAACAAAGCTACAAAAGACAATCAGGTCAGAGATATACAGACATGTCTTATTTTTATGGCTATTTTTTTATTGTAATGGATATGGTCATAAGAAATTAAAATGTAGAAAAAGAGCTAACAATTTCATAAATAAGGAGAAGGAAAGTCAAGGAGAGTCAAGCAGAAGCCACAAATCTTTTACTCCTCTATCAAGCTTTGATGAAGAGACCATAATATGCTACAAGTGCAACAACTTCAGACACATAACTTGGTATTGTAGAAGTGTGTTCGAGTCAGTCAAGAAGGATTAGAGTTTCAAAGCTCCATTCATCAAGAAGAAGGTTCAAACATGTTCATGGAAGAAGAAACAACCTAAAGATTCTATGATGGTTCAAACATCCCTACATGTAAGAGGTAAAGATCAGCCATGGTTAATTGATAGCAGATGTTTGAGGCATATAATAGGAGATAAAAGTAAGTTCATTACTATAAAGAATATTAATGGTGGTATAGTGAGATTTAGAGATAAAACCACTACCAGGATAGCTGGAAAAGGTAATTTGAGTTTGGATTATGGTAGAACTAAGACTAAAAATGTTTTGTATGTAAAAATTCTTAAGCATAATCTATTGAGTGTTAGTTAAATATGTGATCAAGGATACACATTAAAGTTTCATGCTGAAGGTTGTGAGATTAGAATAAAATATTTAAATGAGTTGATTGCAGATGCTCAAAGGATAGGGAATAATGTATATGTATTGTCAGATATCTTCTCAAAGCCATGATCAAAGGACACATTCAAAGATCTATGAGAGGAGTTCGAAGTAATTTTTATTACTTCTTGCCATTGATGTTTAGCATCAGTTAAGGGGGAGCTAAGTGTTAGCTCTAGGTAGGCCCTTTGCCATTGATGTCAAAGGGGGAGAATAATAGGTACAAGTATAGGTGAAAAAAATAGGTACAGGGAACAGATACAGGTTGCTACAGTAAGGGGGAGTTGCTATATGTTTTTAGATGACAAGATGTGTAGGTGATAGGATGTGGCAATTTCAGGATTGAGGTTGCCATCAATGATAAAGGGGGAGATTGTTGTAAATATTATCATTAATGTCAAAGGTCTAGCATTATTGGTGATAAAGGCCCCATTGCATTTAATGTTGTTTACAATAGATATATCTTGGCTAATGTGATTTAATATTTATTTAATATTAATGAATATATTTTTGGTTGCATATGAGACAAAAGAAGGGCCCATGGAGAAGTCAAGGAGCTACGGGGTAAAGACAAAAGAAGGATGGGATGCATTTTCTCATGATGAGTCATCTTGGGGATTTCCAAGAGTCACCAAGTGAAGACAAAAGAGGAAGGGCACAATTTATCATGAAGGGACACTTTGAGAAATACGAAAAGTCACCAAGATAAGGACAAAAGTGGGAAGGACGTTTTTGGTCATGAAGGGTCACCACATGACTTTTCAAAGGTAAGAATATGAAGGGTCATATAAGTTTGGCACTATTTTCCATGAGGATTGAAGGGTCACAAAGGGGGAAGGCCAAAGGTCATTTAGAAAGATATAAATAAAGGCTTGAGAAGCCATTTGTAAGATGTGTGGAAGAGGTTGATTTGATATTGTAATATCTAGCTTAGAAGAGCAATTTTGAGAGATGAATATGATTTGTATTTGTAATATCTAGCTTAGAAGAGAAAATGTGAGAGAGATGAAAGAGATGTTGTAATGAACTATCATTTATTGAGATAGCAACATTGAGAGATAGGTGTGTGGTATACACAAAGGGATTAGTGCTCTTATGGGTTGGTGCTCACAAATTGTTGTTGGGTTGGTGCTCAACAAAGGGGTTGGTGCTCCTATGGGTTGGTGGTCATAAATTATTGCTAGGTTGGTGCTTAGCAAAGGGGTTGGTGCTCCTATGGGTTGGTGCTCATGAATTATTGCTAGGTTGGTGATCGGCAAAGGGGTTGGTGCGCCAGTGGGTTGGTGCTCCTATGGGTTGGTGCTCATGAATAATTGATGGGTTGGTGCTCAGCAAAGGGGTTGGTGCACCTGCAAGTTGGTTCTTTAGAATAATGTTTGGGTTGGTGCTCATTCATATACTTGAGATTGTTCTCCATGGTTTTTCCCACATTGGGTTTCCACGTTATAACTGGTGTCTCTCTCTATCTTGTGTTGTGTTTATTGTTAGAGTTTTATTTCATATCTTGAATGTTTGATTAAGTGGAATTTGATTAAGGGAAAGTTTTATAAGATATATGATATATTGATTCACCCCCCCTCTCAGTATATCCTGTGCTTAACACAAGAGATCATCATCTAAGGATTTAAGAGGAAGAAATTCCAAGCATAGTCTTTAGAAATGAATATAGTAAATATTAGTTCATGTTTCTTCCTTTTGGGCTAACAAATGCACCAATGGAATTTATGAGTATCATGAAAAATATGTTTAGGGATTATCTAGATCATATTATGTTGGTATTTTTAGATGATATCTTTGTCTATTCTCAATCTGAAGAGTAACATTTAGAGAATTTTAAGATGGTCTACAATGGTTTCAAAATCATACACTTTTTGGGAAGCTATCAAAGTGTGCCTTCTTTCCAAAAAAAGGTACATTACCTTGGGCACCAGAAGGAATATATGTGGATCCTTCAAAGATTAAAACCATTATGGAATGGCCAAAACCTAAAAACATCCATGAGGTTAAGATTTTTATGGGTTTGGTAGGATATTATAGGAATTTTGTTTTAAATATCTCTAAGATAGCAAATCCTATTATCTTTCTTCAACAAAAAAATCAAAATTTCATGTGGTTAGTGAAGTACAAGGAAGATTTTTAGGAGTTGAAAAAAAGACTTACCTCAATACGAGTGTTGAGAGTTCCAAATCCAAATGGCTAATTCTTGATAATAACTAATGCTTTAAGAGATGGCCTTGGAGGAGTTCTCATGTAAAAAGGTTATATTATATCTTATGAGTCTATAAAGTTAAAGCTATATGAGGTAAATTATGCTTTTCATGATCTAAAATTCACTTTAATAGTTCATACCTTATAGGTTTTGAGATATTATATATTGGAAAAATTATTTGAGCTCAAGGATGATATATTGGAGCTCAAGTATATCTTCACCCAACCTAACCTAAATACACATCAGAGGTGATGGTTAGAGTTTTTTTAGATTATGATTTTGGCATCAACTACATTAAAGGTAAGGAAAATAGGGTTGTGAATGCCCTTAGTTATCAAAGGAATATAGTAGCTTTGGTTACTATTAGGAATACCTTTCATGATCAAGTGGTAAAATTCACTCTAGTATATGAATTTTATGAATAGGTAAAGTTAGCATTGGTTCAAGATTATTAGGATCCTAAGTATGAAGGATTCAAGTTTGAATATGATGGTTTGTTGAGATAAAAAAGAAGGATTTATTTACTAGATAAGGAGAATTTGTGGAGTGTATTACTCAAAGAACTACACAATGCTCCTTATTTAGGCCATTTAGGTGTGACTAAGCTCTTAACATAGCTAAAGCCATTATATTTTTAGAAAGGAAATAAGATAGATGTAGGATATTTTATTTTTTGATGTTTATAATTTTAGTTTGTTAAGGCTAAGCATGTACATCCTACTGGTTGATATACTTGCATACCATACCAGAATGGAAGTGGTAGGTCATTAGTATGGACTTTATCCAAGGGTTTTTGATGTCTCAAAATTGACATGACATGATTTTGGTGGTTTTTGACAAACTCACCAAGGTAGCTCACTTCATTCCTGGTAACATTTTAAATGATGCACCTATGCTTGTGTTTTATTTTTTTTGGGAATTAGGTGTTTAATTCCTAAGCAAATAAAGGTCTGAGTAAATACAAATTAAGAAATAAATGTGTCTCAATTAGTATACTAATTTGTGTAAATAGATATGTATTTTACATTTTTTAAAAATAGTAAGAAGTGTAAAGAAATCAAACTTAGCTTATTCTGGGATGAAATAGATGATGTAGGCTCTAGAAATGGTTGTACAAGGATGACAAACTATCACAAACAGGACCCAAAACTCTTTTTATAGATTGGATAGATAGGAGTGAAAAACATAGGAAACCCTACTACTTGGTGTTGTAGTCCATTTTTTGGCACTATTTTCCACTTTTAACATTTTTGTCCACTTTCAGCACAATTATCCTAGTGGTCTAGCTTTTCTAGGTTCTATTCAGTAGGCCTGTGATACCCTCATAGTGAAATATCAAATATTAGGTATATTTGGAGATTTTGTGTGTCTGATTCAATCTTTAAAACCCTTAGGATCTCCTAGTACTTGGTCTTGAGTAGTAAACATGGGAAAGAGAGAAGGGGTTAGTGTGTAAAGGATACACTATATGCACTTCACACCCTGTGTGTGAGCATGCTGCCTATATACCAATACTTTGAAGAGGGATCAAGCTAATTTAGTTCTCCCATTTGAAGTGTTTAGTGCAATTATGTTATGTATGTAACTAGATGTGAAACTAAAATGTATTTTGGATGACTAGAGACTGATATGAGTGCTTTAAAAGGCTTGAATTGGTCTTGGAAGGCTGTATGCAAAAAATAGGGAAGAGTACTTGAGTGTACTTGATTGTATTCTTGCTTCTTTCTTATGAATGAGTGTCAACCATTTTAAATGGGATTTAAATGTCATTTTATATGTAAACTAATGATCTTGGGTTAATGATCTTGTATTAGGCTGATAGAGGAAAATATAAGGAACCGACAAAATCTAATCATTTGAGGCTAAAGTGAACTTGGACAATAGTGATATAAATAAGACACCCCTAAATTTTGGTGCTCCTATCCAAGTTAAGTGTTATTATCCTAAGAATATGAGACTTGGGGGGATTGATCTGGGTTCAAGAGTGTTACCTAGGTCTCAAAAAGCTAAGTCTGGGAAGCTATGAATGATTGGGAATCAGTGAAAGTCTAGTCAAGAAGGGTTGAGTGAGCAAGAAAGATGACCTATAGGTTGGGTACTATTATGCATGCCTAAGTCATCCAATTTCACATTTTATATGATTAAATTCCCCCCCCTTTATTCTAGTGATGCAATAAAGTAAAATACTAGGATAAAGGAAAGATAGAAAACATACCTGAACTTACCTGTAAGGGAAAAGCTCATGAAACTATGTGATGTTGGATGTGCATAGAGAAATCACATTATGATGTGTGAATCTACAAATAAAAATACGAAGTAGATCAGTTCTTACTAGATATGTTATATCTAAAATAAGAACATATAAAAGTTGAGTAAAAGAAGAGAGAGGAATGAATACACATCACTAGGTACACAAACTAATATAAAACTTGTTGTGATGATATATTGTGTTGAGTATGTACTAAATCAAGAGTAATATCATGAATAGAGTTGAGTTATCATTTCCCTATAATGTGGCTCAAGAATGTAAAGGCTGGCCCTTTGGCTCCATCATCACCCCATGAAGTGAAGATATAAAGTGATACTTGTATAGAATAGATGTCATATGAGATGGCTCATGGATCCCATGAATGTGTTGGAAATATAACACTATGGCATGGATAGTTGAATGTGTATTAGAAACTAGGCCACTCTTGGCCATTTCAAAAGATGGAGATTAGGCTTATATAAAAGCCACTTTAAAACTAATGTACTAGGCTTATATGAAAGCAAAATTAGGAACTTGGGTATTCAAAAAGCTAAAATTGTATGAAATTTTAACTTAAATGTGATGCCAACCAATTATAGATGGAGAAAGACACATAACTATTGAGAATGCCTAGAATAAACTAAACTTGGAAATGAAAGAAGATCAATGTGCCATGCACATTGCCCCCAATCACTGATGTCTAGAACATGGATTATGATTTAGAAGTTATGCCAACTTTCCAATCTAAACTAAAAGTGAGAACCATCATTCCATGCATGATAACCCCCTGTATCTAAGAAAATTGTGTTGAAACAACTAAATTTAAAGGATTTGGAAGTGCAAAAACTATCCCTAAACTAAATTTTTTGCCTATTTCTAGAAACCTTGAGTGTTTTTATGCTTGGATAGGAGCACAAAACTATGGACACCCCCTATTTTTGGTGTTACTATCTATTTATGGCACTACTATCCATTTCTAGCACTACTATCCATTTTTGGTGTTACTATTTGATGTGAAAACTGACTACTAATTTAAGATTATTCCTATTTTTCTACTCTAATTTGATTGGTTTGACCTTTGGATTTTGTACTAACTTTTTTTAATGTTGTTGTTTTGATTGCTAGGAGGTTTTATATCTATGAAAATTCCCCTATTTGATGCCCCCTCTTCTGATGGTAGGAATGATGAACTTGCAATGACTGCCCTCAAAAGAAAAGAGTCCTGTAAGTGTTTTAATCTAAAAATATATATGATAGATATAGAAATGTTTTCATTTATATATTTTTTTAGATCAATAGGGGTATGCCTAGATAGATATAACAATGTGAAAGCATGTGAAAAGTACTAAACTAAAACTAGAAATGTTAATTGTTAGTTTTTAGTTAGAGGGATGGAACATGATGTCCATCATGGGATCCAAGAAAGCAAAGAAAATGCATGATATGGATCATGACATTGCACATATTTTATAAGAAATAAGTATACAAGAAAGAAGCAAGAATCAAGAAGCATACTAGATGGGCCAAGGGGAAATGCAAACAAGGGACATGGGCACATGCCACTCAAATTAGAAACAAGCATGGAAGGCATGTTCAAATTTCACATATAGATACAAGTGAAATAAGAAAAGTTGGCACATAGGCCATAGGCAGATATAAGAGTACAAACAAAGGACATTGGAAAATGTCCTTAGGCACAGACATGAAAAAGAAGTAAAGGACATTGGTAAATGTCCTAAGGCATAAGTAAGAGGCAATTAGAATTGAAAATACAATCACACAAGCTATGCTAAGTAAGAAGAGAAAGAATCAAATAACTAGAAAGAGATAAGCACATCTAACTGATCAAATCAAATATGAGAGTATGAAAAACATGTGTAGTACAAGACTAGGTATATGCTAAGAAATACACAAGTGTTAGATACTAGTGAGATGTCGATATAGTATTCTATGTAAGCTATAAATTAATGTACATCAGCATGATAACTCAGAGTGTGTGGTGTAGGAATGACATAACCTAGATGGTGTGGTCATGTAGAAGATGCCCCTAGTGGGTGTGTATAACAATGTATGTCTCAAATTTAAAAGTAAGAATGCCCCCTCTATGGTTAGAATGAAGCAATCAAGTAGCTGGATGTCACTTCACACACTCAAAGAAGATTAAGTGAAGCATAGTAATGTATAAAATTGGCATACAATAGCATGGAACAATAAGTGTGAGTTATAGCATAATAGGAGTGATGTATATCATGGGTGATACAAACAATCAAAATATTTTTGGCATTTTTGAAATTTTTTGAAGGTTTTTATATTTTGGAAAAAATATTTGAACTATGTATAGGAAGTGTAAAATACATTAGGTACAATAAATATGTAGAAAGAAACTACCATACATGGAATTTACATAGATTCATAATGTTTAGTGGGTTTTTGAGTTTCTTTCCTTCAAGTGAGGCTAGATGATACACTTTAGGGCTAATCTTTTCAATAATGATGTAGGAACTGAACCAATTTTGTTTGAATTTTCAAGGTTTTATTTTTGAATATGATCATTAACTTCAAATTATCAGATGTGAATGCGCTTATTATAGGTTCATTGTATACATTATTGGTATATTTTGAGGTGTTCTATAGGTTGAATACATGTATAGTCTAATTGTTTGAGCTGGTGTAAATGTTTTTCTTATTAGTGGTCCTTATTAAGAATACCTTTTAGGGAGACATAAAGGGATGGAATTTCTAATTCTAATGGTAGAACTACCTCTGTGTCATAGATGAGTGAATAGGGAGTAGCCCTTATGGGCATACGAATACTTGTGCAATAGGCCCATAGTGAAAAAACTAGTTGAGTGTGCCAATCATTACCAAACTTGGTTACTATTTTTCTCAAGATATTGTTAATTATTTTGTTAATGTATTTTGCTTGATCATTTCCTTGTGGATAGTATGGAGTGGAGAATGTGTGTTTGATCTTGTATTTGGTATAAATTTGTTTGATAATTTTATTTTTGAATGATGTTTCATGATTTGAAATTATAGTAGAAGGTAGGCCAAAGCGTGAAATAATATGGGTCATGATAAAACTACAAATGTCTTCACCTATGGTAGATTGAATTGGAATTGCTTCCACCCATTTAGTAAAGTATTTTGTGGTAGTGATTATGAATTTATGTCCATTGGCAGACTTGGGGTTGATTTTTTCAATGAGATCAAATCCCCATAACATGAATGGCCATGAAGAGACAATAGGTTGTAATTATTGTGATGGTGCATGCTATAGATTATTATGTCATTGACATTTATCACATAGCTTTGCATATTATAAACACTCATCTTCCATGGTAATCCAGTAATATCCCTATCAAAGAAGTTTGCATGGCATAGCTTTTTTACTAAAGTGACCACCACATTCACTATCATTTATTTGAGTTAGATCAATTTTGGCTTCTACTGAGGTTAAGCACCATATTTTCCCTCAAAGGATCATTTGAAAAGGTCCCTGCCAATGATTACATAATAGAGTGTTTGCTTTTATAACTTATGTTTGTCATTTTGGGAGAAAATGTTTGGTGTAATCGATTTGTTGATAAAGTTGTAAATGTTAGTAAACCATTCTAGGGTTGCGTAGCTTCATGTGGTAGCTAAAACAGAGAGAGTGATCAAATATACATTAGATATTGATGGTGATTGTAATCATTTGATGGTGATTTTAATCATTTTATGATTTTAACCTACTTATTATCCCTCTTTGAAAGTTTGGGACCTATACCTATTTTCCTACTCTTTGAACACTTGCATCCTATCCAAATGCCTATGTTGACATAAGTGTCCTACTTTGATGCAAGTGTCTAGTGCCCTAAATTCATATTATTTTCAAATTAAACATATTCTTATGGTTGACCTAAGCACTTTAATTTGATATATTCTCCAAAGGTATTGGTATAAAAATAAAATAAACCATCATTCATTTATAACCTAGCACAAACTTAGAAACAACCTAACATTGACATCAAATAACATTCTAGTGAATAAAGATTTCATATTTTCTCCTATTTTCATATCAGCCATAATAATAAAACATTTATAGGTCTAAAGTACTGGATGAGTATCCCAAGAGCCTGATTTTCCAAGTCAAAAGCTAGGTCACTATTGTACTTGGTTTTCACACAATACATCTTTATACACACATAATCCAACACATAGAGGACAACTACATAAGTTTGAGGCCATATTTAGAGTATTTTCTATGTAGGAAATGTTCATTGATATAGGGGCATTTGGGTTAGCTTGACATCATGTTCCCACTAACCCATTTTATCATAACCATTATGAATATGAAGAACTAGGGTTTTTCTCTTTGACAAAGATAAATAGTCCATGGCATATATATAAATGCACTAGAGTAAAGGCAAAAAAAAACCCAAAATCATCTAGGTGCTTACATATAGTTTTAGTAGATATTTTATACTAGACACTTACATCTAATCTAGATAGTAGTATGTCCACAGAATAGAGGCAATTATTTGATGACTATTCTATAATATTCTTCTAGTTGATTCCTACATGTGCTATATCCATATCTATATAAACATCAAAACTAGTTAAGTACCTTATTTTCATTATCATTAAAATATATAGCACAATTATACTTTTTATTTTTTACATATCTCAGCATTTAATTCATAATATTGCTTATTTGAGTTTACAAATTAATTGACCTGATATAGATCTATTTATCACCCTTGTGTTTATTCATTTCTATATTATTAACCCTATATATCCTTATAGGATCAATATCCAAAAATTAGGGTTAAACATTTGGTGAAATTGATGTATGTAAATTCATTTTTTTAATTCCTAGGGGTTTTCAATTAGTTAAGGTTTCATATTGTTATACTTTTTTAGTTCTCTATTACATTATTTTGTAAGTAACCAAGGTGTATCCCTATACTATGTGGTGTGCCTATTACACACATTGAACTTCCTCTCCTACCACCTAAGATGTCTCAAACAAATGAGGAACATAATCTCATGGTGCATGATGATACCCATGTTGAGCATGAGTAACATATTGATGAGGTTATCATAAAATAAGACTCTTAAAATGAAAACCATGAATCTAATGAAAATGATGAACATGGGCAAGTTGACCAAGGGCAAGTGTAGGCTATTACCTTATTTTGTGAGTGTTTTCATCAAAACCCTAAGGAATTTGAGGAGATCCTCATGATATTGGAAATAAAAAATTAAAAAGGAATATGTGAAACAATCCTCCCATTGGATACTTCATCCCTTCCAATATCTAGTGGGGGCATGAGTTATGTTTTAAAAACTTTAATTCTTTAAGCTACCATTACTACTTATACAATAGAATTACCAAAATTTTCAACTAAAATACTAAGTTCATTTCCTATTACTACTCAAAACATATTTATATCCCCTTCGGTGACTTCTCAACTTGGTCATATAAATACAAATGGGTCTACAATACATACACTCCTTCAAGTTATAAAGAATTTAGAGAATAAGGTTATAAACATTGAACAAAAGGCTTTATAATATCCTAATGTTATTTATTCCCAAGATGTGTTTCATAACCCTTTTGAATCTAATATATCTTTGTGCCCTTTGCCAACTAGTTTATTGCACCCAATTTCACATTTTATGATGGCAAGGGTGATCCTGAGCAACATATTTGATCCTTATTTGTATCATGCCTTTATTATGACTCTAATGATAAACTTTGACCAAATTATTTCCAAGGATCTTCATGAACTATGCTTTGAGGAGGTTTTATGACTTACTTATTCAAGTTGTGAAAGCATTCAAACCTCTTATAGATTAGTTTTTGACACACTTTTCGATTAATATTATTGAAAAGGTATCTTATGCCCAAATTATAAAATAAAATAAGGAACCAATGAATTTATCAATGAATACGTATTGAGGTACAAGATAATGTTGGATGAAATTACCAATCCTATGGAAGATAAATAAATTCAATACATATTCAAACAAAGTTTGCTTGCTCCTTTACATGAGTTCATTATTTTTAAAAAGTTCAAATCCTTTGATGACTTATGCCATGTTATTTGGGACCATGAAATGAATATTATTTCATAAAATAAACCTAAGTGTGTAGCAAACATATTGATTACATATACATCCAATACCAAGTTTACAATCAAACCAAGTTATAAGGTGAAACCACCTAAGCCTAAAAAAGAAACAACCACCATAGTTGATGTAGTTTCATATCATCCCAATTGGTTTGTTTTATCTAATACACAAAAGAGACAATTTTCATGTTTACCTGAGTCTCTTACTTCATTACTCCTATGGTTAGTAGAGTGTCATATTATATCTCTCCCTCCTCCTATATAGATTGTTATGAGTTGGCCTCTACATAAAGGATATGATGTAAATTATTATTATTATGATTATCACCAAGGCCTTGGGAATTATATGAATAGATATTTTACCTTGGAGCATAAGATACAAGACCTCATTTGTGACTAAAATATTACATTTGATGATCCTCTAAAGGAATCCAGTTCACAATCTAGCGATCACCAAAAATAGAAAAAAATTAACAATCCTTTGAAATACAATTCTATGAAAGATGTAAAGGTGCAAATGGTATATAACACAATCCTCATCCATCACACTATGCAAACTCACTAGATGGGATTATTGATATTTACTTGCAGCATACACCTTATATGGTTTAGAGACCTTCTATTACTTTTGATGACAACGAGATTAAGGACGATGACTCAGATCTTCATTCTTTATTATTTTGAGTATACCTTAATCATCAACCTATACATAGTGTTATGATTGATAATGGTACAAGAAAGAACATTTGTACCATGAAATTACTTACATATATGGGTTATACTCATAATTATTTACACCCTTTTAACAAATCAATTAGATCATTTGATGGGACTTCATAGTAGGTTCTTGGTGAGATTGACTTACCTTTACAAGTGGATCACACACATGTGGTTACTAATTTTTGGTTATACCTTCTACATGTATCTTTGATATGTTATTGGGATATACATGGATACATACACTTTTATCAATACCTTCTAAAGTGAATGGGTGTGTTAAATATATTCATTTTAATAGGGTAATTACAGTATGTAGTATTACATATGAGCATCCTCTTGAGTAAGAAAAATGTATACCTAGACAATTGATTATTAAACCTACTAAGGTTCATCCACTACAAATAGGTAAGCAAAAAATAATACCCTTTACTATGCAATTAGTACTTTAGATACCACTTCATAATAGACATACAATAGGTTCTATAGAATCCTCATTTCCTCCACACCATATTATGATATCCAAAGAAACTAAACATGTTCCTATTATTGTTATTCCAAAGAAACTACAAATCATATAGATATGGTTTCCATTAACCCCTTTTCATTTTATTGTTTCTACATGACCACATAGTCCTATTTTATATATGTAGAGTATTCCTAAGTTTATAGTGCTAGATATTACACCTACACATAATCCTTGGTAGTACCATGAATCTATTGCACTAGGTTCCTAGTGGGTAAATACCTATGACCATCCTTTGGATGAGATCATAGGATCATCTCCCATTCTATAAATATTCCAAAATACCAAAAAACTTCTAAAAATCTAAAAAAAATAGAATGTACTTATCTTATTAGCTCCTTGGCACATATGTTTTTGGTTCTATGTTCGAGATGGCATATTAGAATTTATTATCTACACATGTTTCACACATATTTTGAGTGTGATATAGTCATAAATAGACACATGATATATGAACTTATGGATATTGGTATTTATCTCTACTCATGTCACTGGGACATTAGGGGCATCCACCTTCTTTGATCATGATGCATCCAAGTTATATCATGTTGTGGTAATTTTACATTATCGTGTTTGATCTCATATATGTACCTACACATGCCTTTATCCATGCTTACATTTTTCATAGAGTATTTGATATGATATGTACATAAATTTTTTTTATAACACATATATCCATGGACTAGTGTGATATGTCTATGTTGTTTGCTTATGCTTTCACTTATGTACTTCCTTGAGTATCTTGCCTTACTATTATCTTGCTTGTTTGAGTTTTAAATATGCTCCATTGTTTGTGGCCCCTATGATTCTATTTTATTATTATTGACATTTGAAAATTTCATTAATTTTTTTATGAACATTTGAATATATTATCCTTTCTTTTGTGTACATTTGAATAAGTCATGTTAATTTGATTATGCGACATTTGAACATGCCCCTTATTTTTGGTCTCCCTAGACCATTATTTTTTGTCTTGCTTTTGAGTGATCTTGTGTGTGTGTTTGGTTACTTATTAAACTTGTAATATTATTATCTATATGTTGGCATGATATTTATCATACATTTTAGGCCTTAATGTGATCATATTATATGTTCTTCCATGTACATTTACCTAGACATGTCTTTCTATATGTTGCATGGTTTATTCACAGTTATATGGTTATCTTATCCTTTTTAGATTAGGTAACTACTAGTTTCTATCTTCCCTCACCTATAATGGGGACATATCAATGGGGGAATGTCATAGAAGCATGGATTTCACATATTCATAGTTTTATATCTATTAGGGGGCATGTTTTGGAAACATGTTCTCCACACTTATTCAATATGAAACATACCCATATTACAATGGGGGCATGTTTGGAAAAATGTCCTCCACACTAGAACTTATATTAGTATTCATATTTCTCCATATATAGTGGATGGCATGTTTTGGAAAAATGTTTTCCACATTTACACATTTCTCATATTACCTAGATTCATAATTATATGATTCATATACACATTTGTGGTAGACTTCTATACATTAGTACCATTGTTCTATATAATTTCAAAATCAGACATATATAAGGTGCATATGTTATGAAATGTGTGCCTAATATTTCAAAATAAAATAAATCTTAGATTCAGAATACTTTTAGGGATTGTCATCACCCACCACATTGGAATTTTATAGCTTATATTGAGATAATCTACTACAATAGTTGGTTCACTTCTGGTATGTTTGAGGTGATTTGATCATTTAATATTATCAAGTTTATAGGTTTTAATTTATTACATCATCCAATCTCACCAAATATATAGTATGGGTTGAATGTGTTCACTCATGTTCACCAAGGTATAAGTATGATTGAGTTGCATAGTTGAGTTAATCTCAATTATCAGTTGGTAACTCATCTTTTCTCTAAGGTTGGGGGCATGTGTCCTCTAGTATCTCTCTCTGTCTCTTAACTATATGCACTTTCTAGTTTATATATTTTGTCCTAATTTTGGTTTTAGTAATTTCTAATGATATATCTTTCACATCAAATTGATAAAATGCAAGATGATTACATTTATACATAGGTGTACTCATAAACATTACTCTCTTTTAATTTTAATCATTTCAATACTTTAAATTTTAGATTATATACACTAATTATATATTGTAACATGCTCTTGATTGTAATTAAATCACCAAAAAAGGACTCAAGCTGGACTCAAACAAAGGCAAGGCATGTTATATGCACCCAATTATGCATTCATTCCCTTTAAATTATAAATTTCATTAATAGATTAAAGCGGGAAAATGTAGATAATATTTATGAATTATATAGAACCTCAATCTTGTACACTTTTAAAAAATCATATCTTAATTGTTCCTCTTAGTTTTAGACCTTTTTCAATTACGTAAGTCTTGTATCGGGTATCTCTATTTACTCATTAATCATCTCTTAGTCTAACTAGTATCATTTTGATGACTTATACCTTCTATCTTGCCCAAAATAATTTTAACTAGCTTATTATCCATCTCTATAAGTATGGGACCTATACCTATTTTCATACTCTTTGAACACTTACATCCTAGCTAGACACCTACATCGATGTAAGTTTTCTAACCTGATGCAAGTGTCCATTGTCCTAAAGTCATCCAATTTATAAATGAAATGTGTTCCTATGGTTGGTCTTAGTAATTTAATTCAAGATACCATCTAAATGGATTGGTATAAATACAAGATTGACATTGATTCATTTATTATCTACCATAGACATAGAAAATACCTAACATTGATATCAAAGAGCATTTAAAGAACATTCAATTGAATAAAACTTTCACATTTTTTATTATCTTCATATCAATCATAGGAACAACACATTTACAAGTTTGAGGTACTAAAGGATCAATCCAAAATTATAATTTGCCAAGTTACAAGCTGGGTCAACATTGTACTTGATTTCCATACATTACATCCTTATGCACACACAAGCCAACATGTAGAGGATAAATACATAAGTCTAAGGCCATTTTTGGAGTATTGGATATGTAAGCATCACTCATTGACATAGGGATATTTGGGTTAGCTCGACACCATGTGCCCACTAACCCATTTTTTTCACAACAATTATGAAGATGAAGAACTAGGGTTTTTTTATTTGACAAGGAGTGACAATCCATGACCCAGATCTAAATGCACTAGAGCAAAGGTGACATAAAACCTAGAAGCATCTAGGTAATCACATATATTTTTAGTAGGTATTTTATATTAGACACATGTATCTAATCCATATAGTAACATCGATGTAACCTTCCCATGTTAACATAAATATCCACTGATATAGAGTTATTTAATCTAGAATTTGGTGACTATTCTAAAATCTTCTTCTAGTCTGCTCACTACCTATGCCTGATCCATATATGTATTAACATTATAACAATATAAGTACCTTATTTTAATTATCATTATATTATATAACATAGTTTTACTTTTTATTTTTAGCATATCTCAACATTTAATTTAGAATATTATTTATCTGAGTTTGCAAATTAATTGGTCTACTATAAATCTATTTATCACCCTTGTGTTTATTCATTTCTATATTATTAACCTTATCTATCCTTATATAATCTATATCCATAAATTATGGTTTAAAAAATTAAGTTGTATCGATCTTGAATTATGTGATTTTCAAAAGAGATGATGCATTTAATTGCCACCAATAGATGAAGGCCTTGATATCACAGTTTGTGATCTAAGAGATAGAGGCTATAGAAATTTTAAGGAATATGAGGGTCACATTTGTGATTACCTCTACAATACAACTAGTAAATAGGCCCAAATTTAAAGGATTACTCAAAATAATTGTAGAGAGATTCAAGGCTGAAGTAAAAGGCATAGTATACAATACTAGTGAAGTAATTTTGTAATTGAGTAAGTTTTACAAAAGATAAGGTGACTAAGGCAAAGGAACTCAAATATGAATTCAAATACTTAGAAGCTGAGTAAAAAATGATAATGGATGAAATCACATGGATATTTTAAGCCATCCATGCTTAATTTTGGCATTATTAATATTTATTTTGACACTACATATGCATTATATGAACATTTGAAGGCTATTGAATAATTTACTACTATAGCATAAAGAAAATTACCAGTACCACCTACATGAACTTAGTCTTAATTTTTAATTCACACAAAAGTGCATATTCCTACTGGCCCCACTTTAAGTAACTCTTCACATGTAAGGCCTCAAGCTACTTATGTAACTACAGTAAGCATTCAACCACCTTATTCTTCTAGTAGGCTAAATTAGCTCCATATGTGTGTGTGTGTGTGTGTGTGTGTGTGTGTGTGTGTGTGTGTGTGTGTGTGTGTGTGTGTGTGTGTGTGTGTGTGTGTGTGTGTGTGTGTGTGTGTATTAATAATTAAATTTTGGTTGATTGTCTTGTGTATATCATGCACATGCATATTCTACATGAATTATAACTCTTTAGTTTATAATTGGAAGTGTATAATTAGAAACTACTTGAAGGATGAGGTGAACCATCCCTATGCCTATCTAACCTCTCCATTCTAAGGAGAAGAGAATTTTTGAAATCAAGGTGAATTATAAATTCTATGGATTGTTCTACAAGTTCATCTTGATGTGTGTTCTTTGTTATTCTCTAATCCTTGTGATTCATTGAATAAGTTCCATCATTTTGGTATTGTTAATTTTTGGGTTGTATAAAAGTGTTTTTAGTACAATTCTTTATATTTTGATTTAGCTAATTTTAATGCTTTATGTTTATTAATCATAATATCCCTTTGAAGACATGAAATTATAATGATACATTGGTAACAAACTTTGCTTATGAATAGTGGAAATTATTGTATTTGTTTCCTTGGAATCCTAACTATGTTTGTGTTTTTTTAAGATGATATTAACCTACAGTAGGAATACTTCCCAATCATTTATGCAATCTATAGTACAAGATCTAGTTTGAAAGGGTTTCATCTATATTTGGTTCAAAAACCCTTTTTTCTACTCTACTCTTCCTTACTTTTTATATATTTTTTATCTAGTCCACCTAAGATTTGAATCCACTCTACCATCTCATGTAGAATTTAGTTTATTTTAGATTCCATATATCTAAACCATCTGAGGTAAATACTCCATTGATCACCAATATTATACCATATATTATTTAAAAAATTAATACCCCACAACTTGTATATTGGAATTAATATTTTAATTGGTCCTAAAATGTTAGAGGCTACATCATAATATTTTGTTGTGTATAAAACTCATATCAACAGGAATTTATTTAGTTCTAGAAGGAGGTGAGCCTTTTATTTCTAATAATATCACTTTAGTTACACTAGATACATCCATAAAATAAACAAGGTCCACCATAGACATTGGTCTACTAGTCCACTCATGTATATCCATAGAATACCTAGGTTAAATAGAGGCATCTTAAGGGGACCCCAAACCCAATCTTGTTCCCCAATTAGAATAGGTTATCTTTCTTTATGTGCGATGGCCGTAGATTGGGTAGCTTTTTCTACTATCATTATGGTTGGAGACATGCATGATTTACCTAAAAATCCTAAAAAGTACATTCCTTCATTTTCTCCCTTGGGAGACAAGACTACTGAAGAACATATAAAGGCTTTAAAGATTGCCTTAGGGATACTAAACTTAACTTATTTATATGGACATGCAAAATTTTCTATTTTACATTACAAGATGTTGCTTATGACTAATTATTAAATATCCCACAAGATTAAATTACTTCTTAGAGCTAGTGTCAAGATACCTTTTTGGCATAATTTGGATAGGTCACTAGTCCAAGTGTCATATACCAACATTTTTTGAGCATGAGAAGAGAAACCAATGAGTTAATATGAACCTTTAACACAATATTCCAAAATATTTATAGTCAGGTTAATAATGATTATAGAACCAATATTGCATTATCCCTTAAGATGTACAAGAATTCTTTGGACATTATGACAACTGTCTTCCTACATAGAGTAGCTAATATTAGTTCACTACCACTAGCTTATGCTAAAACTATCAATATTGATAGACATTTGAATCCCAAGTTATAATCTTTGGCCCTTCCCAACATAAATCCTAACTTTACATCACTTAATCCTATTCAAAATTCTAATAAAAATGTTATGGCTCATAATCAAAACCAATTGTATATAGAATTGCCTCTAGCCCATACTCTATCTAACCAAAACCTTAGCTTTCTAAATAATCATCTATTTGCACCTAATTATTAAAATTAGAACCAATCCCTAATGTAGGTTAATGTTTATACTATTGTTCCCTAACACACACAAACACACACCATTTAAAAAACTCAAATAGTGACCCACTACTAATTGAATATCCTCATTCAAGGTCTTATGAACCTTAGAAGATAATGACATTGATTCTGAAAGGCATAATCCAAAGGTTATTTCTAAATTTGAAAGCATGTTTTGAGGTTATGAGAATAATAATAAAAGCTATTAACAAGCCATAGTATGTAATATTCCTTTTTCCTTTGGATTTTTTAACCTAAAGCTTATGTACATGTCAGATTTTAAATTTAATAACTAATTGGGCCAATGTGTTATGTTCTAGTTTATTCTTTGCCTATATTTTGTCTTTAACAAGATATTCAGTGCTTAAGTGTTTCCTGGGACATCCCCAAGCTCATCTACTTTGACCACATGGCATCATTTCACTTACTCAAAACCTAAGTGAAAATCATAAGTCACCTGATCTAGCAGATCATCAAGATCTTTCCATATCTTGCCATCTCACTAATCTAGTAGAGAAGTGATATCCATCCATGTGTCATCACCCACTAACCTATAGATGACATTAGTATAATTATTTATACTATCATTCTAAGAAATCAAAGTAACAAGAGTCATCCATGTGTTATCATCTCACTAACATGGAGGTGATGTTAATAGAGTTCCTTGTATTATCATTAGATAGAAGTGGAGTAACAAGAGTCATCCACATCTAATCATCCTACTAACTTAGAGGTGATGTCAATAGAGTTCCTTGTAATATCATGTTGGGAAAGTAAAACAAGGATAACCATCCACATGTCATCATATTTCTAACCTGAAGGTGACTCACTTCATGATAATGACTTTTATTCTCTAGTCAATTAGATCACCAAAATCCTACCACATGACCTTATCTCACTATCATGCAGCTAGGAGAATAAGGTATAGTATTCCAAAGCTTATTTATGAGTTGAAAAATGATATAAAAACACTCTTACCTAAACCATGCAAGAAAATAACAAAGACATGAGTGCCAAGACTGAAAGTGTGAAAAGGGGACATCTATCATATTATGTTGAGAAGGCACCCGAGAGCAAGTGAAAAAATCCACATGGCAAATAAGTCTATAGAAATTCAAATTTTAAAAGTAAAATTAAAATAAATAAGGTAGGAAAGGAATGGAGTGAAAGTATTTATAGCCATTAATTCATGTGAATTGGAAACTTAATGCATTCAATTCTCAAAGCTAGAAAATCTAAATAAATATCATTCAATTTTCCATATTTGATTTCATCACATTGCCTCCTAGATACCAAGTGCAAACTATGAATTTAAATCTCTATAGTGATCAAGAGATTTCAAATTATTCATAGAATAGGCATACTCCTACTTGAGTTTTAATGGCATCCTCATCTCACACTCCTCCTCCTTCTGTATATTCTATTATTAGGTCAATTGAGTATATAGACACAATGTTTGATTTGACAACTCTTAACCATGATTTTAAACATTACTCATTCATCTTGGATGAGGTTGATTTTGTGAAGCCATACAGGGTGTAAGACCAACTTTCAATTTTCACACAAAGATATAAGGATGATCTTCAAATAATAAAAGAAGTTGGCCTATGCAATGTTATAACCAAGCCAGAGGTAATGCCATGCATTAACCTATTATTTTATTTCTATACATAAATGGAAAATTTTCTATAATTTTTTTTTATTTATGACTTATCAATACTCTTACGGCATACATAAGTGGAAATTCATTTGAAAAACACTATAATCTCCCTCTTCTAGAGATGACCTATAGGTAGGACATGGTCAATTCATGCCTCCTTGAAAACAACATCCATATAAAATTTCAATAATGAACTGGTAACCCAAGCAGCTTTTTGATTCAATGCCCTACTTATGTTATTCACATATCCACCTTTAGACTAGGGGTAAATATTTCCATGGATTTACTAAATAGAATATATGGCTTCCAAAACATTTTTTATGTCAATGAGGTATGGGTCCCATTATTTGATATCATCCAGACTTCTAATAAAATCATTTCCCTAGGGGAGATAATTAATTTTAATATGATTCAACACATCAGCAATCCAAGGAGCTTACTAGATGGTAACTTCTATATGATGTCATATCTAGTGGATGTTGTAACTGTCACAATACATTCAACTTATGAGGAACCCTGGCAACCATATATAAAGTATTTAAAGAACATGATTTTTGATGAGTTTAATGTCCTCCGTGTTCACAGGTTTATGAATCAAATAAAAAGTTTGATGGAGACCATTTATCCTATGGTGTACTAGGATATATATGGGAAGAACATGCCTAGATTATCACACCCTATAAAGAAAAATATTTTAAAAATTGGAAATTATTAGTTTTATTATAAATACACCATAATCAAGATAGAGGGCACCAAGGCACACCCCCTATATTTACCATGGATCATTCTTGATAAATTGGATGAGTAATAAATTGTTGCTTAATTGGATAATAATATTAATGTCAAGCTATGGAGGGCTTAACAATTATACAAGGTAGGAACACTTCTAGTCTATAGGGAAAATCAAGGTACATTATAGACTAAAATGGGCACCATTTAGACATTGGGACCCTAGGAATAATGTCAGGGGACATATAAAGAAATATGAGAAGGTAATAATCAATTATGGGCACTAATATTATAGTCATGATATTATATTTATGAATGTTGAAGATGATATAGAATTGGATATAAGGATGCACAGAGTGAATATGTTAATGATAGTAGGCTAACAGATCTAGTATGATCCTACTATCACTGAGGAGGATGCCAAGAGGATTTAAAAATAATAATGGGTTTCTATACCTATTATGGGCCTCCTCCTCACACAGAACTAGATATGTAAGAATGAGCTAGCCCATTTGGGGAAGTAGATGTTCAAGATAGAGTTGAAACTCACCCAAGCTACCCTACACATTCATTTTTTGCTCCTTGTCCTCAACATACAACTAGCATAGAGGATAAATATCTAAGTCTTAGTGGAATACTTGGGTTATTCTCCATATTACCTCTATCTCTACTAACCACAAAACAACTAGTAAGTCTTCCTACTTTCATCTCTCAGGTTTATATTATTCCTTCTCCTAGATCACCACCTATTACAACAAAACTAATGGTAGTGACCCAATCGCTTGGGTGACCATCTTCAACTCCCATAATTCCCTCAATGGTCACCATCATTCCTACTACAATATCGCTATAATTCCTTCATCTCCCACTCCACTTTCTATAGGACCATCCCCCATTACTTCTAAGCCTTTAATTACTTATAAGAGAAAGCCTGAGACTCCTACAATCACCTCACAAAATGTGGAAGTAGAGGAGAAACCTGTAGAAGTCTCAGGGGAAGAAGGAGATAAAAGAAAGGCTCACTAGAGATCATACATTGTTAAAATATATGATAATGAAGAAGAAGATAAAGGTGGGAAACTAAACAAGAATGGATGTCTAATAAAAACACTGAGGAAACATAATAATTTAAGGAAATGATTGAGGAAGATAAATAAGATGAGTGGATGACTAAAGGAGACACCCACTCCAAAAGGATTGATATTATAGAGGGATCTAAGTAAGTTTATCAGGGAATGGTTAACTTAGTGGCCATTGAGTTATTGTATGATAAAGAGGGAGACATGGGAGGTGAAGTAGAGTTAAAAATGAAAGCCTTAGAATAGGGGCCATCATCAACCATACCCCCATTATCTCCATCTCAAGATATCACAGTGACAATTGTAGTAACAATTATCCTAGCTATCTCTTCCTAGGGCATAATTACATAACCCATTGTTTTATAACTTATTCAATGGTTTATATTAAATACTTATTCTTTGTGTTCATTAAGCCCAATAAATAAGTTCTAGGCAGTCACAATGCTAATTTTCCAACTATAGTTCAACTTCTTATGGTTTGGGCTTTCCTCCACCTAGCCAACCTACTATGAGTCATATTATTATGACTATTACAACTAGTATTTATTACATAATTGACACTAATTACATGCAAAATTTTCTTAGCACCCTAATGACATACTCATTCTTTAGTGAAACTAGTTTTTAGTCCTTTGGGACATCAGAAAAGGTACATTTTGAAATTCTAGTGTCTACCTCCATTTTTGCAACACATGTCACACCCCTAGGTTATCTACATCGTTGGTAATGCCTATTGGCCAAGCTACCAAGAATGATTCCCCTAATACTTTAGTGCATAAGGAAACTAAGAAAACTAAGTATATCATTATTATCCTAACACAAAAGAAAGTTACTGGATGGAATAAGTCTATACCTCTTTTCCTTCAACTGGGTACATCTTCTCCCATATAAATGCACCCTCCAAGACAATCTCTTTATTCTACTCCTACAATCATAAATAAATATAAGAAATAAATTGAATTGAATGTCCCCTGATGGATTCAATAGTTGCAACAAGAGGAAGCATGCAAATAATACCTAGTGATTATTAACCAACCAAAAAATCAAGTTCCATTTTGATAGACAAACCAATAACTTAAGTAAGGTCAAAAATAATATTGTGGTTGTAGATGGAGAACAAGTAAAATTGGAACAAAGAGAAGATATATTTTATTTGACAAAAATAAGGAAAACAAATCCTTTAGACCTAGATAGATATAGGGAAAATTCCTATAGTTTTGTAGATGCTATTGGGGTTGTAATATGTTCAAGAGTTATTTCTAGTCTATATAGAGGATGCAAGAGAGGAGAACTATTCAATATCCAAAATAAATTTTAGATAATGTACATGGTGAAACTAAGAATTTGTATGACATAATTAAATTAATAAGGTCTATAATGGCTACATCCCATACTAAGTATGGGGATATAATTCAATTATTCAATAAATTGAAGGATATGGATGGTAAGCTCTAGTTCCTCATCCAAGCAACAAGGAACATGGCATATGCCCATTTGAACCTAATAACAACATCAAAGGTTCCATGGGCCTAGAATTATGTGGATATTAAGAGGTGTATCTTACTTGAATGACATCAAGAGATACATACTTTACTACAATTTACAAGTCAAGAGAGAGAGGTTTTCTAGTGAATTTTGATAGAGATAGGATCATATGGATAAAGACACTTCATGTGGAGGTTAAATTTTCATTGGCTACACATGGGAAGTTGATGGATAGGATTCCAAAACTATTCAAAAGGTCTTTGTTAGATTTTGAAACTATTGATATTGACTTTCAATCCATTTACACCTTGTATTTATAAATGGAGGCAACAAAGCAGTCAACTTCACCATCAAGTGTATTACTAGAACCCCCTCAAAGAACTTAGTCATAATCTTTAAAGTATACAATATTTCAAACATAAATAAGGATAGTATATGTGCCACTTCTTAAATTCACTACTACAACTACATTGATGGAAACTTCTATTATAACTCCACTTGGTGTATCTACAACTACAATGTCAACTATAATTATAACTCAAGTTATAATTACAGTCTTATCCATATCAATGAGCATGCAAGTTCCATCTCCTAGTGTTTCCACACCATAGATATATTTTGATATAAGTGCATGTTATAATTATGACAATTTTATTTTGGGACCCTATTATTTTTAAAATTATTTTGGCAAAAAGATTATATATAATCACATTGTAAACATGCATATTGATTTAAATTTTAAGGGTTTATGGAGTCTAAGCCTTAGGTTGTTAAAGGGTTTGAGTATGGTAAATCAAGGTATAAATATATAATAAATACACCCATTGATTTGTGTAATAATTGACCTAATATAATATTTCTAAAAATAATAATGAATGACATAAGTATTTAGCTAAAAACTGACTGAGACAGATGATTTGGAGGCTAAAAACTGGGGTGGAAATATATTTGAGTGTCACAAATAGGGTCTAGGTGTTATAAAATCTTCTGGATGATAGCTTTGTACCTTGGATAGTAGTGTTTAGGTGCTAGTATCCTAATTTCAGTGCTAATTTCCTTTGTACAAGAACTATTTGATCTTCTGGGTGTAGCTCTGACTAGATCTAATCTATTTGTACCTATGTGGATGATCCCTAATTCACTATTTTTGTATTATTTTGAGCTAAATTTTTAGTAAACCTTATACCTCCATGTTCTTAGGGTGTTTAAAAGGCATAAATAATAAAATTATGTTTTTAGTTTGGTAGGGTGGACATCCTTAACACCCTATTGTGTTGATATTTTCCTACATACAAATACTTTAAGGAGGTATCAAGTCCAATGTAGTTCTTTCACCTAAGTGCTTATTGAAAGTACAAGTGAATGTTATTATATGTGTTGAATTGAGTGATTTGAATGAGTTTTGAGACTTTAAATCTATGTATTCTATGCTTGGGATGGCTATAGATTACTATATATAGAAGTAGGGAAGAATAGGTATCAATAACCTTGTTTATCCATAACTTATTCTAAGCTTGTTTGTGTATTTTACATCTAATTTTCATCTTGTGGATAAAGGGATAAAATTCATATATCTATATTGATCTAGTGTTTATGCAAGGTTTGAAATAGGTATAGGTCAACCCTAGATGTCTTAACAATTGAAAATATATCTATTGGGGTTCAAATTAGGCAAGAGGCATTAGTGTTAAAAGTGGGACACTAGCAAGGGGTGCTAGTGTCCAAAGTATAGTGCTAGTGTCTTAGTGGTAAAACCTGAGGCTAATTTTGAGATGTCTAGGATATGTAAAGGCATACAATAAATATGGATAAGATTTTAAAGAGGCCCTAATATATGTCTATGGATAATCTAGGGATGAGTCATCTTAAGTAACACTCATTGCTCTCAAGTGACATTTTATATGACTACACATACCATGCATGAATTTTTGACACCCAATTATATTTTTGGAGATATAAATTTAGATTTTTTCTTGAGAGATGAGGCATCCCCATCCAAGGTTATATATACTTTTATCCTCCTAGTCTCAAAGGGAGGAGATTTTTTTCTATTAAAATTAATATAAAATTATATGGATTATTTTACAATTGATCTTGATGTGAAAATATGGTACTTTTACAAACCTATGAATCTTGTAATAAATTATATCATTTTAGTATCTTAATATTTTGATGGTGTATAATTATTATTTTAAATACAATTATTCATATTATGTTATTGCTAATTTGAATGTCTTTTGTATAATAATCATAATCTCCCTTTGTAGATGTGAAAATAACAATCTCACGTTGGTAATAAACTTTGATTATATATGTTAAATTTTACTATATTCTTGTTCCCTTAGAATATTAACTATGTTTTATTGTGGGTGTGATTATATTATCTTACAACAAACATTTTCTCTTGATTGCTTATCCAACCCTTAGTTCAAAAATTGACTTAGAAAGGTTCAATCTTGTTTAGTCCATAGGCCTTATTTTCTACCCTAGTTTTCCCTATTTTTTTATTTTATTTTATTTGGAACCACCTTAGGTTAAATCCATAATAAATACACCCATCTGAATTATATCTAGATTCACATCTATGTCTAAACTATCCATGGTAAATAACTATTATGTTTACCACTATTTTATTAACATGTTGTTTATAAACTCTAATACCCTACAACTTGTGCCTTGGAGTGAATATCTATTTAATGATCCTAAAACTTTAGAAGATACCTCATAAAGTTACTTGGTGTGCATAAAACCCACATCAACAACTACCACACAAGGTATTACTTCTGATTCTATAAAAAAAGAATTAGATGTTATTAAATGGATGGTAAAAATGATGAGAAATAAGTTCATGAGTATGTTAGAGTGAATAGGAAATACCATGGGAAAAATAATAATCATATATTTGTGTTCCATAGGTACAATAAACCTTTCAAATAATGTATAAATAAAATAGAACAATAATTGCCTAACAAGTTGCTTAAAATAAATATCTTGAAAGTAACATTGCCTAATTGGTGTTGAGTTCACAATACAACACAACATGGTAATTTGGTATGTATAGAGTTTTATACTACTTTTGAGATATGCTAAAAGGAAATGGATAGGTATGAAGTTTCTCCCAATAATTTAGATCCATATTCCTCCACTGCTTCAAATCCTTCTAATACTGAAATTATGTTTGAGGCATATGAATTCCAATTCCTAGTTAAGGAAGAGAATGAGTAGAAGAGAATATAGATGAGATCCATGATTTTAAATAATACCAAATAAATATTTATAATATGAGAATAAAATGTCAACAACCCTCAAATATTCTATCTCCAAATAATAGTGTAGTTATTCCTCTAGATCCAAAATCTAATATTAATCTACTCCCTCCAAATGGAAAAGATCAACAATAGATTGATGATCCAACACATAAAAATGGATAAAACATAGTTGAAAATATAAATAAAATTAATTCAAACACCACTCTTCATGAATAGTCTTAGATTATTAAGTAGAGATATTTGTTATTGAAATTATTGACTAGCAAGCCATCCACTTATAAGTCCAAAGCTGCATAGACTAATGTGGTTGTTTATCAAGACAAACCTGAGGTATCACATTTTATTTTTATTGTCATAATGTTTGTAAAAAGTTTAAATAATTGTTTTTTAGACTTAGGTGCTTCATCCAACATCATGCCTATATCTATTTACAACAAGTTAGGGTTAAATCCATACAAGTCCAATAGTGTAGTTTTGTATTTGGACAAGCTATAGTCCCAATCATTGGGGAGTTAATAAAATTTCACTGAAGTTGGTGGTAGATACATATATACAAAAATATATAGATATTCTATTTTTTTAACATTATTTAATCTTATGACTTACTACTAAGTCATGATTGGTCAAAGATAATGAATGGATACATGGCACTAGATTTCTCATACATGTGGCTACCTTGGAAAGGGGTACCAATCATATTTGAGTTGATTGAGAACCAAAGATGAAGTACCTAATAATGGAATATAATTTTAAAAATAAGAGGGTCAAATTTTAATCCTCACATGAAGGTGTTTACATATTTACTATAAATCATGAAACTCATGAACAAGAATTTGAAGGTACTTCACAATTATGGACTCTTCATTTTGATGGAGCCATATAAGCAAGAATTTGGTGTATGCATAAATTTTATCAATCCAAATTGGTACAATATATTTTTGAATAAAGGTTTCAATTCCATTACACCAAAATCAATTAGAGTATGAAGCTTTAATCATGGACTTATAGTTTGTGTTAAAACACAATGTCAAGCAATTGTTGATATTTGGTAATTTAGAGATGGTTATAAATCAAATTAGGAGTAAATACTAGTGAAAAATCTCATAATTAAAAAATTATAAGGACATGTCATGTGATCTTATGTATTTATTAAAATCATTTAACATCAAGGCTATCCCAAGGGAAGATAATCAGACAACATATTCATTATTAGATTCAGTTGCCAATTTAGCACCACTCCAAGAATTCAAAATATATAAGATTTTTGTGGATTTGGTCCTTTCCCCTCTATCCTAGATAATGTGGAGAACTTATAGGTGTTTTATTATGATCATTATATCATATATTTTTTGAATAGTTTAATATCCTTTGAAACTCAAATAATAGATGAAAAATAATTTAAGTTTGTGAACAAAGAAGACCTTGGAGAAGATGAAATATTATAAAAAAAAATAATCATATAACTATGGGAATGATTTTATTATAATTATCCTTTGACATGGATCCACAAGCTTAAAATCATAAATAATCTAAAATAAGTGAATCAATTTTCATAAAAGATAATTTGGAAACCAATGAACATCCTCAATATGTCAATATCGGCCTAAGTTTCACTAAAAGTGAGAAATAAAAATTGAAGGATATACTAAAAGAATAAAATTATGTGATATCTTGGACATAATAATATTTTAAAATCTTTGATCCTAGGATCATCACACATACTATCCATTTGAATCTAGAGCACAAGCCCTTCAAATAGTAACAAAGACTAGTGAATCTAATTCTGGAGCCCCTCATTTAGATAAAAGGTTAGAAGCTATAAGATGATAATATTGTATTTCCAATCAAGAATTCCACTTGGGTTTATAACTTAGTGATTTTCAAAACAAATAATGCATAAATTAGGTTGTGCGTTAACTTAATGAACCTTAAAAAATCATCAAAAAGGATAATTATCCTTCTCCCTCCTCAAATGAAGTAATTCAGATGGTTAATGGGTCTAAAATAATGTCCTTTCTAGATATATTTTTAGTGTATAATCAACTATTAAAAGAATCATAAGATTGAATGAAGACCACTTTTGTCGCCAAGTATGGAACTTTTACATATAAAAGGATGTCTTTCAACCCAATTAATGTAGGATCAACCAGACTTCACTTTTCAAGGGATTATGGGAAAATCCATCATCATCTATATGGATGATCTTAAATTATTTTCAAATCATAGAACTAGTCATGAAGATCATCTAAATAAATTATTTGACATGTGTAGAATATATGGAGTGTCATGAATCCAAATAAGAGCATATATCTAATTACAAAGGGAAAACTGCTAGGCCACATCATTACTAGAGATGTGATTTCCATTGACCAAGAATGAATCTAGGACATTTCAAAAACAACTCCTGATATCAAGAAATGATTGAAGTCTTTCTTTGGAAAGATAAAGTTTGTGTGAATATTGATTTATGGATTTGCAGATATTTTCAAGCCACTTAACATCATGATGAAGCAAGATTCTATATATAATTGACAACTAAAGCTAAGAAATAATTTTAGGATATTAACGTTATTATCGCTCAAGATCTAGTTATGATTAATCTTGATTTTACTAAAGATTTATTTTTGTATTTATTGTATTAAAAGCATAACATAACAATAGTCCTCACACAAAAGGTATATGATAATGAACATCCAATTGCATTCATGAGTACTAATATGAAAGATGTAGAACTAAACTATTTGATGATTGATAAGCAAATATATGCCTTTATCAAAGATGTGAATAAATTCAAGCATTGTATTCTCCAAAACAAGACATATGTTATCATTCTAGACCCAACTATCAATCTCACATTTAGCCAAAATGAATTAAGAGAGAGAAGAGGTAAATGGATGGATAATTTATAATAGTTTGATATTGAAATTAAACCCACTAATATGGTACAAGTACAAAGAATCATCCACATCATGACTAAAATAAATTCACATATTCATATTGATCAGATCAATAAAACATAGGTAGCTAGTGGTGATTGGTATGCCCACATCATCCACTACATACTTATAAGTATATGTCCCCTAGAGTTGAATAGGGAGTGAAGGCAAGAACTTAGGCTAAAATAAGCCCATTACATGATAAAAGAGGGAGTTTTTTTATATAAATAATTATGAGGGCATCTACTTGAGGTGTGTATCAAGATAAGAAACTATAGACATCTTGGATAATTTACACTAGAAGATAGGTAGCGGACATCCTTTTGTAAACACTATAGCTCACAAGATTCAGAGGATGAGATACTATTGGCTTACCATTTTCAAGGATGCCCATTATCATGTTAGAATATGCCATGAATTTCAAGTATTCAAAAAGAGGGAAGTACATGTTGCTATGCCAATACATCCTATGATTAAAGGATTTCCTTTTACTAAATGGGGTCTTGATTTCATTGGAGTAATTAATCCAAATTCTTTAGTATGACACAAGTTTATTTTAATGGATATTAATTATTTCACCAGGTGGACAAAGGTCATAGCTAAAAAGAATTCTAGATCCCAAGATGTGATTAATTTCCTAGAAGAAAACATACTAACTAGATTTAGGACTCTGATTTCTTTAGTTTGTGACAATGGTCCAACATTTGAACTATAGAATTTACTGAGTGGGTCTATAGTAATCAGATTACCATAAATTTTTCCTTCAATTATTGTCTACAAGGGAATGGATTTGTTGAATCTGCTAACATGAATTTTATGGATAACCATCAAGAAATTGACACAAGAAAAACCAAGAGAATGACACTTACTACTGAAGTATGCATTATGGGTAGATAGAACAAGACATAAGCAATCCCTCAAGGCTTCACCTTTCTTACTAGTGTATGGATAAAAACTAGTTTTTCCTATTAATCTCAAAATACCAATGTATTAGTTCATCCAAGAGTATATGGGATAAAATGAAAGGATTTAGTCCAATTTTATTGACATAATTTAGATAGAGAATACATGAACAAACACAATGCATAGCTTTAGTAAGCACCAAGACCTTGTCAAGAGGTGGCTTGATAAAAGATCCAAAATCAAGGGTTTTAAAATTTTAGACTTGGTGATTTTTTAGGATAAGGCACATGAAAAGAAAGGATATCATGAAAATTTCACTCTTTTATGGATTTGGCCCTACTAAATCTTTGAGATTCTAAAAATAATTATTTTCACCTATGAGACCTCCAAGGTAATGATTCTAATTTTTTGGTAAATGGGAAGTTTTTGAAACATTATTTCATGGTTAATCTAATTGGAAACACTTTTGAATGACTATGTGTTTGATTGTAGAAGCAGGAGTAGATTAGGTTTTTTGCTTTTTAGAACAAATTTCCTACATTCCTAGGTTAATCTTTCTACTCTTTCCTAGATTAGCTCCCTATTTTCAGCATTTATTTTCATAGTTAGTTTCACTACTTTATAGACTATTTATTTAAGTTTCAAATTAATCTAGTCAATTTCTTATACTATAATTAGGAAAAGACCTCCCAAAATAAAAGGGGATAATTGAAGAGGTACACAACTGGTATTCACCAAGATTTTTTCTTGTACTACTTAGGATCTCTAAAATTAAGGTATGTGTCATGATTGAAATCAAGTTTTTATCTAAATTGAATAAGTTCATCAGGTCTTTGAATGTTTCTTTGATATACTCATGCAAAATTTAGAAATACTTTTCATTTTCAAAGATAAATTGCACTCTCACGCATTAAAACTTAGATGAGAAATAATAAACATTGAAATGTATGTATTCATATAGGGACATATTGATAAAAATAAGTTGTATTGTACATACACCTAGCCAATGGTTGTTCCCAACCCTTTTTCCATATATGTTTCAAAAAAACATAAAATCAATATCAATTAATCCAATCATAAAAACTTATGGAAGGAGGGTCATTCAAGTAAACTTTATCAGGGTAATGGATGCCTAGATGGAAATAGAACAATGCTTATAATGGAATCATAGGTATCTCCATTGGGGTTATGGATTCTTGACTGGTAGCAAAGTAATACCCAAGCCTCTCTTATTATTTTTTATAAAATCAATAAATCAAAATGAAACCTATAGTGTCTATTCAGATCTTTGTCAAAACTCTCATATCAATGGGTAAATGAATTCTACATAATCACACATAGATCCTAAAAAAGAAAAGGAATAGTATGTTGTATGAGGGAGTTAGAGTCTCTTTAGTTGTCTAGTCTATTTATAATTTTATTATAAGGTATGAAGTATTATTATAATACCTTAACCAAGATTCTAGGTTCATAAAATTTTAGGATTATTTCTACACTGAATCACCATTGTTGTCCCCCAACACAACCCATTTTAAAAATTCAAATAGGGATCATTTATTACTATAAAATATTTATTTATGATTTAAATTAACCTTAAAATTATAATATTGAATTAATCCATGCAATTTAAGGTTCTTTTGGGTTTAATTTGTATTTCAAAATAAAAAATCAAAGCTTAGGCATTTTATAAAATGGTTTTATTTATCACCTTTAATTTTCATTTCTAATTTTTATTCTGAATAGGGTTTTGTTTTATTTTACTAACAATTCAAAATACATGGTATTCTAGTGCATCTCAACTTTATTATATGTGCAAGATTTATTTTGGGTATTAGACTTATTCCACATTTGATCTTTAGCTAAATTCTAGGGATACATGTTTACATCATGTCGATTCTAGTTTTCTCAATCATAATTTATTGGATATCTCCAAAACCTAGAGAGTCATCCACGTGTCAACATAATAGCTACCTATAATAGATAGTTCAATAATTAAGCATATTTTCTTTACATACCTTCTAGTTCCCTGAGATTAAGATAGGTGGAATCATCATGTCAACTCAGAAGCTTGAAAACCAATCAAGGAGAGTACATAATCAAAGTTTCAAATATCCCTAGAGCCCCAAGATCATTCCACATCACATTATCCCTTTCATCAAAACATAATAAACATATTACATAGACTTATCTTAGAAGTTCTCTGTATCAACATGGACCATCCATGTGTCACAATCTTATTCGCATGGACCTTGTTATATAGAAGGTACATTTTCAAAGTTATAAGTTATTCAAATTAATAAGAGCCTTCCATAGGTCATGATCTAAGACACTAACCACTTGATAGGTTTAAATAAAATGTCAAATTTTCATAGACCCTAGATTAATAAGAGTCATTCACATGGCATGATCTTGTTAACTCAGAGCCTCTCAATCAAAGGTACATTGTCAAGATTATATTTTCAATGGATCGTTAAGAGTCACCCACGTGTCATCATATTGAAAGTTTGAAACTTTACAAAATAAGGTACAAGAGTAAAATAAATAAGAACCTCTAGAGTCCCAAAGACCATCCACTTGGCACCATCTCATTCATGTGGGTATTGTCAATAAGATGTACACAATTAATAGTCAAAAGAACCTCAAATTCCTAAGATCATGTTAACTAGTAGAATCTCATTAACTCTTGAATTATAAGGGGTAATAATCAATATTATAAAACCAAATACCCCTGGTTACATGAGATTTTGATAAGTGTCACAATTATAGAAATGCATAGCTAGAATACAAATGTAAAATTTGATAGCTAATCAAAATTCAATACATGGAAAATGGACATATATTTTAAGGTGATGAGTATGCACTTATGGTGAACAAAAAACTACCACATAACAAAAGGCACCCACCAAAGATGACTAAAAAATTTAAATCAAAATAACAAGCAAAACCAAAATTTGTTGTTGTATTAAATCCACATGAACTGAGCATTCATGTCTTGAGATTTTGGAAATATATAAAAATTTCCAAATGACATCATGTTACTATTGCCATCAATTGACTATGAGTAAACTATGAATTTGAGATATCTAGTTATTAAAAGTCCTAGATTTTAACTAACAAAATATGTGAGTACCTTTAATCAAACTAAGATAACTTTTACATACCTTTACAATATAATAATGGCTTCTTCATCACAAGCCTCTCAAATTTAACCTCATTCCCCATATACCATCACAAAGAGGCCTGAATAGCTAGACATAATATTTGACAAGGGAGCATTTGAATTTCAATTTCCTCATTACTCATCCATTTAGGATGAGGTGCATGATGTAGAGCAATATTCAACACAAGATCAGCTATCTAAAGATGAATAAATATATATTGATGATTTTCTACCAATTAATATGATGGGATTGCATAACATGAAAATAAAATTTGAGGTAATGCTTTGCATAAATTTAATTTTTGATTTATTTATTAATGGTGTTGTTACTTGGGATTGCCTAAACTTTAGACCTCATATAAGCACAATATCATATATTTATGGGGAAACATTCAAGAAGTATTTTCAACTTCCAATGCTTGAGGTGACCTATGATCAGGTTTTGGGCAATGTTTGGTTAGAGAAAAATATAGTTGAGGGGAAACTCAAATAATGGCTCAAGATATGATAAATAATAAATACTCAAGGTGTTATCTCCTCAGTTCCCATAGTCAAGTGTAAGTTAGGAATTCTAATAACAATGGAACTGATGAAAATATTATTTGGTTTTCTTAGCGCCATTTATGTTCATGAGGAATGGGTGCCCTTAGACATTATTTTAACCACTAATAAATTTGTTTCACTTGATGAAGTCAAGTGTGAGGCTGAAGGAACAAATGTTTCAACTTGAACAAAGGCCCTTCAATGAAAATGTTTATATGATGTCCTATGTAGTGCATATAGTCATGGGAATAGTATACAAGACTCATGGGCAAACTTAAGAATCATATAATGAATACATAAAGAATAGGGTCTGTGATGACTACTCCATTTTACATGTTTATAGGTTTAAAGTGAAATCAAAAGAATTTTAGAAGACATTTACCCACAAGTATACAAATCCATTTATGGGCATTAATTACCTAGGATTTCTAATAATATGAGAATAAATATATATAAAATATGGGACTTGTACTATCCTAATTGTACCATAATCAAGATAGAGAGAACTAGGGCACCTCCTCTATATTTGCCTCATTATGTCCCTAATAAGGTGTCAAAGTATGAAATAACATATCAAATATATAATATTGTGGATGAAGATATCAATGCTAAAAACCAAGGGTACTACCATAAAACCCCTCTACGTATTGATCAAATTCATTACTCAGTGAATAAACACCTCGATATAGTTGTAAAAGTCAGAGCCCATTATGGTTTAAAAGAAGCATGATACAAATATTGAGACCCTAGGGATAGATTCAATAAATATCTCAATGATCTCAAGAAAAAATGAGATCATGTTCCCTATGGCCACAAATGTTTGAGCATGAAATCTTCATCAATGATCTAGATGACTATGAGCTTTACACTTGAATAAACAGACATAAAATGCCAATGGTGGTTGTACATAAGATTCAATATGATCCATTTATTCCCATAGAGGAGGAAAATAAAATTTTAGGGGAGGAGAATAGGTCTGTAAGCTATCAATAGCCCCAGTCATGGGCTTAATTATCCCCATAATAATATCATCCTCCTCTCCTTAATAGGAATAAGTTGGCCCATTGGAATAATATGCCACTTAAAGGGAGATGGATACCCAAATCAAGAAAAATATTATTAAGGGACGTTTGAAGCCTTAACTAGTGACTACAATGTAACTCTATACAATAACTACAAATACATCACCTCCTTTAGGTGGGCAAGTATGGATAGTTTATTTGATACCTTTGCCTCCATTAACTATAATTTAATAAGTCTTCTTGAATTTTTGCAGAGTTATTTTTTGATAAGGCCATCCATATTAATAACCCCATCACCTCCAACATATCCACTAGTGGAACCTACAATTTTAGTGCCTCCACCTCCATTTGTTGAAGTCCATTTAGTTTCCATTCCATCCACTTCAGGGTAAGTCCCCATTTCTACTCATCCACCCATTTTTACTTACTAGAAGAAGCACATAACTCCTCTAGTTTATCATAGGATTGCCAAAGTAGAGGAAAGACCTACATATGGTTTATTAATTTGTGGAGATCTTATTTGTGAGGAATCAGAGAAATAATATGAAGAGGTAGTATCACTAGTATATTACACTAGTGATGAGGAATAGGAGGAACTAGAAACTATGAAGGAAGAAGAATAAAGGGTCAAAATTGAGATAATTGAAATAATTGATGATACTAAGTCTAAATAAAAAGATAAATTAGTAGACACATGGTTTTTAGAAGGAGAAGATATACCCCCCCAACATAGGGTGAAAGTTTTTTTACTAAAGAATAAATTCAGTCCCTCAATAAAGTAGTGTCTTATTTCACCTCCTCCCTTATGGTTGTAGATACTAATATTGTTAAGATTTCATCTATTAGAGAAATTATTTCACCATTTATCCATATGATCCATTGAAAAAATATTGTTTAAAAACTAAACCATTATATGACCATGTCAATATTGAGTAAATTGGGCAATAAACTTTTAGTTTTTTTAAATCTTTAATTATTTCAAACACAACTTCAATAACAGCCAAACTCCAAGCCCCTAGAATGAGTGTTCATTTTGAAGACTTGGTGTCTATTTCTATTTTTGATACCTAAGCACCACCTTCACTCTCAAATCCATTTACCCAATTAGGCTTTTCCATTACTTAGTAGAATCAAGTTGATTCTTCCATTATGTCATTCTTAAAAATTTCAAGATAGACAAAACATGTGGTAGAGACTACACCCTAGAGGAAAATCTCAAGATAGAATAGGGCTAGTGAACCACCTCTTTAATAACCTATACAAATAATTAATTTAATGCTTCCACTAGTATCCATTCCAACTTCCACCTTTGTAGAGACTAGTTAGCCTAAGGAACAATGAGAACTCATTGTCCCTTCTTGGGTCAAAGAGTCCCAAGCGAAGAGTAAAAAAAGGATATAATGGGACTAGTCCTCATAGAGTTGCCAAAAATAATTAAAGTATTCAATAACAAAACTATAACTATAAAGATGATGAGGAAAATAAAGTTAATCAATAGGAAAGGGGAGGAAATAATACTAGAGCAAAGGGAGAATTTGTTCCCCTTGTCAAAGAAACAAAAAACGAACCATAATGACCCTGATGAGTATGAAGAGTAATTTTTTGATTTTGTGGACTTGACTAAGGAATCCATCAAAGAGATATGTAGGATCTATGACCAAGCTATGCAAAGGCTTCTACGAAGGAAAATTATTTAGGATCCAAGATAAATAGTATATAATCTTCAAAGTGCAACAAAGAAATTGTATACAATCTTGAACATGATAAAGAATTCAAGGGGTGAGTCCCAACTTCAAAGGGGGAAAGTATTAACCTTCTAAAACTAATTGAAACAAATAGAAAAGAGGCTTAAATTTTCATTATCTTGTGTAATAAATAGTGCTTATAATCATTTAAACTTGATGACCACCCAAAAAATGTATGGTCATTGAATTATATGATTTCCAAAAGAGACAACACCTTTAATTGGCACCATTAAATGAAGGCCTTAATAGCATAGTTTGTGAACTAGGAGAGAGAGGCTGTATATTTTTTGAAGGATATGAGGTTCATATATTTGATTAATTCTATAAGGAAATCGATAAATAGGCCCAATATTCAAGGATTACTCAAAGCAACTACAAAGAGATTCAAGATTGAAGTAGAAGGCGTAATATATAATACTAGTAAAAAGATTTTGAAACTAATTAATTCTACAAAAGATAAGTTAACAAAGGTAGATTCCCTTAGAATTGAATTCATAGCATCATATATTGAGTAAAAATGGATTATATATGAAATCACATGGATGTTTAATCCATACATGCTATATTAAATGTTGCATATGCATTACATGAATAATAAAAGGTTATTGAGAAAGCTGCTATAACACATAGCACATTACCAGCACCACCAATAGACATTCAAGCTTAAGTGCCAATTGACATAATGGTGCATATTCCTTATGGTAAAATTTAAACTAACTCTTTACATGCAAGGCCTCAGGCTACTTCTATAACTACATCCAAGATGTAACCGCCTTCTTCTAATAGTGCCAAGTCAACACCATATATATATATATATATATATATATATATATATATATATATATATATATATATATATATATGGTGTTGACTTGGCACTATTAGAAGAAGGCGGTTACATCTTGGATGTAGTTATAGAAGTAGCTTGAGGCCTTGCATGTAGTTATATATATTCATGTAATTTGGGTTGACTATCTTATGTATATCCTATAGATGATTATTCTACATGAATTATAAGTCTTGGGTTTATAATTAGAAGTGTAAAATTAGACATTGCTTGGAGGATGAGGTGACCCCTCCCCAAACCTATATATATATATTGGTAACCTATCCATTCCAATGAGAGGATTTTTTGAAATTTAGGTAAATAATAAATTATACAAACTATTCTATAAGTTTGTCTTGATGTTTTTGGGACCAACATACCCCATTTTTTGAATTGGGGTCTTGAGAAACCCTCAAAATAAAACATGGAAATTTTATCATGTCAACATCTTTTATAAAATTTGAAGATCATCCACTTTGTTAAGAAATAAGCATATATGGCCTTGATTTTCATTATCTGGACTAACATTTATAATGAAGCTCATTTGACTATAAGTACATGTTTCATGCCATACATCTTGAGAAGCCTGTATTCCAAAACCCTAACAAACCCTCAGTTCAAATTTGAATAAAGGTAAGAACCCAAATTGGTGGGAATAAATTTTATGGACTTAGATATAAAATACATATCTTAGGATTAGTCATGTTTCTTAACATGACTTGACTAATACACTTGACCCCTTCATTATTTCCCCCTTTTTTAAGTTCCTTATGGCCTAACCAAATGTCATTGTGTAGGGTCCTTTTATATTCCCCAACTTACCATAAGATTTTAATGCCAAGGACCTGATATATTCATTAAGACCATCACAACCTTAGTCTTAACACCTTAAGCCTAAGTTTTTATTACCTCCACGGTCCTAACATTAACTTCCTCACACTTTTTAAGATTTTACGGTTGTCACTTTATCATGACATTTGATCAGATAGAGCAAAGATAACTGAGAACTTAAGATTAAAAGGCTTGCATCTTAGATAATCCAATGATTTGCACATATTCACAAGGACTCAATCAAATGGAGTGAAGCATAGTTGAAAAGTCAAAATGATATAGGGAGCCTAAAAGATGGACATGAGGCACCATTACATTTGAGGACTAAAAGAAAGAGGGACCCACTTTGATGTGACAACTAATCAAAAGCAAGTCTCTAGATTATGATCAGTGATTGTCACTTTATCATGCCATTTGATCCAATGAAGTGAATTAACATTGAAACCTTGGCAAACATCACAAAAATTCTAAGTGGAATCCTCGCATTTGACCCTAAAGATTTTAATGAACTTAAAATTTATGTTCATGTGACCATCATTAAAATGTATGAAAAGACTAACTTGATGCCGACACGATCGTCAAAGTTAGGTCCATTAAAATCAAAACTTCACTGGCTTAAACTTGGCATCCACATGACTGTTAATTGACACCCACAAGGATGTATTTGACATCTGTGAGAGCATCAAATTTAAAATGATGAAAATATCGTGCTTAGTGTTCAAATAACACCCCTAAACCTATTTTTACTCTAAAGTAACTCATTAAGATAAGGGAAATGCTCAAAATATGCCCAGAATAGAAGGCCTCAATCTATAGAACACAAATATATGCAATAAATATACTTAGCCTAAGTCTATGCTTTAAGGATCCACATGGAAATTTTCATAATGGACCTTAAATCATAGACTTATCCTATGTAAAATTCATTTCATGTTGAGCCTATTTTGAAGCATGATTTGTGACACATGGCATAAATATTTTAGCCTAATGTATTTCATTATGTTTTCTAAACACAACACATGCATTATCCTAGAGTGCTTATACCTTAACCTCCTTTTGAATCATGACTTAGATTTAAATTCCTTAAATTAAGGTTTTTCCCATGCCTAGTAAACATGAAGCAAACTTTAGCCTAAGAGATGTAAGCCTAAGTCTTGACTTATAAGATTGTACTAGCTTAACGTTCATGCATATTTGTAAATCAATTGTTCATGCTTTGTCCTTAGATTTGATCCAATGGTGTGAAGGTCCTTAGATACTTTTCAACAAAACCCTGAGAACCAATGGGCCCATCATATGGCTAATAATCATTTGATGGAGGACTGACATAAGATTTAGAACATGGGGAAGATGCAATAAGCATGCCAAGTGTCATGACCACAAGGCTTAAGACCTAGGAACCAATTAAAAGATAATGGCCTATAGTGTACTAACTTAATGTTTGTGCATATTTGTAGATAAATGGTCCATGTTTTGTCATTGGATTTGATCCAACAGTGTGAAGGTCCTCAAAGACTTTTCAACAAAACCCTAAGAACCCATGGGCCCACTGCGTGGCTAATAGTTATTTGATAGAGTACTGACATAAGATTTGTAATATGTGTAATATGCGTAATCATGCCAAGTGTCACGATCAAAAGGCTTAAAACCCATGAACTAATTAAAAGATAAGGGCCTAGATTGTGCTCAATGGTCTACGCTTTATCCAAGATTTTGATCCTATAGAGCAAAATGAAGGAGGTTATTTTTTAAATACCAATGACCAGTGTTCAAATGACATTTATGAAAAATGTCATGAAAGATCTAGACCAATTCCACATAAGCTCCATACAAGCAGAAAAGGACAAAACTAAAGATTTTATGGGCTCAAAAACATAAAGGTATAAAATCAGAGCTCCAAATCAAATCTAGAACATGTATAAGCAAAAGCCTAGATATCTTCCACCATTAAGGATTCAAAACCCTGAAACATATATAAAGGTGACCCAAATGGCTGCAATTTGCTATAATTCAATCTAAAGATAGCTTAATTATGTTTCTGAGCATGAGAGAGCTTTCACAAATATTGTCTGCAATTTGGTGTGAATAATTAGCAATAAATAAAGACCATGGCAGCTAGCAGACATCTATTGAAGGAAGAAGTGGAGATTTATTTGATGATAAATAGTGATTTTTGGGTATTAAAGGATATATAATTGGACCTCATAGTGCTAAACATCCATGATATCAAGAATTGGTTGGATCTTTTCTTTATGATAGAAGAATTGTAGCCCATCTGAAAGGAAGAGCATAGAAATTCCACCACCAACAGATGACATAGTGACCTGGTTATAATATAGATGGTTGACCTCCACCATGACATGGTAAAACTAGAGGTATTATACTTCATTTATATCCTTTCCCCCATTTTTATTGATTGTAGGATTGATGGTGAATGGATTATTAGGGAGGGTAACTCAAAAGAGGTAGCATACATTTCCCCTGTTACTTTTGAAAATTACTATAAGCTCTCTCTTCCTCATGTGGAACTTCCAAAAATGAGATAATTGACCAATAACCATGACTTGGAATCCATCCTAAGACCCTAACTCCATCAAGGGCCTCACATCCTTAAAACCCTTGATGGAAAAATACCTATCATCTAGTTCAGAGAGGGTATTAGGCTAATTATGACCTTATTGAATAGATATTTTGGTGCCCCTTTGACCACTTATGTAAACAAGGTTTGGGTCTCATATGTGCACTTCTTAGTGGAATAAAAACTTACCTCTCTAATCAAATATTTGATCAGCATCTTCCTTGTCAAGTAATTCATCATTGTCAATAAAAAGATGTTCAAACAACTCTACATGATGTCTTACCTACTTGATGCCCTTCTCACTTCAATCACCTTACTTGGCATTAAAAATTGGCCCCTAGAGGGTAGGACCACTAGCTCACACCACTAATACAATATGCACATCTTCAAGTACAAGAATCACATGCAGTTTATCTGTGACTACATTTTCCCAACAATATTTGAAGCCATCACAGGTGTTCCAATGCCTAGGTTCCACCCCCTCATAAAGATATATGTTGAAATTCTAGGGGATGTATGGTATTATCTTGATTTCACAATCATTAATATAGAGGGAATCATGTCCCAACCCTACAAACTACTAGTTTGTGTCTCAAAAAAGCCTGCTAAGTAGGAGATTGCCTCCCAGCTCACCTTGTCATTGACAAGGTTTATAAGGAAAAGAGGAAGGTTATGATTCACCCTTTCCCCTTGGACATTGGGAAAATCCTAATTAAATATCGGATACAAGTGTAAGTTATGGTCACACAAGAATTCATTTGGATTTTAGCTAGATGAATTCAAAATGTGGGATCTAAAGAACAAGGTGGGGGAACATCTAAAGTACAAGAAGCTCAAGTTTGAGTATGTGTACCAATGAGGAAGTTTTGGCTAGTATCTAAGTCCATAACATCAAGTTAGATCATATATTGGTCAGGGATAATAAGCCATCTAGTGAAGCTTATCAAATGCACCCCTTGTAGTATCACCTACTACATAGTCCATCTAGGAAAAATCATGAACAACCTTAGGTAGAGAAACCATAACAACCCCAATAATAGGTTGAGCCAATTTAAGATGATCAAGGAAAAGAAAAGGAGAAGGATGGAGAAGTAAGATTAGAAGAAAGACTTGGAAAATAACCCTTACCTTCAACCATGTAACAAAGACCACCTTCTCTAATCCAGTACATTGACATCATAGCCTTAGAGCTAGAAGAGACACTTGATGGTGCTCTCAAGGAACTTGTAGAGTCTTATGGCTCAAGAGTAGATGAGGACCCTTTAGTGGAGCCCAAAGAAGGTACATAAAAGGATCTTGTTATAGTGGCCTCCCATGAAAAGAGGAAGGTAGAATTGGCCTTGGTCCTAGTAAAACCAAGGAAGAAACCTAGATTGACCTTCACTCATCCCACTAATGAATTCAATCTCTTTAGTGATGAATTTATAATCCATGTACTAGTCATTCCTGACTAGTTCATCTATGGAAAGTTACAAAATATCCCATCTCTCTCCCCCTCATAGTTCATGACAAGGGTTGGTATGGATGTGCATGATGACATTAAATTTTGAATAAAGGCTTTAATGAAGGAGAAAGAAGAGAGGAGAATCATGGTCTCCCAAGGCTCAAGAAGTAATAAGATGTATGCTCTAAGAATATTTACTATCTCAAGAGTGGAGTTTCGAAAACCTCCCCAGTTCAAGGAACTAGTTACCACAGTTCATTTCAATCTTGAGACAACAAGCTTAAAGAGAATAAAAATCAGGACAACCATGGTTGGGATAGAATAATTCACCTTTCAAAAAGTGGAACATTTTATAGGTTTGACCCCTATTGTAGGACATTAGCTTGGTGAGGTTTCAATACATGAAGAAGATGTGGAAAGCTTGATAGAAACACAATCAGAACAAGCCAAGGCTATAATCTAGGGTCTAAATCAAAGGATCCAAAATTTGGAAAGGTAGAAGATCCAAATTTTGGAAAGGTAGAAGGATAAATTTTAAACTCAGGCAATCCTATCGATACCAAATTCATTGATCAAGATGCTTGATGAGTTATTCTATGACATGTTTGTGGCATTAAAATCAATGAAGATGAGGTAAAGTGCACTAGAATACCAAGATACATTAGCCAAAGACTTGGTCGCCTAATGGTAGGCCTCAAAGGATAAGATTGCTTAGCTCCTCAACATTAAAGTAAAGAATTAGATCCCAAAATTTAGAACCATAAGTATGGGACACCTAAGCACAATCTTATGGATTTTATTGATAAGGTTTAGAGATTGAGTACCTCACACACTAAGGTAATGAGGCTTTTAAAACATGACAAAGGGCTCATTAGTATAATTGAGCAACTTTTTGGGACCATGCTTATCAATCCTATACAACCTACTAACCTTGGCCTCATTAGTGATGAATATTTCAAGCATAGGGCCAATTTGGTGACTCAAGAAATGTAAGGGAAAATCAAAGGCTAGTCTAGATAAGATAACATCAAGATCTTGGATATGATATTCAATGTAGGTGAAAGGATCAACAAAGTTAGAAGCATCAAGGAAGCCTTAGCTAGAAATGACAATGAATTTGATGAGCTAGTAGACCAAGAGGATGAATATATCATGAAACCCATTGTGGATCTTGAATTGGTTGATGAACAATATGAGAGGGCCATGAGCATCCTCCAAAAACAAATAGAGCCCCCACCAAAAAATTAGCATAATATTCTATTCTAATAGAAATTAGGTAACATTTTATAATATAATATTCCATTATAAAGGCATATGCTAGTTTTTTAGCATATTTGCCTCTAGGTCAGTATGATTTGAAGAGGCACGTGTATTATAGAGCTTGTAAGGATAGCTATCCTTGCCTTTGTACACCTATATTTTGTAATTAACTGGTATACTACCTCTTCATCCGATAAAATCATGTATCACCATTGTAAAAAGGAGGGATATTTTTTATCAACTTTGTATACTTGAAGAAATTAATAGAATCAAAGAGTTCTGAAAGGATTGTCCATTTTTGTTATGTTAATTGTTAATGTAACTTTTCTCTCAATTGTTAGTAGAGGTATTAAATTTGAATAGTGTCTTTGAATTATAAATAGAATTATTTAATCATAGGGTTTTTTATTTGTGCTTATGCTAAATTAGCTAAAATATCTTAGGTTATGCTTTATTTCATTTTGCTATGTATTCAATGTGCAATGGCTATTTGATTATAGTGGTAAAGCCCTAAAGTAGACTTGGTTATTACTTGTGTATCTTAAATGTTTTACTATGAAATTTAACTGATATATAGTGATATTTAAGCTTAGGTTATGTTGCATTATATATTTTTTAAATGTGTATTCAATTACCATTAATACTTTGTCATAATTTTTAGGACTAAAATTGGCAATCACTTATTTCTTTTTTGCTCTACCCTTCTCTTTGCTCGTTTTTACACCATGATCACTTTAGTTTAAGCCACATTATAAATATTCATTTAGATTAGTCTATATCTTAAGTTAGGAACATAATTCACTAATTATCAACAAGGATTGATGAAGAATGGGCCAAGGTGGCTCCCAAACACCAAAATTATATAAATATTATGGAACAATATCTTACTCTACTGCTATTTCACCACGGACAACCATATTGTCAAAACCTATAACTCATGCTCTGAATTTTATACATTTTAAAATGATAAGTGTTCTTTAAACACTAAGGTAACCTATGGTATACTTAGAATCATTAACAAGATAGCTCCCACTGGCGCTAGGAGGGCTAATTCTTCAAACCTTGGGTGATCTTAGTTTGTTTTACCTAAATATCCCTATATCTTTATGTTTGGAGTAGATTCATTACTTAAAATATATAAAGATCATTGATATTTGTTTTTTGAAACACAAATTTGTGCTTCCTTCAATGTTCTTTGAGAATAGGTACTTGTTTATGGAAACTTTGGATTTAAACTTGAAAATTTGTAGTATTTAAGGTTAGAACGTTTCATTTTGATCAAAGGTGGGAATATCTTTCATATATCTAAGCTCCTTTAAGTCTTAGACTTGTAAAGATAGACCATATTCACATATTTGGATGCATCTTTGAGCTAATTCATTCTAAGATGAATGTCTTTTGCAATTCTTCATGCCACCTTTACAAAATAAGCTCAATGTGCAGGTCTAACTCTTGTTCTTTATAGAAGTTAGCTTGAAACATCATATTTTAGGTAGGATATTTGAATTTAAAGCTATAATTACTTAATATTAGAACAAGATCACACTCATTAACCATAAAGCCTTTGCTTGAGCTTAGGATACACAAAAAATCTAGACATGATAAAGGTACACGTAGGAGATCTAAATCTCTTCCAAATTCAAGGTACCTATGTCTTCAACCATTATCTAGGTATGGAATGGTCAGAGGATTCCTCAATTATCATGCAAAGGGTGGTTCATGATCTTCCAAGGAACCCCAAGAAATATCTACCTACATTTAGTCCAATAGGTGTAGTAATTGTGTAGGAACATATAAAATCCTTTAAGGTTTATTTAAGATTGCTTAATGTTGTGCATGAAGATGTGGCATGTAGGTTGTTTCCATTTACTTTTAAATATGTCACTTATGAATGGTTCCTAAATTTTCCTAACAATTATATCATAAGTTAGAATGATTTCAATAATGTTTTTATTGATCAATTTGGCAAAATTATTAGTCCTTATATTATTTACCACTAATTTGCTACTATTAGAAGGGATGACAATGAGCTCATTAGGTCCTTCAATGATAGATTTCAAAAGATGTATAACAAGACCATGGAACCCTACAAACCTAATTATGTCCTAGCCTTAGAGGTCTAAAAATATGGAGTAGATCTTATGACCTCTATGTTCCTAAAAAGGTCTATCCCAATTATAGCTTCATTATCCCAAGCCTATTTTGAATCATTAATCATTAATAATCAAATATATCCCTAGGGATAAATGGATTATTTAGTCCCAAATGTGAACCCACACCTACTTGTGATGAACTTGTTCCCCAAAAATAACCAAAATCTCCCAGCCTTAAACCAACTCCCAAATCTGACCCAGTTGCCATTAAGTCATGTAGCTCCAAATCAAAGTCTAGGACTCTTGACTCATCCCACCAGTGGCTACAACCCAAGTGATCAAAGAGATTTAATACCATCTGCTAATAATAACTAGGTATATAGTTATAAAACTCCCAAAAATGAGAATGAATCCATCTTGAAAATGGTTCAAAAATTAAGCATTGATTTCCTTTAGTTGCAAAAACAAGTGGAAAATACTTGAGAACACTCTAGTAGGAATTTCTCATTTCAAAGGTTTAATAGACCAAATAATAGATTTAAAATTGATTTTTTTTATAATATTAAGGCTAATTAACCATCTTCTAGTAACAAGAATATGGACATTAGTCTTATTGACATTGCATTATTGGACTATTGTAAGGTGCATTACACTACCAAGCATGGGGAAATTGACTGTATAAAATTATAAAAAGCCTTTGAGGCCTTCCAATAAGATCTAGACACATTTGAAGTGGTCCCCAAAAAATGAAGTGGTGAAATTACCTCTAGATCTAAGTAATCTAATCAAGCCTTCATGGTGGACACCTTTGATTTTCCCTTTCAAGAGAAAAATGAACCTGATGAGGTCCTTGAGGAGATCCAAGCCTTTTAGTAGTTCTTGAAGAAGACCTATCCCTTGAGGAATAGATAATAGAGGCAGCCCTTGACTACCTCAAAACCTCCAAACAAATTTATAACTCCCCCTAACACCTCTTCAAGCAACAATCTAGAGCCACCAAAAGGGAGTAATTCTAAACCCAATGTTGAGATTCCTAGTTCTTCTAAGAAAATTGGTTATAACATAGTTGAGGACATGAAGAATATAAAGTCTAATATAACATTGAATTAACTCACACAAATTATAGATCAAATGGATCTCCTATTATAATCCTTTTCAAGAAAGCATATTCCCTTTAAGACTGATCATGCCAATGTAATAGTTCATAAAGCCAAAGTTGAGTCTCCTCATTTCTTTCTCACTATCAAGATGTTTGGTAAGAACTTGCATAATTAATTATTAGATTCAAGAGAATATACTAACATCATACCTACAAGAATATTCAAGCAAATTAGTTTAACACTTATAAATTCTGATAGGGTTGTCACCCAGTTAGACAAATATAGGGTTAAAGTTGTAGGAGAATTATTAAATGTTCATATGCAACTAGCTTATGATCCTAGGGTGAAACAATTCATTTATATTTAGGTGGTTAAAATACTTGATGTTTATGTAATCTTATATATCAAGGATTGGACTAAGGCTTTGAATGGTTACCTATCTACAGATTATTCACATCTGTGGTTACCTTGGAAAGGTGTCTCCAATTAGATCAAAGTTGAGAGAGAACTAAGAATGAAGCATATGATAATTGAATACAATGTTTTGAATGAGAGGGTCAACATAATAGACTCAAACTTGGGGGTTTTCACCCTAGAGGATGGCAAAGTATGTGATACCAAGGATGCTTATGTTGTTCCTAGATTGTGGAAATTGTACTTTGGTGATGCTAGGTGTAATGTTGGATTAGGTGTTGGTATTATTTTAACAGACCCCTCCAACAAAAGGTACCATGATTCTTATAGACTCCAATTCCCTTGTACTAACAATCTCATTAAATATGAATCCCTTATCCTTAGTTTACAATTTTCTATAAAAAATAAGGTCAAAGAACTACTAGTTTATGGGGATTCAGAATTAGTGGTTAACTAGGTTATAAGCAAATACTAATGTAAACTTTCATATTTGAAAAGGTATAAATTTAGAGTTTGGGATCTAATTTAATCCTTTGATGCTTTTGGCATCACTTCCATCCCCAGGGAATAAAATCAAGTAGTTGATCAATTCACATCTGTTGCAGCTAACCTCATGCCCAATCATGATTCCCCTAATTTTATCATTGAACTGATCCCTTTTCCTTCAGTACTAGACAATATCAACCACTTCCAAGTATTCAATGATGATCAATAGATATTGGATTTCATGACTAATTTTGGAGAATTTGAGGCTCATATCATTGATGAAGCTAAAGGAAGTACATCTAGGGAAGATAAATTTAAAGGTAAAGTCATTCAGATGAGTGACAAAAAGATCCTAAATTGAATGACTGCTTTAGAAAGACTATTTGATAAATAAAAAGTTGCTTAGGACTATAAGGTTCTCAAGGTAAATGGAAAGGACTATAATGATATTAATCTAGGCCTTCATGATCAGCCTCAACTGGTAAATGTTGGGAAGGCTTGCATAAATGTTGAAAACAAGAAAGCTAAAGAACTTCTTGCCCAATACAAGGATGGCATAGCATGGTCTTATGATGACCTAAAAATCTTTGATCCAAGGGTCATCACACATAATATACCCCTTAAAAAGTGTTGTAAAACCTTTAGGCATAAACAAAAGCCCATGAACCTGATCCTATAACCCATGATCTTCTAGAAAGTCAAGAGAGTTTTAGATGTTAGGACAGCCTTTCCCATCAGGCACTCTACCTAGGTGGCCAATTTGGTTCCATTCAGGAAGAAGAATGGTGAGATTAGGCTTCGTATAGACTTCATAAATTTGAACAAAGTATTAAAGAAGGACAATTACCCCTTTCCTTCCCTAGACTAAGTAATTCAAGTTGTTTCAAGATCAGCTATGATGTCCTTTATTGATGGATTTTTAGGTTACAACCAAGTATTGGCTGATAGAGAGAATAGGATGAAAACAACCTTCACTACAAAATTGGGAACCTTTGCTTATAAAAAAATGCCCTTTAGACTCATCAATGTAGGGGCCACATTCCAAAGAGCTATGGACCATGCCTTTTATGGTCTTATTGGTAAGTGCATTATCATATATATGAAGGATCTAACAATTTTTTTCTAAATATAGGGAAGATCACTTCATGCATTTATAGCAAGTTTTTGAAAGATGTAGAAGGTATGGCATTTATTTGAACCCTAGGAATAGTATCTTTTGTGTGACTGATGGGAAATTATTGGGTCATGTCATAATTGAGGATGGGATCTCTATAGATCCTAAAAGTTTGAAATCCATATCTAGAATAGAACCTCCAAATAGTAAAAAAGAGCTAAAGTCATTTTTTGGCAAGATTAATTTTGTAAGAAAGTTCATTTTTAGTTTTGTAGAAATAGTCAAACCATTGAATGACATGCTAAAGAAGGATGCCAAAGTCACATGGAAAAAATATTTTAGAAAAGCATTCAATGATATCAAGGAGGCTATCAGTCAAGCTCCAACACTTATAAGTCCTAACTTTTCAAGGGACTTATACCTCTATTTCCTTACATCTAACCACACTATGGTTGCAGTGTTAACTCAAAAAATTGAACTATGTGACCACCCAATTGCTTTTATGAGTACTAATTTCAAGAATGTTGAGCTAAATTATTCATTGATTGATAAAAATGCATATGTATTATTCAAGGTAGTTAATAATTTTAGGAATTGCATCCTTAGAAATAAGGTGCATGCCATCTTACCTGACCTTGCTACCAAACTTATGTTAAGTCAAAATGAATTGGGAGAATTTAGAGGTAAGTGGGTTTTAATCTTACAAGAGTATGACCTAGAGATGAAAACAAAAAAATTGGTAAGGTGCCAAGGTTTGATTCAAATGATTGATAATACTAACCCTAGACTAAGTATTATGTAGGTGGATTAACAAAACTTTCAAGCTAGTGAGTGGTATAACCCAATCATACATTTTTTAATCAATGGTACTTGTCTTGCAGGTCTATCTAGGGAGAAAAAGAGGGCCTTACGGCTAAAGGTATCCCACTACTTGATCAAGAATGGAGTCTTGTATAGAAGGAACTTTGAGGGAATCTACTTGAGATGTGTTTCACAAGAAGAAGCCACCCAAATCATGAGTACCTTTCATGAGAAGCTAGGTAGTGGACATCCATCTGGGAAAACCATAGCCCAAAAAATTCTTAGGGCTGGCTATTATTGGCTAGCTATTTTTAAAGATGCTCACAAACATGTGAGGGAATGTCATTCATGCCAAATTTTTAGCACCAAGGAGCCAAAAGCATCAATGCCTCTATAGCCAGTCATGATTGACAAACTTTTTGCTAAATGGGGGTTGGAATTTGTTGGCATAATCAACCCCAACTCATTTTAAGGTCACAAATATGTCCTTACCACTATAGACTATTGGATAAGGTGGACGAAAGCTACAACCACTAAGCAATTCAGAACGAAGGAAGTGATCAACTTCTTAGAAGAAAACATATGTACCAAGTTTGGGACTATAGTATCTCTAGTATGTGATAATGGATCTACCTTCATATCCATAGAGATGATTGAATGGGCTTATGATAATGACATCATTCTCAAGTTTACATCCAGCCATTATCCACAAGGAAATGGAGTCTTTGAGTCAACAAATAAGAACCTAATGAAGGAAATCAAGAAGTCTATTGAAGGCAAACCTAGAACTTGGCACAAGCTCCTTAAATTTTCACTTTGGGTTGATAAGATAAGGATCAAGAAAGCCTTAAGAGCCTCACCATTCCTATTGGTGTATGGATAGGAACCCATATTTCCTATCACTCTCAAATTTCCCGCATATAGATTTATGCAAGAATACATGAAAGAGAGCCAAGAGTTGGCCTATTCTATATTATTGGATATAATTCATATGGAATATGCAAGGGAGAAAGCCTTTACCAAATTTAATAGACATCAAACCATAGTCAAGAGATGGTTTGATAAAAGATCCAAAATCAAAGTGTTTAAACAAGGAGACTTGGTTCTTCTTTAGGACAAGGCATCTGAGCCTAAGGGTAAACATGGAAAATTCACACCCTTGTGGATTGTCCCATATCAAATTATGGAAACATTGGGCAACAACACTTTTAAACTCAAGGACTTACAAGGAGCAAATTTTGTACTTCCCACCAATTAGCAGTATCTCAAGCGTTATTTCTCTATTGCTCCTCTTGGGGTCTTCATGGAGTAAAGTGTAAGATGATTAGATTAGTGTAGATAGGCTATTTATTTTATTTCCATGTTATTTCCTTCTTGTCCCTTGGCTTTACATAATAGTGCACATATTTGCTTTTTTCCTTTATTTTTTCCTTTCTTTCTATTGTGTGTTTCTTTCATGTTGCTTGGTTCTTTGATCCCAATAAGTCCCTAGTGACAATATTGAGCTTAGAAATTATGAATTTTGATTAAAATATTCCCCCCAATTCATAAATGAAGGTATGAATCCCATACATGGCTCTAAACTATAAAACATGATGTTATATCTTAGAGAATCTAATAAAGACCAATGGAAAGGCTAATCATTTCATTAGACCTTAACCATTATCTTAACCTCAAACTAATTTAAAGAAGACTTACACTTGGGGGATGGAGACTCAAATTATCATGATATACCCCAAACTATCACTTAATTAACATCCTTTCCTAGGATAAGAGTTGCAAGCATAGAATATTTTCCAAAGTTTAAATACTTGAACAAATATTAAAACTTGGTTATCCTAGTTCCCAACCTTGCTGAAAGCATAAAGGTCTAAAAAAATACAAAAATAGGATACAATGAAAAATATAAAGCTTTCAAGTAAAGGTGATTCTGGCAATATCCATCAAATCTATGGGTACCTAACTAGTAGTGGAGCAAGGCTATGAGTGGAACTAAAGGCATCTTTATTGGGGTTATGGACACCTAGTTGGTAGCAGAGCAATGCCTAAGCCTTCCCTAAGTTAAAACATAGTTCATTATTAACATTTCAATATACTATAAGTCAATGTAAATGATTAAAGACATGAAACTAGAAGCTATTTCTTAAATCCCATGGTAAATAGTAAGTGAAATCAAAGCACACATAGTTTGAGTATGTCCCAATATTTGACCTTAAGTCTACAAGTGCAAGGCTTATTTCAACCATAATTTGATTCAGATGGTATTTTTGATCAAGTGAAGTAGATGACCTAATCATTTGTCTAAACATAGAGTCTATAGGTTCTAACATATTGTTATGTTTCCCCCATGAGTCATCATTCTTTGGGACCAACATACCCCATATTTTAAATTGGGACCCTTGAGAAACCTTCAGAATAAAACATGGAATTTCACTATGTCAAGGTCTTTTATTGAATTTGAAGATCATCCACTTTGTTAATAAATAAGCATATATGGTATTTATTTGTGTTATTTATACTAAAATTATTAATGGAATTCATTTGAGTATAAGTGTAGGTTCCATGGCATGCATTCCTAAGAAGCCTACATTCCAAAACCCTAACAAACCCTCAGTTTAAATTTGAATAAAGGCAGGAACCCAAATTGGTGGGAATAATTTTTATGGATTTAGATATAAAATACATATCTTAGGATTAATCACATTTCTTAACATGACTTGACTAAAAAACTTGACCCCCTTCATTATTTTCCCCTTTTTAAAATTCCTTATGGCCTAACCAAATGTCATTATGCAGGGTCCTTTTATATTTTCCAACTTAGCCTAAGACTTTAATACTAAGGCCCTGATGTATTCATTAATACCATGATGACCTTATTATTAACACCTTAAACCTAAGTTTTTATTACCTCCATAGTCTTAACATTAACTTCCTCATAGTTTGTAAAATCCTACAATTGTCATTTTATCATATCATTTGATCAGACGAAGCAAAGATAACTGAGAACTTCAGCTTAAAAGGCCTACATATTGGATAATTTGATGATATATTCTTACTCATAAGGAATAAATTAGGTGAATCGAAGCATAGTTGAAAATTCAAAAGGATACATGGAGCCTAAAAGATGGACATACGACACCATTACATTTGACTAAAAAGAAGAGGGACACACTTTGACATGATAGCCAATCAAAATCAAGTCTCTGAATTATGATCAATAGTTATTGATTTATCATGGAATTTGATATGATGAAGTTAATTAACACCAAAACCTTTGGAATCCTGGTGTAACCCTCACCTTGTTTACACCTCAGGTGACAACATCTCCAAATTGCAACTTTCCCTGTTCTTGACTGGGCCTAATAGATCTTCATACTACTATGTTTCACTATATTTCTTACATTTGATTCTTGAAAGGTGTTAAAATAATAATTATAGGTTTTATAAACATCTATAGGACTTATTAAAACCATTGGATAACATCTTCTATGTATGTAATCCTTTCTCCTTCACAAAATGAGTAAACAGGGTTTTACTTACAGTCTCTTTCAGAAAATACAGTCCTCTATATCTTTTCATGGACAGAATTTTAAGACCTAAAACATTTGAATCACGTAAATAACCTTATTACCCAACTATCTATTAAATTTCAAGTCATTCTAAGCATTATTTTTAAAGTTATGTGCTCTTTAGTACCCGAGAACAAGTTTTTCTGAGTTGTCTCAGAACTGCAGGTCTATATTTTGACCATATCTTTTTCCACATTGCTCCATTAAATATAAAACAACTTTCATTGGATTAATAACTCCAAGGTTCATCTACAAACAAAATTTCAAAAGTTTTTATTGGGTAAATCTCAAGATATTCTCATTCTTCCAACTGTGCCTAGTTTTCTGTCCACACAGGCCGAGAGCTTACAAAAGTCCATAAGTCAACTTCCAATGACTGTTTTTGACATATTACAATTGGAACATGATTTAAACGACCTCATACTATGTTTCCAATTATTCATTAGGCTTACAACATGAACCAACAGTTAAGTCTTCTTCAATTTTTGAAGGGAAAGCATTCACTACTGGAGGGTGCGTACGTTATAGTGATGAAACAAATTACAGCCAGAAATAGAACAATAGATTACCCTCTATATAGAGACACCAAATGACTTCATACATGTGTATCTCTAAAACATGCACCAGTCACATTCTTATGGTTGGTGAATTTCCTCCATAAATCCTTCAATCTCCTTTTGAGAGTTGATCCACATCTCAAAATAAAATCTAAGCGGCTTTCTGAGCTAAGTGTATAGACAATTTGGAATTGTATCCACCTGAGAATAAAAAGAATGATAAAATGGATTATTAACAATATTTTTACCTCGTTGATGGCTTCAAATTCTTGTACAAATTATTGATGCCAGCCAATAGCCTCAATTGGCTTCCTTCATTAATAAACCATAATATTTTTATTTACATAATACATGCCGAATGGCCTTCGTGACTCCTCTCCCTAAAGGAGATCTTCCCTCTCTATCTCTCCTCTTGAATTATTCCTTCTTTTTTTTTCTTTTATGCTTAAATCAAGGTCTTCAATCTTAAAATAGTGTTGACCTTATCTCCTTAAATCTTGCCTTATCCTATAAAGGTTCAACTACTCATCTAAAAAAGGGAATTCTTCAACTATGCTTGACTCCATGCCATCCTTGGATGATTACAACAATAATAGGATTATTTAAATCCTTTGACAACTAATAAATCCATACAAAACATATTTAGGCCTTATTTCTCCTCCACATGACAAGTATGAATATTTGAAAATATAACTTGGAGGGAAACTTATATAATTTCTTAGGCTAATGCTTATCGAAGACTTATTCAACTAGTCCTTGCTAGATGCTCCTGCATCATACTCTCCCTGTAGAAAGAATTTGAACCTTAGTTCAAATGAAATGCTTCCTCCATGCATTGGTCTTCACTATATGCTTGGATCCCAAGGTCTTGTTGTGAATGCCAATGTTGGTGTTTGTCTTTGATAGTCTTTGTCTTTCATCTTCTTGCTTTTCTTCCTTTTCTGGTATGTTCTTCTCCTCATCTCCTTTTCAGCTATTATGTCCCATCTCCATGCTTCATTCTCATACATGTCTTCAAGATCTTCTTGATCTTTTTGGTTCAAAAATTTGTCCATTGAACTATGGACTTCATTCATCTCCACAACTTTAACACCTGCATTCAAAACATCAAAGGCAATGTTAGAAGTAAAAACTTGAGACCATAAAGTCTCTTGGCTGCCTCCACTCTTCTGCTCTTTGGCCAAAACTACCTTTGCCTCTTTAGTGTGCTCTTTTCTTGCTTCACTCTCACCAATGGTGTTCTCATCATGGTTTGTGCCTGTATGTAGCTCTCTTGAAGAACTAAAGAGCTCTTCCAACATTCTCATTTCTTCCTTTAGTGAGCTCTCATCTATCTCCCTATTCACTTCATCAAACTTGGGCTTATCAATCTAAAGGATTGCTTGTCCTTTACTTGTCGTGTACCTCATTTCATTATTTCTTGGCTTGTTTTCATACAGATCAAATCCTTCATTAATATACTCATCAAAAACAATTGGAACAATATTAACTTGTGTCTGCTTGAAGCCATCTTGTTTGTTCTTTGTTTTCAATGAGGCATTGCTTTGCTGCATACTCTCCCCTTTCCTCATCATCCATCCATTTGGAACTCTCTCCTTGCTGAATATTAGTCCTCATAGACAATTTCCATACCTCATTTCTCATGAAAGGATCATTAAATGATTCAAACACATCATCATAACAATTTGTTTACCTTTTACCCCTTTGGTATACCTCTCAAGCGTCCTATCTTCATGGAATGCCTCTTCCATACTCACCATCTCACCTTCATTATCTTGGTTGCTTGAATCACCTTCAATCCTCTTCCATTGACTTCTTGGTGTTTTTGCCTCAACACTCACATCTTCTTCACTTTTTACCTTCTTAGGAACCCACATTTGATTCTTTCTCTTATCAATTGACTTCACAAGCCATTTAGGCATCCTGTAACCATGCTCTTGTGACAATAATGAAAAACCAACTTTGTTTGTCCTTTTATTTTCTTGCACACCTACATTCATATTAGGAATATGAGAAAAATCAATCTTATAAGGTAAACTTGCCTGCTTGCTTACTTGTTGCTTGCTTGTGTGCTTCACCATCCACTTAGGCACTATGTATCCATGATTGACTACTTTGTGTGAGGACTTCATCTTCCTCTTGCCTCTTCTAACCTATGTATTAACATCTTCATGCTCACAATAACAATCAAAATCAGGTCTTAACACTTCATTTACCTCTTTGATAGCTTGATCCATGGAGCAATCTTTCTCTTCCTTTGTGCTTTGTTGTTCTCTTGCCTCTTCTTGATATTCCATGGCATCATGGAATTCATCTTCATCTTCTATCTCTTCTCTTGCTTGTATGGAGTCCTTAACACCTTCCTCATGCATTAAACAATGTACTCCTTCTTCCTTATCAACAATAGCAAACTTTTTCTTTTCTCTTACACATTCACTTGTGCACTTGGTGTCTTCTCTTACACCAATCTCTTCAGTATTCAAGGCCTTTCTCTAGACCTTCTGCACAAAGCTGCTCATACCTGCAATTACCCATTCAAAGACAACATTAGATGTAAAAACAAGAGACCACAAGGTCCCTATGAGTGTTCTCTTCATCAATACTCTCATCTTCTCAAGTGTTCTTCTTGACACTTTATCTTTTCTTTCTTCTTTTCTCTTGTTCTCCACAATGAGAACCTTCTTCACAACTTCTTCCTATTGCTCATTTAGTAGCCTACTCACACTCTTGCCTTTATGGGCTTCACTTTTCATGGCAATCTTCTTTTTCCTTTTTCTCCTCTTCACTAGGAGATCAATTAGCCATTTCAACCTTTTCCTCATTGGCCATACCCATGCTTTCATATTCAACTGCATCCAAGACTCATATTCATCTTTAATCTTAGCTAACTCTCTCTTCAAACTAGCAATCTCTTTATAAATTTCAATAATGGTCATACCTTTCTTCTTTTGGATGCTTGTTTTCTTCTTGGTACTCTCATGTACCTTGCTACTCTGCTCTTTTCTCAGCAATATTTCCATTTCTAATATCTTCACCCAAGTCTTTTCCACCTTGGTCTTTTGGTCACTTTAGGTCTTCACCTAGGTCTTTTTCACCCTAGTCTTTTTGTCCCTCATAATGGATTTATTGAGCTTCACACTGAGTCAATGGTCTGCAATATGACACTACTTTTAACCAAATATCAATAATTTCTCAAATCCAAGCTTACCTTGCTTTGGATCTTCCTCTTGAGCATTCACTTGCTCCCTTATGTTTGATTTTTCCAAGCTTCTCTTCTCTATTGTCAAGTCTCAATGGATTTAAGACTTCCTTTTCACCTGTTTTCTTCTCAAACACAATAAACTCAAATCAAATATCAAAGGTTACTCATACCTTTCCTCAAAAGGGTCTTCGAGTGCTTTGTCATGTTGATCCTTTTGCCAAATCCTGTAACAACTCTTTATTGATGAAACATCATTAACAAATGCAATAATTCCAAAGATCTCTTTGGCTCTGATACCAAAATTTGTGTAACCCTCACCTTGTCTACACCTCAGGTGACAACATCTTCTCCAAATTGCAACTTTCCCTGTTCTTGACTATGCCTAATAGATCTTCATAATACCCTGTTTCACTATAGTTCTTACATTTGATTCTTGAAAGGTGTTCAAATCATAATTATAGGTTGTATAAAAATCTATAGGACCTATTACAACCATTGGATAACATCTTCTATGTATGTAATCCTTTCTCCTTCACAAAATGAGTAAACAGGGTTTTACTTACAGTCTCTTTCAGAAAATACAGTCCTCTATATCTTTTCATGGATATAATTTTAAGACCTAAAACATTTTCATAACGTAAATAACCTTATTACCCAAATAAATATTAAATTTCAAGTCATTCTGAGCATTATTTTTAAAGTTATGTGCTCTTTAGTACCTGAGAACACGTTTTTCTGAGTTGTCTCAGAACTACAGGTCTATATTTTGACCATATCTTTTTCCACATTGCTCCATTCGATCTAAAACCACTTTAATTGGATTCATAACTCCAAGGATAATCTACAAACAAAATTTCAAAAGTTTTTATTGGGTAAATCTCAAGATATTCTCATTATTCCAACCGTGCCTAGTTTTCTGTCCACACAGGCCGAGAGCTTACAAAAGTCCATAAGTCAACTTCCAATGACTGTTTTTGACATATTACAATTGGAACACAATTTAAATGACCTCATACTATGTTTCTAATTATTCATTAGGCTTACAACATGAACCAACAATTAAGTCTTCTTCAATTTTTGAAGGGAAAGCATTCACTTATGGAGGGTGCGTACATTACAGTGATGAAACAAATTACAGCCAGAAATAGAACAACAAATTACCCTCTATATAGAGACACCAAACGACTTCATACATGCGTAGATCTGAAACATGCACTAGTCACATTCTTATGGTTGGTGAATTTCCTCCATAAATCCTTCAATCTCCTTTTGAGAGTCGATCCACATCTCAAAATAAAATCTAAGCAGCTTTATGAGCTAAGTGTATAGACAATTTGGAATTGTATCCACCTGAGAATAAAAAGAATGATAAAATGGATTCTTAACAATATTTTTACCTCGCTAATGGCTTCAAAGTCTTGTACAAAGTCTTGACGCCAGCCAATAGCCTCAATTGGCTTCCTTCATTAATTTACATAATACAGGCCGAATGGCCTTCATGACTCCTCCTCTCCCTAAATGAGATCTTCCCTCTCTATCTCTCCTCTTTAATTATTCCTTCTTTTTTTTCTTTCTTTTATGCTTAAATCAGGGTCTTCAATCTTAAAATAGTGTTGACCTTATCTCCTTAAATCTTGCATTATCCTATAAAGGTTCAACTACTCATCTAAAAAAGGGAATTCTTCAACTATGCTTGACTCCACGCCATCCTTGGATGATTACAACAATAATAGGATTATTGAAATCCTTTGACAACTAATAAATCCATACAAAACGTATTTAGGCCTTATTTCTCCTCCACATGACAAGTATGAATATTTGAAAATATAACTTGGAGGGAACTTATATAATTGCTTAGGCTAATTCCTATCGAAGACTTATTCAACTAGTCCTTGCTATATGCTCCTGCATCAAAGCCTTACAAAAATTCTAAGTGGTGTCCTCACATTTGACCCTAAAGATTTTAATGAACTTAAACTTTGCATTCACATGAGCATCATTATAACATCTAAAAATACTAACCTGATGCCCATGAAACCATCAAATTTAGGTCCATTAAAATCAAAACTTCACTAGCTTAAACTTGGCATCCACATGACTATCAATTGGCACCTGTGAAGATGTATTTGATGATTGTGAGACCGTCAAATTTAACCCAATGAAAATATCTTATTTAGTGTGTAAATAACATCCCTAAACCCATTTTTACTCTAAAGCAGCTTGATAAGATAAGGGAAATGCTCAAAATATGCCCAAAATGGAAGGCCTCAATCTGTAGAAAGCAAATATATGAAATAAATACACTTAGCCTAAGTCTATGCTTTAAGGATCCACATGGCATTCTACATAATGGACCTTAAATCATATACTTATCTTATGTAATATTAATTTCATGTTGAGCCTATTTTGACGCATGATTTGTGACACATGGCATAAATATTTTAGCCTAATGTATTTCATTGTGTTTGCTAAACATAATGCATACATTAGCCTAGAGTTCTTATGCCTTGACCTCATTTTGAATCATGACTTAGATTTAAATTCCTTAACTTAAGGTTTTTCCTATTCTAAATAAACATAAAGCAAACTTTAGCCTAAGGGATGTAAGCCTAAGTCTTGACTTATAAGAGTGTCCTAGCTTAACATTCATGCATATTTGTAGATCAACAATCCATGATTTATCTCTATATTTGATACAATGGTGTGAAGGTCCTCAAGAGACTTTTCAATAAAACCCCAAGAACCTATGGGCCCACCACATGGCCAATAGTTACTTGATAGAGGATTGACATAAGATTTAGAACATGGGGAAGATGCATAAGCATGCCAAGTGTCATGACCACAAGGCTTAAGACCCAATAACTAATTAAAAGACAAGGGCCCAAATTGTGATCAATAGTCTACGCTTTATCCAAGATTTTGATCCTATAGAGCAAAAAGAGGGAGGTATTTTTTAAATACCAATGGTTAGTGTTTAAATGGCATTTATGAAAAATGCCACAAAAGATCTAGACCAGTGCCACATAAGCTCCATGCAAGTGGAAAAATAAAAAATTGAAGATCTTATGGGATCAAAAACATAAAGTTATAAAGACAGGGGTCCAAATCAAATCTAGAACACATATAAGCCAAAGCCTAGATATATTCTACCATTAAGGCTCCAAAACCCTAAACCCTACATAAAGGTGACCCAAATGGATGCAATTTACTATAATTAAATCTAAAGATAGCTTAATTGTGTTTTTGAGAATGAGAGAGCTTTCACAAAGATCATTTGCAATTTGGCATGAAGAATTAGTGAGAAATAGAGATAATTATAGCTAGCAGATAGTAGTTGAAGGTAGAAACTAAGCTTTATTTGATGACATATAGTGAGGGCTAGGTATTCAAGGATATAGAATTAGACATCATGACATTAAACATCCACAGCATTAGGAATTGGTTAGAAATTTTCTTTATGATAAAAGAATTGTAGCCTATCTCAAAGGAAGAGTAGAGAAATTCTACCACCAATAGATGTCACAGTGACCTAGTTGCAATCTAGATGGCTAACCTCCACCATGCCATGGTAAAACTAGAGGTATTGCATTGCATTGATGTCCTTGCCCCTATTTTTGTTGATTACAAGATTTATGGTGAATGGATTATTAGGGAGGGTAACTTAAAAGAGGTATCATACATTTCCCTTGTTTCTTTTGAAAAGTACTATAAGCTCCCTCTTCCCCATGTGGACCTTCCCAAAATGATAGAATAGACCAATAGCCATGACCTAGACTCTATCCTAATACCTTGGCTCTATCAAGGGCCTCACATCTTTAGAACCCTTGATGGCAAAATCCCTATTGTCCAGCTTAGAGAGGGTATTAGGGTGATTATGACCTTATTAAATATAAATTTTGGTGCCCTTTAGACCACTTATGTAAACAAGGTTTGGGTCTCATAAGTACACTTCTTGGTGGAATAAAAACTTACCCCTCTAATCAGAGATTTGATTAGCATCTTCCTTGCCAAGCAATTCATCATCATCAATAAAAATACCTCCAAACATTTCTACATGATGTCTTACCTACTTGATACCCTTCTCACTTCAATCACCTTCTATGTCATTAAAAATTGGTCCCTAGAGGGTAAGACCACAATCTCACACCACTACTCCAATCTACACATGTTCAAGTATAGGAATCACATGTAGTTTATCTATAACTATGTTTTCTTAAAAATATTTAAAGCCATCACAGGTGTTCCAATGCATAGGCTCCACCCCCTCATCAAGAGTTAGGTCAAAATGATAGGGGATGTATGGTATTATCCTAATTGAATAGTCATCAAGATGGAGGGAATCATGTCCCAACCCTATAGACTACCAGTGTATGTCCTGAATAAGCTTGCTAAGTAGGATATTACCTTCTAGCTCATCCTTGGCATTGACAAGGCTTGTAAGAAAAAGAGGAAGGGTCTACTTCACCCCTTCCCCTTGGATGTTGGGAAAATCCTAATTAAAGAATGGAAGTAGGTGGAATTTATGGTCACACATAGGAATTCATTTGGATTTCAACTAGATGAACTCAAAATATGGGATCCAAGAAATAAGGTGGGGGAACATATAAAGGAGAAGAAGCTCAAGCTTGAGTATGTACACCAACTGGGTGTTCATGACACCATATCATCAGAGCTATGAATTATGAGGAAGTGTTGGCCAACATCTAAGGCCATAGTATCAAGTTAGAGCACAGATTGGTTAGGGACAACTTGCCATCTAGTGAAGCTTAGAAGATGTACCCCTTGTAATATCACCTACTACCTAGGCCATTTGGAATGACTCATGAGAAACCTTAGGCAGAGCAACCATAGAATTCCCAATAGTAGGTTGAGCTAATTTAGGATGATCAAGGCAAAGGAAAAGAGAAGGTTAGAGAAGTAAGTTTAGAATAAAGAGATAGAAAAGGACCCTTACCTTTAACCATGTAATAGAGACCACCTTATCTAATTCATTACATTGGCATGATAGCCTTGGAGTTGAAAGAGACACTTGAAGGTGCTCTCAAGGAACTTGCAGAGTCCTATATCTCAGGAAGAGAGGAAGACTCTTCAATAGATCCCAAAAAAGTTATAGAAAAGGATCTTTTCCCAGTGGCCTCCCATGAAAAGAGGAAGGTAGAATTGGCTTTGGTCCCAGTAGAACCAAGGAAGAAACTTGGATTGACCTTCACTAATCCCACTAGTGAAGTCAATCTCTTTAATGATGAATTTTCAATCCATATACCAGTCACTCGTAACTAGTTCATCTATGGAAAGCTATAAAAGATCCCATCTCTCTCCCACTCATGGGCCATGACAAGGGTTGGTGTGGATGTGCATGATGACATTAAGCCTTGGATAAAGGATATCATGAATGAATAAGAAGAGAGGATAATCATGGTCTCCCAAGGCTCAAGAAGTAAGAGGATGGATGCTCTAAGAGCATCTACTAGCTCAAGAGTGGAGTTCCCATAACCTCCCTAGTTTAAGGAACCAATTACCATAGTTCATTTCAATCTTGAGATAACAAGCTTAGAGAGAATAACAACCAATATAGCCATGGTTGTGACATAAGAATTTATTTTTCAAAAGGTGGAACCTTTTATAGGTTTGACCCATGTTTCAAGATAGCAACTTGGTGAGGCTTCAATATATGAAGAAGATGTGGAAATCTTGATAGAAGCATAATCACAACAAGCCAAGGTTGGAGTCCAGGGTCTAAAACAAAGGATCCATAATTTGGAAAGGGAGAAGGAGAACTTACAAACTTAGGTAATCCTATCAGTACCAGATGCCATGATCAATATGCTTGATAAGTCATTCTATGACATGTTTGAGGCATTAAAGTTAATGAAGATGAGGTAGAGTGCACTAAAATACCAAGATGCATTAGCCAAAGACCTGGTCACCCAATGGCAGGCCTCAAAGAATAATATTTCTTAGCTCCTCAACATTCAAGCAAAGAAGTAGATCCTAAACTTTAGAACTAAAAGTATGGGATACCTAGGCACAATCTTGGGGATTGTTATTGATAAGTTTTAGAGCTTGAGTACATATCACACCAAGGTAATGAGGCTTCTAAAAGATGACAAAGGGATCATTAGTATAATTGAGAAACTTCTTAGGACCATGCTTGTTAATCTTTCATAACCTACTACCCTTGGCCTTATCAATGTTGAAGAGTTAAAGCATAAGGCCACTTTGGTGACTCAATAAATCTAAGAGAAAAGCAAAGGCCAGTCTAGATAGGATAACAACAAGATCTTGGATATGATATTCAATGTAGGTGAAAGGATCAACTAAGCTGGAAGCATCAAGGAAGCCTTGAATAGAAATGATAAGGAATTTGATGAGTTAGTATACCAAGAGGAAGAATGCATCATGAAACCCGTTATGGATCTCAAATTGGTTGATGAACAACATGAGAGGGCCATGAGCATCCTCCAACAACAAACAGGGCCCCCACCAATAAGTTAGAACAATATTCTATTCTAGCAGAAATTAGGTAATAATTTATAATAGAATACTCCATTGTAAATTCATATGCTAGTTTTTTAGCATATTTGCCTCTAGGTTAGTATGATTTGAAAAGGAACATGTATTATATAGCTTGTAAGGAAAGTTTTCTTTGCCTTTGTACACCTATATTTTGCAACTAACCAGTATACTACCTATTCTTCCTATAAAGGCATGTATCACCATTGTAAAAAGGAGGTAGATTTTTGAGCTATTTTGTATACTTAATTAATAGAATCAAAGAATTCTACAAGGATTATCCATTTTTGATGTGTTAATTTATAATGTAGCTTTTATCTCAATTGTTAGTAGAGGTCTTAAATTTGAATAACGTCTTTAAATTTTGAACAACATTCTTTAATAATAGGGTTTTTGATTTGTGCTTATGCTAAATTATCTAAAAGATTTTAGGTTCTGCTTCATTTCATTTTTCTCTATATTCAGATGTGCAATGGCTATTTGATTATAGTGGTAAATCCCTAAAGCAGACCTGGGTATTACTTGTGATTATTAAATGTTTTCCTTTGAAGTTTGACTGATATATAGTGAGATTTGAACTTAGGCTATGTTGCATTATATATTTTTTAAATGCATATTCAATTACCATTAATACTTTGTCATAATGTTTAGGACTAAAATTGGCAATCACTTATTTATTTTCTGCCCTACCCTTCTCTTTGCTTTTTGACACCATAATCACTTTAGTTTAAGACACATTATAAATATCCATTTAGATTAGTTTTTAGATTAAATTAGGAATTTAATTCACTAATTATAAACAAGGATTCATGAAGAATGGGCAAAGGTGGCTTTCAACAACCAAAAGTATATAAATATTGTGGAACAATTATCTTACTCTGTTGCTATTTCACCACAAACAACCAGATTGTCAAAACCTGCAACTCATGCTCTGAATTTTAAAAATTCTAAAATGAGAAATGTTATTTAAACACTAAGTGAACCTATGGTATACTTATAAGCATCAATAGATGTATTTTATTTGTTCTTCTCCAAACCTTATGATTCATTATGGAAATTCCATCATTATGGTATTGTTAATCTTTGGGTTATGAATAATGTTTTGTAGTATATTTATTCAAATTGTGTTGTAGCTAATTTTAATTCTTTTCATTTATTAATCACAATCTCCCTTTGAATATGTGTAATTGTAATCATACATTGGCATCAACCTTTGGTTATGAATAGTGAATTTTACAATATTTGTTTCCTTGAACTCCTAATTGTGTTTGTGTTTTTTATGTATTAATAGAAACCTATAGTAGGCATTAATTCCAAATCACTTGTCCAATCCATATTATAGGATCTATTTTGGAAGGGTTTCATATGTCTTTGGTTCACAAACCCTCTTTTATTCTCTACCCTTCCCTCTTTTTTATATATTTTTTTGATCTAGTCCACCTTAGGTTAGAATCCACTCAGCCATCTCATATAGAATTTGGTTTCTTTTAGATTCTATATATCAGAACCATCTGAAGTAAATAATCCATTACTCATTCTTATTCCACCACTAGGTTATATAAAATTTTAAATACCCCACAACTTATTCCTTAGAGTGAATCTTTTCATCAATAATAAAATGTTAGAGGCTACCTTATAATATTTCATGGTGTGCATAAAACCCACAATAAAAATTTATTCATGCACACATTTTTAAAATTCAAATTTACTTTTTTAAAGGAAAAGCTATTTATTTCAATGCAAATCTATGAAAAATATGATCATGATGGTGGCATGAATATTCTTCAAACTCTTTGGATCATGAAAATATAATACAGATTCGTCTACAATAGTCTAATTGAATAATGTGCATTCAATTCTATTAACACTCAATGGCATTGGCATTCCTTATAATGAACCCATTAAGAGGTTTTTAACTTGATGTGCATTCAATTTTGGTGACACTCAACAAAATTGGCATCACTTATAATAAACCCTTAATGGTTACACCTTTTTAAGGATTATTACATGGGGTAATTCTCCTCATTAATAATATTTAGAATATGGATCTTTCAAACTCATGGGATTGATTAAATATTCAAAATTTAAGACTTGATAATTCTAAATTTTTCATTGATTCAATATAATCAACTAATCTATCTAAATGCTTCAATAAGGGGCACATTTTTCTCTCACCTTTTATATTGGGATACAAGATCAAAGCTAGCTTAGTTACTCAAGTCATTATGGTCATGGGTATAGTGGCACACAAAAAAATATTATTCTTCCTTTACCATTTGAGGGATTACTCATTTCCCTAGCTAGGAAATGAATAGGACTGAAAGCATCCTATCTCCATTTGGCACAACACTAGCATTCTCCACAAGTGGCATAATACAGCACACATACATGTGTACCCTTTACTCACTCTTTACCTTTACAATCTTAAAAATCTAAACTCTTAAATTTCATATATGAACATTAACTACTACATGCGTTATCACAAGTTCTATGATCAAGTAATTTTAAAAGTCAAATTTTCAAGTCAAAAAACACAAAGTGTATCTTACACACTCAAGTTTCAATTATTTATTATACTCTAAAATTTTCATTACTAGAATAAAGGGGGCTAAATATAGACACACAATTTTGGTACAATCTTGTCTTTGATGTCTTTTTATTCCAACTTTATATATAGACTATTTGATAATGAATAAGGTATCTATTGGTACATTTTACTTGGGTCTTCTCTATTTTGGTTAATGAATTCATCCATTTGATAGTCATCTTCTCAATTTGTCATGATGATCCCTAATATTGGTTTCTTAACCTTTGGTACAAGTCCACTATTGATAAATAGGAACAGTCTTTCAGTCCTATCTACCAAGAGCATACTTATCTAGGCATATTTTTATTACCTTATTTCAAGTCATGTTTCATTTAAATATTATTTTTTTCCATTGGGTCTTATCTTGGGTCAACTTTTACATGCCAATAGGATCCCATATTAAAAATAAAAACCTATATAAATAAAAGGTTACTATAAGGCATTAAGGATGTTTATTCTCATTCTAAAAAGCTATTCAAATATTTTCATGTTCTATTTATAGATTTGTTGCATCTAGATTCAATGTTTTTAAACATTGAATTCATATTTTCATGTTTTTTACAAGGGTAAAATAGGAGAAAGAGAAAAAATTTCACATATACATGTAAGTGATAGAACAACATTCAAATTTGATCTCTCTTTAGAGTATTGGACTTTTAGTCCAGTGCTTGGTCATTTAATGTAGATTAACTGAGGTTATTCTAACTTAATACCTTTCAACCGACACCCAACCATTTGATATCAATTTTTTTGTGTAGGGAACTAGGGTTTTGTCATTTTAGGTATTTCATGTGATATTTAGGATCTAAAAATTCATCAACACTATTTAATATATGCATAGATGTTAAAATAGTCATATTTTATCATATTCAACTAGGACAAGTCCATAGTCAATAGACATGAGTGATCTATGTTGATGTTCACTTATAGTGGTCCTATCCAAAAGTACTTTATAATTCTAATTTTGATGTGTCATCATCAGGTATGTATTTCTATCTTTCCATGTCATTCAATTTTCATATTAAATTGGAACAAGTCTATGTTCAATAGATACGAACATTGTTATGCTCATGTCCACTTACAATAATCCTATCTAGAAGTAGTTTTAGATTCTATTCTTGTCTTGAGCACCCACAATCACATATTTTGATGATTTCCAATTTTAGATATATAAAAAAATCATATATATATATATATATATATATATATATATATATATTTGAGCTAAGTATATTTCTTTTGTGTTTTTCCAAAATTATAATTTTTTTGTATTTATCCATTGTCAAGATCAAAATTATTGACTATTTTACATATTTAGATTTTTGATATCTATAGATTTACATTTGTTAGCATTACAACATTGTTTAATATATTTTTAATTGAAACTAATCAAATTAATAGATATTGAACTTTTTTAATTTGAATATTAGAATATTTAGATTTGATTTTAAAATACAATATTGTACATAATTTTATAGAATTCAGAATTTGTTAAAAATAATAAATGAGCCTAAGAATATGAAAACCTCCACACAATGGATTTAACATTGATTATGCAATATGAATGTGAGTGGAAACTGATTGAAAATACCTCCAAACAGTGTTAGCATCTGAAAATAAAATTGTAAATCGTGTTAGGATAAGTCCCTAGAAGGAAGACAAGGGCACAATTCACCCTTATTTTTTTACCACAACCATATCTTGGTTGACTATGCAACTAAATTTTTGATTTGGATCTATGCACTTGTAAATTAAGGTTTCTTGATTCTATGAGGGATCTAGATAGATGCACAAAAGACCTATAAAATATAATTTGTAGTTCCTACACAAAAAACAAAATAGATATCAAATGCAAATCGGGGAATGGGTAAGGGGAATAGTTTAACTATCCTTAGAAAACCCTGCATAATCTAAGTGATACCTACATAGCCCAAATGGACCTCAAGCCAATTTAGCTCTCCCTCCCAAGGTGATTGTATGATCCTTGGTTATGAAATTATATGAATATGTCTATAAGATTGATTAAAATGCTTGATAATGGATGCCCTTGACATATAGTAAAAAAATCAGACTTAGACTACGACTATTATAAAGTAGTAGAATTGAAATTAGAATAAATAGTTTTCTTTTGCTTAGTGTGTATTATTTTGAAATCAACTTACTAGTGGGTTTCAAGTGAATGCCTTGATGTGATTTTATAAGGGAATATTTAGAATATTTTTTTATAAATAAATTTACAAAATGTGTCAAAGAGGCATTATGAAACATCTCAATTTTAAAAAGTGAATATTGGAGCATAGGAGACAAGGCTATAATACATCTCTATCCGACCTAGTGCAGTCCTATCCCAAAAAGATAAATATTATTAATTAAGGTTTGACATGTGCTTATAAGTATATTATGGATGAATGTGGCTGAAATAGGATGTTTGTATGATATTTTTTTATGTTTTAAATATATTGGAGGCTCTCTTATAGATTGTGAGTTAGAGAAATGGTGAATAGACCAATTAAGGTAAGGATGTCAAGAAAAATAGTCATCAAGCACTTAATGATCAAATTTATGTGTCTATATTTTCCTTCACTTTATTTTAGTGATGCAATAAAGTGATATTACTAGAGTAAATTAGAAGTGAACATAAGTGTGCATACACAATATGTCTTTATATGAAAAATTTATTGTGCAAGAAAACTTGATGCAAAACCTATAATAACACTACTAGAAGTAGTTATTTTCCATATTTGAATATTAAAAATCTAAAATTTTAAACTATAAATTTGCAAAGAGAGCAAGGAAGGTATACACTATAAAGAGTATGCAATCTAATTTACATGTAACTTGAAAGTGGAGAAGTTTTTGCCCCTTGTTGAGATATTTGGAGAAATTTTAAACCCATGGTGCATTAAGAGTGAGCAAGTCTCAATTTGGAAACCTTTGAATGCTCTTGAGTTGGAAATATGGTAGGCTCTAACTCTCATTTTATTGTGTAGATTAATTTTTAAAGTAATTTAAGGGGTGGAACCACCAACTGTAGCTTGATACATCTTGAAAAAGTGCGACCATAGATGTTGAGTTTCACTAGACTCTAATGTGACCCACTTGCAACATAAAGATGAATCACACCACTTTAGATATTTCTATATTATATTTGAGAATTTTCAACTTAGAAACTTTTAAATTTTATAAAATTTGAAACTTTTGGAATGTTTTAACTTTTGAATTTATGAACTTTGAAATTTTCATGTAGTAACTTGATCATGGATGAGTATCATTCTCCCTATATTGTATTGAATTGATGTTGAATTCCATTTTATATTTGAAACTATTGAAATCTATAATTAGTTTTCAAACTTGTAATTGTAGGAATGAGTGCACATGTATGCCACATGCCCCCATAATCTTAAAAAAATTGAATCATGCTATAATTTTAGAACTGTATAGTGCCATAAATCTGAAATTTTCTCATGAGAAATTGAATTTTAAAGATGAGCCCACTATGATTCCCCCTTTCAAGATGAGAGGCATAGATTTCACATCTCTTAGCTCAAAATAAGAATGATGTAACATTTTAAAGATGTAATCGTGTATAAAAACTTAAAAATTTTAATGTATTTGCATCATATAACTTTGAATTTGTATATGAAACATGTAATGTATTAATTTATCATTAAATCACATAAGAATCATGTGCATGATATATATTATATAACCAAGTTAAAAATAGAGAGTGAGAATAATGCATGATTTTAATCATGGAACCCTAGTAAATAAGAAATGAACATATAAGCAATGTCATATAATGTCATGTAATCTACATATGATGACGTATATAATGCCCAAAGGATAATATAAGGGACATGTGAATGTCACATAAACACACAAGGCCAAGGATGGCATGATGATTCCATACAAGCAAAAACTAGAACATACAAGGCCAAGGGCCACACATCATAAGCATGCAAGTTCTAACCTATCATTTAGTAAAGTAAGAAAATAAGCATAGAACAAATAAAACAAGTTTTCATCCACCATATATATTCATGTAAATGTTAGAAAATACCATAGTTCATGTAAACATGTATAGTATGAGTGAGTATCAAAACATTTGTATGTTATGTAGCTCAAAATGGTATAAAGATTGTGGATAAATACAACCTACCTAATTTTCATGTTGAATGAAGAGATGCCCCCAACTTACAAAGGTGGTTGGGTAATGAGGGAAGCCCAACATCAAAACCATATAAAATTATGTTCTATATCATAATCAAATACATGAAAATTAATGTGTATTTGAAAATTTTAAATATTGTGTCTATCTAACATATATTAAATAACATGTGAAAAGAAATAAGCTAGAAACAATTGAAGAATGCTTCTTAGATCTTGATTTTTATTTTTTTGAAATTTTGAGTTATTTGCATGTTTTTTATTATTTTACATATTTGATTTTATTTTATTTTTTGAAATAATATAATTGAAAATTTCTTTGAGTAAGGTTTATAATAGAGAGGAAAGGGGAAGAGTTCTAACAATCCTCAACAAGGTTGAAAATCATTATATGATAAGGAGGAAGGAAAACCATGTGCCCTCAATGTATGTGTTAATGAATCATAGTAATATAGCTTGAGTGACTAAGATATATAATAATGTATATGATCCTCATGGATAAGAAAGATATTATTATGTAAGTGTAATGAAAGGTATAACATATAATTCTACAAAAATGAGAAATAATGAGCATTAAAAAGTATTTCCAATGCATTTACTTTGGATTATTAAAATTGGTTTGAAAAATTAAGGGGAAAAGTGACCAAAGTAAAAATAAATCCAAGGGATAAAAATAATTCCTAAATAAGGGATATAATAATTAGAAAGGAAGTATAAAAAAATAGATATGTACAAAAGGAAGTATGTAGATGACTACTCAAGAGATTCAACCCAATTGGTAGATTGGGAGGAAGTAAAAGGTTTTTTCCAACCAAGGATGTCATTAAGAGGATGCACATATGTATACTCAAATGAATTTGTATGAAGGAATGAATTATTAAAGATAATAATTGCCAACTATAGATGCATTTGAATCTAAATTATGATCATATGTTGTAATATAACCCTCTAAATCCCTATTCATATGCCCATGTAAATTTATATCCTCATGTGCCATAAGAGAATATGCAATAACATGTACCTATGGTGAATATTTGTAAATAACATATTGTGCCTTATGAGATGAAAACCTCTTTTTAGGTGACACTTTTTATTTAGGAGAATGCACCATTCTCTTTGGAAATAACTAAATATGCTTATGTGTAATTGTATCATGTTCATAAGTAGATAGAGAAATTGATTCTATAATATGCTCATGCTCATAAATAGATCATGAACTATAATGTGATTTGGAATATGTAAATCATGCTCTTGAATAGTTATGTAAACTATTTCATTACCATGTTGCTCAATGATTGTGCCAAGAAGTTATTCCATAAAATAAGTAAATAGAATTTCCCCAAAAGCATATTCATATTAGATTCCTAGAATTTTGACCACTTGATTATCATGAATATATTTAAGACATTTATGCACTATAGAAGTTATTGCTAAAATATTTTATATCTAAGGGCATCCTATACACATAACATTTTCACATTTTTATTGATTACTAACACTTCGTATCTTGCAGGAACCTACCAAGTCTCAATATCTCTAAGTACATACCTTAAGGGGTGAACTAGGAAAGGGGTGGGAAAACCTTTGGTGCGTCATAATATTTTTGTTCTTTTTATCACTTTCTATATACACTCTCGCCTCCTAAAACCTTAAACCCTAAGCTTATTTCTCTCTTTCCTATCTATTCCCACCATTTGTCATGCTTTATCCCTCATTTTTACCTTGTTTCCCTTTTGACCTATTTAGTAAGCTAGGTTGACCTGGTCAACCTAGCTTATTTTAGGGATACTTTGCCTTTCTTTGTTTCTTTTCATCTTAGATGCCCTAGTACAAACTTCAAGCATTATCTTGATACTGTGATAGGTCAACCCGATTGACCTAGCATAACTGACATACCCAAAAATCTTTAGGGTGAGATACTAATATATATACAAGGTCATTCCTTGCCATTTCATAAGAGAGTTGAATTAAGTGAAGAAGTGTGAACACACATCTACTTATTAACCATTCTACTTGAGGGATAAAGCTTTAGGGTTCAATACTTTCTTTTGAAGCTCTGATCTTTTCTTATGGAGAAGTCTTTTGGATGCTTATGTAGGTCATGTATCCTAGATCTGATTTATCTTGGTTGTCCTTACAAGCCACAACAATCTCTTACGAAGCACCATTTTCCAAGGGAGAGGTTGAGACTCGACATGTTCATCTTCAAAGGTAAGTATTCCTAACTTTATTTCACCTTTATAAGAGTAGATAGATAATACAATATGTATTCTTCTCTCCCATGTATTAGGATTATATATACATTGAAATGAGTATATGTCTCCTCTAAATGTTTAGTTTAGTTGTTAGTTAATTTTTTTATTTTAACCCCTACTTTGGGCCACAAGATTTGGTGAGCACTAGATTAGTTTATTTTCTTTTTTATTATCATAAGTGAATATATAAACCATATGACTCTTTTAGGGTTGTTGTGTGATTGTGTTAGACTGTAGGATTTAAAACCCTACCTAGCATGATGTGTTTTGATAGATGATACAAGTGATTCCCTAATCAGGTCTATTGGGTCCTCATATTGGTCATAATCTTACTTAACAAGTGTGTGCCCCAATCAGAAGTGTAGGTGAGATCTATCTTATCTGATCCAAGATTGATTCATGCACACCATGCAATTCCAATTGTATACACATCCTAATAGCATGTCAAAAACCCCTATACTTGGTATAACTAATAATGGGGTGGAAACTATGAGAGATCTCACTGGTAAAGGTAGCATTATATTGCCAAGAGTATCTTGTATATGACCAAAAAAAACTTTAAAAAAACTATAAATATCTTGTAAACCTTTTTCTATATATCCAAGAGAGTAAATGAGTGTTATGATTCACACATTTTCACTTGATCCATTGTCTATCATGACAATATATAAGGATTTATTATCAACATATACTTGAATAAATAATGCATGTATATGTGAATCATCATCAACAATTTCACTATCATCAAATTTGATCATATGAAGTGATGTTTATTACTTGTAACTGTATAAATGATGCTATCAAGTTGATGTGCATATGTAAAAGGAGGAGGATGAGCATTATATTCATAATGCACTTCATAATTATCCATATTATTTTCTTTATTATTTAGAAAAGGATATTTGTACATTTTGAGCTTTGCATTGTCATTGGTTTGTGGTTTAGCCTTTTTAGTAGGTGTACCAATATCAATAATATTCTCATCAATGACATCTTTAATCTTATCCTTAATCTTAAAACATCTATCTTTAGAATTCCCAATATATATAGGGTAGTCATGATATGCATTTCCATCAAAAAAATCAGATTTCAATCTAGACATGTCCACTTGCATTGGGAGAGGAAGAGTGATTAGATTGTAATCAAGTAATCTTTGTAATAATACATGAGGAGGTGAATTTAACTTTTAAAATTGTCTTCTTGGTGGAGCTTGTAATTGAAGATTTTGTGTTGGTTTTGAAATAACATTTATTGTAACCTTAGCTTCATTATTTATTTTATTTGGTTTGATCTTATAATTTAGATTACTTTGAAAATTGGTATTTGAATTAAAAGAAGAATTTTAAGTATACTTAAGCTTGTTCAAAGTATGTAAGTTGACCTCACATTATTTGACTATATGGCATAATTCATAAAAATATTTAAAATTATCAAACATAATTTACTATTGAAGTAGAGATAGAAAACTTTGGGTAACTATATATTGGAGCTCATTATCAGCCATTTGATTTATCATTTTTTATAGCATAGTCTTATACCTTAGCATATATTCATTGACTGTTTCATTATACCTTTATTTGAGTTTTGTAATTTGAGCATATAATAAATTTTCACCAATGTTGATAGAAAAATATATTAGAAACTAATTTTATGGAGGGTTTAAAACCTTTACTATCTAAAGAGGAATATCATAAAACCATCTAAGATCATATTTTTTTAGGCTTCTTGTAAATATCTTTGTTAACATTTTGTCATTATCTGCATAGTATAGACAAGCTACATGAAATGCACACAAGTGTCATTCATGATCATCTTTGCCTTCATATGAAGGAATTTTGGGATCCACAAAGCCAATTGGTAATGGATAATATGTAATTTTGGATGCCAAAGATGCAAGAAGTAAAATGAGTCCATAAAGGGGCTATCATGAAAAATAGTTTGCATAATGTTAGCTAACTTAGCTTGTAAGGAAATAATTACATGTTCAAGGGTAAAATTTAAATAGGTAATAGGATGAGTGTAAGTAGCATGAGTACGCATAGGAATAAATATATTTTAAATATCAAGCAATATTCCCAAACCAAAGGATGATGTTATAGGTGTAGAAATATAAATGGATGCAATAGTAAAGGTAATAATATTGGAAATAGGGGATTTAAAAACCCAAAGAGATAACTTTTATAGTGGAGATGTAGACAATTTACATTTATGCTCAAATTTTGATGTTAAAATTAGACTGATAATCTAATTTACCTCATGGGTGTTCTCTTAAAGACCTTGACAAAATTTAGATAATTATTACACTTCACTTTTATCTACTCCATTAAGTTCATGTGGACCAATATTAGTTTCATGTTCATTATATTTCTCTTCATTACTTTCATTATTAGTTTTAATGTGAACCTCATTTGTGGGAGACCAAGGAATTTGAACACTAATATTAATAATTTGAGAGAAAATATCTTGACTTTTCAATGTTATAGAAGAAACCAAATGAAGATATACATGTGAAAAATAGATACCACTTAATCTAGAACTATATCTTAGAGGCATATAATACAATATGAATCAAGCAATGCTAATGAATTTGAATAAAATACAAGTAAAAATTAAGGTATAAGGGTGATCTAGACAAAGGTTTTAATGATTGTGTGAGCTTTCAAATATACTTTATTATTTATTCATTAGTGTCATGAAATGTTTTAGAGAACTAACTATAGAGGTAGAACCATGTATGTAACCCACTAAACCCATTTCTAAGGGTGCAATGAGAGTAACTTCCATAGGTGATATGCTCCTCTCAAGTACACCACAAGTCAAATGACTAAAAGAGGATTCATATTGTATAAGCAATGGATCCTAGGTGTTTTCAATATACCATGAGGTATATGGAAACTAAATTCTATGTTCAGTGGTGTAAAATGGCTATGCGTATTGGGGTAAACCCCTCACACCATATTATATAAATATAACATTGTATATCCCTTCACAAAATCACCAAGTCATTTTAAAACTATCAAAACATAGTTTATAAAATAAACAAAAATAATTAAAAAATAAATAAAAATAAAATCTATTAATGTAAGCTTTTCCCACTTTTAATTTTACCTACATAGTTGTTAGTCAATTTGCTTAGGGTTTTTAAGGTCATTAAGGAAATACACTTCATGTTTTTCTAATTGTGAGCTAAGTTTTTACCTTTATGGTGACCTGATATCTCACTATATAATATAACTCCTTTGACTTTTTGGCTAATTAACTAATGAACATTTATGAAGTCCACTTTTATGCTTTGCATTGCTCTCACGTAATCCTAGGGTTTTTGTGTAATTTGTGATGTTTAGAGATCTTGGAGTGATCTAACATGGTATTAGAGCTCTGATCTGACAACCATTTTTCTATTTCTAAAATCCTTAGTGAGATTTTACCTACTCGCATTCTTCGTAGCTTTCTTGATTTTTGCAAGTTTCATAGGTTTGGTGGGATTTTTTGAAAATCTATGCAAACTATATAACCAAATTCTCCTATCACAAAACAAATAGTGTCATTAGATTCAGAAGGCATTAAATCTCAAAGATCAATTGTATATATGACTTAGATTTGTGACAATGATTTATGGCCATGTTTAGAGGGTTTTAGGGTATTTTTTATCATTTCACACATTTATCTACAATGGGATTCTCTAATCCAGTAAAAAAATTATATTTTTATGGGTTTTTCAAGTTCTCAAATGGGTCTTTACTATTTTCTAGATAATCCATATTGATTTTATATATTTTTGGGTTTTCAAGTTCAACAGAGTTTCTACCCCTTGTAAGAAATGTTGGTAGTTTCTGGTCTTTATCAGACTTTCAACATTGAAAAAATAGATTGCATTATAAATTAAAGGATTTTTTCATAAGTCATTAGAACCTAACACCTATCTGAGTAGACATCATAACTAGACACCTGCACAAGCAATTATCAAAACCTGACACCCACTTGAGTAGCCATTAGAACTTGACACCTACCTGAATAGCCATTAGACCCTGAAAGCCTTTTGAAATTCAATGCATACAAATTTATCTTGGGTAAGTTGATAAAAAAAATTCAACCACTCTTTTTGCCTAAAATGTTTCATGCAAGAAGATATTCAAACACACATAACTTTTGATCAGTAGCTCAGATTTTAGTGTCATCTTCTTTAAAAGTGCTTATTTTTTCATGATCTATGCATTGGAGGTATTTTTCACCTTATAAAGCTACCTATTTTTTCACATATTATACCTCTTAGACATATTATTGGTAAAGTCTGATGTCCCTCCAATTCTTTCATACTTACACATAATTTGCTCAAGACATATTTTTGGTTGTGTTCGACGTCTATACGATCATGCTTGTATTTTCAACTTGAGGGGGTCACTACTAAAAATTTTGAGGGGGTATTGTGTGGTATTGTGTATTCTTTGGTATCTTTTTTTTACATCCTCATTTTTTGTCTTGTATTGATTCCAATACTTACTACTCATTTTAACACATTATCAGTTGTGTCTGACATCCTCTTCATAAGCATGCATTGTTCTTGTAACTAAGGGGTCATTACAGTGATTTTGTGTAGTATTTCACTTATTTGGTGTCTTCTCTTAGTCATATCAACTTTACTTAAGAGACACTCATGGTGGAAAGTTGATTTTACACAAGTTTTTCTTCTTATAAATACCAACTATGCTTCTTAATGTGCTTACATGGAATACTTGATCATGAGAAAGAATTGTAATCCATTCTTATATGGACAATTCCTACCCCTACTTACTCAGGTTAGTACATTAAGTGGGATAACACTTGTCACAAGGCTTTTGGTACCTTACTATTACATGTTTTTGTTGATCTTTGTTACCATATGAAATATAAAACATGTCCCTACACTATTTGGAGCATTTTACAATCTCTTTTCAAAGATCCTACTAAGATTTATATCACTCCTACTCCTCTTCCTAATATCTTTTTTGAGACTATTTTACTCTTTACTTCTACTCTTATTTCTTATGATGACACATCTATGGTGGACTATGTTTTCCTTATATTGAGCCACCACAAAAATATGAGATTATACCTAACCTATGTTGTCCCATTACAGAATCTATTTTTGTTCATGTGCATGATTTTATTCTTTTATATCCATCATAAATTGGTACTTTGGATGACTATACTATTTCTAGTGAAATTACACCTTGTGAGAACATTGACAACTCTTATCTTCTTATGGATATTCAGTTTATGAATCCATGTGATTCATTTATAGTCTCTTCTTTGGTTTCAATGGCTATTGACCCATACTCTCCACTTCACATAGACATTCTTTCAATGAATGCTTCATGCCATTCGACTTCATTAGACTCACCTGTACTTGATGGCACTTTTAAGCCTAAGTAGATCTATGAGATTGATGACTTTTCTAATAACATAGATGACTATTTTAGTGATGGGGACACACCTATGCCATCTCCTTATCAGATTATAGATATAGAGGATTTAATTCTTTATCCACCTACCTCTAGTCTACTTTCGACATTACAAGGTGCCAGTATATTAAGCTAGGACTCATCAAATATTGGGTAGTCTATTCCATAGGGATGGGTATTCTATAGTCTATTTTAGCCTTTGATTTTGTTGTACCAACATTTGATAGAGAAGATAACCTTATTACTATGTATGAGGATCATAGGTCCTTTATTGGAGTTTCATCAGGAACTTGATGGACCCATTCATTGTTCTAGGGTGATTCACTCTTCATTACACCTACTTTTGATAGGTTCATTTTAGTGGAATTACATTCATTTTTTGTGTATGATCTTACTAGACCTATGCCACACTTTTTTTTTGGACCATACTCATATTTATTTTTAATGTTATCTATTTCATCTTCCATTAAGGAATGGGCAAACTTCTAGTACACCATTCATATTCTTCCTTTGGTAAAGGGAACAAACATTATTCAATGCAGATGGAGATTCTTCAATCTTTAGGCAGAGGATCTCATCAAAAATGTTCATCATTCTATAATATATACTATAAATAGATTCAACATCTTCTATGGGGAATTCTTAGTGTTCCTCTCTATGTATTTTATTAATTTCACTTATGGATGCATTTTTTAATATGCCTGACGTCTTTAGAGTATGCACTTTCTCTCACTTTGGTATTTTTTAGAGAGGAGTTTTGTCCTATGAGTTTTCCCATTTTCTCCACTTTATGGGAGTTACATTTCACTTGGGTACCTTTCCAGGGCTTGTTATCAAGACTCAATCCTTCTACCCCCCTAGGCTATGCTTCAAGGAGAGTGTTAGTGTAAGATTTTTTATGCTTTTGGTTTTACCTACATGGTTGTTAGTCAACTTGATTAGGGTTGTTAAGGTCATTATGGGAAATACACTTTTATGTGTTTTCTAATTGTGAGTTGAGTTTTTACCTTTATGGTGACCTAATATCTCACTATATAATGTACCTCATTTGTTGGCTAATCAACTAAGGAAAATTTATGAATCTAACTTTTATGATTTGCATTACTCTCACTTAATCTTAAGGTTTTCTTGTAATTTGTGATGTTCAGAGATCTTGGAGTGATCTGACAAAATCTAAATATTTTTATGTATATATATATCAATAAATTTCAACCCAAGGTTAAAAAAGGGATTTTTTGTAATATTTATCCAAGGTGACAAGACAAACTTATTTAGTGTCAGATTAAATCCAAGGTCAAAGAAGTTGAATTTTTGTGTGTTGGATTTCATCCAAGGTTGAAGGTTATTTTCTTTTAGTGTCAGTAATTTATAAAAATATACTAAAATCTTAGGACAAAAATCAAACAAAAGCCATGCAAGAAACACTCTAAAAATTAAAAATTTGCTAGAATGTTTAATCTATTTTGAATTGAATCTAATTAAATTAATATATATTAAAATTTTAAAATTTGAATTTTGGAATATATAAATTTGATATTAAAATATAATATGCTGCATAATTTAAAATTTGTTAAAAATAATAAATGAGCCTAAGAATATGAAAACCTCCATAAAATAAATTAAACGTTGACTATACAAGTTGATTATGATTGGAAACTACTTGAAAATACCTAAAAACAATGTCACATCCATAAAAATAATTATAAAATGTATTAGGACAAGACCGCAAGAGGAGGACAAGGGCACAGTGAGACCTTGATTATTTACCATGGTTGCATCTTGGTTGACTCTATGACTAAATTTTTGATATAGATCTATGCACCTATAAATGAGGGTTTCATGACTCTATGCAGGAGCTAAATAGATGAGTGGAAGACATGTAAAAGATAAACCCTAACTCTTACATAATAAACAAGATATAGATAAAATGCAAAGGGGGTAAACAGGCAAGGGGAATAGCTAAACTATCCTGATAAAACCTTGCATAATCTAAGTGCTACTTGCATAGCCCAAATGGGCCTTAATCGAATGTAGTTCTCCCTTCTAAGGTGATTTTTTTCTATGATTATAGTTAGAATATTAATCAAAATTATTGATAATGGATGCCATTGACCTACAATAAATAATATCCAGAGTTGCCCTATGACTTTTAGAAAGCAACATAATTGAAATTGTAATAAATAGTGCTCTTTTGCTCAATGTGTAATAATTTAAAATCATCTTGCTATGGATTTCAATTAAATGCCTTCATGTACTTATATTGGGGAATATTTGGAATATTTTCACTTACTGACTTTAAAAAATTCACAAGTGAGTTGTTGTAGAATGACTCAATTTAAAAAATTGATCATTGGTCATGAAGGACAAAGTTGCACGAGGGAACAAGGTTACAGTGCATCCCTATCTGATCTAGTGCAATCCTATGCTAGAAAGATAAAGACTCTTGAAAAAGGACTAACAGGTGTCTGTAAGAAAATTAGGGATGATTATGGTGGAAATAGGGATGTTTGTATGATATTTTTTGTATTTACAAGATAATGAAGGCTCTCTTATAAATTGTGAGCTAGAAAAATAGAAAATAGTCCAAGCAAGGTAAGGATGTCAAAATAAGCATTGTCAAACACTTAATTATTAAATTTGTGTCTAAAAACATTTATTATTTTATAAAAAAATAGGGTAAAACATGAGGGAGATTTCAATTTCCTTATTTTATTGATGAAAAAATCCATAATATGTACATGATATAATATATTCTTAAAAATATGAGGGTATAAGACCATGTAGTATGTATAAATCACCAATAATGCTAAAAATTAAATATTGATTATAAAAAAAAACACTAGTTCCTTTAGTTAAATACACATGTCTTAGAAACTATGAAAAAATGTTATGTTTTAAATCATTTGTGTGAGAGAGACTGAAAATATTGTAAATGGAAACTACATTGAATAGTGTATACGGTTTCACTATTGGTGAAAGTGGAAGTTGGACTTATTGGGGTCATGATTGAGAGCAAACTAAATGGAAAATAAACTAAAAAAAATTAGATATATATAAATGTCAAAGGAGGAATTATCCTAAACTTATTATCTTGGCTAGTGGATGTCCCTCTAGAACAAACAAGATATTGTTACAAACGTGTTTGGAACCAAAGGAATAAAATGGGATAAAGTAAATTTGGATATAAATTTCAAAGGAAGATGAGGCCACTACCTACATTGACTATCCTCTTTCCTTATATATTGAATGGGTTATTGCAGAAAATTGGTGAGCCAAAAAAAAACTACACCCAACATTATAATTTATATCAACATTTTCATACTGGAACAAATATTCATCAACAAACATTAATTGACCAATATTTCATACAACCTTGATCTTAAGATATACATGAACAATAGTGGTCCTTTCTCTTGGTCATGGAATAAATTTAATTTATAATGCAATGATATCCTTGAAAACATTTGTAATTCCCATTATTTATGTGTTTAATTAGTGTAGTAGATTTCATGTCCATCGTAGCACTCTTATATATAAGTTTATAACATTCAACTGACTCTTACATAGAGGCTAATTGGGGTGAACAAAATATTTTAGTATTGATCCATGTGAGTGATATTATAACTAATTAAATAAATGTACACCATTCCTCATATCTAGATGTACTTCAATCAATAATATAATTAATATTCTCACATCACACAACATGAGTTTCGTGTAGATAGAATATTTCAAAAACTAATAGAAATGACCACAGAGACATTAGATACATGTTAATCAATTGATAATTATCTGACCCCTAATGTATAAAGTTAAATTGACACAAACTATATATTTTAGTCTCAATCCACTTGAGTTCACTTGCAACCTATTAATAATATCTAGTGGTCTAGTCTAAATATCTAGATGTACTTTAATTAATAATGTAATTGAAAATATTAGAGCATGTAATGTGAGATTTATGCAAACATAATACTTCAAAAATTAATATAAATTACTAGATATACATATGGTACATGTTAATCAAATGATACTACTCTAATGTCTCTTGCATAGAGAATAATTTATATGGACAAGATCTTCAAGTCTTAATTCACTTGAATGCATTTGTAAATTATTAAGTATAAGTAACCACTTTAAAATATAGATGTAATTCAATCAAAAAATTGATTGAGACTCTTGGATCACACAACATGAACTTGGTGCAAGTATAATACTTCCCAAAGTGACATAGATGAGTAGATAGACATATAATATATGTTAATCAATCAACTATGTTCTGACTTATACATAGAAACTAATTAGGGCATACAATATTATTAATTCTCGATCCACTTTATCTCCCCTCTACAAATTATAATGTATAAGTACACCACTTCCCATATCTAAACCATGTACTTTAATATTCACTAATATAATTAACATTCTAGAAACACGCTCCATATAAAATATTATATAAGCTAGTTATGTTTTGTAAAATATAATCAAATTTAGTTGGTTGGATGATACATTATGGACAAATTTCACACTAAAACAACCTTATTTTTTTAGTTAATATGACAAGACTTTTGCTTGCTTTCTAGGCTACAGTTTAACATGCCTCAAAACTTTTTAATTTTCCTATTTATAATCCTTTCATACCTTTAAGATATAAAATAGTTTTAACAATTTTTACAATTAGAAAAAAAATCAAAAATTAATGTAGATATCAAAAGTAGCCAAGACAAGGTGAATAAAACTAGATATTATTATTCATTATTAATTATGTTTTAAAGTAGGAATTGAAAATTGAAATTAATACTTCCTAATATAATTTGAAATGTCACTAGGTTCTTAATTTAAAAGGTACCTTCTATTTAATTAGTGATAATTGGAGTAAATAAATAAATAACATGGATCAAAAATGTAATTCCTTGTTCCCAATGAAAAAATTGATACAACGTACATCAATGAAGGTAGAGAATTAAAAATGGAGCATATTTTCTTTCCAAATTTTAGTCTATTTATTTTCTAACATAATTTGTGTCAAGGAAAATTTCTAATGCAAACCTACTAGCATTAGAAATAAAAATTCGATACAAAAATTATCGTAAATTCATGAAAATATACAAGTGAGAATATTATTTGAGTAACTTATTTTTTAAATATGGGTCTCCAAAATCCTCACCAACCTTTCTAATTTTTCATATCAATCTCAAGGAAATTAATCTTCTTCTTAAAACCCTAATAAGGCAACTAAACTTGTAGAAGATAAGGAAAATTATATTTATTTTGGGGCATGTACTTAGGGTCACCAGGTTTTTTTGGCACTAACTACTTATTAGGCCCCTACATAATATATAATATTGAAAACAACACAAAAATTAAAATGCATATTAATGATGAAATTTACTGTGATATAGTTTCTATCTACTATGATTTTTAATGCCACAATGAATGTTTGATTTCTTCTATAATGTAGTAGTAAATGTTCTCCATATTTCCTTAGTCTCTTAATTTATTTCTCCATATGTTTGTATTGATTTATTATGCTCAATAATTCATTCAGTTTAAATTCATGATGCACATGTGCATTTTTACACATATCAAACCCAAATATGACCTTATTGGCATACAATTCATCAAACAATGGGAAAAAGCAAATACAAATGATCCACAAACTATCAGGGGGGCCTAACAAGAAAAAATGGACCATAATCCAAAAAAATACACTTTATGTTTTAGGGAGGAACACTAGAAACAAAAGGAAACAAGGGAAGAGGAGCAATAAGAAGGGAAGAGAGAGAAATAAGGAGACATGACAAAAAATACTAGAAACATAAGATAAGTGTGCCAATAAGGCTTAATATGGAGTAATAAGTGAAAAATGCATAGGTTTAACCTAGAGAAATGTAATTTTACTAGTATTAAATTCCCAAGGACCACTTTTAGGTGTTTATAAGTATTATCACCAACCATTTCAATGTCCTCAAACCTAAAAATGAAGATTAAATAAAAAAATAAATCTTATTAAATTTATGACCTTTCATACTAAATTGATTCCCTTAAATTCTCAAGTAGATCTACCTCTCTCCATATTATTCTCAAAATAAAAAATCAAATTCCAATATATGAACAACCCCACACTTTTATCTCAAGCCTTTAAGCACTTGGGGATATCTCAAGCTTGTGCCTAAGATCTCATCCCTTATTTAATACATCTAAGGAATCTAAGGGACCTTATGTATTTATTTTATTCCCTCAAGTTATCAAGTAGACCTTATGTCAGGGCAGATTTACAAGCATATTTCAAAATAAACTAAAATTCCCTAAATCCCTTCTCACTTAGAATAATATGCAAATAGAAATAATAATGATTACCAGATCTATAACCAGATTAGTGGCATAGAACAAAGGCCATAGGGCCAAAAAACTAACAATAACACTTAAACCACAAAATCATAGATCCACCTGTAAAATTCAAATCCAAAAAAAGTAACATTGAGGTGTCTATCAGGTTTAATAGGGTCTTGAGAACCTAAGGAGTTCTGTAACTCCCTTAAAATTCTAACAAATGTGAGTGGGATTTCAATCTGATTTATTTATTTTGAGTTAAGGTAGTGATTATGAAGTTGAAAATAGATTTTTTTGGATCTACTAATCTAGTGATTATGAAGTAGAAACTTGTGTTGTAAGAGTAGTAATATTCATTACCAATATAATATAGCAAAAGAATATCTAACAAGTTGATCATTATTTTCATGTGATCTAAGTAGTGTCCAATTTCACCATGGTACTCCTAGTCACTTGGTGTAAATTGGAAGGTAGTGGCAAAAGTGTTGTGGTTTAAAGAGTTTTTTTGTTTTTTATTTTTTATTTTATCTTTTGTTTGTGTTTTTATGTTTGTGTAGTGGATGATTTTCAAAGCTTTTAAACTTTTATCATATTCTATGTTGGTTTCACTTTCAAAGGATTTGACTTATTTAGTTGTAAGTACATATATAAGAGGATTTCCTATAATTAATTTGAGTCTTAATATATTCTAATTATAATCCCTAGGGGATGGATAAGAGGTTTTTTTCCATGGAGAAGGTAATATCAACTATGTAGAAAGTGGTCCTGGGACATAATTCATTTTATTTGGTTAGCTTGATACAATAGATCCATGAAAATGAGGATATTTGAGTGATGATATAAACCTTAATATAATAATTGATCCAATATCATACTAAAAAATTCCAAATATAATTCAAGTGAAAATATATTTTAGCCTCTCATTTTGAAATAAAATCTCAGAAGACTTCCTAGTGCCATCAACTTCAGGTAAAAAATCTAGTCAATTGCTCAGCTGAGAGGATAAAAGTGTACTTAATTGAAATAGAATATAAATATACCTACTATTATATTATATCAAAAAATCATGGAAAATGAAACATTTGTCTTAGAATCAAGGTATTTTGTTGGGAAACTCAATAGTATCTAGGTATCTCTTGAAGAACCGATTAACTAGGTTTCTTCAACCTAGAAAGTGGATCTTCCTTTTTTGTTACTCCTACCTCTCAGAATATTTATTTGTTGTCCCATTATATATTAAATAAAAAAGAGAAAAAATATTTTGGGGAGGCCCCTAGTTTTTGAAAAATGTTAGCATTTCTATTTTAATTATAAAAATGTTCTTGTTGTTTCAAAGTTGGATCTTCAATGCACTCCAGTCTTGATCGAAAAATTTGGTCTACCTTTAGAATTTTGGAATGGCTATGACCTGCATCATATTGGATCTAAAATTGGACCCTTACTTGACATTGATCTAACAATGTTGAATAAATTTGGAGGATTTTTTGCTAGATTTTGTGTTAATCTTAACTTGAATTATACCTTGTCAAAGAAATTGAACTAGTGATTGGTGAACATACTTAAGTCCAATAAGTTTATTATGAGAAGCTTCCTTTCAGGGTTAATGGTTTCCATGTACATGATCATTTATGGGAAAATTTCCACCTCTTGATGAATCCCCACAATCATTTTGCTTCCCCTTCCTCAAACCCAATTTTCACCCCGCCTCCCAAAAAAATTCTTTTAAATGGATTTGTAAATCCAAATCTCATCCCAATTTTTCCATTAAGGATCCAATTAAGGTTGATGTTTTAGATCTTAAGATTAATTTTGATATTTCTCTTTCCCTAATTCATGTTGTAAACCTTATTTAGGCTTCCTCCCTTTCTTCTCCTCTTTTTGTGGTCAAGACACTCCCTTCCCTCTCCCTCATCCTTCTTTTGGTCCCCCTTCTTGGTTATTTGGTAAGCCCTTTTGGCTCCCCACTTTGAATTTTGACTCTGATTACATTCTTGATACTTTTTTGGGTAAAATTAAAATATGGGGGGATAATTATATTTTAACTCATTTTAAACTATAAGGGAATTAACTCCATTTGTCTCTTTTCACTATAAAAAATCCAAATCTAGGCAAAGGAAGAGTAAAAGGTTTTAATTCATCTATTAGGGGGTCATAACAACAAGTTTGTAAAGTCCTATTTTCAAGCTCTAATTCTAAAGGAGATAAAATCCTAAAACAAGGAAGGGGGAAGAACCCTTCCAATGAAAAATGAAGACATTTTCTTGGAATGTTAGGGGGATGGGATCCCCTAACAAATAGAGGTTACTCAAACAACAACTTCAAATCCAAATCCTAGATTTAGTTTTTATTCATGAAACTAAACTTCATGTAGTAGTGTGTATTGATAAGTGTTCCAAATTATTCAAACTATTTGCTTCCTTTTATATTGGATTTGAGGGTGTGTCCATAATAAATATTTAGTTACTTTCTCATTTGTGGACTCTAATAAATATTAGATCTACTTTAATATATCAAGAATCAAATATAATATGTATTGTTTCATGTTTAATGTGTATGCTACTTAAATCTTGATTGCTAAACAATTATTGTGGAAGGAAATATCAATGGTCTTGTACTCTTTTCAAGATGAACATATTATGTTGGTTAGTGACTTAAACTTTATCTTGAGAAATAATGATAAAATAGGTGGGACACAGAGAAATACAAAATCCTAATTATACTTCATTAAATTTGTCAGGGAAAATAGTCTTTAAGACATTGAGCCTAAATATGGATCCTTTACTTGAACTAATAGAGAGGCTTGTTTTAGAAAAATTATTAAAATAATTTATAGATTCATGGTGTCTAATCATTGGTGAAACCTAAATTGGATCCTTCACTTAGATATTCTCAAAGTCTCAGGGTCTAACCATTTTCCTATTTCCCTCACTATCAAAAGAGATAGAGCTCCTTATGGCATGCCCTTCAAATTCAAATTGGTGTGGCTAAAGGATTCTAATATGATGGACCTTATGAAATATTGGTGGAAGGAACCAACTCTTAGAGGCAAAACCAAGATGTTTATTACAGCTCATAAGCTAAAAAATGTAAGACAACACCTCCAAAAATGGAACAAAGAAGTATTTGGGAACATATTTAGGAAAAAATCATTATTAAGTCTAATAGTCAAAGCCTTCAAGAAGAATTCTAGACATCTGGTCATGACAAAATCTCACATCTTATAAAAAAAATGTAAGTGCAAAGTTGATTTCAATTTTGGTAAAAGATGATATTTTATGGAAACAAAAATCTAGATAGTATTTGTTTAAGGAAGGATACTATAACACCAAATTATTTCATCAATCAACCCTAGCTAATTGTAATCATAACAAGATATTGAAACTCAAAACTGATAATGGTCCTTATACTGAATATTTGGATGTGATTAAAAAATGAGGTTGTCCATTTTTTTTTAAACTTCCTTATGGACCTCTCCCCAAATTTTGCTTTGGAGTAAAAATAATTTTTGAGTATTATTCCAAGAATTATCATTTGCAATCAAAATGTTGATAGAATGTGTTTTGGAGCATAGATAATGATAAAGCCCCGAGTCCTAATGGGTTCCCTCTAGGATATTTCAAACACTTTTAGAAATTTGTAAAAATGGATATTATAAAAGTTACTAATGAATCTAGATCCTTGAGAAATTTTCTAAATCATTTTAATTTCACCTTTCTATCTCTGATCCCCAAGTAAGCTAATTCAAACTCTCTTGACAGCTTCAAACCTATAGCCCTGTGTAAGACCATCTAAAATATTATCTTAAAATGCTTAGATAATCATCTTCAAATCCTCTTTCTTTGTCTTATTTCAAAACAACAAGGATACTTTTTTCCAAAATAGACAAATATTAGATGAAGTGGTTATTTTGCATGAGCTAATTCACTCAACTAAATTGAGGAAGAAAGCAAAAATGATCATCAAAATTTTGTATCAAAAAAGTGTATGACAAGGTTAACTAGAGATTTATTTTCAAAATACTTAGTAAAATTTGGTTCTCAGAGGCCTGGTGTGATTGGTTCAAGTCTTGTGTTTATACTCCTTTATTTTTTGTTATTATAAATAGAATCCCAACTATAATTTGAAACCATATAATAAGTCTTCATCAGGGAGATCTTATGTCTCCTTACCTCTTAATAATCATGGCAAAGGCCATGGGTAGATCCTTCTCAAATCAAAAATCATTAAAACTCATTAGCGACTTCAATATTACTAAGAATGTAAAATTATCTCATGGTCAGTTTGTGGATGATACAATTCTAGGAAACTCTGCTCACATTTGAGAAACTAGAATGATGAAGAAAATTTTAGATTGGTATCTACGTGTTTTAGGTCAAAAGATTAACCTTTTGAAATCTAAATTTTTTTTCCTCCACACTTCACCTCATAGATAAAATAAGATAAAGTAAATTATTAGATTTTATTTAGGTTCTCTTCCTAACAAATACTTGGGGATCCCCCTCTTTAATCGGTGATTGAAAAAAGAATTTTGGGACAATATGACCACAAATTTCTAGAATAAAATAGATTATTGGATAGGAAAATGGCTCTCTTGGGTAGGAAAAATTCAATTTATTCTCCAATCAATTCTAATCTATATGATGTTAGTTTCAAAAGCTCCAATCAGTGTAAAATCTAAATTAACTAACTTTATGAAAAAAATTAATTTGGAATGGTCATTCTAAATCTATTAAAATTGCCTTAATGAAATGGGATGAGGTATGCTTTCCTAAATCAAAAGGTGTGGTTGGAATCAAAAAATTTATTCAAGATGAATGTAGCTCAAACAAAAAAACTTATATGAAAAATCTTCTAGTACATAGATAACACTTAGAGCATCTTATTTTGAATAAAGTATTATGCTAACATATATGATCCAACACATGTAATTAGTACAGAGCATTAAATGTATGGGTCTCACATCTATAAATTCCTTGGAAAATTTAGAGAACTTATCTATAACTCCCTATGCTAGGATATTAAAAATGGTAGATATGTTAACTTTTGGAAGGATGCCTAGTTTAGTGTGGTCCCTCTCTAAGATCATCCTTCCTTTAGAATTCTAGAAGAGTATTTTTCAAACTTATGGGGGACCACTAGTTTTTAATTACTGGGTTGAAACCCAAAGTTTTTGGGGCCCTTAGAGAATATGGTAAAATCCAATTCTTTTTTTCGCCAACCATTTCTCTGATCTTCTTATTTCTTTATTTTTTTTCTTGAACTCTCACTATATCAATAGCTTAGTGAAGATTGAAGGATTAAAATGTTTTGGAGATCCTCATAGAAATTTTTTGATGAAACAAGGCTATAATAAGTTGATCTCTCATATTAATACACCTTTATGGCATGTGGAAAACTTTTGGATCCCTCAAGATCTTCCTAAAGCTAACATAAATATGTGGTTTGTCATAAAGAGGAAATTTATCAAATTCCAAAGGATTTATTTTCAAGGGCCCTCCTAGTGTGTCCTTTGTAAACATAATTCTAAAATCATAAACCATGTATTCCTTAATTTCTCCTTTTCCTAAATAATTTGGTTTTGGTTCTTAAATAAAATGAATAGACTTTGGGTAGAAACCAACTCTATTTAGGATATTTTTATTAACTATACATAAGAAGGAGGGGATCAAGTTAAAATTATTTGGACTATGGCATCATCTCTAACTATCTGAAGGAAAGAAACAATAGAGTCTTAAGAAACCTACCACTCTCTAAATATTTATTAACTCTTAAAATTGAGCCTCTCCTTCAAGAGGTCTTTAAGGATAAAGTGTTTCCTGCTAAAAATTAAAATACTTGGGAGGATTGTCATATTCTATTAAAATGGAAGTTACTAAGAAATAACTTCATCCTGCCTCTCCAAATCAAAAAAAGGTTATTGGCCTCTTGAAAGTCTCCGAGTGAAATTTATGTCTAGATAAATTTCAATGGAGAATCCAAAGGCAACCTAGGTCTTTCTAGTAGAGGAGGAATCTTTAAAGATTATTTGGCACAATTGCTTTCATGTTTTGCCTTTAACATTCCATAGTATTAAAATAATGTAGCTAAAGATATAGCTCCTCTTAAAGGTTTGAGAACCATTATTGATTAAAATTTAAGGAAATTATCCTATGGAAGGTAATCTATATTGTATTTTTTCTAAAAAAAATGATAAACATGAGGCTACAAATAGTTACACATATTTCAAGAAGAGAAAAAAAAGTATATGCAAAAATAAATAACTCACAACAACACAAGAATGTGACTTGTATTCATCTCAATTTAAAAATATATTAATAATAGGTTTCTTATATAGGATAAATAACATGTAAATTCCACCTAAAATCATGGAGTAAACTGACAGTAGACTAGTGGAGAATAAATGTATAATGACCACTTAACTAAGACAAGTGGTATCTAACTACCATAGAATAAATAATCACCTAAGCAAGATAAAGATACATGTGTAGGTAAAATACATTTAATAAATAAATTAAATAATAAATATCCTACACCAACACCCCCCCTTATACGTAGCTTAGGTAGGCAAAAAATAAAAAATGGGTCCCAACAACAAGGCCTAATGACATACCCATGTACAATGCATCTCTCAAAAAATTAAAGTAAAAGGAGAAAACCTAGTGGGAAACCACCCCCCCCCCTCAAAAAAAGAGAGACAAAGAAGATAAATTATGACTATAAATCCCCACTTGAAGCTACAACTACCTATAGCCAGCTTGTATCCTAAAAATCAACCTCCTAGAGTGACTCTGGATCAGAAGTAGATGTAGTGAAGAGTGGATCACCATGAAAAGGTGAATGAATCTTCCAAGTATCTAATGGATCTCCAACCAAGGTGTGGTTCCTATACAAGTAACTATGATCCTCATGTAAATTATAAATGACAAATACTCCATGAAGTGATGGTTCATCTAAAGTAGAAGCAGAGTGTGGAAGGCCCTACAACTATGTAAAAATTTTCCCAATGTTTGATGTGTCTTGAATCAAATATCCATGCTCCTTAAAAGTTTTTGGTGGACTAGAAGTAGGTGGATCAATAAATAACTCCTCAAGACATGAAATATGACAAGGAGATGGAGGAAGTGGGTCTCCATCACTATTGTAGTCATTTGTGGTAGAAGAAAAGTCATCAACATCATAAATGTGTTCAAGCTCTAAAGTGTCATCAACTACAGGTGAATCTAATGAATAATTTGAAAGAGGGAAAAAGTGGGAGTAGTAATAAAGTTGAGTATCATGATTGACTAAACCCACTACAATTATATTATTACTGTGTAAATCTTTGACATATATTGAATATGGAGTAAACTCAACTTGCATGCTCTAACCAAGGTGAGTAAACACCAACACCCCCCCCCCCCTTATACGTAACTTAGGTAGGCAAAAAATAAAAAATGGGTCCCAAAAACAAGGCCTAATGACATACCCATGTACAATGCATCTCTCAAAAAATTAAATTAAAAGGAGAAAACCCAGTGGAAACCCCCCCTCAAAAAAAGAGAGACAAAGAAGAGAAATTAAGACTATAAATCCCCACTTGAAGCTACAACTACCTATAGCCACCTTGTATCCTAAAAATCAACCTCCTGGAGTGACTGTGGATCAGAAGTAGATGTAGTGAAGAGTGGATCACCATGAAAAGGTGAATGAATCTTTCAAGTATCTGATGGATCTCCAACCAAGGTGTGGTTCCTATACAAGTAACTATGCTCCTCATGTAAATTATAAATGACAACTACTCCATAAAGTGATGGTTCATCTAAAGTAGAAGCGGAGTGTGGAAGGCCCTACAACTATGTAAAATTTTTCCCAATGTTTGATGTGTCTTAAATCAAATATCCATGCTCCTTAAAAGTTTTTGGTGGACTAGAAGTAGGTGGATCAATAAATAACTCCTCAAGACATGAAATATGACAAGGAGATGAAGGAAGTGGGTCTCCATCACTATTATAGTCATTTGTGGTAGAAGAGAATTAATCAACATCATAAATGTGTTCAAGCTCTAAAGTGTCATCAACTACAAGTGAATCTAATGAATAATTTGAAAGAGGGACAAAGTGGGAGTAGTAATAAAGTTGAGTATCATGATCGACTAAACCCACTACAATTATATTATCACTGTGTAAATCTCTGACATAGACTGAATATGGAGTGAACTCAACTTGCATGCTCTAACTAAGGTGAGTAAACACCAACACCCCCCTTATACGTAGCTTAGGTAGGCAAAAAATAAAAAATGGGTCCCAACAACAAGGCCTAATGACATACCCATGTATAATGCATCTCTCAAAAAAATAAAGTAAAAGGAGAAAACCTAGTGGGAACCCCCCCCCCCCCTCAAAAAAAGAGAGACAAAGAAGAGAAATTAGGACTATAAATCCCCACTTGAAGCAACAACTACCTATAGCCACCTTGTATCCTAAAAATCAACCTCCTGGAGTGACTGTGGATCAGAAGTAGATGTAGTGAAGAGTGGATCACCATGAAAAGGTGAATGAATCTTCCAATTATCTGATGGATCTCCAACCAAGGTGTGGTTCCTATACAAGTAACTATGCTTCTCATGTAAATTATAAATGACAACTACTCCATGAAGTGATGGTTCATCTAAAGTAGAAGCAAAGTGTGGAAGGCCCTACAACTATGTAAAATTTTTCCCAATGTTTGATGTGTCTTAAATCAAATATCCATGCTCCTTAAAAGTTTTTGGTGGACTAGAAGTAGGTGGATCAATAAATAACTCCTAAAAACATGAAATATGAAAAGGAGATGGAGGAAGTGGGTCTCCATCACTATTTTAGTCATTTGTGGTAGAAGAAAAGTCATCAACATCACAAATGTGTTCAAGCTCTAAAGTGTCATCAACTACAGGTGAATCTAATGAATAATTTGAAAGAGGGACAAAGTGGGAGTAGTAATAAAGTTGAGTATCATGATTGACTAAACCCACTAAAATTATATTATCACTTTGTAAATCTTTGACATATACTGAATATGGAGTGAACTCAACTTGCATGCTCGAACCAAGGTGAGTAATCTGATAGATTGATAGGATATTAGTTGATAGTGAGGGAATACTTAGAACATTTTTAAATATTCCATCACTGTAATCAACATACCCTCTCTTAAAAACCTATGTATAAGTATCATCACCTTGTCAAATATAAGACATGCCACATGGCTCCAAAGAAGTGAACTCCATGTGTGAAGAATCTATATGATGTGATGCACTAGAATAAATAGCCCATGTAAGAGTTGGAGGTACGAATATAACTATAGATATCCCCTTTGTTTTCTCTTTTCTTGATTCTTTCCCTTTCCTTTTTTCATTGTCATTTTCCTTGGATTTGTGGGTTGATGAAGATGGTTTGATAGACTCAAGAACAATTATGTTGTTCTTCTTAAGAAGACTCATGAGGTGATCAATATACTTTTTAGAACACTTGATTTCATCATGGTTTCCTGTGAAATACCCACATTTGATCCTCTCTCTTTTATATTTAACACTAGAAGAGGAAGTGCCAAATTTTGGTTTGGTGGTGGGTTGATCCTTCTTGCTCTCATGATCCTTGGTGTTTTTTTTATTCTCTTTGGAAACCTTTTTGATGTCATGTCTTACAAGTAGAGCATGTGGTTTAGTGGAATTTAGTGTACCCATCTAAATTATTTTATCTTGTTCCTAAGTCAAGTCAGCAACAAAATCATCAAAGGAGGGCATAGTCCATGAATTACCAAATGCTTTCTTGGTTTCATGGAAGGTGGAGATGAAAATATTATAGTCAAGTCCAAGTTTTGAAAGGATGAAAAAGATAAGTTGTGAATCCTTCTTATCAATTTTACATTCTTTTAGTTGCATTCTCAATGATTTTAACTTGGTGAAGTAATCCTAAAGTGTTTCAAAACTACTAGGGATAAGACTAATCAACTAATTTTCCAATTCATGCCCTCTCATCTCATCCAAATTACCAAAAAAATTCTTTAGGGTATCCCATACTTCCTTAGGTGTTTTGAATAATTCAATGTGAAAGCACAGATATGGTGACATAGAAAGACATATAAAATGAAAATATTCATCACAATTGTCTAATCATTTATCCTTATTTGTAGCAAGTTCAATTTGCATACCCATAGTTATCTTGTAGAGTTTCTTGTTTTGTAAGGCAAGTGACATGGAAGCCTTCCATTCATGATAGTTTAAGGGTGTGAGCAAATAAAATGAATTAATATCCATTGTATATAATGTGAGTTTATTTTCAGCCAATTTAATAAAATCAGCAAGAAGGAATCACAATAATTTGTACACCCCCCCTGAAATTATGCTTGACCCTCCTAAATTTTGGTAGTTTATATTTAAATGCATTTTACAATGTAAATAGGTTTAATGCATTGTAAATTTAAAAATGTAAACTTTTTCAAAATACATCACTCAATTTTGAGTTATTGATCAAAATTTATTACAAAACAATTTCCCATAAATGAGGCCTATTTAATAAGAACTTAAACTAAAACTTTTTAAAAATGTCTTTTGGCGAGAGTGGATCTAGCCTTACAACAACTCATTAGAATCGGCATGAAGTGTAGAAAGAAATGGTTTAGATTATGAGGGGTAATTATCCTCTTACCAACTTGGGCCTCACCCTTCATCTTCGATAGGTGAAAAATAAGGCTATCTAAACAATAAAATTACCCTTAATACAATTTTGTCCCAAATTGACTTGTATTAAAAAAAAACATAAAATGCTAAATTTTGAAATAAGAATAAGTCAAAGTGGAAAATAAGAGTAATATCCACCTTCTAATATGGTGGGAACCATAAAGGAGGATGGCATGGACTATTTTAGGTTTTTGGAAAACCTAATAATCATTATGCATGTTTCTACTATATAGCACCACTAATGAAGAATGCAAATCTGGGAGGAGCTTCAAAACATCACCATAGGAAAGGCTAAAGGAGACCACTAAAAGGGAAATTACTAGCAATGAATCATCTAAAAGAGCCTATAGATAGCAACTTGAATGCCATGAAGAGGAGATGTTTATGGATGGGAAAGCAAACTATGAATCATAGAATAAACAACTAGAGGGATTAAGAGAGTCATGATGTAGCCAGGGAAGGCCTGAGCAGTGTTTAGACCATCTACATAGATTTTAGTGTCCTCCAATATTTTTGAAATGCAAGAACCAAGTAGATCAAGGTTGTTGGATGGAGAAATCAGCTCCTTCCCTCCATATGAATGGTTGAACCATTAGCAAAGCTCATTGAATGAACAGTTGAATCAGACATTGAGTGGATAAAAGAAGTTGAATAAAATTTCTCAAGAGGGTTTTAGGTTGCTTGAAAGGTTCCAACATAGGTCTAAGCATAGCCATAGAGGATAACACATAGTCCTTCATGCCATGGATTAGAGGTATTGCATTTTAAGATGCCATAATAGGTAAAATTACCTCTGATAAAAAATTCCTCTAAACTGATCAAACATGGCCCCTTTGAAAGGGTGAACACTAAAAAAACCATGGTTGTACTAGGTCAATGGTTATGCATGGTGTTAACTTAGATGACAGATCTAAATAACTATTTTTGAGAACCAAGAGTATTCTTTGCACATAACTTGTTATTTTAAACAAACAATGCAAATATTGAAAACCACAACTATAAAAATGAGGAATGTTTTACCATAAATAGATCTAATACCATATTGGATTTACACCAAGAAAATAATAAACATGAGGCTATGAATAGTTGCACATATTCCAAGAAGAGAAAAACAAGTATAATGTAAAATGAAATAACTCATAATAACATAAGAATGTGACTTGTATTCAGCTTAATTGAGAAATATCTTTACAATAGGTGTCTTATATAGGTGAAATAAAATGCAACTTCCACCTAGAATCATGGAGTTAACTGACAGTAGACTAGTGGAGAAAAAATGTGTATTAACCACTTGTCTAAGACAAGTGGTAACTAACTAATGTAGACTAAATATTAACCTAATCAAGTTAAAGTTACATGTTTAGGGATGATCCATTTAATAAACAAATGGAATAATAAATATCCTACACCAAAAATTTCTCTTGATTATCAGCACTACTAAAATGAGAATATTTGATCAGGGGTAGTTCAATTCGATCATTCAAGATATCCTCCATGTTATTTTTTATTATGACATATATTTCTCCCACGACTATCCTAAGAAAAACTATCAAGTAGATTTCTTGGCTAACTTTGGAGCTCTTTACCTTCCTCTTAATGCAGATTCGAACTATGAAGGTCCCTCTCCCTAGGAAGAATGTAGAGGATTAATTAGAAAAGACTTGACTCACTGATAATTTTTTTGTTCAAGATATCATCATTAGGTTCATTTAGTTTAACTTTTAGAGTGTGTTTTTTAGTCTATGTTCATGTAGGACATTCATGTGACTGGTGATCAAGGCTTATGGTGTTGGTGTCTTCTTACTTCCACGAAATGGATCCATGGTGGTGCTTACCTCTAGCACTCATGGACTAATATGGGATGTGTAACTTATGGAATTTGGTTCTTTGGTATTCTCTCTTGTATTTGGTTTGTTGTCTTTGTGGTTGTAAGGATTTATTACTTTATATATGTCTCCATCTGTTCCCATGGAGTCTTATTTTATCTCTCTTGATCTAATCTGCTAGCCAAATCCTTTTGTGCCACAAGGTTAGGGCCCCTTTATCCCTTATTATTATTTTATATGTGTGTGTGTGTGTGAAAAATAAATATCCATATAATTTTAATCATGTATAAAATACACATGTTAGACTAGTTTTAACATAACTCTAGGCCACCCCACATCCTGCAAAAAAGCTATGTACATATGAAAAATTTGAGCCTCAATCCTCAAAGCCAAGCTTGGAAATTGATGACTCGTGGCCTTTTTTTAGTTTTTGTCATATATTTTAGGTCAAATTAAATAATAAAAATTAAATAAATTTTATAAACTTTATATTTATGATCTAGGAGGATTTGGGTCACTTGATCATACGACACATTAGTTTAGTTGCATGTCCAACCTTATGTTAATGTCAATAACTACATCATTAGGTTCTACGCTTATGTGTCAATTTTTTCCTTGTAATTCCACGCTCGAATTTTTTTAGAACTCCTATATTTTTATTACTATATCTATAAACTCATTAGTAATGGAATTCAATGATGTCACCACACTTTTTAGTTATGAAATGGTTGATACCAATTATTCTATGATTCAATCGACACTTCATATTCTTGTATTGTATAATAATGTGCACTCCCATTACTTGTAGGTAAGTAACACATTGAGATGATTGTATAAGAAGAGAGTTAGGAATTTATTTTACAACATACATATGAACTCTTATATTGTACAAAAATTAGCATAATACAACTTTTCTATTACAATTATATATCAATTATGATATCATTATTATTTTCATTGTTATCTACCACACTGTAATTTCATATTCTCTATCATTTAGTAATTTGATTCTACATATAACCCCTTTACTTGTTTGAGAAGGTTATAAATTGGGTCTCTTCCTAGGCCCCTAATCATTGGTATCAGAGCATACACACTTCATATCATTCCTAAATGGTATCATGGTGTTTTTAAATATCATCATTGATTGTATGTCCACTCATATGAGGTCTAATTACAATAAGTTATGGCTCAATACTCATGACCCTTTATCATTTCTTCCATCACATCCTTAAATTGAATATAAATACTCAATTATGCCAACTCCATAGATGTTCCAAAAAATTATAGAGGATGCAATGCAAAGGCAAATGAAATATTTATGATAACATCATGCATGTGAATGAGAAAGTATAATTGATCACTTTTCATTCCTTCTCAAGTAGCAGACTCCTCCAGTAACCTATCATTCTCATTGGTCATTTGGATAAATATTGTATAAGGTATAATTCAATCTAGACATCCCTATGTTTGAGTAAAAATAGATGCAGATGCACTAAATAAATAGTTTAATATCATATGTTCATACTATGTGGTTAATCAATTCTCTAAGCAATAAAATATTACATTTACTCTTCGAAAAGTTTATTTATCCATTAATAAATGGTGGAAAAACTACTACACTTCACATGAATAAGATCTTAGTTTAGACGCATCTTTAGACACATGGAATGGTTTTGTATAAGTACTCAAATCAACCTATTATTCAGTTGGAAACTATGATGACTAGTATATGAAGTTATCTTAGTTGTGTCAAGGTAAAAAATAGTTTCTATAGAAATGCACATAATTTTCACACCATGGTGTCCAAATATGGGATTTAGGATTCAGATAAAAATCTTGATTTGAAGAATAGGTCTAACTTGAGACCTCATATCTAGTCAGATTTGGATTTCTTAACAATATCCTTAACTAGGGAAGCCTAAATATATGCTTTCAAGTTTGAATCAAAGGCCAGGGAAAAGATTAAGATAGAATATTTTAACTCTCAAAATAAATAACTTTTTGAGTCTTCTAATCATAATTCCAAATTAGGGAATAACTCCAAACACCCTCCAAATGAGAAGCAACAACTGTTAGATGACCAAACTAATTAGTCCAAGACTAGAAAGTAGTGTTTAGTTCACAACTCCAATAGTCATTCTAACAAATAATGTTATGCTAGGATAACCTTACTTTCACAACTAGAGGCAATGGGCTCCATCACCACAACATTAGAGAAACGTAAGAAGATCATGGATTTTAAGCCTAATGCCATGGTGGGTACTGTAAATATATATACTACCCTTATGGAAATAGAGGAACCATAAATATTGTTCCATTCTAAAATCTGGATCAATGCCCAAGCAATACATTTCATTATTGACAATGAAAGTTAGAAAAACATGATTTCTCCTGAAGCGGTTCACAGAATGAACTTACCATTGATGCATCACCCACAACCATACTCCATAGGATGGTTTAGTATATGATCTGAGAAATGCATTATTTAATAGTTTTTTAACTAGTGTACATATCAACCCCTTTCAAGATATAGTTCTTTGTGATGTCAATCCATTAGAGGCATGTGATATTATACTGGTACAACCAAATATTTATCATCAACATGCAATCTATGAATAAAACCCAATAAATTTTCATAAATTTGGTTATATGAGATACTACATACTAGAATTAGTTCCAAATCTATCACTCATTAGTGTCAAGTAGTGTAACAAGCTCGTCACATCTAATAAAAAATTGTGTTTTGATGGTAAGGTTTGAATGTAATAAATTGTTGGAACATTTGATGTTGTGTGGGTACCATTATTGGACCCTTAATGCTTTATATGGTAAAATAATAAAATAATAAATGTTTTCTTATTATATTTAACATGGATTAAAACCTCGTATAAATACAATAACACATATTATTAATTATCAACTTATTTTCATGAGGAAAGATGGATGTTTTGGTTACAATGATCACCTCTCTTCATTCCCATTATAAATAGGGTTTTACCCCTATGGTAAAACATTCTCTTTATAAAACCAATTGAATATCAGTGATTGTGACAAAGTTATAATTATGTGTGGTAAATATATTACAAAGTTTTGTGAAGAAGGTTGATACAGAGGAGTGAGGGAAGAAGGAAATGTATTGGACAATTATATGAACATCATTTTTGTGGGTTCTTTTACCTCTCAAGGTTTTCCCATGCTAATATGTGTGTCATGTGTACATTAATCTATGTGATATGATTAATTTATTTTTTGCTAATCATTTATATTCTAGATCTCTTATGTATTTTCATTACACATGTATTACTTCATGCATTATTTCATGGTATTAGATCTAGAGGGAGTGTGGAAGATTGGCAATCTTGGCAAGTAATTTGTATTGAATTTAATATTAAATTCAAAATTCAAATTCAAGTATTTCTAGCCCTATAAAGGAGTTGTATGGCCATAGTGTTAGTGTAGGCTTTTCACTACTTTTAGTTTTACCGACATGTTTTTTAGTCATCTTGCTTAGGATTATGAATGTCATTAGGGAAAGACACACTTAATGTGTTTTATAATTATGATTAGAGTTTCTATTTTTATGGTGACCTAATTTCTCACTATATAATGTACTTCCTTTGTACTTTTTGACAAATCAACCTACTAAACATTAATGAAGTTCACTTTTACTCTGTATTTTTGCTCTCACCTATTTTAAGGTTTTCATGCAATATATGACATTAAAATATCATGGATCAATCTAACATGGCATCAAAGTTATGATCTAACAATAATTTTACCATTATAAAATCCTTGGTGAGATCTTTTACATGCATGCAATCTTGGTAGTTTCTTGATTTTTTAGTTTTCATAGGTTTGGTGGGATTTCAATAAAATAAATGGAAAGTATACAAATAGAGTCTCTTATTGAAAAATAGATATTGCCATCATATTTAGAAGGAATCAAAACCCTAAGAATGACTGTACACTTGACCTAGATCTATGATAGTGATTTTTAGCCATTTTTTGAGGGTTTTGAGGCATTTTCAGTCATTTCATGTATTTTTGTACTGTAGGGGTCTCAAATCAAGAAAAATTTTATGGGGTTTTTTGGGTTTTTTTGGGTTTTTAGAATTATCAAATTGGTTTTTTATATATTTTGTATAGGCTATATCAAACTTGCATATATTGGTATTTTTCTAATTCGATGGAGTTTTTCACTCCTACAAACACTTTTACAAGTTTTCATCCTTTAGTGGACATTTGACCTCATATTTCACATCCATCAGGTTATGACCCCCCTATCTACATGTCCATTAGGTTTCAAACTCCTTGATTTCACCACAATCAGGTTCTATGACCCCTTCTCACACTATCATCAAGTCTCGCAACCCCTGCCAATACCTTCATTAGGTTCCACCAACCATGCTTGTACCTCCATTAAGTCCACTGATTGCACTTATACCTATATAAAGTTATTCTAACTTTTCCAATGCATCCATCAAATTTTATTGATCATGTCAACACTTTCATTAGGTTCCATCGATCATGATAACACCCCTATTAGGTTCTACCCCCCATGTATGCACTCCTATCGAGTTTTATCGATGTGTTAGCACCATTATCAATTTTTGATGACCTTACTAGCATACCTATCAGGCTTTACCACCTAAAAAAGCACATCCAAAAGTTTTTTAGCCTTTTTTTACACCTTATGACATGTATGCAACCATTAAATTTAAAACCATAATTTATGACACTATTCATTTTAAAATAAATACATTTTTTATATGACATCACTCTCACATCAATCACATCAATAAAAAATAAGAGGGGGAGAGCACCCACAATAAGCCTTAGCCCTTTGGTCATATGATGTGGTCACATGAGTCAAGTTCCCAGCTAGCCCTTAGCACTTAATCATATGAAAAATAAGCCCATCATCACTTCCAACCCAAAAGTGCTTAAATTTTGTTCTAAAGAGTCTTAAATTTTTCTTTTGAAAGTTGATGCATAAAATTTATTTTGGGGAAGTTAATCAAAAAAATTCCACCACTATTTTCCACCAGAATTTTCATGCGAGTAGATTTTCAAAAATGCATAACTTTTGATTAGTATCTTAGATTTGAGTGTCATCTTATTTAAAATTATTTTTTTATGTTATATGCATTAGTTATATTTTTGGGGCTCTCTATAAACCAACTATTATACACTCTTAGATACATTATCAATTGAGTCCAATGTCCCTCCAATTCTTATATACTTACACACAATTATTCAAGATGTATTCTCAGTCGTGTATGACGTCTATACAAGCATGTTTGTATTTACAACTTAAGGAAGGGTCACTTTGATACTTATATAGAGGTACTACATGGTGTTGTGTACCTTCCTTTTCTGTATTTCTTTTCTATTTTTTGTAACAACCTTTTTTCTTGCATCATGGATAATTACTAGTCATTTTCTCCTCTTATGATAATCAATTATCAAGAATGGAAAAATAATGTGCTACTTGCTCCAAGAAAACAAGGATTCTATAAGATTACTATAAATTAAAAAATAGAACCTACAGTAGATGTAGACAAAAAAATAGTTTAAGAGATGTGATCAAGCACATGGTTGACTTACTTTGTCTATTTCTCATGACTTATGCTTTCACATTAAATCTTCTAAAATACCAAATGAAGTATGGACCGCACTAAAAAAACTTTTTGAGAAGTAGGATGTGATGAGAGGTCATAAACTAGAGAATAAGCTCATCAGTTTGAGCTGAAGTGACTTTGAAACACTATATGACTTCTTTACTAAGTTTAAATCTTTGAGTTTGTAGTTAAAAGAATGTGGAATAGATAAGAAAGATTATCAACTTTTCATGTCTATATTATCCAAACTAGGTTCAGGCTATTATATGTTTATGTCCAATTTTCATGCCATAAAAAGTGCTCTTAGAGATGCATGGAAAATGCCTTATTTATATAACTTTGTTTCCAACTTGACTCAGGAGCAAGATAAATTGATACAAATAGGCACAGTGAAGTTCTCAAAATCTCATTCACTCTTTGCTAAAAAAGAGAAGGCTTCAAACAATAGATAGAAGAAAAATAACAAAAAATATCAAGAGAAGGATGAAAATCCTCCCACCTACAAATCTAACCATGAGACCTCTTCTTCCAATTCTAAGCCTAAGAAATATTGGATCAAATGTGGGTTTTACTTAGGAAAGCATGATGAAAGCAAATATTTGAAGAATCAGATTGACCAACTAACTAAGATGCTTGAGAAGCACAATATCAATGTCCTTGATTCTACCATTCAAAATTCATCAACCCATCAATCTTGTAAGGCAAATGACCATGGTAAATAAAATGCAAATGAGAATAGTAAGGGGAAAGTAAATTTCAAGGCCCTAATTTTTATTATACCTCTGACTCCTATATGGGTCATTGACTATAGTGTTTCACATCATATGGCCTCTTCATAGATAGAGTTTAATTCTTTGGAACCATGTGACATGTCCTCTATACAACTGGGTAATAACACTTCTAAGAAACGTTCTTGGAAGAGGGTCCATTGAAGTGAGTGGTTGAACATTCAATAATTTTCTAGGTTTTCTCTTACTTTCAACTAATCTCCTATCAGTTTACCAAATCACTCACTTTGGTCCAGGCATATGAGTTGAGTTCACTTCAAATTTAGTGTATGTTAGAGAAATACATAGTGACACTATATTGGCCATGGGAATGGTCTATCATCAGACTCAACTATATACCTTCTCACACTTTTCTCCTGGCTTTCCTTCAAATTCTTTTTCTTTTGACTCACTTAAACTTGATGATAATTATGGGTCTAAGCACACCTCTGATATTGATGACTCTTCTTTTAATATGAATGAATAAAATAGTGATAGAGACACACCTCCACCATCTACTTGTCACCTTCTAAATATTGAGGAGTTATTTCCTCATCAGCCTATCTTTGGTGCACTTTAAAAATTATATGGAATAGGTATATTTATTTAGGACACATCAGACATCGGGTAGTCTATACCATAGTTTTAAATCATTCAACAGTCCTTCATTACCTCTACTCCTATTACACCATCATTACATAGAATAATTGGCCCTCATACCTTGAGAAGAATAATTCTTTAGATGAAAATCACACCTTGATTGAAGATCTATCAAGATCTTGGTAGACTCATTCACTATTCTAGGGTGATCCACTCTTCACTGCATCTACTTATGATCCATAGTCACCTCTAAGAACTCTGTTGTAGGATAATGGATGGCTTTAGGAAATTTTAGAGTCTAGTGGGGATTTTTAGCTCCCTTCTCTTATTTTTTCTCTTTTGGAGAGGAGGTTTGTCCTATGGGTTTTTCCATTTTCTCCACTTTATGGTAGTTACATTGTGTTTAGGTTCTTGATCAGGCTTAGTTGCCGAGACCCAATTATTTTGCTCACCTAAGATACACTTTAGGGGGGTGTTAGTGTAGGCTTTTTCATACTTTTATTTTTAATTATATGGTTATTAGTTAGCTTGTTTAGAGTTGTTAAGGTCATTATGGGAACACACACTTAATGTGTTTTATAATTGTGAGTTGAGTTGTTACCTTTATGGTGACCTAATTTCTTACTATATAATGTACCTCCTTTGCCCTTTTTGGTAAATCAACCTATTGAACATTAATGAAGCTCATTTTTTTATCTACATTCTTGATCTTACCTATCCTAAGGTTTTCATGTAATTTGTGATGTTTAAATATCCTAGATCAATCCAACACATATTACAACCTTAGAAACTTGAAATCCCTACTACTTTAATTTTTTGATGTTGTGGAATCTGGTAAAGGATATTCTAGGCTTACAATCTCTATTCAATTAGTCCAAAATCTTCTTTCAAGCAACTATAATTGATTTTTTTGAAGATTTGTGTTGCCTAGGCATGGTTGTGCAGCCCTATGGCATTGAGAAAATAAAAAATCATTTTTTAGGTTCAGAATTCCTCTTTTAAGGTTCTAGTTGCATCATTATGGAGTTTCAAGGCCTCTTAAATTTTTTTAGACCTGAGAAGGCCATTCTAATCTCTTTAATTTTTTATCTCCACCTAAGGCACCATAATACAACCTAGTGAAATGAGAAATCTAAATTCTACATCAAATATTTGATTTTGAAAGCGTAATCTACTTTGTGACAAGGATTTACAAAGGTTAGCAAATTTTCATACAATTTGGTGACCTATTAAAGATTTTTTTAGCATTACTAAATTTACATGAGCACCATATCTTTACCTAAAAGCATGTAAAGATTAATATAATATTTATGGAATTATTTAATAAATCATTATTTTATTAAAATCAAAATTGCCAAATAAGCAAACTCTAGCCCCACCTTCCTTGGCTAAGTTTTTAATCCAAAATTCGAAAAAACATTGATTTACCTTTTTGAAATTATATACATGTTTTATATTTATATATATTTTTATTCAAAAAATCAAATATAACAATGTTTAAATATAAATTAGTGCATGTAAATAATTGACCAGTCTCATATAAGGGTTGGCGGCTCTTATTTTGTTAAAATATTGTAAGAGGTATACTAGACAAAACCTACTAGCTCTTTATTTTTTGGTCAAGTCAAATTATTTTTTGGTCAATTAAAAAACTTTTTTGGTTTATGTGTGGGATAATTTGCAAAACCCTTATATAACTTCAACTTTATTTTTCAAATTTTGACCTAGTGAATTTTTTGTCAAGCATAGTCATGTGACCATAATTTTTATATGTTTTGACACCTTTTGGACACATTTAAGTTGTTCATTTTATTTGAAAACTTCTTATTATAGTTTTTACACATTTTTTTAATAATAGTGTTTAGATAGTTATTCGATGTGTGACACTTGTGACACCTAATCTAGTGCAAATTATTATAATTTATTACATTTCTTGTAACTATTTGAATAAATATTAATTTTTTACACTTGTAGTTTGTTTTACTATCAAATAAAGTTAAAATTCACAATAAAAAGGGTTCAATTTTAAGTAATATCTAATGTTTTTCTATCATTTTTAAATAGAAGTAATGGCTTTGCCTAACTTTGTATTACATAAATCATAAATGCTTAATGGGTCCAACTATAATATCTAAAATAATTATTTTAAAGCATAATTTATGGCCTAAAAGCTATGGAATAGTCATCGGGACTGAAAAACCCATGTCTGGATGAAATGTTGCTCTTGAGCTTTCAAATGCATAGCAACACAAATTATAAGAAGCCATGTTGATTATATAACAAAGTGTTAAGGATGAATATGTAATATATATCTGCAATCAAGAGTCTCCTAATGATGCTTAAAAACTCCTTGTGTCTATGCATAAGGGCACTCATCTCTCTAAGATTATTAAGTTGATGCTTGACTTGCTTACTACACATATGAAAAGTGATAAAAAATTTCTCAATTTTTTTTTTAAATTAATAATATTAAAGTTAAATTAGATGGTTGTAATTGTAATTTAATTTAATATCAATTTTTATATTTTATTATTTAGCTTAATATTTATAAAAAAAAAATTATCTCAATTTTGAATATAAAGTACCAAATAAAGCAAGATATCTTTGACTTCACTACCTTGTCAGCTCTTCTAATTCAAAAAGAGAAAGTGGTGTCTAATTTTGATTCTAAAATTAATCTCACTTAGGCACTTCATACTCTCATCACTTTGTCTGAGAATAATAGAAACCAAAAACCTAACCCTAATTTTGTCAATTGAAAAAATGGGAACAAAAAATATGACAATAAAAATTATAAACCTAAGTTTAATAAAAATTATAATACATATGGTAAATTTAGTCATAAAAGTAAAAATTGTTATTAAAATAAATATAGAACTAACAATAAAACCTTTAAAAATAACAAAAAGAATAAATATAATCAAAACTATCAGAAGAACCAGAATCAAAACAATAATCAGGAACATAATTCTAATGTTATTACTTTATATGTTGTCTTATTTACTTTTAATGAGAATGAATGGATTTTAGATAGAAGTGCATCATACCATATGACTTGTTTATCTAAAATTTTATTTGATACTAAAGATATTTCTAAAAATATCTATTTAGAATATAATTCATTTTTAAAAGCAACTAAGCAAGGAAAGGCTAAATTTACAAATATTGTTATTGAAGATATTTTTTATGTACCTAAAATTTAGATTTTTTTAATTTTGTTCTCAACTTAATAATGATAATTTCATTATAACTTTGTTTAAATATAATTAATCCATTAGAAATCAATTTTGTTCTCTAATTTTTGAAGTATTCAAAATAATTGTTTATACATTTTCTCTATTGCTTTTGCATGTTATCTTCATCACATAATAAGTATGAATCTCAATTATGACATGAAATATTAGGACATGTTAATTTTATAAGTTTATATGATATGTCTTCTTATAATATTATTATTTGTTTTCCTTCTATCTCTTTTCATTATGAAACTTGTGAAGGTTGCTTACATGGTAAGCAGCATACTGATTCCTTTCACAAGAATCATGATGTAAATTCCTCGTGTTTTTTAGAGTTAATTCATAGAAATGTAAGACCACTTGAAGTTATATCTCTTAATGTTTATTTGTATGATATTATTTTTATATATGGTTATGCTATAATGATGTGGTCATATTTTATTAAAAATAAATCTGAAATGTTGTCTAAATTCAAAGAATTTAAAGAAGTTGAAAATGCTTATAATTTTTATATTAAGAGATTAAGATATGATAATGGTGGTAAATATATTAGCAAAGAGTTTGATTATTTTTGAATTAATTGTGGTATTCAAAAGGAATTAACAACACCCTATTCTCCTTAACAAAATAGTACTATTGAAAGAAAAAATGCACCATTCTAGAAATGGCTATAACAATGTTGCATTATATAAATATTCCTAAGTTCTTATGGGCTGAATCCATAAATACTTTTGTGCATATTTTAAATATAGTCCCCATTAAATTTTTATATATTTCTACTTTTTTATAAATGTGGTCTAAAAATAAACTTAGTGTGGCTCATCTTAGGATCTTTGGTAGCCCTGCTTCCATCTTTCTTCCTAAAATTAAAAGAAAGAAGCTTGATCCTACTTCCCATTCTTATATTTTTTTAGGTTATAGAAGTAAAACTAAAATATTAAGAGTATATGATCCATATAAATGATATATCATTGAGAATATGAATATTTTTATTCTTGAAAAATATTTTTGTGAGCCCTCTATGGAACCTTTTCAATGTTCTTCTTTTGATGAACCTGGATCTCTTATTTCTCTTTATGAAGAAATAGATACCCTAAAGGAAGTTAATCTTTATTTGGATTACTTAGAGTCTAAATAACCCCCTAAATTTAATATTTAATCTTGAATACCTAAATGTGTAGAATCTTTAATCCAATCTTCTAGTCTTGATAATCTTAATAAATTAAATAGAAGTCAACATTCTTATCATACTTTAATGACTATGTATGAATGTGAACCTCAATATTTTGAGAAAGTCATTCAAGATGATAAGTGAAAATTTTATATGTAAGATGAATATAATGCCTTAATTAAAAATTAAACTTAAGATCTTGTCCCACCTTTACCTAAAAGGCATATTGTTCGTTGTAAGTGGTTTTATAAAATAAAATATAATTCAATTGGTAAAATTGACAAGTTTAAAGTAAGATTAGTTGCTCATGGGATTAGTCAAAAATTTAGGATTGACTATGTTGAAACATTTGCTCTAATAGCAAAAATGTGTGGTGTTATATTACTTATTACTCTTGCAGCCCAAAATGGTTAGATTATACACCAAATAAATGTTAATAATGTATTTCTAAATTATGATTTAAAAATGAAAATCTATATAACTCAGCCTAAAATTTTCATTGACCCTAACAAAATCATTATGTTTACAAGTTAAATAAATCTTTATATGGTTTAAAACAAGTTCTTCAAGCTTAGTATTCTAAAATTACTAATTATTTCAAAGAACTTAGTTTCTCTAACTATCATTCAGATAATGATCTCTTTGTTAAAGTTTAAAATGCTCATTTAATCTTGATTATGTTATATGTTGATGATATTATAATCATTAGTGATCTGATTAGTTTAATTTATAAGTATAAGGATAAACTAAGTCAAATGTTTGAAATAATTGATTTAAGTATTTTGCATCATTTTTTAAGAATGACTATATTTCAAGATAAAATATTTATTGTTTTAGATTAATGTAAAAATAGGTTTTGAAGGGGCCCCGAAACCCTATAAATCAAAAGAGAGATAACCCTTTAAGCACTACCAGGTTACTAAGAGAACCTGAAACCTGAAAAAGCAAAACTAGGTTAAACAGGAACCTAAAAATATTAGAGAAGAACAGATAAAACTGCTGACAAAACACATAACGGTATGTCTACAGATGGGATCAGCACCCTGCAAAACCTCCCAAACAAATGAGGTTTTTATTATTATTTTTTTACACAACCGAAGATTCATATCAAGAGGGGGGACCAAAGGCTTAGACTTCTTTCTCTTAACTGCTGTCCATTTATCCTCTACCTTAGCTGCCTCAGCAACCCATGCCTCAGAAGGCAATGATCCATGAAGCCCAAGGGACACAGAAGCCTCAGCAAAATCCTTATGAAAACCAGACAAAGTCTAGCTCCTAGGAAGTTCCATAAAAATAGGGGAAGAGACCAAGACCTCCTCAATAACTGGCTCAAAAAGATCACTTATCCCTATCTCCACAGGACCTTCAATAAAATCTTTCACCAACGATTCCTCCCCATCCATCAGCTCAGAATGGATACTATTTTCATTCTCATTCTCAGAATCAGCCAAAGCTTCCACGGGTTGTTTAACTATGTACTGTTTTGAGGAAGCCTTAGACCACCAAGAAGGTGGTCATCTGGATTTAGATTTCCCAGCCGTACAATGAGAAGCAATATGACCTGTCAGGTGACACTTTCTGCACTGAAAAGGTAAACCTTCAAAATCCAACATTTGTGTCCAAGTACCCCTTTGGGGAGTCTAGACAAATCTCTTCAAGAAGGCCCTTGGAAACATCCACCTCAACCATAAGGCGTGCATAGGTCGAATGGTAAAAAACTGAAGTGTCTTCATCCACAAATAAAAAATCCCCTATAGCATTTCCAATGGTTTTAAAAACCGATTCCTGCCAAAGATGTATTGGTAGATTAGGGAGCCGAACCCAAATAGGGAGCTTATTGAAGGTTTCTGTGAGAGGATTAAAATCCATGTGCCACTTTTTGGACATGAGAGGATATTTACCCTGCCATAAAAAGTTATTGTTGCACAAAATTATCCTCCTGTCCTTGGAGTTTTGGAATAAAGCTATAAAAAAACCTTTAACGCATGGGTAGATTTCAACATTTTATTCAATAAGTGGCAACCAGGTCCTGGAGATCCAGCCATGTAGATCTACGAGAGAGGGCCAAAAGCCATGAAAATGAAAAATAGCAACATAAGAGGAAAAATATTCTACCTGATTGAAGATTTTTTCAACTGTTTCAGGATCTAGAGTTACCCTAACAGGTTTTAAAGCACTTACAGGCGAAACATGAGAACTCTCTGATGATACATAAGGAAGAGTGTCATGTAATCTAGCTTCAAAAGCAGCCACATCAGTAAAAGTTCTTCCCCTGGAGCCAGGGCCTGAACCAAGAACAGGAGATCCTTTAGCAAAACGCGTTGCTGGAAAAGAGCCCCCATCCGCTGAAGAAATAATATTTATTGTTGTATGCACATAATCTTCTTGTTAAATTTAATAAGCTTGATTATAAGTATAAATCTATTCATATTGAAGTTGGTGTTAATCATAATCCAAAACTTGCATGTGAAAAGCTAACCCTACTCTATATAAACATCTTAGTGGTAATTTAATTTATCTAACTATTACTAGGCTAAATATTTCATATGTTATTGGTGTTGCTTCTTGATTTATGTAGGATCCATATTTGAATCATTGAAAATTGTTAAAAACAATACTTTGATATATCAAAGGAATTATATATTTTAGTTTATTTTATTCTTCTATTGATAATGGTAATTTATAAGGTTATTATGATGATAACCATGTTAGTGATACTATATATCATAAATTTACTTCTGAATATGTGTTTAAGTTTGGTGCACATGTTATCACTTGAAACAATAAAAATTAATCTACTATATTTATCTCTTCTACATAAGTAGAGTATAGAAGTGTTATAGAAGTTGTTAAAGAAGCCATGTGGATATAAAAAAATTTAGAACTTCATTTAGATGATTCTCACTATACCACCATTCATTGTGATAACCAAAGTTGTATAGCTCTAGAAAAAAATCTAGTGCAGCACCAAATAACTAAGCACATTGAGTTTCATGTGTATTTTATCCAAGAGAAAGCTCTCAATGGTGATATTGATCTATAATTTTTCCTATGGATGAATAAATGGTAAATATCTTCTCAAAACCACTTGGTGCTATCAAGTTTTGTTATTTTTTTGCAATGTTAGGCCTCTTAGAATTATCATTGAGGGAGAGTGTGAATGACAATGCCACTTCCTAACAACCATATGTTCTTTCTTCTTATTTATATTTATTTTCATTATAAAGCATTGTAATATATCACGTTATGCAATTTTAGTAAAATTTATGTGGAAGTTTTACTTTTGTGTCTAATACTTAAAAACATATTTTAATAGATGTCCTTATGTTATAAAAGGTTCAAATAATACTTAGATTATTACTCATGAGAAACAGTGAGATGTAGTCTCATGATCATGCTAGCCTAGACTTACTTTAAGTATTTTACATGGATTGTAATTCTTTTTGTTTTAAAAGGTGATGTTTGGCATGATGAAGTTTTTTAAATATTTAAAATTTATGCATAGCATAATTCCATATTAAGGTGAATATGGAATATATCTCCACTTAATGATAGCAATCTGGGCTACTTGCATTTAACTTTTCTCATGTTCAATCTTAACTCAATTAGATATCTTGAGTTATTCAAAAGCTTTTATACCTATTTAGGTTCTAACACTTTATCAATAGAATTTTCCTTTTAATTCCATTATAATAACTTTATTTTAAACAAATATTTAATCATACCAATTCTAAATATGTTTTTTGCTGAATATAATTAATACGTGAAGACTTCAATTCTCACTTACCTGTAATAGGTGATGCATAGAATCTGGGTACAATCAGTTATTTTAAAATAACTTATTCATCCTATTCATTCTACATAAGATATATATTTTCAATCTTTTATTTTTCAACACATTCAAGAGATTATTTTTGTTCACAGTCTACCAATATCCAGACCAAAAAATCTTCATACCTTAAATACTTCTGATCAATTTACTTTACCTTGTCGAGCCTCCAATTTCTTTCAATCCTGATTTGCGTTTTGTCTCATTATAAATATTATCTAGTTCTAAATATTCAATACAAAGATAAAATGAATATTTATATCCAACTTTTTACAATGAAATGACTAGCCATGGATGGTCCAAATTGAACCTTTGTATTCTACCTCACAATCAAATGAAAAGTTAATCCCTTTTTACAAACATTGATACAATGGTGCCTGATAGAAAAATAGATTTATACAATTGATCAATAAGTCCCAAATTTCATTTATATTCAAATCATAATAATCAATTCACTTGAATTACTCTTTCACCTATATTAACCTTGAATGGTGGCTTATTACTACAAGTTTTTCACCTTATAACAGCTTTAAACTATTTGAAAGTTCTCCATGAATCATGTAATTTTGTTCTCTTATTTATAACCAGTAAACACTTATAAATTATCTTCATGACTTCATAATTTCTCCTCCTAATAACCTATGTAAAAATTACCTTTCAAATTATGATGGTGGCATTTTATACATTTTACCTCAGACTGAGAGTCACAAAATTATATGAGGTTGATCATGGATGCACTATGATCAGATTGCATGTTGAAAAGTTCAAGCACTAGCACTGACAAATGTGATGGCAGATGTATAGAAATAAATTCATTTCACAAATATACATATAAATAGTAACACATTTGTTGGGCATAGATTCCAAAATAGATGTTTCTATCCTCATACTAAATTGTCATGCCGATTCTTAATTACCAAAATGCATTTTTCAAACTTCAATAATTTTTAACAACAAATATAACTTTGAATATTTCTCCAAAAATGATTTGGATTAATCATAATGGCTAGATACTTTCTAAACTCAATATATCTTGGATCATGACTTAAGCATAATTATGATGGTTTTTCACCAGTACTCAACATATTAATCCATTTGGTCGATTCATTAACAAACTTTTGATTGTATTCTTTTTTTCTTTCAAACTTCCATTATGCAGACAAGTCACTAAAATTATGAAAACACCATCATAATTCAAATATCATTAAATGCATAAAATCATATTCTTCTTATTTAATTCATCAAAGACTATGATGAGAATAGATATTAGTCTTGAGATCTTACCTTTATAATGATCAGTCAACCTCCATGTGTATCTAATGCCAGGGATCCAAGTTATAAAGTACACCTTTTCAATGTCTGAGGAGTTATTTAAACCATAAATCCTTCTTATATTGATCAAATATTATACATACTATTCTATACAAAACATGGATATAAAAAATCCTTATTTTGCCTTACACTCATTCCTTCACACCTTCTTCACAATTTATTACAAATCCTTCTTTCATCAAATAGATTTGATATTTATATATACAAATTTATAGATATAGGCCTAAAACCCTAATTTCTCCTCTCTAACCACTCATACTCACTCATACCCATGTCTACTCCATGATTCACCTTTTATATTTATTTCTTTACTTTAATTGTCTTCTCTAAGCTTGCTTTAATGTTGATCCTCTCCCAACAACTATGTTAAACATAGTTGTCTTCTCCAATATATTCTCCAATGCATAGGCTTCAGCGATTCTCTATATAGGTTAGACTTATATGAATTATTTGACTTTTACATAGTTACAAGAGGATCCTACCCCCTTATAAATATTATAAAGTTTACACATAATTCTAATATTCAAAGTTCCCTTTTGATAGGAAAAATTGACCCTATTTTAACACAAATGAAGCAAATAAAACTTTTATTTGACCTTCCAAAACCTCTTAAGACACCCCTATGTAATAAGTCACAAGACTTATTACATTCAATTTGATAAGTATTTACAATATTGGTCCCCTAATGCTCCTGTATTATACTCCCCATGAGGTAAGAGTTTTGATCTCTTATTCAATTGAATTACTACATTATTTTTCTTTTCTTCCAATTTTTTTGAACTTTTTTCTTCTTTATTTGTTCATGATATATGAACCCAAGTGGATCATTCTTCACTTTAGATTTTTCAATGAAGTCTAGTATATAGGAGTCCATTTCTTATTCTTTAAAACTTGCACATACAAAACTAAAAACATAATTAGATTTAAAAAATTGAGGCATTGTTGCCTCTCCACCAGCATCTTCTTCACTTAAGAGCTTCGAAATCTCAATCTCAACTTCTTTGATAGCCTCTCCATCACCTATGAGGTTTAGATCTTTTGATTCTAACATTATTTATCTCTACATAATTTCCTCTTCTTCACTGAACTCTACCATGTCTTGATTCAAATTTAATTTGTCTTTAACTTATATTACTTGAAACAATTAATTCTGTTGTGTATTAGATTCCACAAGCACTCAATGGGTGCTTCACACTTGAATTCATTGTTCATGAACCTATCTAACAATTCAATTATTTGATTATACAAAGCATATTCATAAATATTTATATTTTATTCATCAAATAAAACATTATAATGAAACATTTGAGGACCTTGAATCTCTCTAAATGCTTTTTTTTCTTCATCTCCATCTAGCATCTCTCCTTTTTTGGGAAAACATATCTCTACATCCTCATACTCTGTTATCCCATCAATCTCTTTATAAGCATGCCACTTATGATTTTTTAATTTAATGCCCTCAAAGTGGGATTCACCATTATTTGATTCTATACTTGTAATTACACATGATAAGAAAATGTTAGATTGAAAACTCTGAGGCTTATTTGCCTCTTTCATTTTCTCAGATTGCCTTGATATCAATCTATGTATTTTTATTTTTCTCTTCTCCAAAATTTCTCTGTGGGGACACTTGATCATTCTTTTAATTTTCACCAAGAATATTTGCCTTGATTCCTCCAAAAATTCTTCCATCATTGCCAATATCACTTTCATCTCAACAATCTCTTTTTGTATCTCTACTTTAGTCATTTCTCTATGACAATTTACCTTCTCTGATCTCTTATCTCTTCATTCTTTTCACTCTTCATTTTTTATTAGGCCTCATTGGACCTTTCTTCTTATAAATCTTGTGCTACTTGCTATCCCCAGTACTTCACCTAGGTCTTTTGCACCCTAGCCTGCTGGTAACTTAATCGGTCCTTCACTTGGACTTTTTTTCACCTAAGCTCTTTTTTGAGCTTACTTTGATATTTCATCAATGCTTTTCACTCTTCTAATCCTTTATGGCTTTAGGGATCTCCTTTCCACTCCAATATCTTTATCTCTTTTCACTTAAGGTTTTAAAAAATCTTCTGCCTTTCACTCTTTATCAATATCTATCAATTGTTAATCACTTCAATTTTCCACTTTAAAAAACTTGATTAAACAAATACATACCTTTTTCAAAGGGATAATGCCAAGCTTCCCAAATTCCTTCACTTTCAATCTTCTTTTAAGTTGTTTCACTATTCACCTATCAACTGCATCATTTAATTCAACAACTAAAATAATTTCATAAGATATCTTTTCTAAAGAGTAGTCCCATGCTCTGATACCAAAATTTAAATGATAGCAATCTGGGTTGCTTGTATTTAACTTTCCTCATCTCAATTAGGTCTCTTTTGAGTTATTCAAAATATTTTATACCTATTTAGGTTCTAACCCTTTATCAATAGAATTTTCCTTTTATTTCCATTATAATAACTTTATTTTAAACAAATCTTTAAACATACCAATTTTGAATATGTTTTCTGCTCAATACAGCTAATACATGAAGACTTCAATTCTCATGGAATTGTAATAGGTGATGCATAAAATATAGATGCAATTAGTTAATTTACAATAACTTATTCATCCTATTCATTCTACATAAGCTATATATTTTTAGGCTTTTCTTGTTCAACACATTCAAGAGATTATTGTTGTTCACAGTCTACCAATATCCAGACCAAAAAATATTCATACCTTAAATACTTTTGATTAATTTACATCACTTGTCGAGCCTCCAATTTCTTTCAACTCCTTATTTGTGTTTTATCTCATACTAAATATTCAAGGTAGAGATAAAATGAATATTTATATCTAACTTTTTACAATGAAATGACTCACCACAGATGGTCCAAATTGAACCTTTGTATTCTGCCTCACAATCAAAAGAAAAAGTTAATCCCTTTTTATAAACATCAACATAATGATACTTGATATAATAATAGATTTTATGTAGTTGATAAATAATTCCCAAATTCCATTTATATTCAAATCATAATAATCAATTCACCTAAATTACTCTCTCACCTATATTAACCTTGAATGGTATCTTATTACTACAAGTTTTTCACCTTATACCAGTTCTGAACTATTCAAAAGTTCTCCATGAATCACATAATTTTCTTGTCTTATTTATAACCAGTGAACACTTTGAAATTATCTTCATGACTTCACAATTTCTCCTCCCATCAACCTATGTAACAATTACCCTTCAAATTATGATGGTGACATGTTATACATTTTACCTCAGAATCAGAGTCATGTAATTACATGAGGTTGACCATGGATGCACTACGATCAAATTGCATGTTAAATAGTTCAAGCGCTAGCACTGGAATATGTGATGGAAGATGTATTAAAACAAATTCATTGCACAAATATACAAATAAATAGTAACACATCTATTGGGCATAGATTCTAAAATAGATACTTCCATCCTCATACTAATTCTTAATTACCACAATGCATTTTTTTCTCCAAAAATGATTTGGATTAATCATAATGGCTAGATACTTTATAAACTCAATATATCTTGGATCTTGACTTGACCACAATTATGATGTTTTTTCACCACTACGCAACGTATTAATCCATTTGGCCGATTCATTAACAAACTTTTGATTGTATTCTTTTTTTTCTTTTAAATTTATATTATGTAGACAGGTCACTAAAAGTATGCAAACACCATCATAATTTGACTATCATTAAATGCATAAAATCATATTATTATTATTTAATTCATCAAATACTATGATGTGAATAGATATTAGTCTTAAGATCCTACCTTCATAATGATTACTTAACATCCATGTGTATCTAATGCCAAGAATCCAAGTCACAAAGTATGCCTTTTCAATGTTTGAAGAGTTCTTTGAACCATAAATCCTTCTTATATTGATCAAATATTATACATACTATTCTATATAAAACGTAGATCTAAAGAAGCCTTATTCTTCCTTCCCACTCATTCCTTCACGCCTTCTTCACAATTTATTATAGAACCTTCTTACATCAAACAGATTTGAAATTTATATATACAAATTTATAGATATAGGCCTAAAATCCTTATTTCACCTCTCTAACCACTCATACTCATTCATACCCATGTCTCCTCCATGATTCACCTTTTATATTTATTTGTTTACTTTAATTATCTTCTCTAAGCTTGCTTTAATGTTGATCCTCTCCCGACAACTATGTTAAACATAGTTGTCTTCTCCAAGATATTCTCCAATGCATAGGCTTCAACGTTTCTCTATGTAGATTAGACTTATATTAATTATTTGACTTTTACATAATTACAAGAGGATCCTACCCCCTTATAAATATTATAAAGTTCACACATAATTCTAATATTCAAAGTTCCCTTTTGATAGGAAAACTTGACCTTATTCTAACACAAAGGAAGCATTTAAAACTTTTATTTGACCTTCCAAAACCTCCTAAGACACCCCTATGACCTCACAAGACTTATTACATTTCAATTTGACAAGTGTTTATAATATTGGTCCCCTGATGCTCTTGCATCACTTAACATTAAGGGGGAGTGTTGAAACATTTAATGTTATGTGGGTACCATTAATGGGCCCTTAACACTTTACATGGTAAAATAATAAATATTTTATTATTATATTTAACATGGGTTAAAACCTCATGTAAGTGTAATAATAAAATATATTATTAATTATTTACTTAGTTCCTCAAGAAAAGGTGGATCCATTGGTTATAACGGTCACTGCTCCTCATTCCTATTATAAATATGGTTTTATCCATATGGTAAAACATATTCTTGATACATTCGATTGAATATTGGTGATTATGATAAATTTATATTTGTGTGTGGAAAATATATTACAAATTTTTGTGAATAAGGTTGATATAGAGGAGTGAGGGAAGAAGGAATTTTATTGGGCTATTATATTGCTCAATTATATGAATATCATCTTTGTGGGTTTTTTAACCTCTCAAGGTTTTTCAATGTTAATATATGTGTCATGTGTACATTTATCTATGTGATTTTATTACTCTATGTTTGTTAATCATTTACATTATATATATCTTGTGTATGTTCATTTCATATGTATTGCTTCATGCATTGTTTTAGAAAGTCATTTTGGCACCAACTGTTATTATAGTTACTCCAACATTAACACCAAAAGTAACTGAGTTACAACTCAAGTTGGAAGAGTACAAGGACATATTTCAGCTACTAAGATAAGTGCCTAAAAACTATGTAATTAATTATATTGTTTATCTGATTCTTGGACTACCTCTTCCTAAAGCTTTTTTATCCTTCAGATCTTTTTTGGAGAATGAATAAATCAGGCCCAACTCATCACCTTATGATAGTTTTATTATTATATCACCAAATAATTATGGCACATGTAGGTTTTGCATCAATTTATGAGCACTCAATAAGATCACAATGAAAAATACTATCCTTTTCCAAAGATTGAGGATCTTCTAGACTATCTCCATGGTGTAAAACATATACACTCAATATTTTAAAAAATTATCATTTACTAACACTTTATCTCTAGTAGAAACCTACTAAGTTTAAATCTCTTTGAGTACACACCTTAAATGACACACCAAGAAGGGGGTGGATAGATTGATGGTACTTTATGAGAGACATTGTTGTTTACCTACCATTCCCATATCTATTTTAACTTGCCCATATTTGATCCCATAAGCTATCTCCTTCCATCGGGTATCCTCTAACTATGTCAAGACCAATATTTTCCTACTATGTTAGCTAGATTGATGTATTTATAATTGTTATCCTTCTTAGCATAACCCCATCAATCATATCGATGTAGTTCTAAATTTTATAGCACATGCTTCATAACTAGGTTAGCTTGGTCATCATGTTTTGAGGTTAATCAAACCATTCAAGACTAAATCAAGATAGCCAATATTTTTAGATAAATATTCAAGAGGGATTAGGTTCATCCATCACTATAAATACAAGTTGTCATTTCAATCTAATTGAGAGGAACATTCATTTTCAATTTTTATTGCTTTCACATCTACCCTAAGTTTATAATTGGAGGAGTTATTACTTAGATCTTTCTTTGGAGGGAAAAATTTGACGTGTGTAATCTTGGATGCAATAGGAAGAGTCATTTTATCCTAGAGCTTGATTCATCCATTGATATCCTTACAACCACAACAATCTCTTATAACACACCATTGGCCAATGGAGAGATTGAAGCTCAATAGGTATTGTTGAAGGTAAGTATATTCTAACCCTAGATCTTTCTTTTTGATATATATAAGTTGTATAATTTCTTTGTTACTAAATGTATATCTTCTTTTTAAAATTATCCCTACACTTAAACTTAGTATGGCTATAGTATTATTCAAACTTTCTATTTATACACCTTAGGTATTCTAGGCCCCCATTTTCCTACCATTGCTCCTTGCCCATTTTAATATGTTTCTAACCCATCCCATTACTTACATTTATTAATTGTGATATTTGATTACTTTATAATTAGAGATCTAGTTAGGGATATTGCATTGTGTTGATTGCCTAGAGGATTTGGAACCCTTTCTCTCGACATTGTGTTGTAGGTGCTCTCCATGTTAGGTTTAGTAGATCCATTGGTCATATCCCAATTTAATTAAGTATCAATGGGATATATTTGAGTTACCTTCTCTGAGTTGAGATATTTAGATAGGATAATTGCAGGTCAATCCTAGCTCATCACATAGATTTAGGTGAACCCGATATGAACTAACCATTATTTTCACCTCAGTAGTGAACTATATTGAATAATTTGATCCAATTATATTTCATTTCCATACCATCAAAATATATCAAATAGGTTAATGTATTTCAATATTAATTTCACCTACAGTAAACTATATCGAACAACATGACATAGTTTCATTTATGTGTTTTTCCCAATGAACTATTTTGACCAGTGTGACATAGTGTTAATTTTAGATCTATTTCTTATCTTCTCCAACCAAATATATCAACTTATTATATTTAATTATGTTTAGTTATCTCACTAATAAATTTTATTGAACAAGCCGATATAGTTTCATCTTAAACTAATAATTCCAGTCAACTATAAATCCTATTTCTAGTCAAATAGATTGATCAATTTGATTTAGTTATGTATTTACATTTCTACTTTTGTTTAAATTATTTCCAAAAAATAATATTGATATATTTGATTTAGTTTTATATTGCATTTATTTTTCAATAAACAACATCGAACTGTTTGAATTAGTTATGTATTTCATTTATTTCTAATAAATTGTATTGACATGCTCAATTCAATTCTATAATCAAAATTACTATTAACAATCTGAATTTACTTGTTCTATTTAGTCTTACATCTCATTTTGTAACCATGTTTTACATAGACTCAGTCGATATACTTGATATAATTTTGTATTGTTTGTAAAACTACATCAACCAATGTAGATATAGTTTTGTTTGTTTCATTTTAAATCATAAGCAAGGAAAATTAGCCTTTCTTTTTAAAATATAATCACACATTTAATTTAAATTTGGTTGCCTATTTATTTCAATTCACTAAATGCTAAAAATTAGATTATGATATTGATTTTTGAACTTTATTTTTCATTTGTTTGGTTTTCCTTAGAAACTATGTTTCAACAATTTTCAAACTATTTAGCTATTGTCTTAAAGGGATACATAGTTTTATGTTTAAAATATTTGGATGTTGTTTACAAATATTGTGGCATGTTGGGATTTTCCCACATAGAGTTAAAAATAGACTTTAGTTTCCACATGTCTCATGGTATATCAAAAATGCATATGATTCACTTTTATTGGATGAAATCCATCCATCTATCTAATTTTGTAGTACATCAATTAGCAGTTAGTGTCAGTAAGTTAATCTAGCATACCCTTGACATTGGGTTTAGTGGGATATGGGCATGGTACTCCCTCTATATTTAGTGCTTTAAAACATTGGGATGACAATATCCAATAGGTGATCCAATATTTATGAGAGCTTATAAATTAGTCAAATCATATTAATACATCTACCTAATCTTTTTTTTTAACTATAATTAGGTTTTAGTTTGTTGTTTGCTATTTTATTTTATATTTTGGACTACATCAACCAACATTGATATAATTATATGATGTGTGCTGTAATTACAACAACCAATGTCGATAACGTTAATTATGTTTGTAAACTACATCAACTAGCCTGATACAATCTCTTATGTTTATAGACTCCATCAACTAGTTTGATATGGTCTCTTGTATTTACATCCCTGGCTGGATCAACCAAATTGACACAATATCTTTCCATATATCTTAATCCTCTATTTGAGAAATTGTATTGAACAAATCGATATAGTTTAGTTACAACATAATTTTCTTAGTACCAATCAAACAACTTGATTCAGTCTATTTACCAACATTTTTAATCTTTTTTAAACAAACTATATTGACCAACTCAACATAGTTTATTTTTAATCTCCAACCTATATAACTACATATAATAGTTTGATACAGTTCACTTCCAGATTATATCTTAACTTTTATTTTAGACTACATTGTACTATTTGATATAATTTGTATCTCAAAATGCATTGATTAACAAAATATATTAAACTATTTAATCCAATTTCAAATCCTTACTTTAGTGAGTTGGTTTATACAATTACTTTTTTTGTAGTTTATCTAGCCCAAATCATTTTTCACTTTAACTCTCCATCATGAAATATATATTTAACAATTCTAAACATAGAACATAACACAATATGATGGATTTGACTAACTCCCATAAAGATCATAATACTCATTTTAATATTATCAATAACCAATATAAAATCAATATTCATGTAACTACTAGAAAAAATAAATTATAATTCATTGTCTACCTCCAAACTTTTATATACTTTCAACTATCCACCACGTATTCCCATGGTTGAGGATGAGAGTGATCTTGAAAACATTATTGAAATGATCCTTTACATCAATGAAAACCCTCAACATAGGGGAAAGGATCCTCCAGTAATTTATAACCTCATGATGGGACCCCACATAGGATTACCTCCTTCACCTACACATACCATTTTGATAGGATTTGTGGAAAGCCAATACATGACTTCTCCTCCTTGGTCTTATACTATGCCTAATATAACCACTATTATGGTAGGTATATCTTCTAGTGGGCTTCTCAAAGTGTTCATATTAATATTCATGTTAATTTTACCACTAGTACATCTCAAGCTAATTCTATTAGTTAATGAACTCTAAATACTAATAAAATCTTGTTCCAAGCCATGAATCAAATGGCTACCTTTCAAACTTATAATGTCAATCAAATGAGACAAATGAAAAATCAAAATTTGTAATTTCAAATTTGTTCTCAACAAGCTAAATGGGTAGTGAAAAATATAAATCCACTCCCCGAGGCCCCCTTAGAGATGCACAAGGTAATCTTATTCAACCCCCACTTATTAATAAATTCATCAAACATCTTCAAAATGAACCATTAATCCCTGAAATTAAAAACATAGACATAAGAGGTATCACTCCTACTGTCACTTATAATGGATCTACTGATCTTGTTTTGCATTTGAAATCTTTTGGTAACCTTTAATAAAATTTGATTAAGCTAAATACCTCTTCTACTACCAAAATTATAACCAAAACCTTTTTAGGTGATGTCATTCATTGGTAAAATAACTAAAGTCTCATAGTATCTCTAGTTTAGAAGACTTAGTTAATACATTGGTTCATAAATTTAAAACCAATGACCTTCCTAAAACTAGTTTAGTCCATATCATTAATTGTAACTAGTTATAATCCAAAAATTTCATTAAGCATTGGAAGGCCTTATCCAAAAAAATTGATCATAATATGTCATAGGATAATATCTTCTATTTGTTTACCAATGCTCTCCATCCTGAAATCCAACATACAGTCAGGACCCTCTCTCCAAAATATTGGAAGAATCCCTTGACCAATATAAACATCAATATTTCCTCATAATATATTTTGATCCTTCTAAACCTACTTCAGGATCTCTTATGCTTATGAGATCTAAAAACAAACATGATACCAATGACAATGTTACAGACACTTATGTTTATATACATGCCTTTCATTCTTCCTAGTGGCCCTAAAGAGGAAACTCTTTCCCAACCTTTCATGAAAATTCCATGATAGCCTCCTCCCTCCTCATCATTTTATGTAAAAAAATGTTGATAATCATAAACCTCTTTCCCTCATAGAAATTAAAAAATGTATTCCTAAACCTTCAGCAAGATAAATTGACACTACTCACCATACCAAACATCGGTATGATCCATAAAAATTTTGTTGTTACCATGAAAGTTGGGGAAATTCTCATGAAATAGATGGGAAACTTAGGAACTTTTCCCTTGAATTTCTCCTTGGTCCCAATTTTTATTATGGTAACCATAATCTGTGAATGTCAGCAAACCTATGACAAGGTAGCTAAAGCTCATGCTTCCAAAGTTAAGTATGGTGTTATTAATCAATTTAATGCTCACCTTTCCATATATAAGGACCCACTTCCAAATCATTAATCCACTCAAAATCCTTCTTCTAATGTTGTGGAAGCCTTGATTGATCCTCATTATTTAACCAATTATGGAAAAGTGGTCAACATGAACAACATGAGTCATGTAGTATCTTAAATTAACCCTTATCCACATTCCAATTATAATAATTTTCCCACTTACATAACTATGCAAGGGACATATCCATCTCATTTTATAGATGTTTAATATATGAAATTCAATACCAAATCATCTCTCATAACTACCATTGATCAACCTAATACAATCACTAATACTTTAAATAGTTTAAATTATATCAACCACTTCGATCTAGTCTAGCAATATTTATTCAACTATATTGACTAACCTGATATAAGATGTTATATTTCATCCTTTTATCACTATTACATCAGCCATCTTGATATGATCATCTAAATCAAAATAAACTTCATCAACCAATTTGATGTAATATATTTTTCTAAGATTTGAATAAACTACATTGGCCAACTTGATGTAGCTTGTTTTTATTCCTTCTTCTACTATGACTACATCGACCAACTTGATACAAGTAGTTTTTATTCCTCTTTCCAAAAAAAATATATTGACCAAATTGATAAAATTTATTTATATTACTTTTTTTATTTCTACTTCATCGAATAGCTCAATATAGGAAGTTTGTAGTATTCATGTCCAACAAACTATACCAAACAATTCAATGTCATTTGATCCACCTAGTTAAACTGCATCAACAATAATAAAACCACACAACTCATCTCCATTTAAATTTACTTTAGATCCTCCATTAGTTGAATTAATTCATTCATATGCACCTTTATCATAGTTTAATTCAATACCCTCATGATATAATGAGTGGGATCCCTTTGCATAACTTTCTCGCCTTCCCTCTAAAATTCATTTTCTCTAACTCATGAGGACTTCTCATTATCATTATAATCAATTAATGCAACTTTTATTTGAAATGAATATCCTCATACCTCCACCTATAGGGAAACAAGCCACCTTATATGGGTTTGAGGACAGTATTCTCCAATAATGTGAAGAAATTTCCATAAAAGGTTGATGAAACCTTGGATGCTTCTCTCTCACCTAAATTTATTATAACCTCTATTATTCTTGATGAAATATTAATTCATGTGGATGAGCCTCCTTTATTCATTAGTGTCCAAATTGATGATAATCAATCCAATTGTGCCTTGATTGATGAAGGGTCAGACACTTTTGTTGTTCCATCAACTTCATTAATACTCTTAAATACTCTGAATGTAATCTTAAATCTACCCAAATTGCATGCCAAGGCTATGATTAAATAAAAATGCCTATCCTTGGTTATTTTTGGCTCCTAATCATATTCCTTCATGTCACAATTAGAGCTAGGGTCATTATTTTTAATTTCCCTCTATCCTATAACATTTTACTTGGACAACCTTGTACACATCACATGAGAGTTATTGCCTCTTCTACATGCCAATGTGTCAAATTTCCCCATAACGGTTCTATATATAAGATTCAAGGATACACTTATCCTTTTAATTTTGAATAATTATAATATCATCATGTTTTTAAAATACCTACCCTTAAATATTTCCTTAACATCCCCTTTCATGAATATTAATGATTTAACTATGCTACCAATTCTAATTGCAGTTGCAATGGATGCCCTAAAATTGTAAGCAACATATATCCTAACCGATTAGATTATGATGATTATGAGACCAATGAGATAAATGTCAAGATAAAAACCTTATATCTACCTCCTATAATTATTTCTTAGTTATCCCTTCTTTTTTACCTCATTCTTGCTACAAATTGAAGAATGAAATTACTACCTGAATAGTCAGGCCCAAACAATCAAACCCTGATTCTTATTCAATTGATATAATAATTGATGATTTTCCTATCAATATTCATACACCTAATTATGATGATGAATATTCCATATAATACCCACTCTTATTTGGATATGCTCAAGCCAAGGATACATAAATTCTTCATTATTGATATCCTTTACAACATTCTTATGACTATACTTTACATATACATAGAAATCACTTAGTAGATGTATCCCTTCTCTTTCTAGTACACATGACATTATTTATTCTTACATTGATCTTCATAGTTCTGAGATAGAGTAGGCATCAAATTTTACCCATTCTAATCTAATCACCTATGATCCTGTTAGGAGTATGCTCCTTGATCATGCCATGACAAGACCTTACCATTTTGATAGATTTCCTAATCCTTCGAGCAACCTTCCCCTAGATATTTTGGCTACATTAATTCAACCTAAATTGAGGATATATTGTATATATGTATATCCTACTCAATATGTTACTCATAGATTCATTGATCATGATGATTTACTTGATGAGGTCTTATCCATGCCAAAACTTGACTCTCCACCTAAACGATGGGAAGATGAGCTATATTGTGAGTTTCATAAGATTATTGGTCATTGGAAAAATATTTTTGAGTATACCACATATTTTTAGCATAATAATAGACATATATATGTATTCCTACCATATATATTAGACCTCCTCACTTAGTTACTCCCAATCACACTTATTTATTTCATGACACAATTACGCATGATTCGATAAATTACTAATATCTTTGACAATACATTGATGCACTTTATCCTAAAACACATCCTTCTAATGATAAGATATTACCACCTCCTAAGATATCTATAAAATATATTCCTAAACATGAGGACGTCTATTACCTTTAGCATTAGTGTACTACACATCATATAGATAGATATAGAGTAATCCAAAAACATTTTCATGATATTCCATGGCTTATACCTTAACCTTCATAGAAATGTCATTAGGATCATTCTTAGAAGAAGGCTCATCCTTCTTCTAGACCTACGCATTCTCATAAATTAGAGGATATTAGACATACCCCAATGTAGGTTCCTTTTTTTATTATCCTTCACGGGAGGCACCTATTCTCCTCCTTATTATTCTCATTCTCTTACTTTCTCCATAGACCTCGTGTGTTAGGAAGTCCTCACACAACTCTTTACAAAGTTAGATGAGACCATGAGCAAAACTATATGTCAATTATAACATGACTTATCAGATGTTATTAATGATGTATATCAGGATATATATCAACATTTATGATCACATTTTTGTGTGACATGTCATATTATTCTACACATTATCATATGATTGGATTTGACATTTACATTTCGTTATGAGCATTGGTGATGACTTGTAGTTTATATCTCACTTATATCATGTTTTTATATAATTTTCAACATTTTATTTTATTTTTTCATTTAATTTACATCTATGACATCTTATTATGGTGTCTTTCAATATACTTACTATCTTTGTTTTAAACATTAGAACTCGAGTAACACCTTTGTGTCCTTTTTTATCATGCTTCATTTTAATTTTTTTATTTTCCTTCTTTTTGAGATGATCACTAGTTTTATTGGTACTTGTGATAGCTATTTTTTAAGATTGTATAGCCTCTAAGTGATGTGGATATATTCAATATGGCCCATGTCATTTTCTATTACATTACCTTACATCTTTGTGATCAACTACAATTATACCCATCATTGTACCGTTTATTACATAAACAAATCTTCTACAATCCTCATCTTTCCTTTTTACTTCCCTTCATTTTAAGTGCACATAGGTCAATTTTGAGATTTCAAACTTACTTATGAGCAAGTATAGGAAATTTTTGACACCATGGTCTTTGGTATTCTCCTCTAGTGACCAAGTGTAAGCTCTCTTGTGTTTGTCACTTATTTCACTCTTGATTGGTTATTAAAATATGTAAAAAGTATGAACTAAAAAATACATATTAATTTAAAAACCATATCATAAAAGACACAAAAGGAAATGATTAAAAGGAAATTACAACATTAAAAGTCATATCACACTAATAGACATGATATTTTAGCATATATCCTAATCTAGTTGAAGCTCAAAATCCACAACTAGACTCATAATATATTTTAAGTCCATTAGGGTGTGGTACACCAGTAGACTAGAATATGAGGTCTCATTTAATCATATAGTACCACCTACTTTCTTACACAAGTACCCAAACTTCGTAATAGACCGATGACTCTATAAGGGGTCTTGAGGAATAGGGAACATGTTGTGGGAAGGTAGGTCCATTTTATTTTTCCTGTATATATCCTTCATGAGATTATCTATGTACTTCACTTGTTATCCCAAGATTTATGTTCACTAGTTGGAGTGCCATAGGTCTGTGATATTGATAAATGTTAGCACTGGCATACTTGTTTAGTGTGTCTCATCATTGATAAGAATTTTTATATCACCTATGTAGTGATTCACTTCCTATTATCCCTAATATTCCCCTTGATGGATATCTCATCTAGTTGATCACATCTTTGATCACATTTTATATCTACACCTATTGGTTTTTCTTTTGTGAGTTGTAATGTAAGACCTTAGATAGGACTAGACTTTCCTCATAAATACCCACCTTGTCATGCCTCTTGTCTTAATTTTTGAATTGCAATATAATACTTTGGATAGGACCAGGATTTCCTTATAAACATATTTTCATACCATATTATCACCATCATTCACATGTCATTTGATGGTCATACTTTCTTCTATCACACTCAAGCACAAGCACTAAATATGATTTTTTTTCATTTTTCTCGAGCTTATCCCTATTTAATTTAATTATTTATTATAATTTTTGGTTTACGTTATTCATCATTTAATTATTTTATCATTTACATATTTGATTGATGTTTATCTTTTTTATTTCATTTACTTCCAATGTTTACATATCTCATCCTTTATGATTTGTTTTACATTATTTTTTACCATTCATCAATTATTTTTCAAACTTTCTATCTACTTACAACTTTTTGTTTTTTTTACATTTATCATTCTTTTTAACCATGCATTTTCTCACATTTGCTAGAAAATAATAAAACATACCTTAGAATTTTTTCCATAACATAAGAAATCATAATCACATGCACTATCAAGAAAATGTATTAGTAGATAACATCCATGAGTCATAATGAAACACACACACACACACACACACACATGACTTAAAAAAATTAGATACATCATGATATATAATGATACATATTAAAACAATAAATATAAGGCTAAGATCCATCATGAGGATGTGTTAAAATACCTATAGAGGCCTTAGATTGCCCTCTCTATACAATCTATTATAGTCACTATGTTTGTGATCATGTACCATCCAACTGCCCTTATAGATTGGCCACATGGGCCTACAACCTTAATACCTAGCTAACCATAGTTAAATGACTGGCTATCTCCTAAACTAGTGCATGTCACACCTATAATCACCCCTTAACCAACTCCCAATGGTGATTCAACCTTAAATCCATATAATAATTATGTATCTCTTGGGTAGCCTCCCTGACCAACCTAAACCACTCTACATAACTCTAAGATGAAGGCACCAATAGATTAATACACTATAAAGTATTGCAATATGGTGGTACATCATCCAAAATGTTGTGGTGGGCCATTTCTACCAAGTTCTTCCATTGAGCATCCTCTATCATATCATCTACAAAATACAAACCAAAATAACATCATATCTCGTATATAATATAAAAACTCATATATATCTATCTATGTAATCAATAAATTAACATAAACACATTTTAGTCACCCCTAGTAGCACCATCACTCAACCCCCTAACACTTCTTAGGTGTCGTATCTCTAAAATGGCATAAATCCTATGTAATTCCCTGGATGGACGACATGTGCATGCCATGTTCTCCTAGGTACCTATTGCATTGTCATACAAATCAAAGTTGATTGAGTTATAGGATCTACCTATTGTAGTTATGGCTATAGTAGTGGTTGAGCATATCTCTATCAATGCCTCCATAGTCATATCATTAGTGATTTTCATTCATGTACTAGTTAATACTACCAAGTAATTATCACTACTTCTCCTCCTACAATGTATTATCCTCATTGTTGCCTCTACTACCATATTGTCACCCTAGGATGATGAGGTTAAATAATCAGTACATCAATAATTACCCCACCTCTCACACCACATTGTTCCCTCACATGACAAGCCTAATAGGATAGAAGTAAAGAAGAGTTTTTGGATGTGGCAATCTAAACTAGTTTGGCACATGATAACATGGCTAAGGCTATACCAACCACAAATAGTTCCCAATGATCCTAACTTGTGCCTATGCCTACATAGTGGATGGCCATGATGGTTAGGCATCCACAATGCCCACATATAATTAAAAAATCATCTACCCATGTTACACTTTTTTCAATACTAACACATGGGAAATAGGCTACTTAATGTGATCTTTCACCCATTTCCACACTCATGGAAGGGTGTCATCCATAGAATGTGTCAACCTTGTAGGTCTATACATAGGGAAGTGCTCATAAATCCATTACCTAAAATAATAACAAGCCCCATATTTTGTTGGCTTCTCAATAAAATACTATATAAATTGTGCACTAGTTGCACCCAAATAAATGAAACTAAATCATATAATGTGCCATGATCTAACATAAATCAACATAAGTCTATAATATACAATGGCACTTTTCCATCCGACTTATGAAAAATCACTCAAACTATCATAAGTCTAATAATCACCTTTTAGATATCTCAAATAATCATTATATAAAACAAATTGACACAAAACCCTCACTCATCATACCTCTTGAACCAGATGGCCCAGATAGATAACTCCTTCCTATCATCAAAGGAATTTGGGATGTTTCACACCACAGGTGTGCCCATAACATGTAAGCGTAAAATTGCATGAACATCCTCCAAAGTGACATCCACCTCGATGGTATCCCCATCCACCACCTACTAAAAGTTATTAGTCAGTCTCGCACATTCTCCTAAGAAGATGGTGACTAACTATGCATGAATCAGGATCCACCCCATCTCCATAATAGTGTTAAATTCAAGAAACACCAAATGTTCTTAATCAACTATAGGCAACTACTCCAATAAATCTAGTAACCATATAACATCTATCAATCTCCATAATCTCTGATACATTTTAAAATATCAACCAACAGAGCACAAATTAGGGCTCTATCCAAAAACTAAAATAACTAAACATAAAATAAAATAAAATTATTTTTTTTTAAATTAACCACTATATTGGCCATGTACCTGATAATATCAACCACCTTATCTCTTAGATGATATTGTCTATGTATATTAATACATCAACCATATATAAATTTAGACTATATTAGTCATGACCTATTGTATTAGCTTCTTCTTATACTACATCAACTTGCATACATGCCATCAACCATATATTCAAAATTTGTACACCACTAGTTAGGTGTTTAACTACATTAGCCAGGCTAATTTCTAAATCCATCAGCCAAGACATACATTATTGACCATTTTCCTCTTTTTCAATTATGTCATATATTTTACAAGGCATTAGCTAGAACATGTTCAACTACATCAATCACTCTAGATGGTATTGACCAGTCTTAAGTATCGTTGATTTCCAACTAATTCGGCTTGGCCAATATTGTTCAAACTATAAGGTGATTTTTCACTAAACCATATTAATTACCTTGACTTATATTTTGACTTCTCATCTCCAAATCATTTCCCATCCTATTTATAACTCCAAACATATGCTTGTTGGGTAAAATTATGTTACACATATTTTCCTTGGTGCCTACTTTTCCTATTTTAGTTTATTTTTAATCAAAATGCTAAAAATCATAATTAAATGCACCCCATACATGTACTATTCTATCTTCATCTGTAATATGTCCACTGGCTCATATACATCCTCATGTATGGGCCATCATCTCTCAACTCACTAGATTTGGATACACAAAGCTCTAGTTTCCCAAAATAACAAAGACAAAAATGAATAGTAATTTATCCATTTATAGTAAAATTTTCAAAATTTTCCAGCATTCAATTATTTATCAAGAATTCTCTTATTTTTCTCATATCTTTATTTACAAAAACATTTTTCACAAACCAAAAGAATCCTTGGAATCATGGTAAGATAGATAATTTTTTAGTGATAACAAAATATTTTTGCAAAAACTTTGATTTTTCTCTTATTTTCAAGGTCACCTTTAGCTCCGCACACTAGGTGTCTATCATCATCTACTACACACACATCATCTTTCTATAGAAAAAAGGTAATTTAAGGTATGTATTTATAATTTATTTAATTTTACTTAATTTTCACCTTCTGCTACAATTTATTATCTTAGTTATTGTGTTACTATGTTCTTTCCCAAAGCACCATCCCATGTTACACTATGGTGACATGTGATGAGCTTTGAGTGGGACATATGTATACGCTCAATATTTTTAAACATTATCATTTACTGATGTTTTATATCTTGCATCAACCTATCGAGTTTCAATCTCTATAAGTGCATGACTTAAAGGGTACAATGGGAAAAGAATGAGCAAACCAATGGTGCTTCATGAGATACATTGTTATTTATCTATCATTCCTATATCTATTTGAGATTCCATAAATTTGATCCTCTAAGCTATCTCTTTCCATCTGGTATCCTCTAACTATGTCAAGACTGATATTTTCCTACTATATTGGCTAGATCAATGTAGTTCTAACCATTATCCATCCTAGCCCAACTACATTGATTAGATCGATGCAGTTCTAAAATTTTTGTCACACACTTTGTAATTAGGTTAATCTAACCGACCTAGTTCAAGGTTAGTCATCCCATTCATGACTAAATTTAATTGGTTGATATATTTAGATAAATCTCTGGGAGGTATTAATGTCATCCATTATTATAAATACAAGTTACCATTTCAATCCAATAGAGAAGAACATTTATTTTCAATTGTTATTGCTTGCACTTTTACCCTAAGTCTACATTTGGAGGAGTTATTGCTTAGATATTACCTTGGAGGGAAAAGCTTGTCTTGTGGAATCTTAGATCCAATATAATGAAACCTTTTAGCCTATAACTTGATTTAGCCATTGATATGCTTACAACCACAATAATCTCTTGTAAGGCACTATTGAACAAGGGAGAGATTGATGTTTGACATGTCTTGTTCAAGGTAAGTATATTTTAACCCTGTCTCTTTATTTTTGATAGATATAAATTGCATAATTTCTTGACATATGAACTTATATCTCCTTATTTTAATTACCTCTACACTTAAACTTAGTGTGGCTATAGGAATATTTAAACTTGCCATTTATACACCTTAGGTAGACTAGGCCCCCATTTTCCTACCATGGCTCCTTGCCCATTTTAATATGTTTCTAACCCATCCCCTTAATTACATTGATTAATTATGACATTTGATTACTTTATAATTAGAGACCTAGTTATGACTATTGCATTGTGTTGATTACCTAATGGCTTTAGAACCCTTTCTCATGACATTATGTTGTAGGTGTTCCCCTTGTTAGGTTTATCAGATACATTGGTGATATCTCAATTTCATTATGTATCAATGAGCTCTACTTGATTTATCTTCTCTGAGTCTAGATCTTTAGATAAGATAGTAGCAGGTCAATCCTAGTTCATTGCACTCACAAAATACTTCACTAAAATTAATCTTAAGTTTAGGTATTATTGGATTCCTATTGATCCTATAGATGTATGGAAGACAACATTCAAGGCCAAAGAAGGTTTGTTAAAATGGTTAGTCATCCCCTCAGCTTGATCGATGCTCTAGTTACATTTGTGTGGATGGTGAATGATATTCTCAGGCCATTCACTACTTCATTTATCATAGTCTACCTTGACGACAACCTAATCTTCAACAAAACATGGGATGAACATTTGCACCATATAGAGAAAGTGCTTGACATTTTGTGAAAACATAATTTGTATGAAAATATGGAAAAAAATGTTCATTTCTAATGCCACAGATTCAATATATGGGATACATTATAGACACATAAGGAGTGAATGTGAACCCAACCAATATTCAAGTCATCTAGGATTGGGCCACAACCAAAGAATCTCATAGAGATTTGCACCTTTTGGGGATTAGAAAAATTACATAGGATATTTATACATAGTTTTTCTTAAGTGAATTGGCCTCTAAACCAAGTTACCCAAGGTAACACTAAAGCATATTTAAATTGGACTACCACACAACATAAAACATTTGAATAATTAAAACACAAACTTGTTTTGCACCATTAATTATTTTAATGAACCTTCAACAACCATTTGAGCTTGAGACAGATGCCTTAGACTTTACACTCATAGTGGTTCTCACTCAACATGGTCACCCAGTTGCATACCATAATGAAACATTCACAACACCAGTAAGGAAATACCCAATATATGATCATGATCTTTATTCAATTGTCTAATCATTTAAGCATTTGAAGCATTATATCTGGGGCAATGAGAATGTGATTCACACAAATCACTAGCCACTTAAGTTTTTGCAAACTCAAAACAAGTTTAAACAAGAGTGACATCAAAAATGGTCTTCTTATCTTCAATAGTTTCATATAAACATCAAGCACAAGAAGGGAAGTTCCAATCCAGTTGTAATTTTGTGGATCTGGCCACTGGTTCAAGATCTCATTTTTGTACTTCACATATGTGGACATGAACTCAACATATGGTCAACATTATATCCATCTAACTTAGATTTTACATATATCTATCAAAATTTGATTTATTGTAATTCAATACTAGATTTTTACTTACAGGATGGACTTCCATATCATCTTGGGCATTTGTGCATTCTGCATGAGGCAAAGTGACAAAAACTGTTAGGAACCCATGGAAGCACACAATTGATTACCATATGTAAGAAACTTAAGATGCAGAATTAACCAGAAGTAATAAGTAACTAGAAACCAGAAACAACACAGAATATGAGAGACAATACACAACTTGTATTAATACTCATCCAGAAAAGAATACAATAAAGAGCCGCCACACTCTTCCACCTTATAGAGGCTTCCCACACCTCAAGTGTATAGTACTTCTTTCCTCAAATCTCTCTCTCTTACGGTCCCAACACACAACTCAAACACAGAGTTGGTGTTCACCTCCAACCAGCCAGTATCCACTACTGCTAGTACTCCTGTGCTCCATGCACACCACAAGTGCTCTACGCACTCCACAAGTACACAATCATACTTCAAGTAGATCTCCCCTGAACTGCAACAACCTGCAACCCAAATGATCTCACTTATGGAAGGAACTGCCTTGCCTTCCTCTTTGCTCCCTGTTTGAGTACACACTGTACTCCAAGTAGATCCTGCCTGATACTGCTCCCTGTTGTGTTGATGTCCTCCCTGATCTTGCACACCTGCAAATCAATCTGGTTCTACACACCTACAAACTTGGATCATGCACACACATACACCTGCAGATCAATGATCTTACTTACCCATGCAGATCTCCTAACGTAGCCAAGCACACCTGCTGACCAAGATCATACATACATGAAGAACCCTGTTGATTCTCCAATCCAGCACCCACACTTGGTACTGTGGAACTAGGAGGAACACCCTCACTCACCTCACACACAGAAGGATCTAACTTTGCTCAACTCAAACTAGAACACTTTACAATACAGCCAATGAGTCTCTTAAATAGATCTCATGCAAACAATAATTAGACACCTAATTACAATAATTAGATCCACAGCTTCTAGTCTAAATTTGGCTCTTGACATGCAAACACTTGGTTTGTTAACTAACTGCCTGTAAAACTTGTAGTTCTAAACCGCACAGGTGACCGACGTCGGTCCCTATCTACCTAGAGGTGACCGACGCCGGCCGATCCCTAACTGACGTCGGTTGCTTCTCTTCACTAATCCTACCGACGTTGGCTGATCAGACCGACGTCGGTTGCTCTGCAACTCAGCAACCTTCAGCAACCTCCTCCCCTGTTTGCATCAGTGAAGCTTTTAGCTCCACAACCTAACAAAAACTAATATAGAAGGCTCATTTCAACAAAGTTGTAGGACATTTTAGGATTAAAAAGATTCTTGTGGTGTTGTAAAAGTACTTGTATTGGCCACATCTTAGGTCTAATATTTCCAAGTATGTCAAGTCTCGTGTTGTATGTGCAATTACCAAGATGATTAATAAGAAACAAGGTCTATACATACCTCTGTCAGTTCTAATGAGACTGTGAGAATCCATTTCCATAGACTTTCTCTCAGGCTACCCTGCTTCCAAGAATGGTAATGATTACATTTATGTAGTAGTTGATATATTATCAAATATGGCAATCCTTATACCCCATAAGAAAGTAATAACAACTCTAGAAACAACTCAATTGTAATTTCAATATGTCTAGATCCACTTCAGAATCCCATAAACTATCTTATTTGATAGGGACACAAGGTTTTTGAGTCATTTTTAGAAAGTAATTCGGTCTATTCTAGACACACATTTGAATAAGTACACCGCCTTTCATCCTTAGATTGATAGACAAATAAAAGTGATAAATAGGATGATAGTGCACCCTCTAAGAGTATAAAATTATATAAACTTTGGATGAAAGTTCTCCTTTGATTAAACACAGTTATAACAGAGCTCTGCATAGTTCTACCACACACAACCCTTTTTAAGTTTGTTTGGGTTTTCAGCCTTTGGCAACCATCGATTTAACTTATCCTATTCTTCCATCAATAGTAGAAACTCTTTCAGCTCAAAAGGAAGTTGAAAAAGTTGTTCAAATTTTTGAGCACATTCAACATCTTCAACAACAGGTTAAAACCATTCTATAATAGGCAAATGCAAAATACAAGTAGTGTTACGATAAACATACACCTTCCATATTGGTGATCAAGTATGGCTACCCCTGTATAAGGAAATACTGATAGGACCTTACCACAAGCTTCATCCACTTTGATATGGGCCCTACACCATCACCAAAAAAGTAGGAGATAACAATTTCGATCTTTATCTTCCGACTTATTCTAGGTTGTATTTAGTTTTCAATGCATAACTTTTGTGCCATTATTTTCCACCGTTGTTGGATACTTCATATATTACAAAAACTTTCCAACAAATAGAGATCAATCTAGATTGTAGTGTTCCAACAGAATTAGATCAAGTCATTAACACTCAGGTCAAATAGACATGTTGATAAGAGATCCCTCTCTTTTAGATCATCAAAGCATGACAAGTGCCTTCCCAAGGAAAATGTTTTCCATAACTGTACGTTGCCAACTTGTTTCTACATCTTCTTTTACAATTGCATGCAATGGGGACCATTGCTCTTCAAGGAGGGGTGATTAAACTACGAGGATCTAGTTCACTAGATCATACCAAACTTTATTGCAGTTACATGTCCGTCCTTACACTAACATTAGCAACTGGGTTAGTAGGTTTTACACCTACATGCCAATTTTTTCCTTGTAATCCCACTCCTATTTTAGCACACAACTCCTACAGTGTTAGTATTGTAACCAACAAGCCGTTAGCAACAACAATGAGTGAGATCACCATATTTTTTAGGTATGAAGCGGTTGATACCAATTATTGTAACAATTTAGATGATGCTTCATGTTCTTGCATTGTATAATATTGTACACTCTCATTCTTTGTAGGTAAGCAACACATTGAGCAGTACCATAAAATAATAGAATTTGACAACAAAGATCTTATTTCTTAGAATGTATAGAACTTAGTATAATACAACTTTGCTATTATAGTTCTATATTGATTGTCCTATCATTCTTGCTTTACTTGTTCTTTACCACATTAAAATTTAATATTCTTTATCATTCAGTAATTCGCTTTCGCATGTAACCCTTTAACCGATTTAAGTAGGTTATCTTCCATATCTCTCCTTAAGCTTTAAATTAATTTAATATATAATATAATCAATATATGTTTTTAATAAGTTTTTTTTTTTAATATATCCCAATAAATTAATAATTTAATTTAAATTCATAATTGTAATTGTAAGTATGTGTGCTTATTTTAGTATGAAAATATTCAAATAAAATGAGGGATATCACAAGTTTAAAGATATTTAAATAACATGGAAAGTCTGAAAACATTTATTATTGTGGGTAAATAGAAAATAAAAAATAGTCATTGAAATATTAACTTGTACAATTAAAATTTTATAAATTTATAAACTGTAAGATTATAGAAAGTAAGTAAACATATCAAACTAAGTAAGAAATTAAGTATTTGGTAGGGTAAGTGAATTTGTTTGGAGTATATTTTTTCCACTCCTTGTGTACATACAAATGTAAAAACTTTATGATTTGTTAAAAAAAAATCTCATACATATATATATATGACTTTTCTTTATGAAATTAAAATAATTATATATAAATTAAAATAACTATATATATGTATATGTTATGTCATTTTTTTAAAGATAAAACTAGAATAAATTAAAGTCATAATTCTTTTATTTATTAATTTTGAAGTTTCAAAATTTATGAAGTTTTAAATATATATTATATTAAAATCAAATATTTAAATTATATTATGATATTATATTGTATGTGAATGTGATTTTTCTTTATAGAACTAAAAATAAATTTATATGTATATATAAAAATTAATGTCACTTTTTTTAAGGTGAAACTAAAATAAATTAAAGACTTCTTATTTTTGAGATTTCAAGTTTCAAATTGATCAAATTTCATATATTTATCATATTAAAATTAAAATGAAATTTAAATTTAAAATTATATAATTAATATAATATTTTTTATAAAATTAAAATAAATTATATTAAGTTTTTTATTTTAAAATTATTAATATATAAATTAAAAATAATAAATGATTATTCATAAAAATAATTTGAATAAATAACAAAAATATATATATATATATATAAATTTACAAAAATTAATATTTAATTAAAATTGTTCATAAACATAATTGACTTAGCTTTTCATATGAAATGTAAAAATAAAATAAATTAGAATGTATACTTTATATGAATACTAAATTTATAAAAGTTATTTGAATAAATAATAAAAATATACATAAATAAAAATCTTAAAAAAAATAATATCTAATTAAAATTGTTCATGAAAACTATCAATTTAACTTTTTTTTTTAATGAAATAGAGCTTATATTATTAATATAAATATATCCATGTACAAGACTATTCACAAAAAAAAGGTAGGCGATAAAAGGTATGCCCCAAAGACAACCAAAATCATCCTAAGAATAGAAGGCAGAAAATCACACAAACAACAACTCAACTAGGCCTAGTCTAGAGGAAGCCCAACAAATAAGAAACAATATTCAATTCTAGAAAAACATTGGGTTACCAAATCCCACATCCAGGGCACGACCTTTTTTACCCTTTTTCTTATGCGCCTTTGTTCACTGCGGATGATCATCAACCATAGAAATTGCTAGAGCCGATGGAATCCTTAAAGGCTCACGCGGAAGTTGAGAGACAACGAGGGATTGCTCCTCATTAGACTTGTAAGAGTCAGAGTCGTGAGTTCTCTTGATACCACCACCTATATCCTTATCCATAAAAGTCACTTTGGAGAAGGATTTTGCTTCTGTCATTTCTACGATAGTCTCTGCTTCCTCATTCTTCTCTAAACTATCTTGGGATACATTGACCTCATTTAATAGTGGATGCTCAAAGTGCTCCTAGCATTTAGAAAAATTAGCATAAATCTTCTTCTTTTTCGATTTACTTGTAAAAAGACAAACTCTCTAAAAATGCCCAATTTAATAATAAAAACGACATCTAAAAATAATATTTTCATAATCCAAAATTTGAACCCAATAAAAATTATCATGATTCAACTTTATTTTATCTTATAAATCTTTACTAAAATCAATTTCCATATAAATACGAATAAAATAAACAGCATTTATTTAAATCAATCATTATCTATTTTTATATATCTTTCCAATATATTATCAATAACTCCACAAACTAAGAAATAAACATCCCAAGAATATATACACAAATTACAATGTCAAATGATTCCATTTCTCAGTCATAAAGTGGTGCAAAGAGAGAACTTGACACCGCCCCGTTGACATTTTACTTTACATTTTTTTTTTAAATTTGTGTCACATCCATTTCAATATCATTATTTAAAAATTTAATCAAGGCAATGGTTAGTAAAGTCATTTTATTTGGAGGGGGAAAAGGGCAATATTTAATCATGATGTGATATTCAAACAAAAATATTACATTTAATATTATAATATAAAGTCGAAAAGAGTTTCTCAATCTTTTTAAAATGACATTTGATAGTGTTTTTAATAACTTTTTTTTTTTAAAATGTGTTTAATTTAAATAACATGAAATTTATCTTCACTAAGTTTAGTTTATTTATGTTTATATAATATGTAAGTTTTTCAGTTATATATTTCATATAAATTGAATTGGTGCGCCAATATTTAATTATATAATACTTAAAATAAAAATATTACATAATTATTTGTTTAATATTATAATATAAAGTTGAATTTTTTATTTCTTTTATGATAATATTTAAAGTCGTACTATAAAAAAGTTTGTTCCAAACTTGTTTTATAAATTATTTTTATATATTTCATATAAATTAACTTGATGAATTTGTAATTGGAAAATTATTGAATAATTTTAAAGGTAATATTTAATATTATAATATAAAGTTGAAATGGTTGATTGTGATTGATTAATTAAAATGATTTTTCCTCTCTTTTATAGTGACATTCGATTTTTCTTACAAAATAAATTTGTTTCAATCTATTTTAATGATCTATTTTTATTAAAAATATATTCAATCATAATTATTAATATTTTGACCAAATTTACTCTACTTATATCTATATAATATATAAGTTAGTTTTATATTTCATATTTTTTATTAGATAGGGTAAAGTGTTTTTGATCGGAGCTATGAATTAGTATTGGGGTATACTAAGGGGCCCAATCCCTGTTAAAAGAAATAACATTGAATAATCAAGTGCAGCGATGAAAACTAGGGCATACAAAACACCTCCCCAAGGTAACAAACCGCATCTAAGATGGAGCAACTACAAGAAACATAGCTTCTGCCAAAAGACAAAAAAGTCGACAAAAAACACATCCACAAATCTTCTGCTAGTCCTTAGCAGGAAGAACAAAGATAAATAGGGCAAAAAACAGAAACCAAAACAAAATATTCTTGAGCAAAACTGCGTTAGTCCTCAACAAGAGGCTAGACCCTATCTTCTCTCATGCCTAGAGAGTAGGTCTTTCACTGTCCACTGAGAACCATTTCGCACTAAGTCTTCCGCCTCCGGTCGCAGCGTTTCCATCTCAGATCCTCTGCCTTTCTTCTTCATAGTGATGCCCACATCAACTTTGGATTTTTCGGGTTGTAGAGGGGAGCAGAGCACAAAGCGAGTAGGGGAGAGGGAGGGTGAAAGGGGAGGGGTAGTGAGCAAAGAGGGGGCATTTCTAGTAGGGGAGTTGGGCTCAATGGACGGAAGGGCAAAGGGGGAGACGCTAAATTCTAGGACTTAAAATCTTGGGAAGGACGTTCTTCCTTTTTCCTCCAAATTAAAAGAAAAAAGAGGGAAAAAAAGTGAAACGCATAAAAGTATGTCGACGCTCTATATCCCAAATCATTTTTCCCAAAAATAATAGAAAAAAAAACTTTAAAATTAAAATACGGAAAGAAAAACCAAACCTCTTTTATATAAATTGAATTGATCTTAACATGTAATAAAAAAATAAATCAAATAAATAAGAAATATTATCTTTGTCTCTCATAATAACATGAATTAGATCTGAAAATGATATTTAAACAAACATTATGAAAATTTGAAAGTGGAATAATGAGGTCTTTGACTTACCAAGGATATTGGGAAGGTTGGCCAGGCCCCCCAAACCCTGTCGAAAATCTCGGGAGTCGAATCGGACAGCGTACGAAAACGTACAAATCCTGCCAGAAATTAAATGACACGTGGGTTGATGACCGGACACGGTATTTCCGTTTACCGATTCCACTATGGACAAATCTAGGCAATGCCTCCCGCATATCTATTTCAGTGTCGTTATTAAAACAAATCTAGGCAATGCTTAGTAAATGCATTGAAGCAATAAAATAGTGTCCACCAACACTTTCCTAAACCAAACTTTTTCCTATATAATGACTCCTAAAACATACACAATTTACAGAAGAGAAGAAAAAAATAGATCGGGACACACATTCATGGCCCTGGTTTTTTATTTCTTGTTGGCAGGTATAACTTTGTTATGTCTAATATTTTCAAAGCTTTTTAATAAAGTATTAAAACGTTTGCCTTTTGGACTCCGACCCCTGTCACTGATTGGAAACATCCATCAACTAGGTAAAAGCCATAATGAGTCCCTCTACCCCCTGACAAAGCTCTAAGGCCCTTTAATGACTCTCCACCTCAGTTTCAAAACAACCATTATCGCCTCCTCCCATGCAATGGCAAAATAGATCTTGAAAACACAATACCCCATTTTGTCAACACGCACACTCACTGATGCTGTCAAGTGTCTCTCTTATAATGACACCTCGATAGTCTATTGGGATTGTTTGCCACATTGGCGCACATTCAGGGGCATTTGTGTCACAGAGCTCTTCTCCCCGAAGCACCTCGATGCCCTCCAACGTCTTCGGAGGGCCCAGGGCATCGCCATGATAAAGATGATCTACAAAGATTCCTTGCAGGAATCTGGGGTGGACATCGGCCACGTGGCATTCTTGACGAGCCTTAATTTATTAGGCAACATGATATTTTCCAAGAATATGTTCGACTGGGTCTCTGAAAAATCAAGGAAGTTTAAGGATACCCTCACTAAGTTATGGTGGTTGGCGGGAAGCCAAATTTGGTAGACTTTTTCCCCTTTCTAAGGTTTCTAGACCCACAGAGTGTGAGGCACAAGTCAACCAAGTATTTTAAGATTATTTTTGGGTTATTTGATGAGTACATAGGGGAGCGGTTGCAAAGTGGGAGAAATGAGGGGAGAGAAAAATATTTTTTTGATATTTTGTTGGAGAATAAAACAAAGACAGGCGAAAATTTTACCAAATTTGAGTTAACACAGGGTTTTTGATGTAAGTTCTCTCTCTCTCTCTCTCTCTCTCTCTCTCTCTACACACACACACACACATCTCAATTTTAACCTACTTATAATCTTTTTTTATTTTAGTAGAAGGCAAAGATATAGATTGATAAGTCTCATTTATATCTTGATGGATAGCATAATAATTACCGCATTCCATTATCTTCTTCAATTCTAAATAAACTATTTTATTATTATTTTTTAATTAGTTATTTTTCTTAATTTATTAGAGATCTAGTTAAACCTCTTCAATGAGGTAGGCCTATGACTAATGTTGTCTTCAAAAGCAAGCTTAAGCCCCAGTAGAGTAGTTAACTTCCTTGTGTTTTATTGAGGCTATGGCTCAATAACCTTTTATACTTAAAGTTGGTTGACAAGTTTTAGAGTGTTTGTTACATAAAATCAACTACCCTATACTTAGACCTTGCTATGTGAAATCTACACTAGTGTTTTGCGTTTGATGTTTTATACTTTATTTTATGTTATGTTGAATAATTGTTCTAAGCCACCTAGTATATAGTCATATTTTTAACTTGCTTTTTTCCTCAGCGAACTGATCAAACACCCTTTTATTATAAACCATCTTGTACTTAAAACTCCTTTTTTTGTTTTAATTATTTCATGTGGACTTTTTATTTGTTTTCTTGTATCTCTAAAAAAAATTAATATACTGGAAATAAGGCTAAAAGACTTGTGTGTACATCTTATAAACTTTTATCTTAAAAAAATTATAATAAAATTTAATTTTATAGTTACTCTATATACATTTAAGTTTAGATCTTGGCTAAGTTTAACTATCAAGATATTTTTTTTCATGTTATATAGTTAGTTTGGTAAAAGAGGTTGATTCATCTTTCTACTTTATTATTCCAAAGTGTTTTGGAAAATATGATATTTATGCTTGTTATTCTTGTAGGACTTGTTCGTTGCAAGGAGTGAGACGACTAGTACCACAATTGAATGGGCCATGACTAAACTCATACACAACTCAGAAATAATAAAAAATGTAAAGCAAGAATTGGATGAGTTAGTGGGATGAGAAAGAATAGTGCAAGAAAGAGACATTGACAACCTTCATTATCTTCATGCAGTGGTCAAAGAAACCTTTCATCTTTACCCTCCTGCACCCCTTCTAATCCCACACAAAGCCCAAAGCTCTTGTGAAATAGATGGATATTTTATACCCAAGGATGCTGAAGTGTTGGTGAATGTTCAAGCAATTGGAAGAGACCCGCTAGCATGGAAGGACCCTGAAATGTTCTTTCCAGAGAGATTTTTAGAGTCCAAGATGGAATATAATGGGCAAAATTTTGAATTGATTCCATTAGGATCAGGAAGGAGAATATGCCTGGGGTTACTTTTGGCTCATCGAATGGTTCACATAGGGTTGACCTCTCTCATACAATGCTTCGATTGGTGTCTTCCAAATACATAAAATTCAAAAATATTAGATATGAGTGAAAAGTTTGGAGTCACACTACAAAAGGCAAAGCACTTGGTTGCAATACCCACACCATGAATGCCACTTCATGTCTATAACTAATCTCTACTTTGAAAGCACAAAAAATATTTTAGTTAAATTGAATAAATAAAGAATAAAATGATTAATTTCTCCAAATACCTTTGACTACAAAAGTTTAAAATAAATGTTGTGTAATGGTTATGTATAAATTTGAGAATAATTATGTTTCAGTTAATAATTATTATTAATTATCATTCTTGTGTCAAATGGAATTCTCTCCATGATAATTAAAAAAATTCAAAGTTATTTATAAAAAACAATGATATTAGGGGTGATATAATCAAACTTATAAAATATAAGTTACAATCATATTAAATTATTCATGTAAAAATATATTTAAGTTGGAGTTAAATGGTTTAAGATCAATCACAATAAAACATAACTTTTCAAGGTTTTAGAACAACATAACTTAATACAATTGAATTTATAGTTTTAAAATTATTTTAATATTTTGTATGAAAAACTAGCTCCCAAAAAAATCTACAAAATTATAATATGAAAAAACTAAAGCAATATATGAGATTCAAAACACAAATACATAAAGAAAAAGAAAAATTGTAGAACTAAATAATAAAGCATATTAATAATACAAAATATATTGATTATGATAATGTAAGTGCTAAATTAAAAATAATAAATTATGCAATTTAAATTACATTTGATAATATGTGGAACCATACAAAAGCACATTAATTAATTGAGATTTTTAAAAATAAAATAATATAAAAATATAGATTTTAGAATTATAAAAAAAGAAGGTAAAATTTTGGACAAAATTTTGTAAACAAATAATTTAAAATTTTATAGTGAATGGTGTTCTTAAGACATCTTAAAAGCTTATTGAAAAAGCTTTACATAATATTAAGATATGTAACACTAATTAAATATACATATTATTTGTATCAACGAATAAATTAATAATATATTATTTGTTTGAAAAAATACTTTTACCATAATTTCAATTTTTTTCTAAAAATAAATCGTAAATTTACTTCTTAAAAATATACTAATTTAAAGAATAATTTATCTGTTTCATACAAAATATTTTATATATTATTATTTATACTTTTATTTAGATAATTTTAATATTTTTTTGGAGCAACATGTATAATTATAATTCAAACTCATGAGATACTTTTAAAAATGTAACAAAGAAATTTATGTAAAAATCGTTGTCATCCTGAAGCCAAACACCCTGTTTTCAACAAAATGCCTCATAGAAATTAATTTATATATATATAAAAAGTTTCTTCAAATAAACCTTCAAGACTTTTAATTATATGCATTGCCAAGCAAACCTGCACACTTCTTTAAAGTAAAAATGCATGAACAACTTGCCAATACACTTAAACTAGAGACAATACCAATTATTGAAGTATCATTAATTGTATGATTTTTTAATATAAAATATTTTATATTTCTTATGCATATGATAATGACCCCCTTTCTTAAAAAAATTAAAGGATCAATAAATTATATTTTTATTTAAAATATATAAGTTTAGTTATGAATAAATACACCTTTTCAATATTAATGAGTATTATGGCTTGGTTAACATTTGAATAATAATTGTCAATATTTTAAAAAAAAAATTATTAAATATGGTGAAGATTGGCATAACTAGATTGTATATGCTTTATAGGCTTATCATACGACTGTTCAAACAATTATAGGGACAACCCCATATTATATTGTGTATGATATAATAGCAGTTCTTCCACTTAAGCTTAGGATCCCTTATCTTTGTGTATCACTTGAATAAATTAATAATTATGAGAAATATAAATAAAAAAAGTGACATTAATTAGGTATGATTGATGAGACACACATTCATGCTCTTGACCATCTGTGATTATATAAAAATTGCATGAAGAAAACTTATAACAAAAAGATTAATTCCAAAGAGTTTCATAATGGTGATTTGGTGCTACAAGAAAATCATGTGAATATAAATGTGAATAAGAACATAAATGAAAATTTGAACCAAATTGGCTAGGTCATTTTGTTTTCACATAGAAACTTGGAACATAGGCCTATAATCTTTCCACCTTAGAGCCATTGAATAAGTCAATGAAAATTATGCACTTGAGATGTTTCTACACATGAATCTTGGCTCTACATTTGGGATCATCACCTTCCCACCTCTGCAACCTCATGTGTCTCCTTAAGCTTATTATATACATTTTAAGCATATAGATTATCTATTGGAACACATTATTTGTCCCTCTCACAATTGATCCTATCATTTATATCTTGTCACTTGGGGCTAGCATGACAGTGTTTCATTTGAGACTAAATTGAGATTGAGGATTACATGATCATACATCTCTACATATGCCTTCATGCCTATAGGGCCATGCATTGCATCATTCATCCTATGTTACTTTATGGAGCCATGTTACCTATGTGCCTTGCATCACTACATTAGTGGGTACTTATGTAGTATGCACCTTTTACATCTTGGCACATTATGGTTCTCATGCATCTATATGCATTATAGTTTAAACATTGGCGTGTGTGACTTATATAGTGCCTACAAGGGAATTATACCTACATGGTTATTAAGTGTTGTTCATTTAAAATATCATACCTATATGAGGACATCCTCACCACTATTATACTCACCTAACCAATATTATATTGACTCACTTATGAACTTCATAGATCAAATCTATACCTATATTTTCCTCTGGGGGAATGAAATAGAGACTCACTTGAGCTTTATATTGACTTATCTATTATATATTAATCCCATCTTACATTTGTGTCTAGTGTGCTTACATTTCTTCTTCATACAAATATAGTATTATATTACATATATATGTTTGATATTTACATGTAGATACATCCTTATACTTTGAGCATTCATAAAATCTATTTATTGAGGCAAGTCTTGAGCCTCAATCTTGGAGATTTAAACAATGCAAAAAAAAGTAAAAAGCCCATTGAATGCAACACAAATTACATAAATTTAGTGACACTCAATGACATTTATGGTTGACAATGGGACATGGTATTTCCTCTAAACTTTTTTGCTTACCGATTCCACTTTGGACAGTTGGATAGATTTCCATGTATTTATCATATATTAAATATCTCTTCACACACATACATTTCAGTGTTGTTATTAAAACAAATCAAGGCAATGCTTAGTAAATGCATTGAAGTAATAAAATAGTATACACTAACACTTTCCTAAACCAAACTTTTTCTTGTATAACTCACAACACAACAAAAAATAAAAAAAGATATGGACACAAATTTGTGGAGTCTAGTTTTTATTTCTTGTTGGCAGGGATAACTCTATTATATCTGATATTCTTAAAGCTTTCTAGCAATGCATTGAAATGTATACCCCCTAGGACTTGACCTCTGTTAGTGATTGGAAAAATCCACTAGCTAGGAAAAAGTCATAATGAGTCCTTCCACCCCTTGGAAACATTATAATGATACATGTTGAGGAACACATGAGGAAACTGGTGAGCAATGTGAGTGGATGACATAAAGAACAATCCAGTCAGATGTATTTCAAAGGGCCAAATTAATGAAGTAATTCATGATGAGTATCTACAACATGAAGCACCAAGGATTGAAGATACCTACAATAGGATGGCATGAAAGCAATGCCCAAGGTCACAAATGCATAACTTAAGACCAAAAAGGATAAATGGTTAACAAAATTAGATAGAATAAATGACACTTGGTAGAGTTAAGGAAAAAATGATGACAAAGGATAATATTAGTATATTTATGAGGTAAATCCAAATTTAAGTGTTGTTAGAACTACAAGGCTCAAGGTCTGACTCAACCTAGACTACTTCTAACCTAAACCTACCATTGGCACCAATATCACTTGAAGATAATTGTTAGTTTGTAAACTAAACATGTCGGTCACTAGGTCATAACATATATAAATAGAATTGTTATCCCATTGAAAAATTTGTTGTGAGTATAATGTAGAATGTAGGTGTGTTTTATAAAAAAAACTAGTAGAAGGTTGTTGTGGCTATAGGGAAGGGTAGAATGTAGAATGTAAGTGTGTTTTAAACAATAATTGGTAGGAGGTTCTTATGGCTATAGGGGAGGGCCCAAGTTTAGGTTCAAACTCTACCATATTTCAAGGTCATAAGGGTGAGTGTTGAGAGAGGGGTGAGTTTGGACAGATAGGTGAGAGCTCTAGAAGAAGTTAAGGAGCCCCTATGTAAGGCTGAAGAGCCAACAATACCTTGTAAGTTTCAGTATAATAATGATTTTTTTATCAATATGCTACACAAAGTTGATGATTATGTGGTGAGGAATCCTTCACTAGGAACCCCTTATAGCAATTGTGTTAGTATAGTATCATAGTAAGGTCAAGATCCTTGGGAGAATACACAAGGATAAGATTTTGTGAAAAGTGGCATAGAAGAGTGATGGGGTAGGGAGGATGGCTAGTAGAACACCAACCCTTTAAGGTAGCTAGCCAAGGAGGAAGAGCATTGAGAATGGGTACAAACTAGTAGATTTCTAGCTCATGAGGCATCTAGTGAGAAGAGTGATGAAAGAAGGTGAATATTGGTAGACCATCAAATTTTGAGGTAGCTAGTAAGAAGTGTTGAAGGAAGAATAGTAGATTATTGAAAGTGAGGCAACCATTTGAGAGCATTCTCCACCCTAAAGAGGTGGGTACAAAGTGTACAAGTGGGAGAAGGAAACTCAAGGTAAAATTTTCATGGGGATGTAACATAGGTTTGTGGCAGTAGTTTTAAGGTCCCATAGTGCCTACGTAGGATTGCACATGTGAATGACAACAATGGGTAGCCAATATGTTTAGCATCAACTGATCATTGACCTTGATGAATTCAAGCATAGATAAAAATAAAGATAAGAGTGTGATATAATAGTTTATTAGAAGCATTCAAAATGAAAATAAATTTAAGGACAAGATGTTGATAGATCATAACCATGAGGCAATTAAAGAACAAGGAAGAAGAGGCAAAATTAGAAATGTCAATTTGAGGCAGTCTAAGTGTGTAGTGAAAGGATGAGAGTGCGATAAAGACCATCAATATGAGCTATTAAAACATGAAATAAGAGAGAAAAGTGGGAAAAATCATCGATAATAGGCATCCCTATACAAGAGTTGAAGAGATGAGAAGCACTGGAAAAATGACTAATTTGAGGCTATCGAGTAAAAGAGTGCCTTCTAATTAGAGTATTAGGTAGAACATGAAAAAAGGTGCTCTCCATCAATCCTAGATGGGTAGAGAGTGAGGAGTGTAAGAGATGAATCGACATAGACTCAAGATTATCTATCAAGAATGGGTGGGTAGAGATTGAAGAGCACAAATAAATGCATGAGTTGTAGATTAAAAAAAACACAAAGAGGAGAAGAAAAAGGGGGTCATGGATGTAAAGTGAAATTATGCACTAAAGAGTGTATAAAACTCCATAAGAGTGAAGAGTGTATAGAGATGGGTATGAAGTAGTGTGACAAAGGGTTGGAGAGACTTTAAAGAGAATAAGAAATGGAAAGGAAAGGAGAGGAAACATGTGGTTTTTGCACTATTGTACCAAGTAGTGTATGCACAGATACACCTGAAGTTAAAGGGAAGTATCTAGGGAGACTGAGTGGGAGAAGATGACAAGGAACCAACCCTTGAAAAATTCCTTGGGGCATCAAAGAAGATGACATCATAGGATAAGGGTATCTAGATGAAGGTTGCATGAAGAAGGCACACAAATAAGAGTGTAGAAGGAAACCTAGTGACAATGGATCACAACTTGTGAAATAAAGGTGGATATCATTCCACAAAGGAAAAAAAATAATAGGATAACACACAAGGTGAAGATGTAGTCTACATAAAATATAGGGCTATAGAGGGAGAAAATACCCTAAGATGAGGAAAATAACATAAGTGTCCTTATGTGCAACATGAAGGATGAGTCAAAAATTTGTTGAGAGTGCACCTAGGAGCTATCGAGTGCATCATGTAGTAGAGTGAAATGCATACACCTTAGGACAAGAAGTAGAGGTTGATAATTAAAAAAATAAATATCTCTTTTGAGTGGAAGTGAAGGTGCAGAGGTTAGCTTGCAACTGAACCTATGTTACCCTAGAGACAATAAAGAGGTACACATAGAGACAATGCGTGAGAGGAGGTGTTGGAGAGATCATCTTGAAGCTAGAGCTAGAACACATAAATATGTATATTATGTGAGGGGAATAATTATAAAAAAATAGATATGATCTGATGGAAAGTTGGATGATGTCAGACCAAGATCTAATAAAGGAGATGCAAAATAAAGAGGAAGGGAAAAGTCAATGAGGTGAGATTGAATAAGTTAGACAAGGTTCCAAGTGCATAGGTAATCAAAGGAAAGACCCACAATTTATGAAACAAAAGTTTGGGGAAGAAAAGATAGGGAATAATGTGCAAGCATGTTATACTTGACATAGATAATAGAGGAATGCACTTAACTCGAGATGAAGCATAGGCCAATGAAGTAGCCAGAGATACTAAAATAATTATTAGGGGCAAAACTAATTCTATTATAATATAAAACCTTGAGCTAACTAACAAGGGGAAGAAATCAAAATGATACACTAGAGGAAAAAGCTAAGTGGCGCCGACTGTAGTTGAAGGATAGTTAATTACTGAATAATTGAGGTAATGAGTAGAAGTAAAAAATGCACCAAAGGTTGAGGGAAGAGTTACCCTATGAGAAATAAGGGTTAATAGATCACCAAACATTGAGATAGTTATAAGGAAGTTTAATTTATAAGATGTACTATGGGGAAGAGAGGGGTGAAATCGAAGTTGAGTGTAGTTAAAAGATGGTAGATTACCAAATCATTGAGGTAAGTAGTAGAGTAATTGTGGAGTAGAGTTTCATTGTAGGAAACTAAAGGATATCATAGTGTTGAACTTTGAAATAATTAGTGAGATGAAGTAAATATATGTGTTGAGAAGATGAGTAGGGTGGAATATGGTTGAAGGGTAGTAGAGCACCAAATTTTGAGGCAACTAGCATGAAGCATAAATGGTTAAGATGCGCTAGAAACGTACAACATGGAGAAGGAAATATACATGAGAAGAAACTTAGCTAGTAGATTACCAAATTTTGAGGCAACTAAAATATATCTCCAAACATGAATCAAAGAGATGCACAAATAAGATCAAAATTTGGGGGAAGTACCAACTGAATAAGGGGTTGCATAGGAAGGTAGCATAAGCAAAAGAGGATCAATCAAAGCATGCCTAATTGGAGGCATGAGAGTGAAGGAATAAAATAAAAAGTATGGAATTATGTAGAGCACAAGGAAGACCTAAAATAAGATAAGGAGGAAATAAGGTTAGTGTGCAACTAAACTAGAGGAGAATCAAGTGTTGTAAAGGAGCCACACTAGAAAGCATATGAAGTGTGCAAGGCTAAGATTACGTAAGGAGAGTAGAGATTGAATGAGACCATATTAAGTCATAACATGTGTGATAGGATAAAAATGAAAGTGGAAGAGGACACACAAATAAATAATTCAAAATAAGTAAAGATCCTTAGTAGAAGATGAAAGAGGGAAAATACAAGGAAGAAGAAGTAGGGAAAAAAAAAAGAGAGAAGGTTTATGTAGGATGCTAAGGATGGAGATGCACATATATAAGTGTAATAAGTATGAAATACCTATATAAAATAAGAGGATTTGGCTTGTAGCTAGCTAAGTGGAACAAAAATCAATTTTTGCATGAGGAGTTGAAGGAAGGAATGGAGAAAGATCATCTAGAAGCTGATAAAAGGTGACTGATATGATATTAATATAAGTATGGAGCAACACAATAATAAGTATAAAGAAAATAAATATAGATGATATGATTACTGCATAAACATTCCACATAGATGCCCTGAAGGATAAATAATAAGGGAAATAAGATGAGAAGTGTGCACAAGGGAAAATTTGATAAAGGTGCAAAAAAAGGAAAATCAAATTAGGTGGGTGTAGAGTGAAGAGAAGAATAAGAAGTGAAAAGGCATAAAGGAAGAAGATGAAGAAGATAAGGGTGAAGATTAAAAGAGAAGAAGAGACCAAAAGAGGGTAGAATAAGCCTATATAGGCACAAAGATGAAGGGAAGCTCTAGTATCAAGGAAGTTGATCTAAAAGTGGTTCAAAACCTTAAACCTAGATGTAAGTAGGGGATTAATTTTAGTTACTTGGAGAGTTTGATGTAGGATAAACCCAGGTGAACTAAAATGCTACGTAAGTTTTGGAGTGCATGAAAGGAAAGCTTGGTTCCAGAGAACAACATAATGGCTTACTCATGAAGCATGCGAGAAGATTCATCATGGAGTGTGCAAGGAATATAATGAGCAATATATGTGGAAAGCAGGTAGAAAAATATAGTTAGGAATGTTTCTAAGGGATAAATTAGTGAAGCAACATGTGAGGAGTATCTATAATAGGAAGCACTAGATAAATAAGACACCAAAAATAGGAGAGCAAGATATCAATACCCAAGGTCATAGGCACTGAGCCCAATATTAGAAAGGATAAATAGTTAACCAACTAGTTAGAAGAAATGAAACTTGAAAGAGTTAAGGGTGAAATGATGTTGAAGGATATAATATATACAAGGTAGATATGAAATTAATTGTTTTCATAACCATAATGCTCAAGGTCTAACTCAATCTTAGACTACTTACAACTTAAACCTATCATTGGCACCAAGATCACTTGAGGACAACTATCAATTTTTAGATTAGAAGCACTAGTCACTAGGACATGACATCTATAAATAGAAGTGATAGCCCATTGAAAAGGTTTTTATTAAAATGCATAAGGGAAGTGTGTTGCAACAACAATTGGTAGAAAGTTTTTGTGGCTTTAGAGGAGGGCCCAAGTTCAGGGTCGAATTATATTGAAATGTAGGGTCGTGAAGGTGAGTGTTGAGAAAGGAGTGAGTACTGGGAGAGATCCAAGAGATATAGAAGGGATACAAGGATCCAAAAATACCTTATAAATTTTAATATAATAATGAAATTATTTTTATCAATCCATTACATAAATTTGATGGCTATGTGGTGAGACATCCCTTCATTGAGAACTGTATTATCTATATTTTGGATAGTCAGATTAAAAGTGTAGAAATAACTATTAAACAAAATTTTAACTTTGAATAATCATCAAAAGGAAAGGATGAGAGAAATTAGTATATAATTTAAATATCTTACCATCATCTTGCTCCTGAATCTTCCTTCCAAGACTCCATAATATCACTTAAATACCAAATTGATAAAGTAAATGCATGAAATTAAATATGGGATTGCAAATGTGCTCAAGACTATAATGGCAATGGATACTTGGGAGGTGATTTTAATATCATAAGATTACTTGGATTATTGATTCAATATGCTTAGATGATTAAGGATGGTCTTGACAACATAGACTTATTCAAATTCTAAATTCTTAAATGCTTGGGTTAATTTGAATTTATAAAGGTATTGGAGGGAAATGAGGGGGAGATTCCCTCTCAAATTTAAAATGAAAGATGGCTCTAGAATGGAGAAATTTATAGAGATTTGAAATATCTAGACCTTATTTGGGATGCATGTGATTAGAAAATAGAGGGGATATTTATGATTTGAACATTTGAAAAATAGGAATATTTGGTGAATGGTTCTTATGGGATTTAAGGAATTAATTAATTTAGAAGGTGAGAGGGGTGAGGTGAGCATGTATAAAAAGGGCATAGGGTATATTTAGGAATGGAAATAAATTAAATGGATTAATTAGGTAATATGGATAAAATATTAGGTGATCCCAAATAAATTAATTGGGTGAGCATAATTAGATGTATACATTTTACCTCTCTTTGAAAGGGCATTGTGACTGAAAAAAATAATGGTATTTCAAAGAATAAATAATAGTCATGGATGTAGGTGATATTAGTGGACTCTGGATGCCCCCTCGAGGGGACATGCGGGAAGGGATGACACATAATTCCACTCAAAAGGATAAATGAAGGTCAGAATGTGTCAATAACCATGGGATGTAGGATGAAATTGACAAGAGTGGCGAGCTACAAATTGATGATGCCCATGATAAAGATCTATGCATAGGGAGCAAAGATGATAGTGTCATATTTTTCAACATGTCCCAAATGAGATCCAACTATAATGAGATGATGATGAGATAAAAGGCTGCAAGATTTTGACTTATCCTAGGCAAGGACACATTTCAGGTTTATCTATGAACCTAACTAAGGGGAATTGGTTGCAAGCTTTTGATGTATCCCAAGCAAGGATTCATACAAGGGAGAGTTAAAACCTAACTGAGGTGAACTAGAGGTAATATTTTGACATATCCCAATCAAGGATGCATGCAAGGGAGATTTGCAACATGATTGAGGTGAATTGGTTGTCAACTTTTGACATATCCCAAGCAAGGATGCATGAAAGGGAGAGCTAAAACCGAAGATAAGATGAGGAGAAGAAAAATGAGTCCCTAAGAATTTGACATATCCAAAAAAAGGACACATTCCAAGAAGATTTGTGTGCCCAAAATAATATGACAGATGTAGCTCAAAGCATTTATCAAGTGGGATTGAGTGACAAGGAGATGAAGGGGAGGAAATGGGTAGTATGACTGAGTTGTCCTTGGAAACCATAGATGACCAAGCACTACCTACATTCTCTAAAGAAACCTTAGTTAGATGTAGTTCTCCCAAAATGGGAATAATAATGTGATGAGCATGAGACTTGATGATGAATGGAGGAAATAGAGGAGCGGGATGTAAATAATAGTGGTGGATGAGTTGAAATGTTGTCAATTGATGAACTACAATATGATGGTTTTGATGATGCCCCTGGTAAAGACATATGCACAAGGAAGGGAAATGATCATGTCATGGTTATCAACACATCCCAAAGGGGAATCAACCATAAAAAAGAGTGACAAATAGAGCTATGATATTTTCATGTATCCCAAGCAAAGACACATGCTCGAGAGAATTGTGGGTCTTGAATTAAGAGTAGACAAGTGTCATTGTAGCTCATAGAGGTGACTGATTGTTAGGATTGGATCGAAGATGAGGTTGATTGATGAAGGATGGGGGACTTGATGACTACATGATGATGTTTGAGTAGATCTTAGGCAACTCATGTGACTTAGGTGCCTATAGAGTGTGAGAATACTAAAGGTCAATGTAGTTTTGGTATTGTAATTATCCATATGAATTGGGATTAATATATTTATGGAAAGAAAGGCTAATAAAGAGGAATCAAAAATAAGAGGAAGGAACCAAAAAATGGAGTGGATGTAAATGAGGTGTTTTCCTTTGAAGAGGTGAAGAATGTTACCAAGATATCAGTGTGAGGTGGTAGAATGGAGTAATAAGAGCAGAATGGTAGTAATAATCACCACAAGCCAATTTTTTTAGAGGAAGGCATATGTATCTTTATAGGCTTTTTGGTAGAAGGCCATCATCACTATGAATCAGGTTTTACAGGTGGTACTTATGGTGAGAGGGTGTTATTGTGTGGAGGTGATAGGGGATGGTATATGCATTTATTATCCTTGTACCATGGTACCAATGATCTGTAAGGTTTAACAAATAAAGAATTGGTCAGAGCAAGCAAAGTGCATGATGGATCATAAATTTAGTAGGAGGATTGGAGGGATGATGAAGTTGATCAAAGTTAATTAGTGGAGAAATAAGGACAAAGTGGGAAGTTAGTGAGAATATGAAAAGATATTAAAAAGGTAGAAAATAGGCATGGAACATGAAGATAAAGAATAAAAGGCCAAATTAGTGTAGCATGATATGAGATGGAGGTGTGGTTGATGTGTATGGAAGAAAATATGGGTGTATAGAATGGTGAGGAGGATGGGCAGGAGGATCAACATTGAGGTGAACATAAAAACTAGGTATGGATTTAATGTGGGAATTATTTTGTATTGATGTTTGTATCTAGGGTTTGAGAGTCATGGTTTGGGTAGAAAGTGAGTTTTTTTGGTAAAAAACCACATAGGGGAAGACTATGGGGTTTGAATGGGAAAGCTACAAGGTTGGGGAGTGGATAAAATACATGGGGATAGTATAGGGCATAGAAGTTACATGGGTGAGAGGAGGTTACAGAGTGAGCATCTGTAGGGTAAGGGATGGAATCTACATCATTAGAGGTCATAGTAAGGGAAACCATGTTGAGGTAATAGGGGTCATGGGGAGACAGGTCATAGGTCAAGGATTTATGTTGGTAGGAGGGTAGGTAAGTCATGAGATGCATTATTTGATGGGTAATTATATTTATGTGATAGTAAGATTGAGCACTAAAAGTGATGATGATGGCAAGAAGTACATCAAGATGGATGTAAATTTGGAGATGTAGGTAGTGGTTAAGGAATGTATACCAGCCATGGAGGTAGGGGAGAAGAAATAGAAATGACATGGGCATTAGAGATTTCCCAAGTTGACTAATAGATGCTTGAAGGGAGATAATAGGATTACAATTTTAGGTGTCACTCTTGTAGGGTCAAATTATTTAGAGGGATATATAGATGGCTAATTGTATTGGCCAAGGTAATGACATTATGAGATCAGGTAAACTAAGAGGAGGCATAGATGGGGGATTTAAAAGAATAGGTGGAGTAGATATATTCCATCCATATGTAGCTGTATTCATAGTTGAAGAAAAGAGAGGTAAAGGCATGGGTGGTTGGGATGGAGATAAATGTGGACTAGATACTATTATATTCACTAGGTTTAGGAGACATGATAACCCAGGTGGCAAGGATGGTTTGAGAGATGTAATATTGGAGAGCATTATCTGAGTAGGTAGTGTTAGTAGGGTATCAAGATCCATCATATAGGGTAATCATTCAATCTGAGAGGTCATCACATTCATAATCATCTATTTGGTTAGTTTACCCATCACTAAGGCCACCACCACCACAATGTGGGATGTAATTTGGGATGCATCATCGGGTGCCAAGTTATTAGGTTGTATTATGATGGAATAGGAGGATAGATGTATGTAATTATAATATGAAATACATGATGTTATGGAGAATGATGAAAAGTGTAATTGTTTGGCACAAAATAACATGATATATATATATATATATATATATATATATGTATATATATATGGTTTGAATAAATGTGTTATAGGTGATGTGATTTTTTTAAATCATGGTTATGCTTAGCATATATGGTGTGATATGATGTAGTGATGTATGTGACTTTGATGATAATACTAGAGAAAAATGGGATGGGTCATATTATGCCATGTAATGATTATGATGTGATATTTAATAGCTGGTAAGTTAATTATTGAGTGTATGTGGGGTCATGATTTATGGGGATAAATACATTGAGGGTGGCCAAAACATGATTTGTAGCATTTGGTGAGTGGTGACACTGTGGTGAAGGGTCAATGACCTCTTTTGGACCCATCCTACCAATAGGTCCAATCAGGTGCTACCAAAAATTGAGGGGTGTGTGTGTTATATAATACTTAGGGATGTGAGGATTTTATACAGTGAAGTCTTCTGTAGCCATCCATATAATTAGTAAAGTGTCAGGAGTCTGACACTTAAGGAATGTCTTAGGATAGGTCAGTATCACCACCTGATTATATTTACGTGGTGAACATGTAGGTTTTCCTCACTTTAGATCAAGTGATGGATATTTTGGAGGTGATATTATGATAACAACAATTGAAGGAGCCTAAGCCCCCAACCACAATGTAGGATGTGTCAATTTTTCTACACAACATTCTAGGTAATAAGATGTGCCCAAGGCCCTATAAGACCTAGAGGTATCCTTTTGTTTCATAATGGAGACCTATAGGGATGTTGAGAACTGGTAGGACCTACACGAGGGAAGTAGGATGATACAACTAGTGAAACCATGGAGGTGGTTTAGGAATAACCACCATCTGACATGTGTTGTTATTACAGATAGGTTGGCCAATTGGGATATATTATCCTTAGAGAGAGATGGAAAATGTTGGCTTTGTGGAAAATAGGCAGGGTGGATAGCTTGTATGTATGTCAGGATCAACTAGGGTACCTCCTAAACCTTGAACTAAAGATGTAAGGGCTTTAGTGTACTATCTATTGGTTACTTGTATAATATCCAAATAGTTGATTTTATTAGTGTTATAATTATTTCATATTTTTTTTGAATAATATTATGGATATATATATGATGTGTAGGTTTTACTGGGTTAACATGAATAATGAAAGAGTGGTTGATAATGTTTCAAAGTTTTTTGATGACCCAAATCAATGTTGGATGGATACATGATAAGACTAAGTATGATCCTCTTACACAATGGATTAAGGTAGGTTGTTGTTGGTAGTGGGATTAGGGGATAAGGTAGAATAGGGAAGACATTGTGGTAGAGTCTTGAGCCATGTAGGTTTTATGTAATTCATTTTAATTTAACACAAGGTAAGTTGTACCCATATATGCTTTAATTAGGGCATCATTTTTTCCAAAGTGCATAAGCATAAAAGGGGAAAAGAGAAAACTCTACATAGGGCACCCAAAAGTGTGAATGTAGATTTTAGTGGCATGATAACATCTTTTTTCATTGCACCCCTAAAAAAAACATTATACGAGACTAAGAAAAAATTAACATCAAAAGAATACAAGCATTGATGGGTAAACAACACACATGGATACAAAGAAATAAGTGAGAATATAATAAACACATGCAATAGAAAACACCTTGCATAAAACACATTCACATAAAACCATATATATACATTGAATAGATAACATTTTTCCTATTGTTTAGATGAAGGTGTGTGGATGAATGAAGGAGATAGATAGAAATTCCTAGTCCCTTAAAGTGTTTAGAATTTGAACTTATTTGATTTTATAATATTGGGCACACATTTCATAGCATATGTACCTTAGATATGTCTCATGTTAAAATTGTGTATAACAATGGTACCAATGTATATGGTTCTACCATCAATGTGTAACTAAATCATATAACTATATAATTGGCCAATTTAAAATTATGTAAGTGTGGAGAACATGTTTCCAAAACATGCCCCCAATGTAATCTAAAACTAAAAAACTGATGTAAGTGTGGATAAATATGAAAAATGATATAAGTGCCAATGTGGAGAAATGTTTCAAAAGCATGCCCCCATTATAATCTAGGTATGTTGAATACTAAATAAGTGTGGAGAACGTGTTTGAAAAACATACCCCCATTATAATATGAATCTTTGAAATAATGTGGAGTTCATGCCTCTATGGAATTCCCCCACTGTTGTGCTCCCCCTGTTCGAGGTGAGGGAAAGTAACAACTGGTAGTTACCTTACCTTAAAATGATAAGATAACCATGTAAACTATGAATGTACCATGTAGCATATATAAGGAACATGTCTAAGTAGATATATCATTGAAGAATGAAGAATGTGATCACACCAAGTCCTAAGATACATGATGTAGATCATGACAATGTCTAGATAGTAAAAATACAAGCTCAACAAAAAATCAATCACATACACAATAACACTCAAAATAGAATCAAAATATAATGGTCCCAAGAGACGTCAAATAAGGGGCATGTTCAAATGTTTCAAAATTGAAGGGACATGACTTAGTCAAATGTACACAAAAGAAAGAATGACATATTCAAATATCAACATACAACAAGTAATGACATATTCAAATGTCAAAGAGGCAAATAAAGGCACAAGGACCGTAAACAATGAAGCATATTCAAATGCTTAAACAATTAAAACAATATCAAGGCAAGAAACTCAAGGAAGTGCATGAATGAAATCATAAAAACCCAACATAAACATAACATACTAGCCCCTAGATCATATCTGTTAGAAAAAACTGTCAAGTACATAACATACCAAGGAAACTGTGAAAGATATAAGCATGTGTAAGTATATAAGCTAAACCATGATAATGGAAAAGGATAATATAATGATATAATTTGGGTGTATCATGATCATGTAAAGTAAAAGTGCTACAATAATCCAAGGATATCATCAAGGAGATGCTTTGTGGAGGCCCCATATCATGTGTGTCATATTCATAGTTACGTAATCAGTCTCATATTTATATGTCTTTCATAGTACTAGAATTATTATGATAGTCATTTTCTATTTGAATCTTAGTGAGATATTTTCATTACATTCCTTGTTATTTTTTGGTTTGTTTTATCTCGACCATTTTCAAGGTTTTATTGGGATTTCATAGAAATACCTGGAGATATATATCACTGAAGTCTCCAAATGAAAAATGGATATCACCATTGGATTCAAAAGGTGTCAAAATCCTCAGAGCAGCTATAAAAATGACCTAGATTTGTGACAACCATTTTTAGCCATTTTCAGAGGGTTTTAGGGATTTTTTTGGTATTTGTGCATATCTGTACCATAGGGGTTTCCAATCAAAAAATGCTTTTTGGGTTTTTCAAAATATTAGGTAGGTCTTTTCTATTTTAGACGTAAATTGTACATATTTTTGTACATCCAAGGCTTCCTTGTTGGTTTTCACCTTTTGCTACTTGTTTAGCAACTTCTGAAAACTTTATAAAACTTAAGAAATTTTTTACCTATGACCACACATCCCTAGAAGTCGTGTAGACATGAGACATGAGCCATACCACACCCCAACCATCTTATTGTACTATGTTATGTCTATTGGGTTGCATCCCCCTACCACACCTTGTTACCTATGCTTTTCTATGGCCATCTGTTCATCTTCCAAATCCACACCCACACACCCTCTATCTCCCACCCTCTAAATCCATGCCCATGTGCCCTCCATATCTTGTAAGTGTGTGTCTCCTCAATGTCGCACGTTCTTGACACTCATACGACCATCAAATTTAATGCTATGAAGTGTACCACTATTCATTAGGTATTTGGAGGCAATTTTGGGGTGACACCACTCCTCCAATCACCTCACAATTTAAAGTGGAATCATCAAGAGGAGATCACTCATAAAAGGTCTTATCCCTTTGGTCACATGAGAGTTAAGCCCTTGGTCACTTCTAATGTAAAATTGCTTAACTTTTTCTCCAAAAGGGCTTAAGTTTTTCTTGGGAAAGTTGATTATAAAATTTTTCAACCCAAAAAAAATTATGTAAAGTGGAGATCATTATTTTTATGAATGAGAAACATCAAACTACCATAACTTTTAGGTAGCCACTTTGATTGAGGTGCCACTTTTTTCAAAGTGCAAGTTTTTTTGATCTCTGTGCATTGGTGATATTCTCATACATTATAAAATTTAACCTATAAAATTTCAAGTGGGATGCATATCATTATATTTCAAACACCATAAGTTCAACACATACCTACTTATTGTAAGGGATTAGTCTCAAGTTCTACTTCTTACACTATTTAGCTATCATGAGTGGAAAGTCAAGATACTAATCCTCTTGAGGAGTAAGGGCTTACAATAGCTCATTATGAGTACAAAAATATAACTGACATCAAAAGAAGAGAAGGTGAAGTGGTATTATAAAAGTAACAAATCCTACATTCTTTTATGTTTGTCTATGTCTCCCAACTTGCTTATTCATATTGAATCTGCAACTAATCCTAATGAAGTGTGGACCACATTGGCAACACTCTGTGGACAATATGACATAATTAGGGGTCATGAGTTGGATAATGAGCTCATTATTTTGAGCCTAGGTAACTTTGACATGATACATTACTTATTCACAAAATTGAAATCACTCATGTTATAATTGAAACTATGTGGCATAGATAAAAGGATGATCAATTGATTCTTTCCATTTTTACCAAATTGGGTTATCACTACTCTATATTTTTTTCTACCTTCCATGCCACCAAACATGCCATTGAAGCTACATAGACCATACCATCCTTAGATGAGCTGACTTGACTCGTGAACAAGATAAGATTACTTAGATGGGTGCAATGAAGTATTCGACATCACATGCCTTAATTGTGAGACATGAAAAACATAAGGCTTATGAAAGTAAGGATAAGAAATAGAATAAGAAAGACCAAGAGAAACAAAAGGGTCAAAACTATTATTCTAAGTACAAAACATCAACCAAGTCATCTTCAAGTGAGAAACTCAAGAAAAAGACACTCACATTTGCCTACAACAAGAAATTTGGTCATGATGAAACCAAGTGCATGAATTATCAGATTGAATAATTGATAATGGTGCTTGAGAAGCATAATCTTAGTGTCCCTGATTCAGCCAATGAGATTTCATCAGCATAGGGGTCTTCTAAGGCCAAAAAAAGTAAAAGGGAAAAGATAAGGTCAAAGCACTTGTTATATTTGCATCTCAACCTTCCACATGGGTTACTAATTTTGGTTCTTCACACCACATGGATTCATCACATGACATTTTCTTGTCCTTGGATCATTGTTATATGCCTTCCATCTTGTTGGGTGATGATACTTCCACATAAGTTAGTGGGAGAGGATCTGTTGAAGTGGATGATGGAACATTTCATCATGTTCTATTTGTTACTTCATAATATTTAATAAGATTGGATGTGTTTGATCATGTTTTTGATGTAATTACAAGACCTAACCAACTCACCCATTCACCTATTTTTAAGGTAGATGGGTGTGAGACTATGTGAAAACTAGCTCAATTTAAACTAAATTTTGTTCAAGTTTGAATAAAGAGACACAAGGGATGGGAATGGATAGGTGATTTGGAAGTGGTCATTGGAATAAAATGGAGATGATACATGGGATAAGACAATAGGGAATATATTTTTTTTAAGTTTTATAATTTGTAGGTTTTTGGGGGAATTTTTTGAAAAATGGGGTTACTAGTAAAGGGAAAACTAAGCCTAGCAACCAAAATGAGGAATGATGATAGATAAAATAACAAAAGGACTGGGATGATGCTTAAATGAGGATGAGGGATGATGAATAAATGAACCAAGGACTGTGGTATATGGGAACAAGATGTCTGGTCACCAAAGTGTTGTTTGGAGGATATATCAAGAGTATAACATATATCAAGAGATATTTTATTCCCTTTCCAAGGTTATGACTAGAATAAATGGGGGATATAATGGGGGTGGAAATAATGGATATAAATAATTATATGAATGAATATATGAAATAAGATGCTTTCCCCTAAGTGTCAAGGTATTATACATATAATTTATTATTTTACCATGATGATAGAAACTAGTTTTCACCAAGGTGCTAGAGACCAATTTTCACCATGGGATGACTAGTTTTTTGGGGCATATATATTTATTATAAGAGTGAAAGATGTAGAGATGTAGACATTTTCTTGATCATCAACCAATACCTATTTTGGAGTGATATGACTCTAGGATTATGTCATTGATGCTAGATGTATTGATGTCATAACGACTTGCATTAATTCTTGATTCAGGGTATTTTAGACACCTTAACCAAATAACACAGTAACCTTTATGAAGGATAATGCTACCCGATATGGGAGTATATGATATAGGTTGTAGATGGGGGTAAATGGGATTTAGATTTGTGATAGGACTAATAGGTGCACACATCATTGGAGACATTGATCATGCCATAGGGAAATAGGTATGAGAGGATCCAAGATTTGTTGATGATTTTGTACTTTGATCTATTTATTATAATCATTTGCCATTTTGATTTGAATGAATTATTTATTTATTGATTTACATGAGTTTTGACTTCCCCCTAGTGCCTGATAATGGGATTCAATAAGGTATTCTAGCTCTCGACTTAGTAGATGAGGATTTTAACTAGGATAATGAGTTGAATTATATTGGTTTTATTTGAGATAAAACCTAATTATATCATAATTTTTTAATTTGTGAATATATCCATAGATTCACATAGGCTTGACACATGACATCTGTGGTGATGTGTGTTCCTAATCATCCTTTTTAGGGAGTGTGATTGATGAATTTTTGGTGGAAGGTATATAATTAGGGATGTATGGTAAGGAAGGTGGATTGATTAGATTATGGGCATCATGGTCCTCATAAAATGTACTAGGAGACCTAGTTTCAATATCAAAAATAACTTCCTCAAGAGTCTCAAGAGGGTCATTTAGGATCTTTGTGTCAAAATCTGAGTCATATGCATCTTCTTCCATGGAGGAAGTATATTGATCACTATATCTATGCTAATTGATATTTGAATCATCTACTTATGTGTTATTAGACATGGATTCCCATTTTGATTTAGATATTGAAGACACACATGTCCTAGAGTCTAATAACCATTCAAATTTTGACACCATTTTTAACTTGGATGATGATCATTTGATGACATTATTGCCTACAAATACCCTCTTCACCTTGGGTTTATGAATGGAGGCTTTAGGCTTGAATATTTATGAAAATGGTGAATTCAATGTGGATGGGATGTAGGGGTGGTTTCATCATGGATGGGTGTGCCACAAAGAGGCTTATGATCATGACCTTGGTTGGGAAGGGAGAGATCTTGATCATGCTTGTGGCATACCTCCTTTTGTTCATCCTTAGATATATCCTTATTGGATGAATCTTCCATTTCAAGGTCATCATTGTAAATTAGATTTTGAATATAATATTTGAAAGGAAAAATTCTATAAATGGAATATCCAGAGACTCTATGGTATAAACAAAATTGATCCACACTATACCATGAAGGCTTAGGTTTGGGCCAATCTAGCAATTTTTTTAATGGGTAAACAATCATTTCAACATCAAAAATTTTCCAAAAAAGGGTTGGCTTCCACAGATATTGGGATTGAGGTAAATTGTTTTTCAATGTTGTTAGACTTAGGGATGGAGGAGTTTGATTGTGATGATTTGGCAGATGAAAATGTGTGGGACATAGCTCTCCAACTTGGTTTCCCTTTACTATTAGGACCTAGAAGATTAGGAGAAATGCCATGGCTAGCATATGGGGGAGTGGATTGGGATTGGTTGACACAAGTATTGGATGTGGAGGTTAATGAGGTTATTTTGGCATAAATAAATTTAGTTATTAGATTCAAAGTATTGGTAAGATGGGCACCCATCTCAAGAAGTCATAAAAGGTATGCATCCTTATTAGAAAAAATGTATGTCTTGACTAAGACAAGGTCCAAGTACATGATGGTGGATGGTTGGTAGATGAAAGATAAACTGATATGAAGGTGGATTGTGGTGTTGGGTAAAATGTGATCCTTGGGAAAAAGGGAAGTCTGAATGATTGAGCTAGTATGACAAGTGATGGATAAGGGCATGATAGACTAAAAGGGATTGTGATGTCAGACTGGGGTAAAATTTCAAATTGATAGTGCAATATGTGTTATTGTTGTATTAATAATGATAGGATTTAAACTAGAAAAAGGATGGGGTTTTAACTAATTCCTAATTTTAAACCAATAATATGATGGCTTAAATGGGTTTTAGCTATAAATAAGAAATATGATTGGATATAAAGATGACTGGGTGCTAGGTCAAAAATGGACAAAGTAACAGGTAGTGAGTAGAGTATCAACTGAGTATGAAATCAAACATGATGATAGTAGACTAAGGATCTAGACAAGGTGGTAGGATGGAAGTACGACCTCAGACTAGCCTAAGACTATGTGATGGAGGATGAATGGTGAATCTATGAAGGATTAGGATGGGATCAAAATCAAGGCATGCTTCTGATTATGGGATAATATTAAGAGAGGGTGGATATTTATGATGGAAATTTTTGTGAATATAGTTTGGATAAGTGTATATGATCAAAGGGCCTAATATGTGTCTTGGTTTGTTTGAAAGCTAAAGAGCTCATAAACAAAATTGGCCTAAAAAATAATCTAAAAAGTCACACATAAGCCAAAAACCTATATTTAATGACTAATATGGGAGTGTAACTCAAAAAATGCATTGTCCAATGGCTTTGTGGGTGAGGCTATAGGCTGATGACCCATTATAGAATCTCCCAAATCCTATCAACCCTATTTTCACATAATGGCCACTATGGGAGCTGATACTGACTCTGGCATCAAGTCACCTATTATTGTTGAATGTCTTATTCTAGGTTTAGAAAGGCTCACTAAGGGAGTTATTGATATATACTACGTATGGTGTTACTTAACCACTTTACATATTGGAGACAAATTTCCCCTCACTCTAAATAACCCTTTATGGGGAATTCCACTTTAGCACCTAATGATAATTGTCCTTGATATTTATACTCTATCGAGACATAGAATGTGGTTTAGTGCATGGTAATTAAATCCACATCACCAACCCCTATAGAGTAATGGAAAACACATGGATGTCTCTTCCACGATCATGTTATACACTAGAATTAGAAATGGTGAGGGTTCTCCAATGGTTTTTTAACCTCCATGAATCACCTCAAGGATGTAAGAAGGGGAACATACACCAATGTAGCTCTTGAGTGACACTTAGTGGAGAAAAAAAGTTTTATTAACCAATTAATTAGGTGTGTTTAAAAATAAGGCAAGCAATATAAATCAATTTAATATATGATCAAAATAGTTTGAAAATTTCCAAGTCTTTGATTCATAGTGTCACAAGCTATAAAACAAGAGTATTAGTAGTTTGTTATTGGTAATTTTAACCACTCATCCTGTCAAGAAAATGAGTTAGTAATTTTAAGTGTGGCCTTTGACTAGTCATCCTATAATCACACCGTTAGTATTTTGATGAAAGTATTACAAGCAAGTCAAGGTCACCACCAACTCTGACAAAGTTTCCTCTATGAAAATTAGAACAAAGGGTTAGTTTTGATAAAAAGGTGTTAAAAAACACTAGCAAAAATGTCACAAATTTGTACACTATAAATTCTTGAATGTAGGGCCAGGATGTGGGGGTCTAGGGGTAACATCCCTAATAAGGTCAAAGGGTAGTGCCCCTTACAGGGTCTGAATGTAGATCCCTAGGAGTTCTCCTTGTCGTGGTTTATGGCATGGTCAAGAGGTGAAGCCACCAATGCCAAACATAATTTGAATCATATAGGACCCTTGGAATGTCTTAAAATTCACCAAAAATTGTCCTAAAATTGTATTTTAAAAAAATAATTTAAAGAAAAATAGAAAGCAATTTCAAATTTTAAGTTATGAAAAATCCAATCTATTTTATATTTACAAAAATTTATCAAAAAAATGATAATAAACTCTTTATTTAAAAATGAATTCTATAAACTTATGTTTATATACACTCAAAACTAAAATTTTCACCTAGACTAACTAAGATAACTTTTTATCATATTATAAAAATAAGACTATACCATAAAATAAAATATTTAATAACTTTAATAAAAATGTTTTGAAAACAGGTTTGGTGCCAAATTAAAAACAAACCAGAATCAAATGTGGTAGCTATACATAGTCTTGATAGATTGTGAAATTATCTAGAAGTTCATGGAATTTATTAGATGCTATAGTTGTAAAGGATGTGAACATGTTGTCTAAAAACCTAGACATCTCTCATCCCATGTTGATTTTGTGTCACCAAATACAACAAAAAAGTTTACAACCTAAATGGTTCTACTTTTTCATCACATTTCAAGCCTTTGCCAAAATAAAAGTTTTAAAATAGGGTATAGACATCCATCAAAGCATAATTGAGAACAAATTTTTATCGATGTTGTAGCTGCAAGTGTTGTGATAATTTTTTTTTTTTTTTTAAATCAATTTTTGATGGAATTCCTTGAATAAAGGCATTATTATGGCCATTAACCAAAGCATAATGGAAATTAGACTTTGTTAGAGGTGTTTGTTAGTGCCTTGGCATACCTGTATGCAAAAGGTGAAAGAATACACAAGCCTTTGAATTGTTCGACAAAATGTTCCAAGGAAATTATTGTAGGATATAGACAAAATAAGCTTAAGTGCTTGGCTTGCATACACTTGAACTATGCCAAAATAAGAGCTTAGGATATTGATGTCTACCAGAGCATAATGGGAAGGGAATTTCTATTAGTCATTGTAACTACAAATTGACCTGATGGACATGAATGACAAAATGTGGAAGTAAACACAACATGAAAACTATTTGATAAAATATCTAAAATAAATACTTAAAAAAGAGGGGGTTTTAGGGACTATAATGATTTCCATATATGTATTTATGGAAGAATCCTATGGAGATTTTTTTAAAATAAATAAATTGGGATAATAGGGACACTATGTGTTCCAATCACTTGTTTTCCATCAATCATGAAATGTTATATGTAAAATATGAAAATATTCAAATATGTATGACACGGAAAACTTTATTATATATTTAAGGAACCCTAAAAATATAGTAGAGAGGTATTAGCAACATTAATACAAAAGTTTCCTCCATGCAAATAATTCAACGGATAGCTAAAATGAAACATTAATTTTTATACAGGAAAATAAACTCTTTAACCAAATGAGAGCATTCAAATCTCATACATCCATGTGAAGTTATTTACAAAGGAAATTTAACTATAAACAGAAGTCTAAAATATATAAAATGTTAAGATTATATACAAGAATCTTATAATTTATTGAAAAAAATAAGGAACCATATAGATAATTTTATGCTAGAATAAGAAATTAAAAACCTATATGTTAATATATATACATAGTTGTAAAAATAGAGCTTGAAATGACCATGAATGGGAAATTTGAAATGTGGAGTCAGTAATCTTGTTTCAATCTGACTTGCATGCTTGAACAAAACACACACACAAGGAACCAAGAGTAATTTTAATAGGAGGGATCCCACTATGACCAGTAATGCATTATCTAGATTTTGGATAGTTAGATTAAAAGTGTAGAAAAAATGATTAAATCAAATCCAAACTCCAAATAATCATGAAAAATAAAAGAGAGTAATCAACATATAATAGAAATATCTTACCATCATCTTGCTCCTGAATCTCCCTTCCAAGACTCCATAATATCGTTTAAAAACTAAATTAACAAAGTGAATTCTTAAAATTGAAAATGGGATTACAAATGTGTTGAAGACTATAATGGTAATGGATGTTTGGGAGCTGATTTAAACAACATAAGATTACTTGGATTCTTGATTCAATAGGATTAGATGTTTAAGGATGATCTTGAAATCATAGACTCATTTGAATTCTATATGCCCCAAATGCTTGGGTCACTTTCCATTTATAAAGGTGTTGGAGCGAAATGGGAGGGAGGGGGGAATTCCCTCTCAAATTTAAAATAGAGGATGGCTCTAGAATGGATAAAGTTCTAGAGATTTGAAATATCTAGGCCTTCTTTGGAATACATGTGATTAAAAAGTGGAGGGGATATTTATGATTTTGACATTTGAAAAATAGGAATATTTGGTGAATGGTTATTATGGGATTTAAGGAATTAATTAATTTAGAAGGTGAGAGGGGCAAGGTGAGCATGTAGGAAGGGGACATAGAGGATATTTTGGAATGGGAATAAATTAAATCTATTAATTAGGTAATATGGATAAAATATTAAATGATCCCAAGCAAGTTAATTTAATAATCAAAATTAGATGCATAAATTTTGCCCCTCTTTGGAAGGACATTACATCTGAAAGAAGTAATGGTCTTTCAAAGAAGAAATTATAGTCATGGATGTTAATGAGATCAGTGGATTTTAGGTTTGCCCTCAAGGAAACATGTGGGAAGGGATGACACAGATGCCCACTCAAAAGGATAAATGAGGGTTGAAATGTGTGAATAGCTAGGGGATGCAGGATAAATTTGACAAGAGAAATGAATTACAAATTGATGATGCCCTTGGTAAAGACCTATGTATATCCCAATGTCATGGCTATCAACATGTACTAAATGAGATCCAAATATAATGGTATGATGATAATATAAAAGGATACAAACTTTTGACATATCCTCGGTAAGGACACATATCATGGATAACTGTAAACCTAACTAAGAGGAATTGGATGCAAGATTTCAACATATCCTAATCATGGACACATGAAAGGAAGAGATATAACCAAACTGAGGTGAATTGTCTATAATTTTTTGTCACATCCCAAGTAAGGACACATGTAGGGGAGAGATGTAACCTAAATAAGGTGAATTAGATGCAAACTTTTGACATGTCCCAAGTAAGGAGGCATGCAAGGGAGAGCTATAATGTAAGATAAGATAAGGAGAAGATAAATGAGGCCCCAAGTATTCAATGTATCCCAAGCAAGGACACATTCTAAGGGGATTTGTGGGCCCAAAATAAGATTATGGGTGTAGCTCAAAACATCTATCAAGTGGAGATTGAGTGACGAGGAGATGAAGGGGAGGAAATAGGTAGTGTGATCGAGTTGTCCTTAGAAACCATAGATGACCAAGCACTACCTACATATTTTAAAGATACCTTCAGATGATGTAGTTATCACAATATGGGAAGAATGATGTGATAAACATGAGACTTGATGATGAATAGATGAAATAGAGGAGTTGGAAGTAAAGAATAGTGGTGGATGAGTTGAAGTGTTTTCAATCAATGAACTACAATCTAATGGTATTGATGATGCCCCTAGTAAAGACATATGTAGAAGGAGTGGAAACAATGGTTTCACAATTTTCAACTCATCCCAAGGGGGAATAAACTATAATAAAAGAGTGATAAATAAAACCACAAGATTTTGATGCATCCCAAGCAAGGATACTTACTCAAGAGAACTTTGGGTCTTGAATTGAGGATATACAAGTGTCATTATAGCTTAAAGAGGTGATTGATTGTCAAGATTGGGTAGATGATGAGGTTGACTAATGAAGGATGGGGGAATTGATGATTTCATGATGATGGTCGAGTGGACCTTAGGCAACTCATGTGATCGAGGTGCCTACAGGGTCTAAGAAGACCAAAGGTCAATATAGTTTTAGTATTGAAATAATACCATATGCATTGGGAGTAATATATTTATATAAATAAAGGCTAATAAAGAGGAATAAAAAATAAGAAGGTACCAAAAAATGGAATGGATGTAAAGGAGGTGTTTTCCTTTGACAAGGCAAAGAATGGTGTCTGGATACCAATGTGAGGTGGAATAATGGAGTAGTAGGAGTATAGTGGTAGTTTTTATTGCTACAAGCCATGTTTTTAAGAGGGGGACATCTATTAGGATCTAAAAAGGATTTTTGGTAGAAGGCCATTATCACTATGAGTCAAGTTTTACAGGTGGTACCTATGGAGAGAGGGTGTTTTTATGCAAAGGTGACTAGGGATGGTATATGAATTTATTTTACCTATACCTCGGTACCAATGGTTTTTAAGTTTCACCAAATAAATCATTAGTAGGGGAAAGTAGAGTGCATGATGAGTCATAAATTTAGCAAGAGGATTGGAGGGATGAAAAATCTAATCAAAGTTAATTAGTGGAGAAACAAAGATAAAGTGGGAAGTTAGTGAGAATATGAAAAGAGAATAAAAAGGTAGAAAATAGTCATGTCACATGAAGAGAAATAATAAAAATCTAAATTAGTTTAGCATGTTATGAAAGGGAGGTGTGGTTTATGTAGATGGTAGAAAATCTAGTAGCATATAATAATGAGGAGGACAGGCAAGAGTATCGACACCAAGGTGAGTGTAGAAACTAGGTATGGAATTAGTGTGGGAATTATTTTGTATTTATGTTTGTATCTAGGGTTTGGGAGTCACAATTTGTGTATAAGGTGGGGTTTTTGGTAAGAAACCACATTGGGGAAGACCATGGGGTGTGAATGGGAAATCTGTAAGGTTAGGGAGTGGATAAAATTCATGGGGATAGTGTAGGGGATAGGGGTTACGTAGGTGAGAGGAGGTTGTAGAGTGAGTGGACATAGGGTAAGGGATGGAGGTTGCATGGTAGGAGGTCACACTAAAGGAAACCATATTGAGGGAATAGGGGTCATGGGGATATACGTCATAAGTTAGGGAGTTATGATGGTGGGAGGGTAGGTATGTCATGAGCTATGTTATTTAATGGATAATTATATTTGTGTGATAGGAAGATCGAGCATAAAAGGTGATGATGGTGGTAAGAAGTTCATTAATATGGATGCAAATATAGATATGTAGGTAATTATTAAGGAATATATACTAGATATGGTGGTAGGAGAGAAGAAATCGAAATAACAAAGGCATTGAGATTGTATAAGATGATTAATAGATGATATAAGGGAGATAGTAAGATTACAATGCCATGTGTCACTCTTTTAGGGTCAAAATATTCAAATGGATATATAAATGGTTGATGTATTGGTCCAAGTAATGACATTTCAAGATCAGATGAACTAATAAGAGGTATAGATTGGGGCTTTGCAAGAACAGGTGAAGTAGATGTATTCCAATCATATGCAATTGCAGTCATAGTTAAATTAGAGAGAGGTAAAAGTACGTGTGGTTGGGATGGAGAGAAATATGGATCAGATACTATTGGATGCATCGAGGTTAGGAGACATGACAACCCAAGTGCTAATAATGGTTTAAGAGACATAATATTGGAGAGTGTTATATGAGTAGGAGGTGCCAATAAGGTAGTGGACTCCATTGTATAGGGCAATCAGTCAATATGAGAGGTCATCAATTTATTGATCATCTAGTCAGTCAGTTTACCCATCATCGAGACCACCACTGTAGCATGGGATGTAATTTAGGATACATTATTGGGTGTCAAGTTATTAGATTATATTATGATGGAATAGGAGGATAGATGCATGTAATTATAATATGAAATAAATGATATTATGGATAAGGATAAGAAGTGAAATTGTTTGGTATAAAATGATACATACACACATACATATATATATATATATAATTGATGGCAATAGTTTGTGTAAATGTGTTATAGGTGATGTATGGTGATGTGATTGTTTAAAATCATGGTTATGATTAGCATATATGGTGTCATATGATGTAGTACTATATGTGATTTTAATGATAACAATGGAGAAAAATGGGATGGGTTGTATTATGTCATGTAATGATTATAATGTGATGTGATATTTAATATCTGGTAAGTTAATTATTGAGTGTATGTAGGGTCATAATTTACAGATATAAGTATGTTGATGGCAGCCAAAAGATGATTTTATGGCACTTGGTGAGTGGTGACACTATGGTGAGGGGTGAATGACCTCTTTTTGACCCATCCTATTGATAGGTCTAATTAGGTACTATCAAAGATTTCAGGGTGTGTGTGTTATATAACACTCAGGGATGCAAAGATTTTACACAGTGAAATCTTATGTATCCATCCATGTAGTTGGTGAAGTGTCAAGACTCCTAAACTCAAAGAATGTCTTAGGATAGTCTAGTTCACCACTTTATTACATTTTCAAGGTGAATGTACATTTTTTCTACACTCTGCATTGAGTGATGGATCTCTTGGAGGTGATATTATGATAACTACAATTGAAGGAGCCGAGGCCCTCAACTATAATTTAGGATTTGTCAATTTTGTTACATAAGGTACCAAGCAAGAAGATGTGCCCAAGGCCTTATAGGACCTAGAGGTATCACTTTATTTCATAGGGGAGACCTACAAGAATGTTGAGAGCTGGCATAAACTACACGAGCGCAGCTAGATGATGCAAATAGTGTCTAGTTATCCATCAACAAGAAATAAAGAGGAATCAATAAGAAAAAATTCAAAGGAAATACCATATTGAGTTTTTAGCCATTAAAGATATCTCAAGCTTTTACCCACTTAATCGTAGTAAAAATGTGCATATAAGAACCTCAATGAAATGTATGGCTAATGACCAAACATGGTATTTCCTTTAAAAAAAATTCTCACTGATTCCTCTTTATTTCTTGTTGATGGACATCTAGACACTATTTAGACATGCGTATAGATTTTGGTCTATTTATCTTTATTTACACATCCATTTCAATATAATTATTAAATAAATCAAGGAAATGCTTATTTTTTAAATGCGCTTAAGTAATGTCTTAAAAAAATCCAACATTCAATCATTTGGTTAATATGAAAACATTAAATAATTACTTTCTTAAAATTATTGTATAATTGAAATGGTTGAGTGTGCTTCATTGGAAATAAAGGAATTATTTGTGTTTGAAATGAACTAATAAATAATAAATGTCTTTTTTATATTTTTCCTTGAAAGTGGATAAACTATCTTGTTTGAAGATGTGAGATTAGATGAAAGAGTAAATGTTTTGACCAAAATTTATATTTTAATATTTTTAATATTAAGATATCATAATAAAATATCCGATAACAAAAAGTAAATGGGAATTTAATAAACCTAATATAATAACAATTGTTTCAAGTGGTTGTCTTCACATAAAAACATTCATGTTATTAATTTAACATTTTTATATCATGTGTTTTTATTTATCGTATCTTTTCCCCATAGCTAGAAAATGTTTTTATATTTTCTTCTACCAACTAGTTCAAGTTTCACTAAAAATTAATATCGATCTTTCCTAATTCAAAATTTTCCCTAAATAACTCATAAAACAAACATTAAAGAGAGAGAGAAAAATAAAAACATGGACAAAAATTTAGGAGCCCTAATTTTTTTGTTTTTTACTCACATGCATACCTCTATTATATCTGATATTCTCAAATTTTTATATCAAGGAATCAAAACATCTTCCACCTAGACCCTAACCCTTGCCACTAATAAGAAACATCCTCCAACTAAGTAAAACTCCAAATGAGTTCCCATTCCACCTAGAAAATATCCATGACCCCTTGATGATTATGTCTTGGTTTTAAAATAACCATTATTGCCTCCTCCCTTGTAATGGCAAAAAGGTCTTCAAAATTTAGGACCCCACCCTATAATCATGCAAAATAATAGATGCCACCAAGTGTTTCTAATTTAATGACCATTTGGTCATTTAGTGGGACTATGTGCCATAGTGGTGCATGCTCAGTGGCATCTGCACCATAGAGCTCTTTCCAACAATCACCTTGATTCCCTCCACCATATTCAAAGATTCTAAGTTAACATGATGATAAATACTATCTAAAAACATTTGATGGACGCATGTATCTTGGAAATTGATCATGTGGAATTCTTGGTGAGCCTGAGTTTATTTGGCATCATGATATTTTATAGGGATATATTTGATGGGGTATCTAAAAAATATTTTGAGTTTAACGATGCCCTCACTAAAATGATGGTTCTTGGTCGAACACCAAATTTGACAAATGTTTCACCTATTCTAAGGATTTTGGACCCAAATACTATAGTGAGACACAAATTAACCAAATTTTTTAGGGTTACATTAGGTTTTTTTGATGAGTACATAAAGTAAGGAAAGTCATCATTGGCCTAGAATGGTGTTATAGGAAGAGATTAGCACAAGGAATAATATGTGGATGAAATAAAACAAGTGGATGAGAAAATGGGGTATTAAAAAATGAGTGTCAAAAAACCAATGAAGAAATAAAAAAGGACGTGAGAGAGAAATTTAGGATAATAATTTGGACTAAGCATTTGGGAAGGAAGAAAACATAATATATCAAAGAGTTTAATCCCACATAGGACCATGACAAAAAATCATACATAGGATCAAAAATCAAGTGAAAGGTGAAAATGTTTATGGCTCAATTAAGGAATAGTATGTATCATCTAGGTGTGAGACTGATAGGTAAAAAATTCCTAAGGAGGTGTAGGAAATGAGAACATTCTTATTTTTTTAAAATGGGGAGGTGCATATAAAATGGCACTTCATCATTAAGTGTGCATCCTATAGTGACATCTACATCGATTAAAATGACAACTTGAGGGTGGAAAACATAACTAAATTATTTGAGGAGGTGAGGTTAGACAAAACAACATTTTTTTACCAAAATAAATAGTAGAAGATCTAACATAAAAAATTGATTGAAACATATGCAAGCTTAATAAATAATCCCTTGTGTCAAGTGGTGTGTTAACATGAATTTTTTTTGTTACAGATCTTGTTTGCATATAATAATTGGTCTTATGGATTTTAATTCCATGCTTTGAGACACATTTTTCAGATCATGTGATTCCTCAAAAATATTACTATGTTATAAACTTGTTTATTTTTATATCCCTTGATGATATAATCTTATTGAGATATTTGATATGATGGGAAATTTATGTGAATATATTTGAATATTTATGTGTGTGGTTATGAGATCATGTGTGTGTACATATTATTATTTTATTTTATCTTAATAAATGATGATGTGGGATTTAATTTATATTCAAAATGATGATTTCCATGATGGACTATGATTTCCTTTATTAATGTCATTTATTATCGATATGATGGATTCACCCTTATCATACAATAGATGTATCTAGTTTTCTACAAACGATAGGGATGATACAACATCCTACCGATGTTGATATTACTTGGTAAGGGATCTAAATATTTTCCATCTAGGTGGAATTTGAGTCAAATTAGTAGAGTGGTGGTAGTAGATTCAATGTGATAATAGATTCAACAATTATCAAGACTCCATGATTATTTGATATCACCATGCATACCAGTCACTTAAACTGAAGTGAACACTTCATGATTGTAACAAAAATAATAAATGACAAAAAAATCCACATGTGAAGAAGACACAACAAGTGTCAACTAATGAAGGAAGATAAAAAAATCACCATATATATATATATATATATATATAAAGTATATATATATGTATATATCCTCTAGATGTGTGTGTGTGTGTGTGTGTGTGTGTGTATAAGGAGGATTGTAAGGAGGATATACATATAAACAACATCCTATGAGATTAAATGGCAAGGATGTTTAATCTCAACCACTCGTGGATTGTGGGCATTCTATATATATATATACATATATACATATATATATACATATATACATATATATATACATATATACATATATATATACATATATACATATATGTATGTATATATATATATATATATATATGTATATGTATATATATATATATATGTATATATATATATATACATACATATATATATATACATATACATATATATATATAAATATATGTATATATATATATATATACATATATATATATATATATACATATACATATATATATATACATACATATACATATATATATATACATACATATATATATATATATACATACATATATATATATATATATACATACATATATATATATATACATACATATATATATATATATACATACATATATATATATATATATACATATATATATATATATATACATATATATATATATATATATATATATATATATATATATATATATATATATATATATATATATGATGCCCAAAATCCATGAGTGGTTGAGATTAAATGATGACAATCTTTCTTTTGTCTATGGACATATTTGAGTGAACAACAAGTTGTAATTTTAAATGTGACAATCAAAATAAATTGAATAGTCAAAGGAAACTAGACATGTTACCTTAAAAGTGATGACAAATCTTTGGTGAAGAAAAGGACTATGAAATTAATAAAATAATGTGGTCTTAAAAATAACACATGACCACTTATATGGAATTATTGATCATATTTATAATAAGGACACAATAAATAATTTGGAATAGAGTTCATAGTGGAAAATGTGTAGTGACTAACATGTCACAACTTAATTCAATCTTAATGACTTTGAGAAACTTTTTTCCTTTTTTGTAATAGGTCATGGATTTATTTGATGATTTGGGGATCTCATTTTGTTAACATGATATCTCTTGTTTTGGATGCTTGCATGTTATGCCTTTTCCATTTTTGTGTTAGAATGTCTCTTATTTAAATGATATGTGGATCGTTTTTATTTGTGGCAAATCATCTTGTGATTATTTACATTGGATGATAGAAATTGGAATGTATGACCATAATTTTATATTATTATTATCCTTACATTTATTTATGTTCTCTATGATTTATTTTGGTGGGTTAAGAAATGGATAAGAATATAAATTTGCATCCAGGAGTATATCCACATCTACTAGAACCATGAATAATTTATTACATAGCATATAGGCCTCTACCATGGTAATAGGAGATGTGGTTAAAGTCTTAGGATCAGTGTTGTTGGGGGTTTTAATCCTTTATGAGATTTTGTCTCTGATCTATACAAGCTTCTTTATTATTAAGCATGTGATTACATTCCATTTAATAGTGATTCGATCACAAGATGTTGTGGGTTTGGGGACTATATGTGACATTCTTCAAGTTTTTTTGAATGATTTATTATGGCTTTATGCCATTTGTGAATCTATCTTTGATTTTTATTGATAATCATTTATTGCTTTGTATTACAAATTTTTCCTATGACATTCACCTTGAGCATACTATTGTTTCTTAAATAAAATTATGTGTGACATTCAGTGGTTATGGTAGAATCATAATAATGAGTAACAAGAAAATTGTGGTATTAGTTTGGGGACAAAATAATTGGTCAACATACATTAGGGTTTTTAGTGGGAACTTAACAAAGAAGTTAGAGGATTCCTCATTCCCTCCTTGTGGGTATGTGCACTCACCATGAGGGTGGCTAAGTGGAACATGGAACCAAATCATCTCCTAATCTAGTATCCATTTTTAATCAAGTGGAGATCAGACATTTAGTAATAAATTATTGTTGTCACAGTGGATACGACCTGACTTCTAGTTTTGTTTTTAGATATTTAAGAAAAGGATTAAAACTGTGATAGTTTGGTAATGCTTGATGGAAGACTAAAATAATGAATTTCACTATGTTATGTTAATTTCATTAAGTTATTTTTTGAAATATAAAATGCTTAGGAGTTGAAAATAATAGCTTATCATTTATTAAATCATTGGAAGTCATTGTTGATATTACTTATCTTTCATAAAGGATATATGCATCAGTAGGAACATGATTCACAGTTAAATAAAATGATTCCAAGATGATAGTTATTAGTACATTTTACATTTTTATCTATCTTAATATAATGAATCCCCTCTCATTGTGAAATAAGACTCATGATTGTGCATAATAATCTACACCAAGGATATATAATGAGACATGCTAAGTGGAACATGGAACCGAATCATCTCCTCATCTAGTATCTATTTTTAATCAAGTGGAGATCAACCATTTATTAATAAATTATTGTTGTCATAGTGGATACGACCTGAATTCTACTTTAGTTTCTAGATATTTAAGAAAATGATTTAAAATGTGATAGTTTGGTAATGCTTGATGGAAGACTAAAATAATGAATTTCACTATGTTATGTTAATTTCATTGAGTTATTTTTTGAAATATAAAATGATTAGGAGTTGAAAATAATAGCTTATCATTTATTAAATCATTGAAAGTCATTGTAATCATATTTTATATTACTTATCTTTATAAAAGATATATGCTTAAGTAAGAACATGATTCACAGTTAAATAAAATGATTCCATGATGATAGTTCTAAGTACATTTTACATTTTTATCCATGATTAATATAATGAGATGAGCTTGTAGTTAGGTTTAGATAAAAATAATCTTGGTTTATTAGAACATGGATCCTATCACCCATCAATATTTTGTTGATGACACTATCATTCTAGGTGACACTTTGACTAGGGAAGCTAAAAAACTCAAATACATCCTTAATAATTTTGAAAATGTGCCTAATCAATGTATCAATTTTCAAAAAAGATCCATTTTCTTCATAAACATGCCTCCCACCTAGTATAAAAGGATTGAAAAGATTCTAGATTGTCATGTGGCCACTCTCTGATTAACCATTTGGGTATTCCCCTCTTGGCTAGAAAAATGGATTCCCATCTTTAGAATCCCTTGATTGAGCATATCTAGGAGAAATTAGTGGGGTGGAAAGGGCACCTTATCACATAAACAGGCAAATTTTATATCCTCAAGGCCATAATTCAAAGCATTCTTGTTTATCTCATGTCAATTTTCAAAATGCCAACCAATGTTGCATCCAAAATTGAGCAAATCCAAAAAAAAATCTTTGGAGAGGAATAAAAGAAAGGTTCAGATTCAACCTAGTTTCCTGGGAAAATGTGTGTCTCCCAAAATAAGATAGAGTTCTAGGCCTAAGAATTATAAGCTCAATGAACAAAACCTTATTGGCAAAAATGGGTTGGTGAGTAATGACAGAGAAAGGAGAATGGGCTAGAATTCTTAAGGCCAAATACCTAGAAGGTGTGGAAAAGGATGCATTCCTATGGGAAGAAGGACCTCCTGAAGGGTCCACCTTATGGAAGGCCATATCTTACTACAAAGACCTCTTCAAAAGAGGCATCTTATGGAAAATCAACAAAGGTGAGAAAATTAATTTTTGGGAGGATGCATGGTTATCCCCCACCCCCCTCTCATTACAAGAAACTTGGGTATGCTGGTATGGTCAACTCAAATAGAGATGGGGGTCCAAGATCAAGGACTACTAGGAAATCAAATCTGGAAGGAAGTTCTAGAAATCCATCCCTAGTGAAGGGTTTCCCTCAAAAGAATCATAAACTATCCAGAATCTTAACCAGATTATTACTAATCTACATATCCCCTTGGTGCAAAAGGATGACCATTTCATCTAGAGAGTAGAAGACAATGGAGAGTAATTAGTGTCCACAGGTCATGCCATTGGATTTAATGTGGATAGCAACTGGGACCACTAGAAAAACTTCTAGGTAAAGCATCTAACACCCAAAATTCACTTTTTCTTTTGGCTTGTGGCACAAAACAAAATTTTGATTGTTGACAACCTTGCCAAAAGGTGACTTATCATCCCCAATAGATGTCTAATTTAAAATAAATTAGAGGAATTCACTCAACATCTATTTTTAGAATGCCCTTTTAGCCTAAATTTATTCAACGAGATTCTTAATCATTTCAACTTAACTTGGGTCAAGATAAACAACATAGTGGATCTCATCTTACAATGGAATCCCCCATGGAATATCCCATCTCTATATTTCCTTTGGAATCTTGCACTTCCCCATTGGTTTTGGTGTATCTGGAAAGCCCGTAATGATATTTTATTTTGAAACAAAAGGCATTAATAGAAGGCTATCTTTTGTATACTTTGTCAAGCTATTTCTAAAAATTGGAAGGCTTTTCCTACTCAGGATAAGGAGCCTACCCGTTTCTACATGTCTCATCCTTAACAACTGGTATCTCCAACAAGTCATCAACTCCTCCTCAAAATACATCATATGCAAGCAAACCAAATGAAAATCTCCCCTAGTAGGGTGGATAAAATTTAATTTTGATGGAGCCTCTAAAGGCAACCCTGACCCAACTAGCAGAGGGGGTATTATAAGAAATTCAAATGGTGAATTGCTAGTGGCCTATGCTAGGCCCATGGGTAAGCAAACTAATCATCTAGTTGAAGCTAAATCTGCTCTCTAGGCTCTAGGGTATTCAACTTGCATAGAGCCTTAATCATAGTAGATTTATAGTAGAGGGAGATTCACTCAATATTATTTATGTCTTAGAATAAAAAACCACTCCTCGTATTATTAAGGACCTAGTCGAAGATATGAAGTCTATCCTTCATACCTTTCCTCAAATTAAACTTATCCATACTTACAAGGAAGGTAATGGAGTGGTAGAAACTCTAGCCAACACTAGAGTAAAACTCCAAGGTTTAACTATCTATCATAATGAAGGTAATGCCCCCCCATGACACTTAGTGTCATCCACACTGAAGGTACACATGTCAATTAAATCCATCATGTCTTCACACATGTGTTTTTTCACCTCAAAGGTCCTAATCATGGAATTTTAGTCTCATATTCATTTCATGGAAAGGTAATGAAATTATGATTGGAAGGATTTGGAAGGCATCTCTCATATCACAAGCTCTAGCTATTTTTATAGCATCCAGAACCCTTGATCCGCTCCCTCCAACCTTGCAAGTCCTATCATCATGGGTGGTGATAGAGATCAAATGGAGGTAACATCCTGAAAATAGGTTCATGAAAATAAAAAGGTGTGGAAAAATATAAATAAAGGTGGGCTAACAAAGTATATGGAACATATCACTGAGCATAATCCTCTGGCGGTAATAGATTTTGTTACTGCTTGGTCAAAAATGAAGGTTTACATGAGGGGGATTTCCATTAATGTTTCTAAGGAGTTTATAAGAGAAGTCACGAGAATGGATTACATGAAGGTTTACATGAGGGGGATTTCCATTAATGTTTCTAAGGAGTTTATAAGAGAAGTCACGAGAATGGATTACATAGGCACAAAAAAATACAAGGATAAATCAAAGAAACAAGAGTCACTACAATAATTTTTTCAAACCAATAAAGTTGTGCAAATGGAGAAAAAGAGACTTCCTTGCGGTGACTTGCCCAAATATTGGCTTGAAGTCTGCTTACAAGTCATGATGTACATGACCATAAAAGGTAAGTACACCTTGATATTTTTGTACCATTTCATGTTGCTCAATCATTTCATCGGTTTTAAGATCAACCTTTGCTATTTTCTCCTAAAATCCCTAAAAATCACAATCCACCTCCATCAGGTAAATGTAGCTAACCTGATCTTGCATCAAAGCCTCATCTTTCTATTGGTGAAAGATGGCCTTACATTGCTTGGTAAAAAATTCCCCATGAAGGATTCTCCTTTGAGGAAGATTCCCCAGAGGGCCCCATGAAGGGGGATCCCTCTGCAAGCTTCCTTCCCACCACTTAACTTTCTCCTCATAACAACTTGCCCCATTCTTCTCTAGATGATATTCCCTTGTAAATGATTTTCATCCCTAAACCTAAAACCATCACCCTCAGAACTCCCTCCACCTATGATAAAAAAGGTAAGGCCATTGTAATAGAGGAGCATGAGAAAAAACAAAGTAAGGTTGCAAAATTTCAACATAAAGGTCCAACAAGTGGGTTTTGGTTTGGAAAAACTAATCCATGATTAGAATGAGCTTCATTGAGTAGAGGAGGCCACAACCTATGTGTTGGTGCAGTCTACCCTACCCCCTCCCATTTCCCTGATTCTCAAATCCCCTAAGGAGCCCAAATCCCCCCTAGGGTCCCCAAGGGGGATCCCCCCTAAGCATCCCTTCCCCCATGTGAAAGGTAGGAAACACCTAAGGATGATTCTCCCTGGTGAACAAGCAAAGGGTCTCGAGAATTAGACCATAGCCAAAGCCTCGAAAGACAAGACCAACTTCCCACCAAAGGAAAATTTTGTTGTAAAGGATACCTAGGAGGGTCACCCCAATTAACATCTTTTTTGTGTATAATCTTTTTTTGTTATTTAGTCTTTTTCTTTTTGTTTGTTTAGCCATGTAAGGCCTAGTTAAAAATCTTTATTTCACTTTTGTGGTTCCAAGTCCCTATAAAACCCAAGTTTACCTTATCTAATAAAAAACAATCTACACCAAGGAATGAATTTGTGTTTGAGAGCTAAGGTGTGACCGTGTTCTCCTTAAACCAATTTAGGATGTGAGTGGTCTCAGTGAGCTATATAATTATCTCCTTATGTTTCTTAAAATTGGTATTTAATTATATATTTTTATTGAATAAACAAGGCTATGTATATAGAGAGAGAGTGAAAGAGAGAGATAGAGATTTATGTTCATCTTTGATCACCTTATAACCTATATATGTCAAGGACACTAGTATTCATGTTAGGTCATAATGTGAAACATTATCCCCTTCATGAATAATGTGATTTTGACCTTATAGATTGATATATTAGTTTTTTTAGTGTGAAACTTATTAGTGTAGGATATTTATTTTTATGTTTTTCCTCTTTTTTTGGATTATTCTTACACACATGGATTATTCCTACACTTGAGTTAGCTTTCTTAGGTGTATTTAGACATAAGGAGTTACCCTTGTTCATTATAATTGGTGTTACTATTTGATTGGTAATTTATGACTTAGGATTCACATGCCTATTTTAGGCCTTTTATAATCACTCATATAAGAATTACACATTACTCTCCTATTTGTACATGTCTTTGTGATATATTCTATATAGAGTGTGTTGGATGATTTGTCTTATTTTTGTGCAATATTATCATTTTGGTTTTTTCTCATAGCAATGTCTATGTAATTGTTCTATTATTTCTTATAAATATATGAATTTGATTTAACCAAAGATCCTAATCAATTTTTTTACATGGTATTAGAGTGCCAATCTTGTTTATTGATTATATGGTTTCATATTTGTTGTTATTTCTTAAAAATCTTGAGATTAATTATTTTGAGGTGACAAATAGTTTTAAGGTGAATTAATATATTGAAGGATGTTATATCATTATAAAGGTCATACATCTTAGTCAAATTCCATTCTTTGGCTTTCCATTCATTGGTTTGTGCTGTAGAAAAGATATTTTCAAGTTTTCTCTACCCTTCACTGGCTACCTGAGCTATTACCTGACTGGATCAGCTTCAAACATTTGGGTCTTTGATATGGAGGGTATTCATAGAGGATGATAAGTAGAATTTTATTCATTTTAAAAATGTTATTTCCATCATTGTGACTCATTCCATACAGGTGTTGTCATTACCTATGTGCAAGAGGATTTTATTCAAGGCTAGACAAAAATAGAAATCAAATCTAAGGAGTTTCTCCTGGTCTATACATGTATCTAAACCACTTGAACATAGAGATATAACATGCCCTCCTCACATACCATATTTTATATAATTTTAAGATTTGAAATTAGTATTATTAGCATGACTTTCTCAAAAGACCCATGGCTATAATTGGTTTGGCCTCTATCAAAGGCAAGAGTTCAAGCTATGTCAACATATGGTTCAACTCCCTCAAATATAGGATTATAAGATTCAACATGTTCATTTTCCTCTTTAATATAACTTTCCAAATAAGGCAATGTCTACATTAGTGCTTTCACTATTCAAACAACAAGATACAACAACGAGTGGAGAGTTCCATGTATCCATACCTTTGATTTGTAGACCTGTAAATGAACATTGGTGATGCTCCAGTTTATTCTCCAAAAGTTAAGTCTAAAACCTAATCCTCTTGCTTAGTTTTTCCCTAAATATTTTTGAATCAATCATACTTTATTGTTTTTAAAAAATAATTGGTTTTATTTTTGCCATTAAGAGGGTGTTTGTTCATTAAGGTGCACATAGGGGTGCATAGGTGGAGTGGTTTAGACTTTGCATTGCTAATTGAGAGGTCTTTGGTTCAAATCCTCCCACCTTAGGTCTTAGTATAGTAAATTATTTTTAGTCAAGAACATTTAAAATTTATTATTTTTTAATTTAATAGACATTAATAGTGGAAAACTTAAAAACATTGTAACTTTTGATAGGTAATTCAGAATTGAGTGTCATTTTTTTTAAAGTATTTGTTTTTCCATGATTGTTCCATTAGAATAATTTGTTGTGTAAATTAACTAAAATTATAAAGTGCCAAATCTAGATGGTGTTGTGGTTTATGTTATTCTTATTTCACATTCAATTCTATAATTTCCTTTCTTGGATGATGGATTATTTATCGTTCCCACTTCTTACTACATTCAATTATCATGAAAGGAAAAACAACATGCAACTTGATCTAAGAAAACAAGGCTTTTATAAGATAACTATGAAAGAGGAAACTAAATAGGTGGTATATGTAGATAAAAATAAATGGTTTAACAAATATGATCAAGCACATGGTTGTCTTAGTTTGTATATTTCTCCTAACTTAAATTTTCACATTAAATCTACTAAAACACCTAATAAAGTATGGGCCACACTAAAAAAATATTTGGGAAACATGATGTGATGAGAGGTCATGAACTAGAGAATGAGATCATCAATTAGAGCCTAGGTAACTTTGACATACTATAGGATTTTATCACTAAGTTTATATCTCTAAGGTTGTAGTAAAATAAATGTGGTATAGATAATAAAGATGATCAAATTATTCTGTCAAATCTCCAAATTGGGTCTAAATTACTTTGTGTTTGTCTCCACTTTCCATGCCACAAAGCATGCTCTTGGAACCACATGAAATATACCTTATTTAGATACCTTTATTTTTTACTTGAATTAGGAGAAAGATAAGTTGATACACATGGGAACAGTGACGTCCTCAAAACCTCAAGCCATATTTTCTAGGAATGGGAAAGAGAAGGCTTCAAAAAAGAAAGAGAAGAAACATAATAAAAAGGATAAAAAACCTCCCACCTTGAAATAAACTAATAAGACCTCCTCATCCAATGTTAAGCCTAAAAAAGAGAGGATAAAGTGTGGGTATTACATGGGTAGGAATGATGAAAGCAATTGTTTGAATAAGCAAATTGACTACCTAACAAGCTTTCTTGAGAAGATTAATATAGATGTTCTTGATTCTATCAAACCATATTCATCAACTCCAAAACCCTCCAATGAAAATGATATTGTTAAACAAAAGGAAAAATAAAAATCTAAGAATAAAGTGAAAGATAAGGACATAGTTGTAGTTGTACCTATGACTCCTACATGGGTCATTGATTCTGGTGCATCACATCACATGGCTTATTCATAAATATAGTTCACTTCTTTGGGACCATCTGACATGTCCAATATTAATTTAGGTGATGACACTTTGACATAAGTTTTTAGGAGAGGGATTATTTAAGTGAGTGTAATAACATTAAATAATGTTCTAAGTATTCCCTCATTTTAAACTAATCTCTTATTAGTTTACTAGATTACTCACCTTAGTCTGGTCATGCAAGTTGAGTTCACTCCATAATTAGTATATGTTAGAGAGTTACATAATGATACTATATTGGTAGTGGGATTGATCAATCATAAGACTTGATTATATACCTTCTCACACTTTGTCCCTGACTCTCCTTAAGATTATTCTTCATCAGACTCACCTAGACTTGATGACATTTCTAAGCCTGAGCCTATATACAATATTGAAGACTCTTCTTCTATCACAAATGAATATAGTAGTATTATGGACACAACTCCACCATCTCCTTTTAATATTCCATATATTAAGGAATTATTTATTGATTCACCTACTTCTAGTCCACTTTATACATTACAGGGAGTAGTTACAATGATTCAGGACTCATCAGACATCAAGCAATATTATACATAGTTATAAGGCATTCCATATTCCTTATTTTCCTCTACTTATTATTTTCCATCATTACATGGATCAGTTAGACCATATATTATGAATGAGGATAATATTTCCTTGTATAGGGACCACACCTTGGTTGGAGATACATTAGGCACTTAGTAGACACATTCACTATTCCAAACTAATCCACTCTTCATTGTATTCACTACTTATCTACAGTCATTGTAGAGAGTTCATTTGTAGGATATAAGGTGGCTACAGGTAGTTATAGCTTCTAGTGGGGATTATTAGTCCTCTCTTATTATTTTCTCTATTTTTTTTTTGGGGGGGGGGTTGATTTTATGATATAGGTTTTCTCTTTTTCTCCACTTTATGGGAGTTAAATTTGTACATGGGTACCTTATTAGGCCTTGTTTCCAAGACCCATTTCTTCCACCCACCTAAGTTGTGCTTATGAGGGGGAGGGGGTGTTAGTGTAGGATATTTATTTTCCTTGTATTTTATTTTTATATTATTCCTACACGCATTTATTATTCCTAAACTTGAGCTATCTTACTTAGGTGTACTTAAACATAGGGAGTTACTCTTGTTCATTATCATTGTGTAGTGGATGTTACTCTTTGATTGGTCATTTTTAACTTAAGAGTTACGTGCCTATTCTTATAATTTTATGATAATTTATGGAAGAGTAATTGTTTTTGTGCAATATTCTCATTCTAGTTTTTACTCACAACAATGTTTATGTAATTGTTCTATTCTTGCTTATAAATTTATGATTGAACCAAAGATCCTAGCCAATGCTCTAAAAAACTTAGTCACCATTTCCCTTGGTCATGACATGATCTCTTAATAATAAATATTCATTTGTAGTCACATGTCCAGAATGAATAATCACTTTTATCAAGTGCCTTAACATTTTACTTAGCAAATGCAAGCGATCACCTTATGTCAAGATCTCTAGGTTGTCAAAACTACTTTATGGCACTTATATAATTTTGATATTTTTACTCATATGACTTAAGAATGGAATCCATGAACTTGGGTTTTGATATTATGCCATGTAGTTAGGATTCTACTACTTGGAGCAATGTGGTGGTCACATAGTATAAATTTAATATTTTGTGACATGTTACCTTAAAAATTATGTGCATCACTATTTGACTATGGACATTAAAATTATGTGCATCACTATTTAACTATAGTCATAATGTCCACATTAATGTTAATAATAACATTAAAGTATATACAAGTACATGATTTATAACTTAAGCTCAAATGTTTCCTTAGTCACTTAAGGACCTCGTGATTATGCCACTTGATAGTTGATCCATATTCATAGAGTACTCATGGTTAAATAGAAGCCACATAGTCTTTATCCACTTAGTGAACTCGAGAGGTCATGATGGTGAAAATTATCACTATCTTAGTGGCATGCATTTGGTTGTTATCCATGGATTCTATGACTCTTAAAGTGCATGATTTAACTAGGTGTCAATCACCTAGAGGCCATGTTTGATGTAATTTCCTGAGGGACTTAAGTGATATACACATCACTCCATAATATAATTATTATAAGATGAATACATGTGTATGTGTTTGTTCAACCCACCATGATGTAATTTTCCCATCATACTTGACCCTAATCAAAAGGTTGGTCGCTAATGTGACCTAATTTATGTTGTAAAGAGGCCATGTGCAAATAATGAATCCACCAACCGCTTAGCTCAAATGTGGTGCCAAAAATTAATGGTATTGAGATGAGAATAATAAAAAACTATGGATCCATGGAAATAAAAACCACTTTATAATCTATTTGGAATCATCCTGAGGTCACATGGATATATAATTAGCTTACAACCCTTACTCTTTTATTGTGCAATGATAATTATTGGGGGGGAGGGGGTGGGTTGGGCACGTAGATCATGGTGGTTATATGTGTGTGTGTGTGTGTGTGTGTGTGTGTGTGTTGACTTAGTGTCCAAGTGAACCATAAGGGACCCACTTAACCTTACCTCATATGAATTTTTAATATCCCCAAGTGAACTCCATGAGTCTGAGATACTAGTGGACTCATGAGATTATAGTTTGTGGTGATAATCTTGTAAGCCTATAATTTTATAATGACTAACTAAGTAGGATTATGAGGTAATATTTTAGTTACCATAATTTATTATATGTTTATAATATAGTTTTAGAAATGGACCCAACTGTAAATATAAATAATAATGTGATTAAAAGGTGGTCACACTATTACACAGAGATATTGGAGACTCTAGGGAGTCAATGGGAATTGGTAAACTCTATGGAATTTATGGATAATTATAACCCCATGAAGTTGGAAATGAATATTAAAATGTTTATATTAAAAATAATATTAATTTGAAGTTTTATAAAATTATATTATATATTTATTTTATTTTATTTTTTAGATAGATACAATTATGGTGGGATCTTTACCCTTATATGCTTTTGACCAGAGCTTCAACCAATTTGGGACACAATCGAGGACCCAAATACCCAAGTAAACAAGTAACATAAATACAAATAATGGCCACAACTAGACTAATAATACCATCAATGGCCACAACCAGCCTAATACCAATGATCAGCCATAACTAACATCTAATACCATTTGAGATTTGAACTCAAGTGGTGCTTGTAGCAACCAAGTTGCTTTACCAAATCACCCACATCTCATCGGTAAATTAGATTATATATTAATATTATTAGAGACCTCAATTAAATAATGTTTTTGCACTTGATGTCTAATATAGGAATATTTATAGATGTTCCCTTAGTTTTTTGAATTTATAAATCTAATGGCGAGGTCCATTTTAGCCTTCAATAAACTTGGTAATTTTTTTTTTTAAGGTCTTAACTTAAGCCCAAGATCATAACCTAACATGTTATTAGAAATTAAATCATAATGGAGCTACCAATATTAAATCTAATAGGATTAATTATGGATAAATTCATATATTTATTTTCCTTATTGTAAGACATGTCAGTTCATGTGTTAACCTTTTAATCTAAAGCCTTTTATAATCATATTTAAGTTTTTAAAAAGGAAAAAAAATATAGTTGGTTTGGGAAAATAGATAGAAGGTTGATACACATTGGTATAAGAGGATAGATTAACACTTATGACATGATGAAATCAGCATTTGGACTTATTAGAGCCTTGACTAAAGAATCATAAGTGGAAAATGAGCTATAAAATATTAGCAATATATAAATGTCAAAGGAGGAATGGTCCTAATTTAGATAACCATATTTGGTACAAGCATAATTTCATAGCGTGTTTTCATAGCCTTTTATAGATATACATCTTTTGACTAAAAGTTAGATATCTAGTGGCATGATATCGTGTGGACCTCTTCGATTCCATCTTATTTAAATTTATTTATATGCCCCTATATGTCATAAGTTGTCTATTATCTAGTGTATCCTAAGGATCCCCACCTATGTTTTTTGGTATCTATGTGTTTTCAGCCTTTGGACACTTATGTCCATGTTAGAATATTACATCGACACAAGTGTCCAACCACAACACAAGTGTATATACTAATTCTTTTATAATTTTTCTTATATTTCATTTTGTGACCATTTTTTTCCCCCTTTGTTCTTTATATTTTTGGTTTTTCACATGCCACCAGGTCCTAATTCAAAATTAGGAGATCTCCATATATACAAAGGTTATGGTCTAATTACATTATCTAGAAATTTGATCAAGAAAATTTTAATTATCAAGTATTTTATATTATAGACTATCAAAATTCACCACAATACTAAATTAAATATCTAAAGCACTTAAAAGGTCACTATACTCTTGCATTGTTATTACCAAGGTTTACTATAGGAAAAAGAGAATATAGTTACACAATTGAAATTTCACACACATGCCTAGGAGGGAGAACTAAATGCAAGGTTGAGGCCCTATTTGGAGTATTGGCTATGTAGGCAACACTTAAAAATAACCATGGTTTCTAAGGTTAGCTTGACTCACATGCTAACCCATTTTTACAAAGTTACAAGAAGCTAAAGGCAAGGAGATTAGGGTTTCACTTATTGTTTGTATCTAAAATAGGCATATAGTTGATAATGTATGTCTTCCAAGAATTTTAAATCATTCCTATGTATATTTAGGGCAGACACCTGCATTAAATTTAGACATCTACATCAACAAAAATATCTAGGTCGATGTAAGCATCTTATGGATAAAATAAGTCAAAACACAGACTGTGTAGATCCTTAAGCTTGATCAATGATTTAAAATTATTTTATATCACTATCATATCTTAGACTTAAACTTTGAACAAGATATGATCTCTCTATCCCTTAGTTGTAATGTATTTGATTATATTTATTGCATATGCTAAATTAGGTAAGTTTGTATTATTGGTTATATTTTAATGTGAATCTCAATATAGTATTATTCATTTAAAACAATTTTATTGCTTGTGTGCTTCTCTTTTAAAACCCAAAAAACATATAACATTTTGGTGAACCTATCCTCTACTTGTTGAACCAAACCCTATTTCACATATTAGTTATCTCCTTCTTCAAAAAAATTATTTTAGGTTTCTATATTTATTTATTAGATATGATTTATTATTTGTGAAAATATTAAAGAATGATTGATTATATTTTTTACCTAGGCATTGTGATTTCTTTCTTTGTAATTGGATGCAAAGTTATGTAGGTCCTTATGTAAGGCCTTGTAAAGCCCCACCCTTTGGATTGTTTGTTTAATGTTCATGACGATCAATGTATTGCATATGAAGATATTATGGCATGTCAAAAATAGAATAAAACCTCTTATTTTTCTTATAATTATGCCACTGAAATAGCAAATGATGAAAATACAAGTATAAATGGACATGGTAATGATCATAGTATTCTTTCATATGGTTATGAGGGTGATGCTATTCCTCTTGGGTATGTAGAGCCTAGTTCTCATGTTTCTTATTTTTATGATGATGAAAGGTCTAAAAAATAAAAAATAATACATTTTTTTAGTGCCTTGAAAAAAAATGATACCATAAATAAGCAAGATGTTAAAATTCATAATGTTTCAAGTCAAAAATGTTGTATGCATACATTCTCTAAATGCATCAAAAATTGAATGTTCCTCTTCTCCTTTCAATTATGTAAATATTGAAAAAATTGAATATTTCTCTCCCATTTATAATAATTAAACTATTAAATAAATGGATGTGTGTCTTCTTATCAAAGTGATGCTAATATTAAAACTCTTATCCCTTATTTGGATCACTTAAATTAAAATATCAAAATTAATTCTCTTTCTCAAAATTATAATGAGAAATACTACTTCCTCTCTTCCCTTGTTTGAATGGAAAAAGGAAAATAAAATAAAAGGTAGCATCGCACTTTCTCTCCCTTCTTTGAAAAGTATAAATGAAAGTGAATATTTCATTTTCCCTTCTCCTAGTGTTGTAAATGAAGTAGAAAATGTTCATTTTACATCTTCTTTTGCCTTTTCTTCTCAAAGAGCATGTGTTTACAAGTGAAGTTCCTTCCCCTACTCCTATTGTATGTAATAAATTTTCAAATACTATAACACCTTGTAAGGATAATGATATCAATCTTTGTGCCATCCAAAATGATATACTTATCTCTCTAGATGGGGACACTCCTTTACTAAATATTACACAACCAGGTGATGATCCTATTTTTAAATGTGGTAAATAATTTATCATTTTTATGTTTTGTATGAATGGTAGTTTACAACCACTAATCAAATATTAAACTTATTCACCACTCTCTAATTGTGATATGTTATTCATCATGACTATCATGGGAGATATTCAACAATAAGTAAACACTCTTAAGTTGTAAGTTTAATCTCATGAGGATACCTTTGAGGAGAATATGCTATAGGAACAAAATATTACTCAAGAGGTATTCAAATATTATTACCCTTGTAAATTCATCATGCCTAAGTTCTCATGATTCAATGGCCATCTGGATCCTACTATTCACTTGAAACAATATATACATTCCTTTGACCATTGATCTAAGTATGGACACTTAATATTGAAATATTACCATTGAAGTTTAGCTCAAGAGGATCTTGATTGGTTTTATAGCCTCCCAAATGGTTTCTTCTAAAAATTTAAAAAAATTGAAAATGTGTTTTTATCAAATTTTCATCGATATACCTTACTATTGACTATTTTAACCACAATTCAAAATAGGTCAACCCTCTATAGTCCAAAACTTGTATAGGGGTCTATTATGGTCCTATAGGGTGTTTCATGGTGTTATGTGATATCATTTAATGTGTCATCACCTTGGTCATAGTCAATTTCTTTCCTAAGTCATTATATGTCACTTAAAGTGCATATTAGAGCTATTTGTGAAGATTGTGCAATTTTTTTAGGTGTCCAATCATTCCAAACTCTCTTCTAACATCCATCATGTAAGATACTATCATTACTTATCAATCCTTAACTAAAACTTATAGGTACTACATTGAAACAAGAAAAAAATTAGTAGTTTGGGTAGTTTTAGAAGTTGTAAAACCTCTAGAGGAGTGTGACACATGTGGAAGGCTTGTCGAATGACTCTTCAACTCCCATAGACTCACCTCCATGCTTTATCAGCTCTAAAAGTCACTAAATTGGTAAAAAACCATTCTACTCTACCATCTCTCCATTAGGCATACAAAACTAGTCAACAAGTTTCTTCTTGGTATGGCCAGTAGAAGAGGTTCCAAGTCAAATGATCTTTGTGGTAGATATAAGTTAGAGGATTGGCTTCCTATGCTTTATGAACCATTTTTTATAAGTTGACTATCTATTTCTGCATGTTGTTTCCTACACCCTATAGGTTTTCCTCTGGTATGAGAAGGTATATACAATCCAATTTTTTAAAATAATTATAAAGGATGTGGAGTTACTCCTTTCATGTTTTTCATCTTGGTTTGCATGTTTAGAGTTTATTTCATGAGCCAAATAGATCAAGTTACAGGTTGATGTCACTATTGGACTAGCAATCAAGTTTCACCAATTATATAAGGTTTATTTATCTGTAATGGTTTCAAACTAATGTGAGGTGTTTTGTCTCATGTCTCCAATGTATTCTTGATCTCCTCCCCTTCCAAGGTTAGTATCACAAGGTAACATTATGGAGGTTGCAGTCAAGATGTGATACACAATCAAATCAATACTTACTTTCACTTGTAGTCATGGTGTGTGAATCTCTGAGCATGGTCATGGAGATGTTATGAAGAGTCCAAGGGGTGGTAAACACATTGTTGAATCATAATATAATAATATAATCTCTCTAAATGACATATAATCTTTTTTGAGAACCAATGCAAATTATACACACAGGTCTGCAACACCAATGTGCACCTACAGGTGCCTTCAAGAGATAACCACATTGAAATGAGGATATTTGATCTATTTTAAAATTTTCCAAGTTTTTAAGTATCCATTTAGATAATTTTATAAGGTCTAAGATGAGCCATAAGATCATTCACTATGTATATATCCATATTTCCTTCTCACTACCCTGTGTCACACCTTCATGTGCATCCATAGGTCTCCATAGAGGTCTGTAAGGTTTTAAGGTGAATCATTGAACTAGTATATGAAATTCACTAAGTTTTAAGACATGGAGGAGATAATTAACATCAATTATATATGTATAATATTTATTTTGAAACTAGTTCATAATGGATACACCTCATGCCATAATTTCATGACCCCATCTGTAAATATACACTTATAGGTGTCCTAACAGGGAGATGGAAAATTGATATGAGGTTTCCAAAGTCATTTGAGACATTATTTTAACATATTAAAGTATGGATGATTCCATAAAAATCAATAATGAAGTCATTTATTGAAAGGTAGACTTGAGAGTCATATGCATTTGTTGGAAAAATAATTCAAGGACAAGTTACCTTAATCCCTCTGAACAAAGCCCTGGTCCATATTTTGACCTTTTTCATAATGACACACTTTGAGGTGCCAATTAATATATTATTCCCATCATGTATTATAGGTGAAATGGTAGTGTTTTGGATTTATAAATTGTTGTTTGGTCAGAGGCGTATGATGATATATTAATCCCATTCCATGCATTCTTACACTGTAGAATGCAAGTATTCTCTATAGTGTCGTAAGTCCAAGTAACTCTTAAATGAATTGATATGTAATTAATGCCTAAATTTTGAATTAATTACTCATTTTTAATAAATTTTACACTATGTATCCCTATATGATAATCAAAAGGGTTGATATTCAACATTTGATACAGACTTCCACCTACATGTTTCCCCTTTATCATAAAAATGAACACCTATAAGTTAGTTGTAGGATGGTCATGTGAGTTGGAATATGTATTGAGTTTTGGTCTCACTAAAGGCATAATATGAAAAATTAAAAATATTAAATTAACCTTAGGGACTTAAATTAAATCAATATACCCGAAATGTAGGCTCTAACAAAGAGGATTCATCTACAGGCTAACTCATTTTTTGAGTCATAGATGATGATGAAATTGAAAGTGTTTTGGTTAAATTAATTATAATGGTTATAAAATCACATGATAATTATCATAGGGAAATAGAGAAATGAGTAACCTCTAAGACCTAACTTACAACCATGTTCAAGGTCCATGCATAGTCAACTAGTTTATGAGTTTGTTTTGAGGATTTGAAGAGTTAAAAGGTCTAAAAAAATAATCAAAATTTAAAAATTGGTAAATATTAATGTAATAAAATTAATTATCCACCCATACCTCTAGTTTTCCTAATATGATATGGTAGATACCCTCTATTCTATCTCAAATAGAGGATACTCCAGGAAATAAGAAGTCTGTAAACAGATGTAGGTAGGTGTAAAAGATGTGCATAAAAGTGTGTAAGCATTAAAAATAGTGTGTAGAGAGATGTATTAATAATTAAAAAACATAATTAATCCCCCAAAACAAGACCAAACACTTAGAGGTGGTGGTGAGAAGTAAAATACAGATTGAGCCTATTAGGCTTAATCTAGGTCTCATGCTTAAAAGGGGTGTATTCTCTTTTCTAACATCTTATGAGAATTGAAGGGATTTTAAACACTTTTATGGAGATATATTAAGCATGATAAAACCTTTTTTGTGCAATTTAATTCACATATAAGGCATAATTTTGACTTAAACTAACTCAAGCCTGTACATAATGGAAGGAGAAGCTCAAGAGGCTAACTTGAGATGCTCACACCTACATGAAGGCATATCATGGGAACCTGAGAGGTTAGGAGACGTTGAAGGAATTATTTAACAAATAATTTTTGGATGTTTTTCACAAATTGGATGTTAAGATTGTATGAACAATTCTTAAGGGCCAAAATGTCTCTAAACCCCCCAAAACCCTTGATAATGACCCGATGGGGAAGATGAAGAAGGAAAAGCATATAAGGGGGATAGTTTGACTAGGAAATGACTTTGAGATTATAGATAACTATCCAAGGATCCTTCCCATCAACCTTAGTTGTACCTTACTTGTACATACATGGTATAAAATGGATTTTTTTGACTATTTTTGCTGACTTGTAGGTAAAAAAGGGTTTCAAGAGATGAAAATAATTTTTGGAGAGATATTGTGACATATATTAACTCATAATATCTATTTAATTCTTTCTATTAAATGAAAAATGCCTCTGCTAACACCTTCATCTCAACTAGTCCAAACTAGCATAGTGAACAAACAAGTGAGAAGGTGAAAAATCTAAGTGGGAGGCCTTTTAAGGTATAAATAATGAATATAAAGGCATAATATCTCCTCAAAAGTGTCATGCACTCCATTTTAAGGACTTTTTTGGAAAATTTAAGCACATTTTGGTGCTAAGTGTGAGGGGTGAGTGAAAGAGGAGTGATTATGATTAGAGACAATGATAACTCATGTCTAGAATAATCCTGATGATTAGGGACACCTCCAATGCATGTTTGGGATTTTTTATAACCCCCTATTCATAGTTAAATCATCTCATTTTTCCCTAGTCTATTATGGAGCACTTTTGGAAGGTCAAATGATGAAGGCAATTTTTAGGCATGCAAATGAGAAGTCCTACACCACATTTAAGGAGTTTCATGCCTTTGATGGAGATTTTTCCACATAGACCTTGAATGATCTATCTCATAATTCATTATCATGTATATGTAACTCCTCTTAGATTGACACATGGTCTAGGGACTATTGGACTTCATTCTCTTCTTTTCTCTCTCAAATTCTATAAGTAGTAGCCATTTTGGCTCTTGTGGACTAATTCCACACCATGTATGGTGAAGCCCTACTAGTTTTGACATTGTAATTTACCTTTGAGAAATTTTTTAAAAAAATTAGTTTTGAGTTGATGAATATGTTGTCTAAGTGTGCAAAGTGATGTATGGTGATGTTACGTGATAATCTTCTATCCTTACTTCCCCTTATCCTCTCATGTTTATGCAAGAGTTCCTATTATAAGAGGTCATATAGAGTGTAGCTAGTGTGTTAGGATACTTTAAGGTGTATAATTTTTAATAGAGTTTATAATATACCCTATAGTTCACTTACCTTGTGTTTTCTCATGCATATCACCTCCATATTGAAACATTTATGTTAGAACCTCTTAGGACTTTGAAGCTGGTTTGTAGGTTTTATTTCTTAGTGAAAGGGTTATAATGGCATTATGGAAATCCTTATAGTGTATCACCACCCTTATATTATTTTCATTTCATGCAAAATTATATCTCTTTTTCCACAAGCAATCAATTAATTAGGTGATAAGCACTTCAAATCAAATTTAGGGTGCCAGCATTTAAACCTAGAGGTCTACTTATAATATAGTTAAATCCACACACCTATAAGTATTACCATGTTTCCCAAATATGGAGGAGGATTGAACACCTTCCTCTAGGGTGAAATATTTGGTGACAATAGTTATATAATGCTCAGTGTGACTAAGGTCCAAGACAGTAGAAAGATGGTGTGTCTTTCCCCTAATCAGCTTTTGAAATCAAACAAAATAACACCAATGATGACTCTAAATGAAATATTCTAGTTGTAAGCAGCCTAGGTATATTTTGTTGAATATTTTGATTAGTTATTATATCTCATTGAGATATGAGATTAATATGAATAGATATGGTGAATATCCCTACTATGAACCTCACTATCAACCTTACTATGAACCACATTATACTTCTCAATAGTCCTATCACAATGGATACCAATCCTATGAGCCATGGTAGCCCTATGGTCCTCTATTTCCCTCTCCATATATACATTATGTTATTATACATCCATATGCGTAAGGCTATCAAGAAACCTATCAAGAAGTGACTTCTTATCAATACTAATATGCCCCCAATCAACCATACCATGATGCCTATCAACCTCAAGAGGATTCTTATCAATCTTATAATGAAAAATAAAAGGATTTCATTGATTATACAAAAATATATTACAATATAGAATATAAACTGATAGTACTAAATAAGGATTCCTATCATAATCCCCAATATCACATTCCTCCTCCTCCATTAACTCTATCTTATATCAAATCTTTTTTGGCACTCATACTAGAGCTGTTAGTTAATGAAGATAATATGAGAACATGGAATGATGAATTTGATGTTCCCCCTAACCATTTGATGGAATTGTTAAAAGGTATTGCCCAAAATTGTATGCAAGTGTTGGATATGGTTAAATATTTAAAGGGAACTCAGTGGGAGATCAAGGAACAACTGTACTTGGCAAAGAAGTATTCCCAATGGTCAATAAATAAGATAAAGATGTGGTAATAAAATGAGCTTAAGAATTATCATGTTATTATTGGAGAGGCTCAAGGAGGCTATTGGAAAGGTGAATTTTTTTTTTGAGTAGGTGTTATTCCTTTTAACCAACCTAAATTATCACTTCCCCATGAGCTTACTAGTGAATTCCTCTTTCTTAAATCCATTCACAAACCCTCTAATACACCTTACACTCCATATCCAATTAATAAGTCCTATACCACACCTCATTCCTTACCTCTAACTCATGATCCTATAATTAAACCTCCCACCTCACCCCTACTTGAAAAGGAGCCCATTTTGAGGTAATAAAATGAAGAGGAAAGATCTCAAGTCATATATGATCAAGATGTCTTAAGTAGCTATAAAGAATAAATCATCATAGGGACTCCCCTTGGTGAACATACACATAATCCCACCTTCTTAAATTAGAAGAGAGATATTGAATATCATATTGTATCTATCAATACATAATTTGATGAAAATGTGAAGGAAGAGGTGATTGATAAGGATCCCATATCTGTTGTCCATGATGAATTATCTCTTGAACATGATAGTCATGAGGAGGCAAACATATGGAAAAAGTTTCATGCCATAAATTAAGAGTTTGAGTAGCTAAATGGTTCATCTTCTTCTCCTAAGGAGTATACTCCTGATCATGAGGTTGTTGATGATCATCTTGAGTTTGAATTTGAGTATGCTAATAATAATGAAGGTGAACTTTAAGTCATTCCTCAATAAGTTTCAGTCCTAGAAGAGTCTCTTGAGACCAAGGTAGAAGATGTAGTCCTTAAAGAGTAATCCATACCTTATCTTAATGTTAAACCACCCTCAGATGCATTGGAACATAAAGAATGCTAGTCTGATGATCTCATACATCAATAAGATAAGGTTCAAGAGGTGATGGTTCTAAAAAATAAGAATAATAAGGATGATTGGTAGTAGCAAATGAAACTCTTTCAAGAGATTGAAGAAATTTTCCAAGTTGAGGGCCAATCACATGGGAAGATGGAGAAATATTTTTCCATGTAGGATAATGACCAAGATTGGGTAGATTATGCAAAGCTCCTTGATGAACTTGAAGAGCTTGTAGTTGTAAAGGAACCTGATCTTACTGAGATCACCATAGAAGTTAAGAAGGTATGCCTTGTTGAACCACTATTTGAGGTTGTAGTTGAGGATTCCTATGATAAATTTGAGGTTGTTTCAATTCAAGAGGAGTTCATTTCCATATATGATCTAGTTGTGTCTGCTTTGTTTTCATTAAACATTATGCCAATGAGGTTGGAAAACACCATGAAGAAGATGGAGGAATCAATGCCAAGAATAAAAAATATCATGCCTCATTCATTCCTTCATTTCATGGAGAAATATGGGTTTCAAACTTCCCCTTTAATCCTAGAGGAAGTGTTTCTTTTAGGTTAGTTTATGTTTGAGTTAGCTAGTTTGGTTTTTATGTGTATATTCCATAAGTGCTTGTGAAGCACAAGTGTGTGCTTGCTTAATTTCCTGTCTTGTGCATTTTCTTTTATTGGTTTTTTGTTGTTTGGTATATTTTCAAAGGTAAGTCTAATTTCATACCTATACATAGGTGACTCCATATCCCGATGGATACAAAATGGTTATTGGTCTTGGGCATAACAAGCATAAATCCCTTGGAAATCACCAAAAATGTTGACTATTTTGACAAAAATTGAAAATAAGTCAACCCCCTATAGTCTAAAACTTGTATATGGGTCTATTAGGGTCCTATAGGGTGTGTCATGATGTTATTTGATGTCATTTAATGTCTTATCACCTTGGTCATAGTCAATTCCTTTCCTAAGTCCTTCTATGTCACTTAAAGTGCATATTAGAGATATTTGTGAAGCTTGTATGGTTTTCCTAGGTGTACAAGTGTTTCAAAATCTCTTCCAATGTCCATAATGTCAAATAATATCAGTCATTGTCAGTCCCTAATTGAAACTTATAGGTACTATATTGAAATAAGAAGAAAAGTGGTAGTTTAGGTAGTTTTGGAAGTTATACGACCTATAGAGGAGTGTGACACATGTGGAAGGATTGTGGAATGAATATTAAACTCCCCTATACTCACATCCATTATTGGTCAACTCTAAAAGTCACTAAATTAGTCAAAAACCATTTTGCTCTTCCATCACTCCACTAGGTATACAAAACTAGTCAACAAGTTTATTCTTAGTATGACAAGTAGAAGAGGTTCCAGTTAAAATTATCTTGATGGTAGATAATACTAGTCTACTTCATTTTCATAGCATGAGTTTAAGGATTGGTTGTATGAACCATCTTTTAGAAGATGACTGTCTATTTCTACATGTTGTTTTACACACCCTACATGTTTTCCTCTGCATGAGCAAGTTCATACAATCCAATTATTTAAATTACTTCTAAAAGATATAGAATTCCTCCTTTCATGTTTTCCATATTCTTCTACATGTTTGGACTTGATTTCATGAGCCAAATAGTTCAAGTTACAGGTTGATGTCACTATTGGACTAGCAATCAAGTTTCACCAATTACATAAGCTTTCTTTATCTACAATGGTTTCAAACTAATGTGAGGTGTTATTTTTAATTTATCCAATGTATTATTGATATCATCTCCTTCCAATATTATTATCACAAGCTAAAATCATGAAGGTTGCAGTTGGAATGTGATATATAGTCAACTCTTTGCTTACTTTCACTTGTAATCATGGTGTGTCAAGCTCTAAGCATGGTCATATAGATGTTATGAAGATTATAATGGGAGGTGAACACATTATTGAAGCATAATATAAAATTCCAAGATATAAAAATGGCATACAAAAAAATATGAGAACTAATGCAAATTATACACACAGGTCTGCAACACCAATGTCCACCTACAGGTGCCTTCAAGAGATAAACACATTGGAATGATGATATTTGATCTATTTGAAATTTTTATAAGGTTATAAGGATAAATTTAGATAATATTATAAGGTATAATATGATCCATAAGATTTTTCACTATGTATATAACCATATTTCCTTCTCAATGCCTTGTGTCACACCTTCATCTGCATCCACATGTCTCCATAGAGGTCTATAAGGTTGTAAGGTGAATGTTTGAATTGGTTTATTAAATTCACCAAGTTTAAATACATGGAGGAGATAAATAACATAAATTATGAAGGTATAATAGCTATTTTGAAACTAATTCATCATGCATACATCTCATGCCATACTTTCATAACCCCATCTACAAATATACACCTACACGTGTCCTAACAGGGAGATGGATAATTGATATGTGATGTTCAAAGCCTATTGAGACATTTTTTTAAGGGCCTAAAGTGTGGAGTATGCCATAAAAATAAATAATGAGGTCATGGAGTGAAAGGTAGACTTGAGATTCATATGCATTTTTTGGAAAAATAATTTAGGGACAAGTTACCTTAATCCCTCTGAATAGAGACCTAGTCCATATTTTGACCTTTTTCATAATGACACACCTTGAAGTGCCAATTGATATATTATTCTAATAATTTATTCCAGGTGCAAGGGTAGTGTTTTGGCTTGACAAAGGGTTTTTTGGTTAGAGGAATAGGATGATATGTGATTCCCATTCCACGTATTCTTGCACTATAGAATGCAAGTATTCTCTACAGTATTGTAAGTCCAAGTAGATATTTAATGAATTGACATGAAATGAAGGACTAAATTTTGAATTAATGATGAATTTTGGAGATATTTGACACTATGGATCCCTAGATGACAATCATAAGGGTTTATATTCAATATTTGATATAGACTTCTACCTACAGGTTTCCCCTTTATCATAAAAATGAACACCTACAAGTTGGCTATAGGATGACCATGTGAGTTGGAATAGGTAGTGAGTGTGGATCTAAATAAAGGAATACTATGAATAAATAAAAATATTAAATTAACCTTGGGTAGTTTAATTGAAATAAATATACCTGAAAGGTAGGCTCTAACACAAAGGATTCATCTACAAGCTTACACATTTTTTGAGTAACTACACAGTCTGTTAATTAGGCTTAGTTAAGTGTAGAGAGATAGGTTGAAGAGGATGAAATAGATGATGATGAGATTTAAAGTGTTTCATATATATTAATTATAATTGTTCCACCCTCACATTCTACTTATCATATGTAAATTAATCAAGGACTAACCTCCAAGACCTAACCTACATCCATGTTCAGGGTCCATGCACAGTCATCTAGTTTAGGAGTCTATTTTGAGGTTTTGAAGAGTTATAAGGTATAAAATCATACCAAAAATATAAAAAATTGGTATATAGTACCTTAATAACCTCCTTTATCCACCTATACCTCTAGTTGGCTTAAGAAGATAGGGGAGATACCCTATATTCTATCTCAAATAGAGGGTACTCTATGAAATAAGAAGTCTATAGGTAGAGGTAGGTAGGTGTAAAATATGTGAATATAAGTGTGTAATAATTTAAAATAAGGTATAGAGATATGTATTAAGTATGAAAAAACATAATTAATCTCCCAAAACATGACCAACCACTCAGAGGTGGTGGTGAGGAGAAAAACACGGATTGAGCCTACTAGGCTTAATTTAGGTATCATGCCTAAAAGGGGTGTATTCTATTTTATAATATCATATGAGAATTTAAAAACTTTTATGGAGAGATATGAAGAATGATATAATCTTTGGTGTGTAGGTGAAGTCATAGAGAAGGCATATTTTGACTTAAACTAACTCAAGCCTGCACAGAATAAAAGGAGAAGCCCGAGAGGCTAACTTGAGATGTTCACGCCTACATGGAGGCTTAACATGGGAACCTAAGAGTTTTGGAGATGTAGAAGGAGGTCTTTAAAAAATACTTTGTGGAATTTTTTCACAAATTGGATGTCAAGATTATATGAACAATCCTTAAGGGCCAAAAAATCTCTAAACCCTCCAAAACCCTTGGTAGTGACCTGATGGGGAATATGAAGATGGAAAAGCATATAAGGGTGATATTTTGAATATGAAATTAATTTTAAATTTCATATTAATCTCTATGGATCCTTCCCATAAACCTGAGTTATACCCTACTTGTACAAACAAGGTGGAAAATGGCTTTTCTTGACTATTTTTGGTGTCTTATAGGTAAAAAAGGGTTTAAAGAGATAAAATTAATTTTGGGAGAGATATTAGGACCTATCATAACTCATAATTTCCATTTCATGCTTTATCTAAGCTCAAAAATACCTATGCTAACACCTTCATCTCATACAATCCCAACTAACATAGTGAATAATCAAGTGACAAGGTGAAAACTTTAAGTGGGAGGCCTTTTAAGGTCTAAATAATGAATATAAAGGCATGAGGGATCCTTAAAGGTGTCATTCACTCCATTTTATGGACTATTTTGGAAAACTAAAGCACATTTTCATGCCAAGTGTGAGGGGTGAGTGAAAGAGGAGTGATTATAATTATAGGCAATGATAACTCATGTTAAAAATAATCTTGATGATTAGGGATAACTATAATGCATGTTGGGGCTTGTTTCTAACCCCCTCTTTATAATTAAATCATCTCATCTATCCCTATTCTATTGTGGATCACTCGTAGAAGGTCAAATGATGAAGGTAGTTTTTAGGCATGTAAATGAGAAGTCCTACACCATATTTTAGGAGTTTCATGCCTTTGAGGGACATTTATCTACATAGACCTTGCATGGTCTATCTCATACTTCATTCTCATGCATATGTAACTCCTCCTCTCAACTTGACACATGGTCTAGTGAATCTTAAGCTTAATTCTCTTCTTTCCTCTCTCAAATTCTATAAGTAGTAGCCATTTTGCCTCTTGTGGACTAATACCACACCATTTATAGTGAAGCCCTATTGGTTTGGACATTATACTTTGAATTTGAGAAATAAAATGCAATATTGTTTTGATTTCATTAATAATTTATCTAAGTATGCAAAGTTATGTATGGTGATGTTAAGTGATAATATTCTATCCTTACTTCCCCTTATCCTCTCATGTTTATGTAAGAGTTCCTATTATAATAGGTCATATAGAGTGTAACTAGTGTGTTAGGCTCCTTTCAAGTATAAAATTGTTATTATAGTGTTCAATCTACCCTTTGGCTCACTTACCTTGTGTTTTCTCATGCATATCACCTCTATATTGAAACATTTATGTTAGAAACTCTTAGAATTTTGAAACTAGTTTTTAGGTCTTGTTTCCGAGTGAAATGGGTATAATAGTCTTGCGTAAATCCTTCTAGTGTATCAACCCCCTTAGAGTAGTTTCATTTCATGCAAACTTATCTCTTTTCCCATAATAAATCAATTAAGTAGGTGACAATCACTTCAAGTCAAATTCAGAGAGCTAGCCCTTAAACCTAGAGGTCTACTACTATAGGTAAACTCAAATAACTAGAAGTATTCCCATGTTGCCCAAATCTAGAGGAGGCTTGAACACCCTCCTCTAGGGTTCAATATTTGGTGACAACACTTACCTAAGTTGCCATTGGAACATTTACAAGAATTTTTAAAAAATGAGAATGAGTCCATCCTAGACTATGTTATCATATTTAAGGAAATATTGTATTCCTTAAACTATACCCCCTCAAATTTATAAGTATAATTTATATTTATTAGGGCTATTCTTTCTCCTATTATATAAAGAGCATTGCATAAGTCCTTTTCTTTATTTAATATTTTATATTTGGATGTGCATAACTATGCACGTGCTTTAATGAATACAAAAAATGATTTACCTACTTCACCACATAATGGAAAATATGGTACAAATAACATCTTTAAATCAAATGTGCAAACTCAAAAGTTTCATGAACCACTTCACAAACCTTCTTTATAACTAGTAGTGCATTCTAAAAGAACAAACAATAAAGGCAATAAATAAAGGAAAAGAGTGAACTCATTGAGTAATTAATATAATTAAACCATTTACCTCTAAAAAAATATAACCACTTCAATTTGATGGGTACTGAGATAAACCACATGATATTTTGCACACGTTATTGGATAAATGAATGATAAATCTCCCTCCTAATTCTCATTATCCACCACACAAATTTGAAAGGGTATAAGGACAAAACTTTTACACTTACCATGGTATAAATGGGCACTGAGATAATGATTGTTTTTCTCTTCATTAAAAGCTCACACAATTAGCTAATCGAGAAATTATTACATTTTGAAAAGACATATCTAGACATATCTCAAATACTTATTCTAGAGACTATTATAAGACATCCCATGCTACTTTTTTTTAGGAACATGTGGTCCATCAACATTCATATAAGATTACCACTATTATAATTCTTTCTCCTAGTGTACCCTCTTTTAGGACTAATCTCTCCCACATTGATCCTACCAAGGAACTATTAGTCATTCAAGTCCTTCATAAAAAGACACATGGAAAAGGTGTACCTACACAACATATATGGGTACCTAAATAGATGCATACATATTTACATGATATTTATATAGATACTTTAAAATTAGTGATAGAAACAAAACCAATAATTCCATTACCATATGATCATTACAGTTGAACTTTCTTATTGCCAACCATATTTCATTGCATATGGTGATTAATTTATTATCACTACAATTCAAGCATCTCACTAAATTGAATTATTTTTTATACAAGTTACCATATCCAAACATACATTATGACAACAAATGCAAATTGACCATACTAAAATCAATAAGGAACCAAAAAATGCACATCCATATGAATAAACCATGTGAACAGTATATATATATATATATATATATATATATATATATATATATATATTAAAAATGGGTTTATCACACAATTAATTAAAATTATTTTTTCCATATTCATTCATAATGGCAAATTTATTTTTTCCTTTTACTTTTTCTAGGGTGATACTTATTATTTTTTACCTTTGGGTTTAATATAGTAGCAGAATTGAAAACAAGTAACTATGATAGCTACTTACTCCCACTTATTATTTAAACAAAAGATTTGGAGCCAAAAATTGAACATGAATTATATAAATGATTATGATGACGGGGTGGAAAAGTGGATAACTCAATAAATTTTCATCTTGATAATGATACATATAATGAATTGAACATCTATTGTGAATGCATATCCCATTTTCACATAGTAAGGTTATGAAAATCCTCGACATGTGACTGGATGTATTATATGTGCAAATTTTGATTTGGATAAAAAACTATGGAGGTTGAGGTTCTATAGCCTGTGCTTCTTGATACTATATTTTAAATAGTCATTATCTCTCTCTGTGTGTGTGTGTGTGTGTGTGTGTGTGTGTGTGTGTGTGTGTGTGTGTGTGTGTGTGTGTGTGTGTGTGTGTGTGTGTGTGTGTATCTATGTGTGTGTGTGTGTCAAAATGGTATATATTTTAAACAAATAACAATATCAATCATATGTTGGGGAATATCCCCAAGTGTATACTCATCATCATTATCTATGTCCACCACCCTCATACCTCTCAATGTGGAAACCCTTGGGTTTAGTGTGGGTCTCCATGCTAGAGATAAATCATATACTCTCTCCTCATATGTGCTTAGTTGGTGCACTATCTCCTCATGATCATGCTACAAAATTTTATATCACTCAATCAAAACATGTATAATCTTAGTGGCACTATGTTATGGGATGTCTCAACAGTCAAGATCTGCATGCATTTCCTCTTATTTAGTTGTTGTGGTGTGATATGCAACCACTACCTTCATTACTAGATAAAATAAGGGTGCAGGGGCACCTGCAATGTCAACAACTCTCTCAATAAATACCTCATCAAATTTATCCATGGGTACACTTTGAGTGAGAGCCTACACTGCATGACTTACCATGGTAGCGAACTCATAATTTCCTATACAAAAGACATTCAAAATATAAATTAGTTATAGTTATCATACCAAATAATATGTCAATAAAATTCAATAGTTCAAAAATAAGGTACTTACATGTCACTCTGATAGTCATTGCATCTATACACACTGGTCCCATAAGAGATCTACCACCTCTATCTCCTCTTGCACCTCTATGTCACTAGGATGGGAAACTATAACTAGAAATAATAATGGCTAACACACCCTTGCCCACTAGTAAATGTAACCATTAGCGCACCCCACATCATCCCCTATAACTAGGGGAACCACAGGATCTCTCTCATCACCAAGACATGGGTCTAGATCCTCGAGTATCATTGTCAGTCTATCATTGGTCCTATGCCCACTCTGTATTATACACTACCATGGGTATGGTGATGATGATACCCCTACTCTAAGATAAACTATCATAAGACATGATCATACTAGAACAAATCATATAGTCTGGGAGTTTAGTCAACCAATCACATGCTAATATGAATCCTCTAAATCTCATGCCCATCCCTGAGCCACCCGACAAATGTCCTATATGGATACCAAGTAATTTGGTTTGGTGTTAATTTATCTAAAATAGTACACTACTCCATCATTGTATGTAACCTACCATGAGGGAGTACCCACCTTTCTACAAATATCTAAGGATGCATCCAACCTAAAAGCAGTCCACTAAAGGGCCAAATCACTACAATATGTCTATAAGCCTACACATGTAGTAAGGTGTTGAATCAAATACTACCACCCCATCTTTCCAATGTGAATTGTTATGAATATCTATATAAATGGGTTATTATAGTATGACCCTAATAACATCTATTAAGCTCCAACCCAATGTGTTGAAATATATGATACATGCAATATGAAATCATAATTGTGCCACCCTCCATTGCTATAAATGAGGCCAATAGTACACAAATGAATTTCCATAGACATAAAATGTCACCTCTGATAATGATATCAAGACAAACAATGTTACTCAAATATACATTTAGTGATCTCTGATCAGTAAAATATATGGGACCACTAAATATAACCATGATTTTCATCTCCTACAACCATTTTTATCTCACCTTTGATAGGCAATCATAAAATGTGATACACATACTCCAATGTAACTTTTATCTCCCCTATTGGGAACTAGTAGGTATGGGTATTTGAATTCCACCTCTTAGCTAGTGTCATGAAAAGGTTGATGTCATATGGTACTTGTCCTAATTGAGGCACATGGTCCAATATAGCTTGACCTATCGTGGACATGTTGGCCCTATCCATCACTAGCTCTATCAATGTGGAAACATGCCTACCATACAAAAATTCATGAATATGTACATATTTTTGTAAAATAAAAATAAGCTAAAATATTTAATAGCTATTATAATCTAGTAATAAAATTTAGTTTTATAGTTAAAATTAGAAATACATAAAGATAGTGGTGTTAGATGTTAGCATCGACATAGAATAGAAACATCAAACAATTATATCCAAATTTAGAAATTAGCATTGAGGCACCAACACTACTATCCAAGTTATTGGTATAAGTGTCTATTTACCCATGAAAATAAAAAAAATCTTCTTAAAAGGATAAAATTTTAAAAATTCAAAATTACCATGTGATTCACATTTAAACCTACTTACCATCTCATCAAAATTCTAGCTAACTAAGGTTATCCAAAGCACCTCAAATTACAGTGAAATTGGGCCTCTACCACATAACATTATATTTTTATACTCATATCTCAATTTTTCCCAAAATGATCAAAGGAAAAATAAATTGAAATTTCTATTCAACACACGTAATATACAACTTCCACAAGAACTTCAAACACACATATCTTGAGTACCTAGTGTCAAAATTAAAAATTGTGAGTTGCGTTGGGACCCATAAAATGAACCATGTCATATTATCTCAATTTTAAAAATTTTCAATAAATACAAAAAATTACCTAAAAATTTTCTTACACATAGATATTATTCCAAATCACATGTATTACCAATATAATATTATATTCTCTAGTACTAACACTACTAGGGTAAAATTTGGTTACTATACACTCAGATACATGACAATGCCACTTATTACTTTTGTGATGAGGTGACTAGCATACTCTATTTCCCCTCCTCATAAAATGGGGTCATATCAGTGGGGGCATTTCACAAAGACATGGATTCTATATATTCATAGTTATTCAAATACTCAACATATCCATATTATAGTGGGGTCATGTTTTGGAAACATGTCCTCCACATTTATACATATTTCTCATATTCTTCATATTATAATGGGGGCATGTTATGGAAACATGTAATCCATGCTTAGGTCATGAAAAAAATATCTAGATCTCAGACATAGTCTATGGTTCAATTATTTATTTGGGTCAACATTCTATACATTTGTATACCATTATACACAGATTACACAATAATGGTACTTATGCAAAACCAAAAGGCACAATCTACATAGACTACTATATTCACTATATATATGACATGGGGAATGAACAAGGGTTCATTCCTTCAATGTACTTAGATGTTGATCTATCTTTCAATTTCATCATATTATCATGGATTTTTATCACATTATGGACTATTAATATATCATGGACTTTATCACATCATGGATTAAACACCTAGAATAGACTTTTACAGATTATTATTTGGGCCTTATCTATTTATAGTGGTTGGTTTTATTTATAGATTGGAGTGATTAAATCATCCAGTCTCAGCAATTTATGCACTATATTTGTGTTGGTTGGGAGATGATACTCTTGATGGCTGAAGCACCACTATTTTAATTTTGAGTTGAGGGCATGATTATCCCCCAAGTTTCCCCACTTTAGATACAACACCACTAGGGTGCAACTCAATTGACCTCTTTTTAGATAACTCATCTTCTTGGCCAAAAGATGGATGAGGTTTTAATTCCCTTTCTACTTCTCCATTTTCCATCATTTTGGAGGCATTACAATGCAACACATACATGGGTGTATTCTATCCATGCTATTTTTTATGTTAATTTATATATTTTTTGATATACATATTATATACATTGATTACCTTGTGACATGACTTTTATTATAGGTAATATTCAAATGAAAGGTTCAAATAAAGTTCAAGTAAAGACAAGCTGTGTTGTACACGCCAATGTATGCATTTTATTTTCATTTAAACTAGGAATTTCAGTTTTATGCATTTCTATATTAAAGGAGGGGGAAAATGTATATCCCTATATTTGGTACAATCATAGTTTCATAGTGTATTTTCATAGCCTTTTATAGATATACATCTTTTGAATAATAGTTAGATATTTGGTGGCATGGTCTCATGTGGGTCTATTTGGTTCCATCTTATTTGACTTGTTTTATTTTCCCCTATGGGATTATATGTTGTAAATTATCTTTTATGTGTATCCTAGGGATCCCCACCTATGTTTTTTGTTATCTCTATGTTTTCATCATCTAGACACCTATGTCCATGTTGGAATCTTACATAGATGCAAGTGTCCAACCATGATGCAAGTATCTAGACCTATCATTTTATTGTTTTCCATATATTTCACTTGGTGACCATTTTATTTTTTCCCCTTCGTTCATTTATTATTGAGTTTTTTCATGCCACTAGGTCCTAATTCAAAATCAAGAGATCCCTATATACATAAAGGTTATGGTATAATTACACCACCTAACAATTTGATCAAGTAAATTCTAATTAGCAAGTATTTTATACTCCAAACTATCAAAATACACCATATTATTAAATTAAATATCTAAAGCACTCAAAAGGTCACTATACTCTTGCATTATTGGTACTAAGGGTTATATAAGAGAAAGAACATATAGTTGCACAATTATAAGTCAACACAAATTACTAGGAGAGAGAACTACATGGAAGTTTGAGGCCCTATTTGGAGTATTAGATACATAGACAACACTTATAAATAACCGAGGTTGTTAAGGTTAGTTTAACTCATGTGCTAGCTCTTTTTTACCAAGTTACATGAGGCCAAAGGTAAGGAGATTGGGGTTTTGATTATTGGCTAGATCTCATGCATAGAAAAGCATATTATAAGATAAAAAATAAGCATACATATGATATCATAAGTCTGATAGGAATTTTAATTCACTATTGTGTATATTTTGGGCTGGACACTTGTGTCAAAATTGGGCATCTACATTAACACAACTTTCTAGGTTAGCATAAGTGTCATATGGGTAAAAATAATAAAAATGTAGAGTAAGCATATCCTTGAGAATGATAAATGTTTTAAAATGATTATATATAACTATCATATCTTAGACCCAAAGTTTAAATAAGATATGATATCTCTATCCCTTAGTTGCACTGTATTTGATTGTATTTATTACATATTCAAAATTAGGCAAGTTTGTATTATTGGTTGTGTTTGAATGTGAATATAAATATAGTATTATTCCTTTAAAATATTTTTATCACTTGTGTGTTTCTATTTTAAAATGCAAAAATCATAAAAAAACTAATATTCCTACTTTAACTAGCCCATGTTCCTCTAGATCAAACAAGTTAATGATGCAAACGATATGGGATCCAAATGAGAAAAATGAGCTAGAGTAACTTGGGATAGTAATGTCAAAGGAGGATGGGGCCTCTAACTCCATTTACTAGCATATTCCCTCTATATTAGATTGTTTAATGTAAAAAAAGGATGAGTCAAAGGAATACAAATAAACTTAACATTCTAACTCATACCAAATTTCACATGTCACAATGGATATTTAATATCAAACATTAGGATACTAATCTTTCTGACACCCTTGATCTCATGATATGCATGAACAATATCAGTCCTTTCTCTTGGCTAGGGAATAAGGTAAATGTTAAACATTTTGTTATCCTTATAAAAATTCTTAATTCTCATTTATTACGTGTTTAATTAGTGTAGAGGTTTTCATGTCTAACATAACACTTTTATATTGAAGTTTATCATTTTGGATTGACTCTTGCATAGAGACTAATTGGTATGGACAATATCTTGCAATAATGATCCACTTGAGTGAAATTGTAACTAATTAAGTATAATTACAACACTTCCACTAGTTAGATGTAATTCAATCAATAATATAAATATATTCTTTCAACACATAATATGAGTTTGGTGTATACCCAATACCTCATGGACTAATATAAATGACTAGATGGACATCCAATATGTGTTAATCAATTAATAAAGCTTTGACCTCTTATTCATAAATATAAATTGGCACAACAAAGATATTTTAGTTTCGATCCAGTTGAGTGTAATTGTAACTTATCAAGTACAACTAGTAAAACACTTCCAATATATAGATATACTTTAATGAATAATATAATTGAGATTATTGCAACATGCACAATGAGCTTGATGTAGGAACAATAATTATAAAAACAATAGAAATAACTAGATAAACAAATGGTATGTGTTAATCAATTGATAATGCTTTGACCTCCCCTGCATAGAGACTAATTATGATGGATAAGATCTTTTAGTTTTGATTCAATTGAGTTCACTTATAAATTATTATGTATAAGTACACCACTTCCTATATGTAGATGCATTTTGATCAATAGTGTAATTGAGATTAATGGATCACACACCATGAACTTGGCACAAACAAAATACTTCCTAAAATGACATAAATTAGTAGATATACATATAAGATGGATTAATTAACTAATATTACTCTGAATTCTAAGTAGAGACTAATTGGGATAGACAAGACTTTTAAGTCTGTGTCCACCTTTGCTCTCCACCTATAAATGATCGATTAAAGGTACACAACTTACAATATCTATACCATGTAATTTAATATTAAGTAATGCAATTGAGATTATTGAAACATACTCCATTTAAAATGTTGTAATAGTTAGGTGTCTTTTGTAAAATATAATAAAAATATAGTTGCTTAGCCGATACATTATGGAAAAATTCTACACCAAAACAACTTTATATTTTTAGATAACATGACAAGACTTTTGTATTCCTACTAGATTGGAGTTGATCCACTAATATAATTTAAATATCTCAATCTCATATTATATACATCTACATGCCTTCAAACTCCTAAATAAAAATGTGGATAATTAATAGCATAATTATGTGTGATCACCCTGATTCATTTATCATTTAATCCAAAGTGGTGTGATTGGGGTGACATAGATCATATTGGTGACCTGTGCAAACCTAACCACCCTTTTATGTCATTTTTACTTGAAATTATGGGTATTATAGACCAAAAGTAACACAAAAACACCATAGACACTTGTGAATAAGGTAAATGCAAATAGTTTGGGACACATTCATTTAAAATCACCCAAATTCACTTAGAATTTAGGCCAAAATGTTGTGATTAGGGAAATTAATTCACATCAGTGACCATTGCACACCCAACCACTCATTTATGTTGATTTTACTTGCGACTAGGTTCCTTATAATCCTAAATTTGATATAAAATCACCATATGCTCTTGTGACCAAGGAAAATGTGGATTATGGGCACATTGTTACATAATATTTTGCAAATTTACATGATGCTCTAAATTTGAAGGAAAGTTTTTTGGAATCATCATGTTAAGTGAAATTGAAGCTGACATTTCATGTACAATATGTGTACCCATCTTTAGGGAAAATAGAAAGATGATTAAATGTCTTGAGGATAAAATTAAAGAGAACACCTTGAATAATAATGCATCAATAATAAATTAAGGGAGTATAAGTCAACTTATCCAAATATTGAATAAATTCTAGATAAAACAAACTAAGGGGACAACTTAGCCACCAAGAAAATAATCACACATTCTTAAATGGTTTAAAATATGGTGCAAATGTTCTCCAATACCAATCCCTTTTCTCTATTTAAATTCATTGGTATTTTTTCTATTTTAATATTCTCCCTAATTTTCCACTTCTAATAATCCTCCTCTTTAACAATAATATCAGTTTTATCCATGCAAATATGATGTTTCATAATGTGGGTGTGTTCAACAAGGTCAGAACTCTCTAGTCACGAATTATGAATGTCTCTTGTGTGTTCCTTGAGTTTTATTTTGAGATACCTTCCTATTTCCCCTACATAAGGTTTACCAAAAGAGTAAGGGTTTATGTAAATACATATTACCCTTGTGATTTATGGACCTCCAAAGATCCACAAAGATGGTATTCCTTTAAGACCTATTTTCAATAATATAAATTCTCCCACCTATTCTCTAGAAAAATAATTGGTGGGTAAATTAAAAAATTTAGTGGGGAAATCTTTATCATTCATCACAAATTCAAAACATTTTGTGTGTAAAGTCAACAAAAAAAGGGTTAATGAGCAAGGCATTTTTATTAGCATTAATGTGGTTTATCTATTTACCAAGTAACCCTTAATGAAGCCATGAATATCATCTATGGTATCACTAGCCCCCACACAAAACATTTGGTTTAATTATGCTTAAAATCAACATTTTCACATTTAGAGGAAATATTTATGAACAATTTGAAGGAGTTGCTATGGAATCACCATTATCTATAATAGTTTCCAACTTATTCATGAAACATTTTGAGGGAAAGAATATTGAATATTATCCTCTAAATCACAATTGGTGGGATACATTTGTGGATGACACCAATGAAAAATGTCCCATGGAAATGATGAACTTGATAAATTTATTGTGCATTTGAATGGGACATCAAAACAAATCTAATTAATGATGGAAAAAGAATAATATGAAAAGTTACCATTATTTGATGTCCTTATCTCAAATAAAACAGATGGAACTTTATATCATGAGGTATATATAAAAAATACCCACACATATCTTTATCTCCAAGTGGACTCACATTATCATCCTTGGCATAAAAGTGTGGTACTTTAGTCTTTGGTAAATAAGGATTTTAGGATTTTGGATCTTGAACACCTAAATGAATTAAAAAAACACATTTTTAAGTTTCATCAAAAAATGGTTATAATATGTGGGAAATCAATCAAGCCTTACAAAAAACTAGCATTACTAATCAAATAGATATTAATAAGAAATTAATCACCCTACCTTATGTAAAAGGAATCTTAGAAAAAATAACAAGAATTAAAAGGAGGGGTGGCATAAAAAATTAGTTCAAACATCATAACACCCTTCATACCTATTTATACTTTGCCAAATATCTAGTAGAGATTAATTCTTAAAATTATGTTTACATAATCCCTTATTCTTGTAGCAAACCTTATGTAGGCAAAACAGGGAGGTCTCTCCAAACAAGACTAAAGGAGCACTCAAGAGACATTCATAACTCTTGAATGGAGAGTTCCTCCCTTACTGAACACACTCATATCATGAAACACCATATTTTCATGGATAAATATAATATTATTTTTACAAAGAAGGATTATTGGAAATGAAAAAATAGGGAGATTTTTGAAAAAAATACCAATGAATCTAAATAGAGACAAAGGGCTTAGTATTGGAAAGTTGTGGTGGCCTATTTTAAATCATTTTAAAAATCATGATCATTATCATGGTGGCTAATACATCCCCTAATTTTGTTTTGTTTAAAATTTATACAATATCTAGAGAAGCTAACTTATCCTACCCCCATTAATTATTCATCCATTACTATTTAGGGTGGTCTCTTTATTTTTTCTTCCTCAAGACATTTCATTGTCTTCCTATTTTTTATTGAATATGACTACATACATTATACCAAAAACATAGGATTCAGTTTCACTTAACATGATGATTTCAAAAACCTTTCCTTATACATTTGTGCATGAACACATAAATTCACATCTAATTAAAGCCAAAATGGTGTGATTAGGGAATTTTAAGTGGAAATAGTGACTCATGCACACCCAACCATATATTTGTGTTGTTTTTATTTTTGTTTAGGTCACTAATAGGGAAAAATAATGAGAACAACACCACATCCACTTATGACCATGGAAAATGCAAATAAATTAGGGGAATTTATGTGTTAACCCCAATCCCCTTTGAATTTAGGCCAAAGTGGTTATATTGGTGCAACATAAGTCACATTGGTGACTTTCACCCACCTAACCACCCATTTATGTTGATTTTACTTGTAACCAGGTCCCTTGTAAGCCAAAATTGACACAACAACACCATATCCAATCATCTTGCCCCAATCATGCCACTTTCACTTAAATTTAAAGTGAGTAAGGGTGATTACACACAAGTGTGCCAAAAATTATGCAAATTTTATTTGGTCACAATTGGATATTATTTTTAATCACTTTTAGCATATAAGGAACCTAATTACAAGTAAAATTGGCATAAAGGGGTGTTTGATGTGTTTAGGTTCGTAATGTGACATACATTGCCCTAATCAAACCACTTTAGCTTGAATTCAAAGTAAATTCTGGTGACAATGCACAAATATCCCCCAATAGTCTACATTTCCTTGATCATAATCAAATATGGTGTTGATGTGTCACTTTGAGCCTATAAGGGACCTATTCGCAAGTAAAATTGAGTTATATGTAAGTTCATGTGCCAACATCCTCTCAAATCTCATTAGCTATGAGATATGTGAGGTTTGTAAAATTCAATCTAGCACATCTATAACTCCTAAAGATTTAAAAAATCAATCTTTAAGGCCCAAAAACTTATGGAAGGTGCAAAATTTATGCATAGATAACCTTATGTTTAATATTGAAATCCTACAAATGACCAAGTATTAACTAGATTGGATTTTGAAAAAATATCTTCTAAACCATATCCCATGGAAATGTGAGACAAATTATAGAATATGGAGCATATAAAAATATAGATTTATTTTAGTAAATATAAAAACTACCTTTCAGATCTTTAGCTTGAACTACTTGGAAGTCTTATGAATTGTAAAGTAATATTAATGTGTACATTCCATAGGGTGTACATGCTATAGGTTTTAAAATTTTAACCTAATGCTTGAACCTACACACATCCAAATCCATTTTTTAGACTAAAAATAACAAAATACAAATTCAGACATACTACACACTATGAATTTCATCGACATATATCATGAAAATATAACTATAACATCGAGCACACACACACTCTCTCTAATTATCTGTCTATCTATATGTCTGTATGTATATTTATCTATCTCTATATGTTTTTTTTTGGACACACATAAAAACACATGCATGTGTGTGTGCACACACACACACACAGTCATTTTTTTAAAAATAATAACTCAAAAACTAGTCTTAATTCTATTTACATTTAAAAACCAATTTCTACTTTTTTTAAGATAGTTTTGGGAGGGGAAGGTGCATACTATTAAATATTTACTATGTTTTTATTTAAAATATAAGTACCTTTTCAAATTTAATCTATTTAATCCTCTTATATTACACTATTTTCAAAAAAATATCAATAGTTTACAAACTACACTTGGAATGTTAAAATTCATGTTCTTATATCATCTTGAAATTTTGAGCATAGACATCTCAAATAACACATGAAAGTTAAGGTTTTTATTTATTAGGAAAAAAAGTCTACTTAAGACCACATTTTGTCTCCCCCATTCTATGCACCTACACACTTTTGTGAAAAAATTATATTTGACATGTTAATGTTTTTAGCCACTAGGGAAGACTGGAAAGTAATTTTTAACATTATTTAATATTGCATCTTACTTGTGAATTATTTGTTTCTTGTTTTCATTTCTAAAACATTAAAAAAATCAAGACATTGGAAAAATATGAGAACATGTCCTAGAATTTTAAGAAAAAATAATACAAAACAAGCCTTCAATTTCCTTTTTTGATTGATGAAAAAATTTCCAATCTGAACATGAAATCATATATATATATATATATATATATATATATATATATATATATATATATATATATATCAAGGAATGAGATCTCATAATATGTCTAAATTCATGATATTGGTATCAAAAATTAAATATGGATTAAAAATTACAAAAATATATATTTCCACTAGGTCCATGAATCAAGGACATATGTCCCAAAAATTTGAAAAAAATATTATGGTTTGACAAGTTATGTGTGTGAGAGAGATCACTAATATTATAAATATAATACACATTAAATGGTGTGCAAAATTTCACTATTGATGAAAGGAAATGTTAAAGTTGTTAGAGCCTCGACGTAGAGGGACTTAAATAGTGAACAAGTTGTTATAAATTAGAAATATAGCAATGTCAAAAGAAGATAGGACTTGATCTACCTCCCTTGATTAGTCTATGCCCCTTTATAATGCATAAGCCTTTTCATAAAATGAGGGATCAAAAGGAATAAACTCCACCCAATATTTTGACACATCATTCATGATTGCATAGTTAGATGTGAAATATCTTTTGCTTTTAAAGTACACTTCTCAAGTGTGGAGTCAAATTTTTTAATAATATTATAAAATGGTGGGTGAGTGGAACCCTAATTTCAACTCTATTTGATAGATTAAAAAATTGCCTAAATGAATTTTATCTAATGGTCTATAATTGAATAACATGGGACAAAGTTACCAATGGAGCACCCTTCCCCATTTTTAATTATAATATTTAGTATATTTTTTATTTCCTAAATCCACTTGTATAGAAATGTACCTTCTTTTGGGGCACTCTAAAATTATAATAACATTTCCAAAATTATTTTTAAAAATATCTAGAATGGGCCTTTGATTTCCTTATTTCATTGATGAAAAAATACCAAATATATACATGATATAATATATATAAAAATATATCAAGGAATTACATTGTATAATATTTTAAAATTACTGACAATGGTACATAAAAAATAAATAAAAAATAAAAATTGATTGAAAAAAAAAAAATCTCTCAAGTCCATGACCCGAGGAAATAAATCTAAAAAATTGTTAAAAAATATTATGTTTTAAAAAAATTATGTGGGAGACCGATGTCCAACAATATAAATAGTGTCTACATTTAATGTTGTGTATAATTGTGTTTTTAGTGAAGAAACATGTTTGAATTGTTGATGCCTTGACCAATATAATCCTAAATGGTGAATTAGATATAGCAAATTAGAAATATATAAATTCCAAAGGAAGATATGACCATATCTACCTCCCTTGAATAACCCATGTCCCTCTAGATTAGGTGGGTTATTGTAAAAAACAAGGGAGCTAAAGGATAAAACTCCAACAAACATTTCAACTCATCAATCATGGTTGCACAACTAGATATGGAAAAAGATTTACTTTTCAAATCCACTTGTTAGGTGTAGAGACAAAATTTTAGTTATATTATTAATATGAATGGTGAGCTAATGTGACATAATTCCATCCCTATTTAATAAATTAAAAAACATGTAAACAAATTTTATTGAGTGATTTGTAATTAAAGAGCACAAGGCAACTTTTTACTATCTATAGGGTTAGGGGGTCCCTCAAAAGAAGTTCATAAATAAGTTTTACCCTACCCAACCATCATGACCAAAAACCAAATTTTCCTAAGAGTATACAATTGAAAACCAAAACAAAAGGTCTTCCATAACCATAACCAAAAAAAATCCATAGCCATTTCCTAAGATCTTCTATAGCCATTGCTTAGAATATTTGATAGCCACTGTTAACAATATTCACAAATGGGATGTGAAATTTTTACTAATAGATTACCATTCCATATTTTTAAGTTGTTATATTTAATATTTTTTGGTTTTTGATTATTTAAGGTCACTTATGGAAAAATTTACCACATTTTAAGGCACTAGAAAAATTATGAAAACATGTATGATTTTTTTAAAAGATATACCATGCGAGCTTTCAATTTCTTTGTTTCATTGATTTAAAATGTATAATTTATATATGATATAATATATTCATAAAAATATGAGGGAATAAGATTATGTAATATGTCTAAATCATAAAGAGCAGTACATATTGGTACATATCACTCACTCACTCACACACACACACACACACGCACGCACGCACACACACACACACACACACACACACACACACACACACACACACACACACACACACACACACACACACACACACACACACACACACACACACACACACACACACACACACACACACACACACGCACGCACGCACGCACGCACGCACGCACGCACGCACGCACGCACACACACACACACACATACATAAATACATATACACATATACACATATACATACATATATATACATATATGTATGTATGTATGTATAAAATTTAAAAAAAAATCATGAGGTCATTTATTCAATGACACATTTCTAAAAAACTAAGAAAAAATATTACGTTTTGAACATTTATGTGGGAGAGAGATCACAAACATTATAAATAGAATCTACATTGAATGTTGTGTATGGTTTCATTATTGTGAATGCAAAAGTTGGAATTATTAGAGCCTCAACTAAGAGTATATTGAATGTAAAAATATCTAGAATAAATTAGAAATATATCAAAGTCAAAAGGATAAATGGTCCTAGTTTGCTTACTTTGACAAGTTGATGTCCCTCTAGTTCAAATAAGTTATTACTCTAAACCTACTAGAACCAAAAGAAAAAAAATGAGCTCAAGTAACTTAGGGTAATAATTTCATAGGAGGATGGGGGCCAATAATGCAAATTAATTTTCCTCAATCACACCACTTGGACCTATATTATAAGTGAATTGGGGTGATCACGCATGAATGTGTCCCAAATTATCTGTGTTTTCCCTAGTAACAAGTGGGTATGGTGTTTTTATGTTGTTTTTGGCCTAAAATATCCATAATCACAATTTAAAATGACTTAAAATGGTGGTTGGGTGGGCACAAGTCATAAATGTAACCTATATTACCACAATCACACCAATTTTACCTGATTTCAAAGTGAATAGGGTTAATTATGGATAATTGTTCTCTTAATTATCCAAAATTTTCCTAGGCATAAGTGGATATTGTGTGTGCCATAAATATCTTCTCACCAAAGTCCCTCAATATATTTGAGCATCTCTAAAGGATCTAAGTCAGTGATATGATAAAGAAGATCTGAAAATATTTGTTAGAGAATTTTGGTATGGATATTGGCCATGTGGTGTCCTTGATGAGCTTTAATTTATTAGGAAACATTATATTTTCCAAGATTTTTTTTGATGGGGTCTCTGAAAAATCATGAAATTTTAAGGATACCACCACTAAAATAATGGTGGGTGGCAAGATGCCAAATTTGGTGGAGTTTTCCCATTGTCTAAGGTTTTGGGACCTATAGAGTGTGAGGCATGAGTTAAATAATTATTTTTGGGTTAATATGGGTTATTTAATGAGTACCTAAAGGAGAGGTTTCAGAGTGGTAGAAATGAGAAGATAAAAAAAAAAATTATTGGAGAATAAAATAGAGATTAGAGAAATATTTACCAAATTTGAGTTAACACAAGTTTTATATAAGTACTTTATTTTATAGTTTTATAAAAAAATTAAAAAATATTCAATGATAAACATCTCAATTTCAGTATACTTATAATCTTTTCTCTCTCTTTGATATAAGGAAAAGATATAGATTGATAAGCCTTGTTTATATCTTGGTAAATAGCATAAGAATTTTGACATTCCATTATCTTCATCAATTCTAGAATTAAAAATTTAATTAATTGTTTTTCATTCACTTATTTATTCTAATTTATTTGAGATCTAGTTAAGCCTATTCAATGAGGTGGGACGATGATTAATGTTGTCTTAATAAGGAAAGATTGAATCTTGGTGGAGTAGTAACTTCCATGTGTTTTTATTGAGGTTATGGATCAAGAAAATTTTATACTTAAAATTGGTTACAATTATTTAAAGTCCTTGCTATGTAAAATCAACTACCCTATATCGAGACCTAGTGAGGGTCATGCTTCCATCTACTTAGTAAATTTGGGTGAAAGTTTACAACTTTTCTATGTGAAATATACACTATTATTTTTCCCTTGATGTTTTATACTTTATTTTATTTGTTTTGATGAAAATTTATTTTAAGTCACCTAGTATATAGTTGTGTTTTTAGCCTACTTGTTTTCTCAGTGAATACCAATTAAACAAATTTTTATTATAAACCATCTTATACTTAAAACTCCTTATTTATTCTTTTAGTTATTTTCCTACATTGATGAGGAAATCCACACCACTATTATACTTTCCTCACCACTATTATACTGACCTCACCTATGAAATTCCTTGATAAAATCTATACCTATATTTTCCTATGGGGGAATAATACCTATATATGCTTTCTTAAGCTTTATATTGACATATCTATTATATATGGATCCTAGCACACACTTATGTCTAGTGTGCTTACATTGCTTCTTTATATATATATATATATATATATATATATATATATATATATATATATATATATATATATATATATATATATATATATATATATATATATATATATATATATATATATATATATATTACATATACATGTTTGATATTTACACATGATACCTCTTTATACCTTGAGAATTAATCTATATTTTGGTACTTTACTTCATCCCCATCCACTTTGCTACATCAAGCCATGTTGTTTCCCCATAAATTACCATCCTCATTGAGAGATGCATCTACCTATCAACCTTACCACCCAACTATTTATAGTACATCATGCTCACATAGACCTTTTTTCCTCTCTAATTCTATATCTAATATGTGTTAAGTTACTTCCCCCCTGTCCCATCATCCTCATTAGAATATGTGTCACATACTGATCCTTAAATGAGGACACCTTTTTTAGACATTGATAATCACTAGAGTATTATATTATGAATTGAGATATACATGATTTAATATATCTTATGCAACACATCACTTTTGGCATGAGTAGTTTTCTATATCTAACCTATTATGTAGCTTTTCTTGTAATATTTAATGACAATTAAATTTGTTTTACATAAAAATTTAAAAATAGTATTGATAATATATAATATTATTACACATGGTGCTTTTAAATCTTTTATTTTGATATGAGTTATTATAGGTGCAGGTTATTTAATCCCTCATGTCAAAATGGTGGAAAATATAAGATAATTGTTTAGGAATTACTAAGTGAAGGATACTAAGCATAATTTAGTACGATCTACATGGAGCATTATAAATCTTGGGAAGCTCTACATGGATCATTATGAATTTTGGGAAAATTTACAAGTGAAAAAAATTAAATTCCCTAATCAATAAGTAGGTGGGTTCACAAAATTACAAGAGAAGTGGTTGTTATGTCTAGTACTTGTTAGTAAATTTGTCGATTTGAATAATCCAAATATATAGAATAAGTAGAATAATGCATTTTTTTCACATTATGACATTATTTGGTTTGATATAGATTAGGTTTATTCATTCCTATGCTCATTATACTTGAAAAATAATGTCTAATTGAAACAAATATCTAATGTTTTATTGATGTGAAAATTGTAGTAATTTAAAAAACATAATTTTTAAAGGTGAGCATAAGAATGACTATCCCTAGTGGTATTCTAACCATGTTATTAAACAAAATTATATTTAGATTAGTAATTTTTAGACTAATCCTAGACATGGCTATCACTTCTCAAGGAATTATATTAATCCAATCTAATGAATAACACCAAAGTCTACAGTAAAATGCTCAAGATAACAACATCTAAGCCCTTAGAAATATAACAACTCTAGAAAATTGTGGATAAATTTAAAAAGACTAGTTCCCACCATGTTATGTTCCTACACAGAAGGAATCAATATCAATTTGTGAGAATCAACATCAATCGATAAAGAATTGGCAATGATTCATTCTCAAATAAGAAGACTTTGGTGTTATTCCTTAGATTTGTGATCATATTACTAACCAAAATAACTTGTGAGGAAATATGAATTTTTTGTTTTATGTGTTTTTGCATACATGATATAATCGACACTAACAAGGTACTAATTTCAATTATGTATTGTTTTACTTTGATGCATTCATTCATAACTCATATATAAGCACATCAAAGTAGGGGCATTATGTAAGAACCTAATTTTAGTACAATCTTTGTTATTATAATTATTTTATGTCAATTTTTGAATACACATTACTATTTAGAATTTGGATCATATTGACATTGTTTGATGTTCATATTCCTTTATTTAGTCATCAGTCTATGGTCCCATGTCTCACTTTTTATTATATTATTTATTTTCTATATTTTATTTTATGCTTGGGGGCATCGAATTCCCTTTCTACTCTTTGTATGTTTTTTCCTCTATTAGTATGGGAATGACAATTTGATAATAATGCCCTAGGTGGGAAACAATAGATGCACCAATATTGCCCTTGTCTATTTTGTGGGTACCTTTACACTTGTGTGTGTTCTTTTTATATTTGAAGCCATTTTTTCAATTATATCTTATTTTTTGGTTGTATGTTGTGTGATAATAGGTCCCTAATTATAACGATGGAAGTATATATATATATATATATATATATATATATATATATATATATATATATATATATATATATATATATATATATATATATATATATATATATATATATATATCACCTTGAAGAATTTCATTAAGAAAAATCGAGGACTCACATGGAATAAAATCCTAGAAATAATTTATATTACTAGAACTAAATGTGCATTGATTTCCTCCTAAGAGTATCTTGACACATAAGTAGTGGTCAATCATCAATGAGGGTGATTGGGGTTAACTCAGCACATTACACTTCCCCTATATTTTTAAATTTTTTTAGCTATTACAAGTAACTATAGGTTTTGCAAGGAAAAGAGAAGAAAAACATAATTTTTCATGTGGTAATGTCAAAATCACTTATCTCATCCCTCTCATCTACCACAAGTGTAGGTGGTAAAATAGTAAGATATTCATCATAATCAATGCAAACAGGTCCATAGTAAACAAATGTGACTGGCTTGTGTTATTGTCCATGGAGTGTGGAGCTATCCAAACATAGTTTAAAACACCACTTTTGATCCTAAGCAGTCATAGTCTTATTTTTCCATGATTTACGCTATCAGATATCATTTACAATCAATGACAAACCAAAAAATCTAAGTATCACATTATTTTTTACACTTATTATTTCTAGCATATGTCAGTTATCAGTTTTAATCAATTATTTCTAATTTACATTTGGACATATGTTTGAATGTCATATGTTGCAATATGAATATATATCTCAAATTTTATACCTATTAAACAACATTCACTTATCAACAAAAAATAAGGTAAAGCCTATTTCTAAACCCATATATTTTTTTATGATTGTTTTTCCAATTTTTATTCTAGCATTTTAGCTAAATTCATTATTCCCATACACTAAAGAGAAATTCAATCATCCTTCACTAGATTTGATTGAGTGTTGCTTTAGGATTTATCATTGACCTAAGGGTTTGAGATTAAATTCCTGATTTCCATGCTTTTTTTTTTGTTTTTTTTTTCAATTTTTTTCTTTATTTTTATTGATTTCTAGAACTACGTCTTTGCAATTGTAAAATTCACAAGATTTATCAATTTTGGCAAAGCGGTATTTAGTTTGACCTAATCCATAGTTTAAGGGGTAATGCTCCAATATTCAATCCATTAGACAACACTATACATGGAATTTAGTTTCCATGTACCTCATGACATTTTAGAAATGCATAGGGTTTTTCCTTTTGAAGCCATCAAAAGCATCTTGGTCATATGTTCTTGTAGTGCACATGTAAGAAGTTAACTCTAAGAGGTTAATCTCAATGTACCTCAAACATGGGATAATGTAGCTAAGAGGTGGTGGAATCCTTCATAGTTAGTGCCCCTTTGTGTCTTGTTCACAATTTATAATTAAGGTCAGTATATCTAAGAGCTTAAAAATAAAAAACATATTGTCTAGTAACACCATTACTATCATTTGTAATTCTGATGCTTAAAAATGAAGTTATGGCAATAATGAATGAATTTTTATTCTAGTTAGTTAATTTCATCTTCACATTATATGTTACTTTCTAAGGTGTTATTTGAATTCACTACTTACTTAAATCAATCAAATTCAAATATCATACAAATTCTAAAATAAATAACATACAATCTAAAGCCATCTTCAATCATGTTGCTGCAATATCTAATCTAAGTTACTATATGTCATCACTAGGCACTAAAGTGCATACATGATCGATTTTATCTTTATACTCACATAGTGTGTGTAAAACAAAAATTAAATTCTTGATGAATTTAAAACTCACCCCTCAGTAGGCCCTTAACTCATAAAGCCCACATAACAAGTTGCATGTTTGCATAATATCGATTTGTCTAAAAGCAAGTATGTGCATAGATGCTTCCCATCCATGCCCTCACTCAACAATCAGCTCAAGTTCACACATAAATTAAGAGTTTATCCACACCTATAAGGAGTTCCTAATGCACATCCCTCACTGAGATCCTTATTTGAAGACTAGCATGGGTTTTAAGTTAGAGCATGTAGGTCTCCTTGACTTCAAGTAGTGAAAGAGAGAAGTATGTAGGGATCAATTATAAATCATGAAGAGAACACTCAAGATCTTAAAATACTATTGTGCACAAGTAATTTCTCACACTCAAATGGTGAATTCCCATGCCAAATCATAAATTTTCATATATATGCCCTTGTAAAATACATATATGATTTCAACTATGTAGCCTTCTCTTTGCACATTAGCACAAGTTTTATATGAAAATGCATGCTATCAAGAACATCATAAGATACTAAGTGTAGAGGGAGATTGGGCCATTGTTAATTTCCATTTAAAATCACCCTTAGTTCCCTTCATGAATTTATAAATTCATTGCATCACCAATTCACTACATAACCTTTAGTTCACACTCCCACCCACATAAAACTTAGTACATATAGTTTAATATGCACTCTGTCTTCGAAATATAAGTGTGCATGCTAATCCCTATCATGTGTAAGCTGATGAGTCACAAACACCTACATGGTCACACTTCAACATACTAGTCAAGGAGGATCGGTAGGTGGTATCCATAAATGGGGATGGTAGTTGATCTCGATTGAATATCAAAGGAACTGAATCAAAATATAATTAAATACAAGGTGGATGTTAGAGTGCCATAATATGATTACATGCCAATTTTAGCTACCTAAATTTATTTCATTCTTAAATGAACACGTGGATCCATGAGTGGCCATCCAACTAATTCCCTAATCAAATTGTTAGATCCAAGTTGAATAAGAATGGCTTATAGTAGTTATTGTGAATATCTTGATACTCTTAATCAACCTTGAGCTCTAGACATTTCTTCCAAATTCAAGTTTATACCTACCACCTCTAATGAAAAATTGATCATGCGGGCCCTTTACCAATGCTATAAAATCCTTGGTTTTTGTTGTGAAAGGGTCAACATATTTTGAGCATTGTAATTCTACTAAAATTTTCCCTTCAAGAGCCCTCTCCTGGCATAACAAAGATCTAATTATTTGAGTTTGTAATATTACCTTAGACCTTGAGATTAATAAGAATTTATTTACTTTATGCATGCTCTATGTTCTATGTGCATTTATGGTTGTTGATCTTTATGTGTGGATGGTCATCCCTCTCATTGTTGTCCTCGCTTTACACCTCTACACAGAACCAAAAATCTTTGTATGTCTCATTTTATGTATACACGGGTCTATTTAGGCATTACCTATGGACCAGTTATCATCCTTACTAACATTGTGTTGTGCTCTCTTACCTATATGTGAAATACTTATGTAGTGTGCCCTATTTGATGTTTTCATATCTAGTCTATTAGTCTTATTATGCAATTAAGTGGGTGAGGTGCTCACTCTATTCTTGGTGCATCACCTTTTTTATTCTATCAACCCTCTTACCTTTTATCTCCCTTTTCCCCTTGTCAATTTTAGGTTTAGTGCTAGCTATAGATTTCATTCTGCTCTTTATTGGTCCACACATTGGTCCTAAACTAGGTGCATCTAGAATAGAATGAATACGGCCTATGTTAGAGGTTCATCCTAAAGAGTCCCGTGCCTTGGGAGATCATCCCATTATTATAATGAGGCAATGAATCATTATTCAATGTGTAATTCTAAGCATTTTTGGCATAGAATATCCATGTGCTAGTGTGCATGAGACCCCTTCACACATGAGTGCACATTTTAAGTGATGAACATTTCTAACATACCTAATGGGATCAGGTTCAAAATTTGGATGAGATATTGGTTCTACTCCCAATGATTCAAGTGTTGAAGACATTATATAAATTACTTGATAAATCCAAGCATTCTTGGTTCATGAATATTATCCTTTCATCTATATGCTAAGACAGACAAGATCATCTCCAAGGGGCACTAATTTTCATTTCATTGAGCTACATATTGTTTCGAGAAGGAGGGGAGTTAGAGTATCCTTATCTATAGTAACAAGGGATAGAGATGCAAGATAACCTTTTCATAAAGCTCAGTCTATACCCCTATATGTTTGATTAATGTCATCTTAATAAGGAAAGATTGAATCTCAGTGGAGTAGTAACTTTCATATGTTTTTATTGAAGTTATGGATCAATAAATTTTTATACTTAAAGTTGGTTGCAATTATTTAAATTCCTCACTATGTAAAATTAACTACCCTATATCGAGACTTAGTGAGGGTCATACTTCCATCTATTTAGTAAATTTGGGTGACAATTTTATAAAACTTTTCTATGTGAAATATACACTATTATTTTTTGTTTGATGTTTTGTACTTTATTTTATGTGTTTTGATGCAAAATTGTTTTAAGTCACCTAGTATATAGTCATGTTTTTAGCCTTTTTTTTTCTTAGTAAATACCAATTAAACAACTTTTTATTATAAACCAACTTATACTTAAAACTCCTTATTTATTCTCTTAGTTATTTAGTGTGTCATTTTTATTTGTTTTCTTTTATCTCTAAAGGTAAATTAATAGAGTAGAAGTAAAGCTAAAAAGCTTGTGTGTAGATCTTGTAAACATTTTCCTCTAAAAACTTATAATAATATTTAATTTTATATTTACTCTATATAATTTTAGGTTTATATCTTGCCTAAGCTAGAGAATAAATTATATGTTATATAAGTGTGTTAATATATTTTATATATTCCTAAATATTTGGGGTGCATTTAAAAAAATGTTTACAAAATGCAAGTTTAATAATTATAGTTTTCCTTAATTAATTCATAAGGTTTTATATTTTAATTATTTATATTAATGTAGTAAACTCATAACTATAATAAAAATATAACTACCAAGCAAATATTTTTTCATGTTATATAATTTTATTTTTTTTAAAGTTGGTTCATATTTCTACTTAATTTTTTCAAAGTGTTTTAGAAGAGGTGATCTTTATACTTTTTATTCTTGTAGGACTTGTTCATTGTAAAGAGCAAGACACCTGGTACCACAATTGAATGGGTCATGACTAAACTCATACACAATACCAAGATAATGAAAATGGTAAAGCAAGAATTGGATGATGTAGTGGGAGAAGAAATAATAGTTCAATAAAGATACATATACAACCTTATTTATGATAGGACCTAGGCTCACAAAGCTCTGACACCAATTTTCAGGATTAAGAGCACAATTGATTACCTTTGTATAAGTAACTAAACACGGAATTTAACCAGAATAATAAGTAACTACAAATCAGAAATAGCACAGAATATGAGAGACAATACACAATTGTATTCAACTCATCCAAAAGGAAATACAATAAAGAGATCACACTCTTCCCACACCTCTTGGGTGTACCAATAATCTTCCCTCAAGAGTTCTCTCTCTCATAACCAATTATAACCATAACTCAAACATAGAGTTGTACCCTCCACCAGTCAATAACAATACTGCCAGTACACCAAGTACTCAAAGCAGATCTCCCTTGAACTTGCAACAACCTGCAAATCAAATGATCTTACTTACCATGTAGATCTCCCCTGATCTTGCAACAACCTACAAATCAACCTGATCTTACTTACCATGTAGATCTCCCCTGATCTTGCACAACCTACAGATCAACCTGATCTTACAATTGGAAGGATCTCTTCCTTGTCCTTGATTACAATACAACCCCATGAGTCTATTATATAGATCCCATGCAAAAAATAATTATACTTCTAATTACAATAATTAGAAACACAGAATCAAGACTAAAATTAGTCTTTTACATGTAAACAAACTATCCATCTAAAATTAGACCAGTTCTGGAAGCGCATGCAAATGCATGCACACATAGGCTGTCGACATCGGTGCCTGTCTGACCAATGTCAGCTGACCCATAACCGACATAGGTTATTATGAACACTGAAGATGACTGACTTCAGTTACACTGCCAACGTCAGTTTCTCTATAACTCAACAACCTCCTCCATGTTTGCATTAGTGAAGCTTTTAGCTCCATAACCTAACGATCTCCCACTTAGAGATAAATAATTGTACCTGTACCTGTACATCATCTAATTTTATTTCCTAGCTTGTATCCCTCTTCAAGTTCAATCTTGAAGATCAACCACCACATCTTGTGGTGCCACGCCTGTCATCCAAGTCCCCTGCCACATCCGAATCTACATACCCATGTAGAGAAGTGCTTGACCCTGCATCGCATGTATACCTGTTACTGGTCCCTCTCAAATACTTGAGAATCCACTAAACTGCTTTCTAGTGCTTCTTTTCTAGATTGGCCATAAACTTGCTGACAGCTCCCATTGCTTGGGAAACATCAAGTCTAGTACACATGTACTTAACCTCATCATGTGAATTGGGACACTATTTTGTGAACTGTCCATCCATAGGTGTGCTAACCAGTTTTGCATCCTGCATCTTGAACCTCACCACTACCTTATTCACACAATCATCTTGAGACAACATCAACCTATGATCTTCCCTGTCTCTAGGAATACTCATGCCAAATAATTTTGTTGCTCCCAAATTCTTCATGACATGCCTCTGAACTAACTTTACCTTTAGCTCAACAACTCCCTGCATGTGTGACCCTGCAACAAGCATACACACAACATACAGTAACAGGATAATGTAGCTAATATTATCCAACCTAGTAAAGTAAACACAATGGTCACATTGACATTGACTAAAGCCATGCTTTGTCATACACCTGTCAAACCTTAAACACCATTGTCATAAAGCTTGCTCAAGACCATATACCCTGGCCTTCCGTCTCACGTGTCCATTTTCTCTCTTCTTTAACTTGGGAATCCATTCATCTTTCAATGCTTTCTTTTTGATTGATCCAAGGAATCAACTTCCTCATTCATGCCATGCTCCCACTGTTTCCTAGATTCTACCTACTCTGCTTCTTTAAAACTTCCTGGTTCTTGACCATCAGTGAGTAACAAGTAGTCTAAATAAGGGGAATAATGAATTTGAGGCTTACTTACCCTTTCAGTCCTCCTCATGGGCATTTGAGACTCCTTAACAGCTTGCTATCCACCCAAAATCCATTTTTTGGTCGACCCTGGTCTGCACCCGACTGATGTCGATCCCACCTGATCGCCGATGTTGGTTCCCTTACCGACATTGGTGTCCACCTGGTCACTGACGTCAGTTCTCTGACCGACATCAGTCACCACCTACCTGACACCACTAAGTCTGGTCTACACATGACTGACGTTGGTACCTGCCTATTTGATGTCAATTCCACCTGACTGACGTCGGTAACTATGTTTTCCTGTGAGTGATGACTTTTTACTCATGAGCTCACCTTGGATCAAAAACCTATCCAAACTACCCTACTCAAAATTATTCAGCCTCCCTAGCTGATCATTGTCCATCATCTCCTCCATGAACACCAAGGCTTTCCAGTTCTTAAGTTTGTCAAAGACGTCAGACTTCCTCTTAAGAACATGCATCCCCTTCTTACTCTTGTGACCAAGCCTACAAAGCCACATCTTTGTAATAGAAGGAGAATCAATAATACAAGTAGATAGATAAGGAATACCTACTTTCTTACCACATGCTAATTCAAGTGCATCCGCTATGAGAGTTACTGTGCACCTCTCATCACCCAACTTTCTTGTAGAAATTAGACTCCTCTTCAGGACTGGGACCTGCATGACATCCTTCAACACCCATGTGTTGTCCATCTACAATTTTAGTCGCACTTCCCCTTTGCCAACAATTTGACAAGGCTCACCAACCCCTAAATAAATCTTTCCAAAGTCTCCATGGACATAATGATGGAAAAGTACTCTATTTGGGGCTGCATGGAAAGAGGCAACATAATCTATAATCCAAGATTCTACTTTATCCAAGGAACATACAAGAGCATCCTATGCAACAACCCCTGCAACATCTGCTTCTTCATTTCCTTCATGCTGATCTTCTACCAACCAACAATCTTTCTTTACCTGCTCTTTCTTTCCATAATTCAGTAATTGAGAATTCTTGCTATTGAGTTCCTCCATTCTTAGTGTACTTTATTCTACCATTGCTATACTCCCACTCAATCAAAAACCCCTGAGAGTGACCTATAATCAACAAACACTTAACACATTCTGACCACCTGTTAGTGTACCTAACCAAGCTCTGATACCACTTTGATAGGACCTAGGCTCACAAAGCTCTGACACCAATTGTTAGGATTAAGAGCACAATTAATTATCTTTGTATAAGTAACTAAACATAGAATTTAACCAAAATAATAAGTACCTAGAAATTAGAAATAGCACAAAATATGAGAGACAATACACAATTGTATTCAACTCATCCAGAAGGAAATACAATAAAGAGATCACACTCTTCCCACACCTCTTGGGCGTACCAGTAATCTTCCCTCAAGATTTCTCTCTCTCACAACCAATTACAACCACAACTCAAACACAGAGTTGTACCCTCCACCAGTCAGTAATAATACTGCCAGTACACCAAGTAATCAAAGTACTCCAAGTAGATCTCCTTTGAACTTGCAACAACCTGCAAATCAAACAATCTTACTTACCATGTAGATCTCCTCTAATCTTGCAACAACTTGCAAATCAACCTGATCTTACTTACCATGTAGATCTCCCATGATCTTGCACAACCTACAAATCAACCTGATCTTACAATTGGAAGGATCTCTTCCTTGTCATTGATTACAATACAGCCCCATGAGTCTATTATATAGATCCCATGCAAACAATAATTAGACTTCTAATTACAATAATTAGAAACGTAGACTCAAGACTAAAATTATTCGTTTACATGTAAACAAATTGTCCATCTAAAATTAGACCAGTTCTGGAAGTGCATGCAAATGCATGCACACATAGGCTATCGACGTCGGTGCCTGTCTGATCGATGTCGGCCGACCCATAACTGACGTCGGTTACTACGAACACTAAAGATGACCGATGTCAGTTTCTCTATAACTCAGCAACCTCCTCCATGTTTGCATAAGTGAAGCTTTTAGCTCCACAACCTAATAATTTATCATCATCTAATGTTCAAATAAATATTCCATGTACACCCTCCCACACCCCTTATAATCCTTCATAGATTCCAAACCCAAATTTCTTGTGAAAAAGACAAATACTTTATACCCAAGCATGCCTAAGTGTTTTTGAATACTTGGGAAATTATAAGGTACCCATTGGCATGCAAAGACCCTGAATTTTTCTTTCCAAAGATATTTTTAGATTCATAGTTGAAATTTTATAGGCAAAAATTTAAATCGATTCTATTTGGATTATGGAGGATAATATTCACAAGGTTAATTTTGGATCATTGAATGGTTCACATAGGGGTGGAATCTCTTGTTATACGCTTTGATTGGTGTCTTCCAAACACACCAAATCTAAAAATGTTAGATATGAGAGGAAAGTTTGGAATCACACTGCAAAAGGCATAACACTTGGTTGCGATACCCAGACCATGTATGCCACATCATGTTTATAACTAATCTCTACTTAAAATATATAAAAAATATTATGATTAAATCGAATAAGCAAATATTAAAATGATTAATGTATATATGATAGTTTCTCCTATTAAAATAATTTTAAACAAGTGTTATATATTGGCCATGTGCAAATTCAATAAAAAATATGTTTTAGATAATAACTATTATTTACTATCATGCTCGTGTCAAATAAAATTATTTGCATGATAATTTACAATACTAATTAAGATTTTTGAATTTATTTATAGAGAACAATGATATTAGGGGTGATGTAGTTGAACTTACAAAATATAAGTTACAATTGTATTAAAGAGTTAATATAAGAAATATTTAAGCTAGAGTTGACTGTTCAAAATAATGTTTAAGATCAATCATAATAAAACATCTAAGTTTTTAAGTTTTTAGAGTAACATAAGTTAATATAGTTTAATTTATAGTTCTAATTATTTCTTAATATTTTATAGGAAAAACTAGCTCTCAAAGAACCCATCAAACCCAAAATACCAAAATACTAAATTAACATATGAGATTCAAAACAAAAATGCATAAATAAAAATAAAACCTATAATTTTAAATAAAAAATTACATCAATAATACAAAACACCCCAACTGGGGATCAAGATAATGGAAATTTAAATGCAACATTAAAGATTACAAATTATGCAATTTAAATTACATTTGATTTTATGTGGAGTCATACAAACACACATTAATTAATTTAAATTTTAAAAAATAAAATAATGTAAAAATATGGATTCAGGAATCATAAAAAATCTAAGTAAATTTTTGGACAATTTTTTTTTAAGAAATAATGTAAAAAATTATATTGAATGGTAATCTTAATAAATCTTGAAGGCTTGATGAAAAAACATTAAATACTATTAAGGGATGCAACACCAATTAAACCCACATATCATTAAATCTTGAAGGATATAAATTAATAATACACTAATTTTTTGGTAAAATGCTTCTACCATGACCTAAATATTTTTCTAAAGTTAAACCATAAAATTGCTTCTTAAGAATGTACTATTTTAAAAAATAGTTTATTTGTTTCATACTAAAAAAATTAATATATCATTAGTTTCACCCTTATTGGGATCATCTTAATATTTTTTTCACAATATGTGGGATTATAATGCAAACTTATAAGATGCTTAAAGAATATAGCAAAGAAATTTATGTAAAAATAGTTATCATACTGAAACCAAACAACTTGTTTGATAAAAAACCTCAAAGAAATAATTATGTGAAATATAAAAATGATGTTATTAAGTAATAAATAGTCTCATTGATTGCAATGATTTTAACATATATAGAAAATGGGCTTGTTCAAATGGCCTTTGAAATTTTTAGCATATACATTTCCAAGTAAACCTGCACACTTTGTTTAAATAAAAATGCATGAACAACTCAATAATACACTTAAACTTGAGGCTACCAATTATTGAAGTATTGAACAAAAGTGTACTTTATTGAATTATAATTAACTACATGATTTTTTCAATATTAAAAAATATTTCCTATGTATATGATAATTAGACCCAAAAAAAACTCCTTTTTAGGGGATCAATAAATTATATTTTTTCTCAAAATGTACAAGATTGGTTAAGAGACAAAGTTAGTTATGATTAAACATTTTTGTTTTAAATGAGTATTATGCCTTGGTTATCATTTGAATATCAATTCTCAACATTTTAAGAAAATATTTTTTTAAACATGGTGAATATTGACATAACCAGATTGTAGCCTTATATGATTATCATATGAGTGTTCAAATAGTTATAGGGACAACCGTCTATTATATTATGTATGGTGTAGAAGTAGTTCTCCCACTTGAACCTGAGATCCCTTCTCTTTGCATATCATTTTAAAAAATTATTAATGATGAGAATTATAGACAAAAATGGTTATATTAATTATAAATCATTAATGAGATGCACATTCATGCTCTTGAGCATCTACGATTGTATACATTTTTTTTAAATAAAGATTATAATAAAAAGATTAAATCTAGAAAGTTTTAAAATGGTGATTTGGTTCTACAATAAAATTTAAAAAGCACAAATGAAAATCAATAACATAAATAAAAATTTAAATCAAATTGATTAGGTCCCTTTGTTTCACATATAAATTTGGAATAGAGGTCTACCATTTTTCCACCTTAGAATTCAAACCTTTGAAGAATTTAATGAACATCATGCTTTTGTGATGTTTCTACGCATGCATCTTGGCTCTACATTTATGATGATCACCTTCCTTATTCCAATTCCCCTCCCATGTCTCCTTAAGTTGATTATATACATCTTATGCATACAAAGTGTCTATTGAGACACATTATTTGTCTTTCTCACCATTGATAATATCATTTATATTTCCACTTGGAGCTAGCACACCAATGTTTCACTTGATACTACATTTATATTAAGGATTACATGAACATACATCTATAAATATGCCTTAATTCCTATAGGATCATGCATCACATGATCTATTTATATACATGATTATATCTTATACACTAGTGTGTGTGACTTATACATAGCCGATAGGGTAATTACACCTGCATGGTCCTTATGAGTTATTCATTTGAAATATCCTACATAGATGAGCACATCCACACCACTATTATACTTTCCTCACCACTATTATACTGACCTCACCTATGAGATTCCTTGATAAAATTTATACCTATATTTTCCTATGAGGGAATAATACCTACATATGCTTTCTTAAGCTTTATATTGACATATATATTATATATGGATCCTAGCACACACTTGTGTCTAGTGTGCTTACATTGCTTCTTCATATATATGTAGTATTATCTTACAAATACAAGTTTGATATTTACACATGATACATCTTTATACCTTGAGAATTAATCTATATTTTGGTATAATATGTCATCCCCATCCACTTTGCTACATCAAGCCATGTTGTTGCCCCACAAATTACCATCCTTATTGAGAGATGCATCCACCTATCAACCTTACCACTCAAATATCTATAGTACATCATGCTCACATAGACCTTTTTTCCTCTCTAATTCTATATCTAATATGTAGTATATTGCTTCCCCCTTTTTCCCATCATCCTCATTAAAAGATGTGTCACATATTGAGCCTTACATGAGGACACCTTTTTTATACACTGATAATTAGTAGAGTAGTATATTACAAATTGAGCTATACATGATTTAATCTATCTTATGCAACACATAACTTTGTGCATGAGTAGTTTTCTATATCTAACCTACTATGTAGCTTTTCTTATAATATTTAATGACAGTTAAATTTGTTTTACATAAAAATTTAAAAATACTATTGACAATATATAATATTATTACACATGGTGCTTTTAACTCTATTATTTTGAGATGAGTTATTGTAGGTGTAGGTTATTTAGTCCCTCATGTAAAAAGGGAGGCATATATAAGAGAATTTTTTAGGTAGTACTAAGTGAAGGATACTAAGCATAATTTGGTATGATTTACATGGAAGATTATAAAGCTTGGGAAGCTTTACATGGATCATTATTAATTCTGGGAAACTTTACAAATAAAAAAAATAAAATTCCCTAATCAATAAATAGGAAGGTTCACAAAATTACAAGAGAAGTGGTTGTTATGTCAAGTACTTGTTAGGAAATTTATCTATTTGAATAATCCAAATATATAGAATAAGTATAATAATGCATTTTTTCACATTATGGCATTATTTGGATTGATATAGACTAGGTTTATTCATTCCTATTCTCATTTAAATTTTTTAGTTTCAATTTAAATAAAAAAATAGGACAAGGAGCATATATGTCATTGATTACTTGTTTTAAAATGGATATTGTTGATAGGTATACTAAAGTTTTTGAAATGACAAAGATGTGGATGGATGCATGAAAAACTTATTCCTCCTTCTCTCCCTATGGTAAGTCAAGGTTCTAATTTTAATTATGTATCATTTTACTTTGATGCATTCATGCATAACTCATGTATAATCACATCAAAGTAGGGGCATTATGTAAGATCCTAATTTTGGTACAAGCTTTATTATTATAATTAGTTTATGTCAATTTTTGCATTCACATTACTGCTTACAATTTGGATCATATTGACACTATTTTATGTTCATATTCCTTTATTTATTCATCAATGTGTGGTCTTGTGTCTGACTTTTTATTATATTATTTATTTTATATATTTTATTTTATGCTTGGAGGCATCCAATTCCCTTTCTATCCTTTGAATGTTATTTTTCCTCTATTAGTATGGGAATGACAATTTGATAATAATGCCCTATGTGGGAAACAATAGATGCACCAATATTTACCTTGTCTATTTTTTGGGTCCCTCTACACTTGTGTGTGTTCTTTTAGTATTTGAAGCTATGTTTTTCAATTATGTCTTATTTTTTGGTTGGATGTTGTGTGATTATAGGTCCCTAATTATAATTATGGAAGAATATATATATATATATATATATATATATATATATATATATATATATATATATATATATATATATCATCTTGAAGCATTTCATTAAGAATAATCAAGGAGAACTCACATGGAATAAAATCCTAGAAATAATTTATATTGATATAACTACACATGGATTGATTTACTCCTAAGAGTATCTTTATACGTAGGTAGTGGTAATCATCAATGAGTGCGATTTGGGTCAGCTCAGCCCATTACACTTATCCTATATTTTTACATATTTCTATCTCTTACAAGTACCTATAGGGTTTTCAATAGAAAGAGAAGGAAAACATAAATTTTCACGTGGTAATGCCAAAATAACTTATCTCATCCCTCTCATCTGACACAAGTTTAGGTAGTAAAATAGCAACATATTCATCACAATCAACACAAACATGTCTATAGTAAGAAGATATGACTAGCTTATGTTATTGTCCAGGGAGTGTGGAGCTATCCAAACACAGTTAAAAACTCCACTTTTGATCCTAAGCAATCATAGTATTATTTCACTATGATTTACACTATCAGATATCATTTACAATCAACTAGAAAACAAAAAAGCTAAGTACCACATTATTGGTTACACTTACGATTTCTAACATATGTCACTTATCAATTGTAATCAATCAGTTCTAATTTACATTTGGACATATGCTTGAATGTCATATGTTTCAATATGAATATATCTCTCAACTTTTATACCTATTCAACAACATTCACTTAATAAACAAAAAATAGGGTAAAACATATTTCTAAACCCATGCATTTTTTTAGCATTATTTTTTCAATTTTTATTTTGGCATTTCAGTTGAATTCATGATTCCCATACACTAAATAGAAATCTAATCATCCTTCACTAAATCTGATTGAGTGTTTCTCTAGGATTTATCATTGACCTAAGGTTTTGAGATTGAATTCCTAATTTCCATGCATATTTTTTTTGTTTTTGTTGGTTTTCAATTTTTTTCTTTATTTTTATTGATTTTTATAACTATGTCTTTATAGTTGTAAAACTCACAAGAGTTATCAATATGGGAAAAGTGATATTTAGTTTGACCTAATCCATAGTGTGAGGGGTAATTCTCCAACATTCAATCCATTAGACAACACTATACAAGGAATTTAGTTTCCATGTACCTCATGATATTTCATAATTGCATATGGTTTTTCCATTTGAATCCATAGGAAGCATCTTGGTCATCTATTCTTGTAGTGCACATGTACGAAGTTAAATCCAAGAGGTTACTCTCAATGTACCTCAAACATGGGATAATGTAGCTAAGAGGTGGTGGAATCCTTCATAGTTAGTGCCCCTTTGGGTCTTGTTCACTATTTATAATTGGGATCAGTATATCTAAGAGCTTAAAAAATCAAACACACATTTTCTAGTAACACCCTTACTTCCATTTATAATTTTGATGCTTCAAAATGAAATTATGGAAATAATAAATGAAATTTTATTATAGTTAGTGAATTTCATCTTCACATTCTATGTTACTTTCTAAGGTGTTATTTGGATTCACTACTTATTTAAATCAATAAAATTCAAATATCATGAAAAGGCTAAAATAGTTAACATATAATGTCAATCCTTCTTCAATCATGTTGCAACAATATCCAATATAAGTTATTATCTATCATCACCATGCACTAAAGTGCATACATGATCCATATTATTTTTTATACTCTTATAGACTGTCCAAAACTCAAATTAAATTCATGTTGACTTTTCAAGTCACCCCTTCAACATACATTAAACTCATAAATACCACACAACATGTTGCATGCTTACGCAGTATCAAATTCTCTAAAAGCAAGTTTGTGCATAGATGATTCCCATCCATGCCCTCACTCAAAAATTAGCTAAGGTTCATACATAAACTAAGTGTTTATCCAAACCTATAAGGAGTTTCTAATGCACATACCACACTAAGATCCTTCTTTGTAGACTAGAAGGGACATAATTTAGAGCATGCAAGTCTCCCCATCTTCAATTAGTGAAAGAGAGAAGTACATAGGGAACAGTTCCAAATCATGAAGATCACACTCAATATCTTAAAATGTTCTTGTACACTCTTATTCAAAGACTTATTCATACTCAAATGGTGAATTCCCATACCAAATCATAAAGTTTCATATATGTGCCCTTATAATACATATATAGGATCACAATTGCATAACATTCTCTTTTTAGACCAACACAAGTTCTAGATGAATATGCATACTATAAAGGCAATCAGAAGAGACTAGGTGTAGAGGGAGATTGGGATATTATTAATTTCCATATAAAATCACCCTTAATCCCCTCCATGAATTTACAACTTCACTGCATTTCCAATTCACTACACAACCTTCAGTTCACACTCCCACCCACAAAAAAATTAGTATGTATAGTTTAATATATACTTTGTCCCAAAAATATAAATGTACATGCTAATGCCTATCATATGCAAGCTGGTGAGGTAGAACCCAAGGATATACCTACATGGTCATATGTTAATAGACTAGTCAAGGAAGATTGATAGGTGGTAACCATAAATGGGGATGGTAGTTGATCTCAATTAGATATCAAAGGAACTAAATTAGAATAGAATTAAATGTAGGGTGGTTTTTAGAGTGTCATAACATGATTACATGTCTCTTTTTGTTACCTAAATATCTTTCATTATCAAATGAACATGTGGATCCATGAGTGACCTTCTAGCTACTTCCATATTCAAATCATCGGATATAGGCTGAATAAGCATGGCTTATATCAGTTATTGTGAAGATCTTTATGATCTTAATTAACCTTGAGCTCTAGACATCACTTTTGAATTCAAATTATTACCTACCACCTCTAATGAAAAATTGATCATGTGGGGCCTTTCCCAATTCAATAAAAGACTTGATTTTTATTATGAAAGGGTCGACATCTTTTTAGCACCGTAATGATGGAAAAATTTGCCCTCCAAGAGCCCTCTCCTCATATAACAAATCTCTACCTATTTGAGTTTGTAAAATTTCCTTAGACCTTGGCATTAATAAGAACTGATTTACTTTCTTCATGCTCTATGTTCTATGTGCATTCATGGTTGATCTTTGTCTGTGGATGTTTATCCCTCTCATTGCCATCCTCCCTTCACACCTATGCATAGAATCAAAAGTATTAGTAGGTATCATGATGTGTATACATGATTATATATAGGAATTACTTATGGACCATTTGTCATCCTTCTTAACACTGTGTTTTGTTTCCTTTCCTCTATGTGAAGGACTTACGTAGTGTGCCTAGTTTAAAGTTTTCATATTTAGTCTATTGGTCTTATTGTGTCATTAAGTGGGTGAGGTACTCTCTATTCTTAGTGCATCACCTTTTTTATTATATTAACCCTCTTAAATTTTCTTTCCCTTTTCCCATTTTCAAGTTTAGGTTTAGTGCTAGTTGTAGATTTCATTCTGCTCTTTATAGGTCTACACTTTGGTCCTAAACTAGGTGCATCTAGAATAAAAGTAAATTATCCTACATCATAGGTTCATCCCAAGGAGTGTAAGAGTCTCACACTTTGGGGTATGATCCCATTATTATAATGAGGCACTAAATCACTCTTCAATGTTCAAGTCCAAGGCTCTAGGCATGGAAGAGGCACATGCCAGTGTGTATGATATCCTTTCACACATGACTGCACATTTTGAGTGATAAATTTTTTTAGCAGACCCAATGGGATCAAGTTTAAAATTTGGATGAGATATTGGTGTTACTCCCAATGATTCAAGTGTTGAAGACACTCTATAGAGAACCTAGAAACTCCAAACATTCTTAGTTAGTAAACATCAACCTATCATCTATATGCTAAGATAGATGAGATCATATCCAAGGGGCACTAATTTTTATTTTAATGAGCTACCTATACTTTCAAGGAGGGCTATTAGAGTATCCTTGTTTTGTGTTATAAGGGCTAGTGATCTAAGATGACCTTCCCCTAAATCTTAGTTATACCCCTATTTAGTTAATTCCATGTGAATAGAGGAAGATTATTCCCTATTCCTTTCATGGATACATAGAGAAACCAACCTGTTATTATTTTTAATGGAGGCATCCTATTGATACTTCCCTATTATGATGATATTCCCATTTCTACTTTTAAGAACATCCCCTATTTAATAGATAAAAATCAACTACACCTATAGAGCATATACAAGACATAGAAAATAATTTATCTGTCCATAATATGATCGAAGACAATGTCATAGTGTGAATTCTTATCTTTTATTTGAAAGGGAGAGCCATTCAATGGTATCATAACTTACATCCAGGTTTTATTCACAATTGGAATGAGTTAGGCATGGCATTATGTAGGTAGTTTGAAGAAAAGAGTGACCACCTATCACTTATGGAATAGATCACAACCATCAAAGGGGCTTCACATGAGCAAATAATTGACTTCAAATTTATATTTTAGAGGATGTGGTACCAATTTCACTCTTACTAAGTCTTAATCCTAACACTACATTCTTATAATTCTTAAGAGTGATGAACAATGATGTGGTTTTAATGATCTAATATCTGGGTGGTGTAGTATTATTAGATGCCTATGAGGTCACTATGCAAGTAGAAAACTACTTGACTCAAATAGGGAAAAAAATTCCCAGACCCCATATGCCCTTATATATTGATCCCCCCTATACAATTTCATCTGACCTACCTATCATTCCAACTCTTGCCCCCATTCCTATGTTGTTAGCCTACCAATTCCATCAACCTTCATGCCCTTAAGCAAGCTGCATGAGGTTAAGTTCTTAATGAATATCTTTGAAAATGAGCTAGTGGTGCTAAAAAGGTAGAAATAATAGCATTCTAAGCCTTATAAACCCTTTAACCAATAATATCAATAGAAAAGGCCTCCCTACCAACATGATGCATCGACTACAAACTACCTGAAATATGATAGGTCACTTTATGTGTTGAATCCTAACATTGTGAACACCTCTAGAGGTATTATACATGTGTAGAATAACATGGTGCATGACTATGAATGGTGTTATATAAGCAATCAACCACATGATCAAGTTGTATGTGTGAATGGAGTGGCAATGAGCCACCTACGATGTAGAATTTTCCACCTCTTCAAGAGCCTCCATCTATTTCATATCAACCAAGGGATGAATTGCAAGCATGAATACAAGAGTAAGATAGATCTACCCTCTTAAATTTTTATGAGGGTGACTTAAATTATGTAAATAAAAAAGAAGTGTCAAGTGCAAGAAGTAACCTAGTTGATTTTAACATAAGATTCAAAAAGAGAGAAATGGTGAAGGAACCTTCTTCAGTACCTTAAACTTCTACACCCCAATTTTAGTACGTAAATTCCCATGTCAAAGTACCTGCACAATATTATATGTGCATAAAATAGGTTGCATAAAAATAATCCAGTCCTAGACTAGTACATAGGTGCGAGAAGAGACTACAATTCAAAAGGGTCAAATGAAAGGGACTAAAATCCCCTTTAACATAATTAAGCAAATGAAGAAGATTGGATTGAATATTTCCATGTGGGATGCTATTTTTATTCCTTCCCAAAGGAATTTGTTACAAGATGCCATAATAATATTCCAACCTCATGAGCCATCTCAGATTGCACCTACTATGCACACAAGTCTATGACAACCCAAGGAAAAAGTGCATGTAAATACCAAGCCACCCCTGTTATACATCTCTTTGATCATCAGTAAGAATCTCATACATAATTGTATGATAGATTTAGGAGTGAGTAGCTTAATCATGCCAAAGCAAATCATAGACATGTTAGGCATAAATTATTATCCCATCTCAAAAGGGGTCATCCAATTGGATGGAATAATGGTAAAAAATATGGGAATTTTCAATGATTCGAGTCTCACTCTACATGCATGTTCGATCCTTTTTATTGTTTAGGACATCATAATCATTAAATTACCCCCTTAATTTTTTATATGCCTTTCCTAATATTTCACTAAGAAGGTAGGCAGATATCTATCCTTAGATTGGTTTAATGTGCTACATAAAACCAGATATGGGACAAAGGTGACTATAAAGGCCAAACCTATTTTAAATAATCACATAGATCCATACACTCTTGGCCCGATTGATGCAAATTACACTTTATTTAATCAAGATGAGAATTTAATTCTTCATGAGATCACCACACCCCTTGAGGAGGTCTTAGATGACTTTCTTGATGAATGGTAACATGAGCATTATGAGTGTGACCCATATAACAATGTATAGGAAATAAGGCTAGGAACATATTGCATTTTTTAGGACACCTTGATGCTTAACCTTGTAAATTTACAAGAATTTGAAGGCATATGGAAATTATAATTTAATGTATCCTAAAGCAAAAATGGCATAGGAGCTAGTGTTGTAATGGTTTCCCCTCAAAAAGATAAATATTTCCATGCATTCAGATTATAGTTTGGCTAAAAAAATAATGTTTCCAAGTCTGAATCACTGATCCAAGATCTCCAATTGGTGCATAATAAAATAATCAATGTGTTGTAAGTTTTCAAAGATAATGAAATGGTGGTAAACTAGGTCAGATTATGGAACATGTCTAAAAACAATTTGCTAAGAGCTTAAAACATAGGGAAAGGGAGATAATTAAGGAATTTGATGCTTTCAATATCTATTCCATACCAATGGCATGGAATGATGATGCTAACAAGATTTTAACTATGGGTTCATAGTATAACCTTCCATGTGGTATAAATAGCAAGTCTAAGTAGCTCCTATGATTCATAATTAGACCAATAGTCTTGAATAATTCAAGTAATTGATAGGTGTTGAAGAGTGATGAACAAATAATTAATTTCATACATGATAAAGTTGAGTTTTATGCCAACACTCAACCTTAGCTCCAAGATCAATATGAAGATAACATCATTAAACTCAAGGGAAGAAATTGCTTAGGGGTTAGTCATGCTAGAAAGCATCTTCAATTCTAATTACTCGCTAAAAGGTGAGAGGAGAAACATGATAGTGAAGGAAGAAATCTTCAAGCTAGTGTACATCTCTAAGGACAAGATCTTGAAAGATAGTAAGGTATGCTCCCCATCTAAAGTCAAAGAATTCATTCATCTAAGTAGAAAGTATGATGATATCTTCACATGGAGCTATAAAGACCTCAAAGTCTTTGATCTAGGCTTTGCCTAACATATAATTGAGATTGACCCCAATACCAAGCCAATCAAGTAAAAGCAGAGGCTAGTTAATATGAATCTTGAACCCTTAATGAGGAAGGATATATCAAAGGTCATTGAAGCCAACATAATATTTCCAATCAAACATTCCTCCTAGGTATCCAATTTGGCCCTAGTGTGAAAAAATAATGGAGATATCTGCTTGTGCATATACTTCAGGGACCTAAATAAATCCCCCTAAAAGACCAATACCCCTTCCACCAATAGATCAAATCTTACAAATAGTCGCCGGCATGGAAAGCTTTTCAATTTTGGATGGTTATTTAGGCTATAACTAGGTACTTATGTGGGAGTGTGATCAATTCAAAACTATATTCACCACTAAATGGGGTACCTTTGCCTACCAAAAGATGCCCTTTGGTTTGAAAAATGTAGGAGCTACCTTATAGAGAGCCATGGATATGATATTGAATGGACTCCTTAGCAACATCATCTTGGTTTACCTTGATGAAATAACCAATTTCTCAAAGTATGCAGTAGATCATTTGGGTCACCTAAAGCAAGTATTTGAGAAAATTTGAGAGTTTGAGATCTCTATCAACTTGAGCAAGTGAATATTCATAGTGCATGAAGGCAATATTTTGGGACATATCATCTCCAAATAAGGACTCACAGTTGATCCCAAACTAGTCAAGACCATTCTATCACTCCCTTTCCCATGTCATAATAAAGGTCTCTAAAGCTTCTTGGGAAAAATAAACTTTGTCAAAAGGTTTATATTGATTTTCAAGACTCTAGTCAAGCCCCTCACAAAAATAATCAAGAATATCACTACATTCAGTTGGATCCAAGAGGGCCAAATCAGTTTTCATGCCATCAAGCATACCATCGTAGAAGCTCCTACATTGATAAACCTAGATTATGGTAAAGATTTAATCATTTATGCATTTGGAAAATTTGAAGGCATCTTAGCTATTCTTACATAATATAATAATGATCAACTAGATAATCCTATTAATTTTTTTATCCAGGCACTCAAGGATTATGATCTATGTTATATCTTTATAGGGAAGCACACACTCACGATAATAAGAGCACTCAATAAATTTAGGCACATACTCTCTAATAATAAGTTTAAACTCATGGTCTTGCACTCAAGTATAAATGAGTTATTACTTAGTAAGGAAATCGATAAGAAGAGAGTCAATTGGGTCACAAAGGTGATGGAATATGACAAGACATCCAAATCACCAAACTAGTGTGAGGCAAAGGAATTTATGAGCAGCTAGTAGAGGATGTGAAAAATGAAGACTATGGAGTTCTTTCACTACATGAGAGCCAACTAAAAGACCAAGGTGCCCTAGTAATATGGATTGAGAGTAAGAGGATCTTCCTTCATACTAGAGAATATCCACAAGGTTTGATTAAATCCAAATGCACACACTTTAAATTACAATTCATTCCCTATGTTCTTGTCAATGATGCAATTTTTAGAAGAAACATCAATGGGGTTCTCTTATGATGCATAAAACAACATCATGTGAATAGGATCCTATAAGATTTACACAATGGATCATCAGGAGGTCATTATTCACCTAAGACCACTATAGTGAAAATCATGCAAATTGGCTATTATTGGCCAACTCTATTCAAAGATGCACATGCATGGGTATGAGGCTATAAGAAGTGCACCTTTTTTTTAGGTAAGAAAAAATTGGTAGCCCTACCCTTTCTCCTAATATAAGTTGATCAACCTTTTGCACATTGGGGCCTATACTTCATCGACATGATAAATTTTCCATCAAGAATTGGACACAAATGGATGCTCATAAAAATTAACTACTTGATAAGGTGGATAGAGGTGATAGCATTAAAATAATATATTGAGCTCTCCATTTTAGACTTATATGAAATCATTGCCACAATATTTAGTATCCCAACCACTATTATCTCAGACAATGCACTAGCTTTCTTTAGAGCCAAGATCAACAAATGGGCAGTCAGACATAGCATCCATCTGAGCACCTCCTCAAACTATTACCCCAAGGTAATGGTTCGGCTGAATCAACTAAAAATAAATTGGTCTACATCATCAAGAAAATCATGGAAGATAATTAGTAGTTTTAATTTCCCTAAATGTCATGCACATGTGTTATTGTTTAGAATAGTTTCATTTCCTCTAAGTGCTTGTGTGCATATCTATTAGCTTAGTTTTTCCATTCTTATAAACATCATTTGGCATATTTGTTTATTTATTTTTTCCTTATGGAAGGTATCTCAATTCCTTACAAGGTCAGGGGGATTCTCACACTTAATCATAGTCAGGAAGAAGAAGAGCAAGGGACTCCAGGTGACTTCATACCCAATGGATTACCTCAAGGCTCTTGGATTCCCTCTTAATAGGAAATCAACCCATAAAGGTCACAAAAAGTGTTGACTTTCCAATTCACCCCTTTTACAAACATGAAACTCATAAAAACTACATAACAGGTTGTGTGTTTATGTATTACTAATTTTTTTTAAAAATAGGTCTGTGTGCATATGTTTCCCATCTGCATCCCCACTCAACAATAAGCTTAGGTTTTCACATCAACTAAATATTGATCCACAACTATAAAGAGTAATTAATTCACATCCCATGCCAATATACTTATTCATAGACAAAGATGGAGCACAAGTCAAAGAGCACAGGTCTCTTTGACTTTAAACAATGAAAGAGAGAAGTGCATAGGGAGCAGTTCAAAATCATGAAGAGCATGTTCAATATCTTCAAATATTATTACGTGGTCTTATTTAAATACTTATTCTCACTCAAATGGTGAAGTCCCATGTTAAATCATAGAATTTCATATTTTCACCCTTGTAAAATTCAAACTATGATCTCAACTACACAACATTCTCTTCACAAACTTGTGTAAGTTTTAGATGAAGACACAGACTACAAAGACCATTATAAGAGACTAGGCACAAAGGGAAGCTGGGCCATTGTGCATTTTTGAATAAAATCACCCTCAGTGCCCTTCATGAATTTATAGCTTCATTGCACCTCCAATTCACTATATAACGTTTAGTACACACTCCCACTTATGAAAAACTTAGTACATATAGTCCAATACACACCCATCCCCTAAAATATAGGTGCACATGTAAATCCCTACCATGTGCAAGATGATGAGGTAAAACCTAAGGATACACCTACATGGCCACATGTTAATAGACTAGTCTAGGTGGATCAACAAGTGGTAGCCATAAATGGGGATGTTACTTGAGATCGATTAGACATCAAAGGAATAGAAAGTGACCCATGATAGTAAGGTTAGCCAAGCTAATGGATATTGAAGAGATAAAAGTGCAAGCTATGTGTACTATAGATATTTAATAAGCATAAATCAAGAGAACATTTGATAGAAGGAATGTAGACAAAATCTTTAGTGAAGGAGACTTGGTACTCAAATAGGACATATAAAAATCAAAATATAAGAAGCATACAAAGTTTAATGTTATATGGAGCATCCTATATACCGTAATTAGTTACAAACAAGATAATGCCTACTAGCTTACAAGACCAAGCAGAGAAGTGTTGCCTATCCCCATCAATGGGATTCACTCAAGCACTATCTTCAATGATCATGAATGCCTCTATAAATATTAGTTTAGATATTTTAATTTCCCTAAGTGTTGTGTGTATGTGATATTGTTTAGAATAGTTTAATTTCCTCTAAGTACTTGTGCACTATTCTATTAGCTTAGTTTTGTCATTCTTCTAAGCATCATTTAGTGTAATTATTTACTTTATTTGTCCTTATGGAAGGTATCTCAGTTCCTTATAAGGTTAGGTGGGTTTCTTTCACCTAATCATAGTCAGTATAAATAAGATTAAGGGACTCCATGTGACTCTATACTTAATGGATTGCTTCAAGGCTATTGGATTCCCTCTTAGCAAGAAATAATACTATAGAGGTTTAAAAAGTGTTGAATTTTCAAGCCACACCTTTAGTAGGTACTAAACTCATAAAGACTACACAATAGGTTGCACACTTATGCACTATCAAATTCTCTAAAAATAATTCTACGTATAGATGCTTCCCATCTACATCATCATTCAACAATCAGATCAAGTTTGCATATCAACAAAGTATTGATTTGTGCCTATAAGGAGTTCCTAGTGCACATCCCACATCAAGATCCTTCTTTACAGACCAACATGGGGCACAAGTCAAAGCATGTAGGTCTCCCTAAATTCAAAAAATGAAAGAGAGAAATGAGTAAGGAGTAATTCCAAATAATGAAGAATATATTGAATATCTTAAAATCTTCTCATGTGCTCTTATTCAGATACTTTATCACACTCAAATGGTGAATTCCCATGCCAGATCATAGAGTTTCATATCTACACCCTTGTAAAATATAGACTACAATCTCAACTACACAGTGTTCTCTTCGTAGACCAACACAAGTTCTAGATGAATATGTAGACTACAAAGACCATCAGAAGAGACTAGGTGTAGAGGTAGGTTGGGCGATTGTGTATTTCCATATAAAATCACCCTCAGCACCCTTCATGAATTCTCAGCTTTACTATGCCACCAATTCATTATATAACCTTCAGCATGCACTCCCAACTATACAAAACTTAGTATGTACACTCAACCCCTAAAAGATAGGTGTGCATGATAATCCCTATCATGTGAAATATGTTAGATAGAACATAAAGATACACCTACATGGACACACATCAATAGACTAGATAAGGTGGATCAATAAGTGGTATCCATAAATGAGGATGGTAGTTGAGCTTAATTAGATGTAAAAGGAGCAAAATTAGAATAGAATTAAATATAGATCATCTATCAGAGTGTCAGAACATGATTTCATGCCACCTTTGGCTACCTAAAGATCTTTCATTCTCAAACAAACACATGGATCCATGAGTGACCTTCTAGCTACTTCTATGATAAAAATTTTAGATTCAGGTTGAATAAGCATGGCTTATAGTAGTTATTGTGAAGATATTGATGCTCTTAATCAACCTCAAACTCTGGATGTTGCTTCTAAATTCATGTTCATACCTACCACATCTAATGTAAAATTGATCACATGGGGCCTTGCCTAATGCTATAAAATCCTTGATTTTTATTGTAAAAGGGTTGACATATTTTGAGCACTGTAATGCTACTAAAATTTGCCCTTTAAGAGCCCTCTCCTAGTATAAAAAATATCTACCTATTCAAATTTGTAATATTACCTTAGACATTAGGATTAAACATAATTAATTTACTTTATTCATGCTCTATATTCTATGTGCATTCATGGTTATTGATATTTGTCTATAGATGTTCACCCCTCTCATTGTCATCCTCATTTTATACCTCTGTGTAGAAATAAAAGTCTCTATAGGTCTCATGTTGTTTATACATAAGTCTGCATAGGAATTATCTATGGATTGTTTGTCATCCCTCATAACATTGCATTGTGTTCCCTTAACTCCATGCAAAACACTTATGCAGTACATCTAGTTAGAAGTTTTCATATTTAGTTTGTTAGTATTATTATGTCATTAAGTAGGTGAGGTATTCTCTTTATTCTTGGTACAATACCTTTTTCATTCCAATAACCCTCCTACCTTTTCTTTCCCTTTTCCCTTATCAAGTTTAGGTTTAGTTTTAGTTGTATATTTCATTTTTCTCTTTGTAGGTCTGTGTGTTGGTCATAAACCAAGTGCATCTAGAATAGAAGGAAGTCAACCTACTCTAGAGGTTTTTAATAAGGAGTGCAAGAGTCCCACACCTTAGGGGACAATCCCATTTTTACAACAAGACATTAAATCACTCTCAAGTGTGCAAGTCTAAGGCATTAAACATGGAAGAGTCACGTGCTAGTGCAAATGAGATCCCTTTACACACAAGTACATATTTTGAGTTATAAAAATTCCATTTTTCATGTTATCAACACCAGATAAGGTTAGGTCTTTCATCCTCTATGATAGAGTGAAGGTGGTAAACATGTTCCTCCTCAATCCACTTCCCCTCCCACAAGGTAGGTCCATCAAGATAAAGTGTATGATATATTTTATCAACTACAAAATATTCATACTAATATTTCAAATTTATAATTTCTATAAATAATTCCTATGTATAAATATATTCTTTATCTCTTGTTAAAGGGTCAATTATAAATAACAAGAATAAAAGGAACATAAAAGAAGCAATTTAGTCTCCTCCATAACTAGGGTGATTTAAGCTAAACTTTGACAGTGCTTATAGAGGAAACCCAAGAGCTTCAAGGATTGTTTATGTAATTAAAGATTGTAGTGGATCCTTAATAAGAGCAATGTCTTTGAAGTTACTAGATGGAATGAATAATGAAGTGGAGGCTCAGGCATTGGTTTCAAGTATTGAGTTGGATTTGGAATGTGGTATTTCCTCTATGAAAATTAAAGGGGATTCTCAGGTGGTCATTCAAGATTTGAAAAATTAGACAGCTAAATCTTAGAAATTATAAAATATCTTGGTGATTATCTATCCTAAAGTAAATCATTTTGATGAGTGGAAGTGTTTGCATTACTTTAGATGAAGCAATCGAGTGGCCAATTTTTTGGTGAATGTAGGTATAGAGCAACTAGTATTAGATATAATTGATAATGTCAAATAAGGATGGAGTCACTATGTAGAGATTGAGAAAATTGATCTTTATTTTTTAAGTTTTAATTTGTTTAAAATTTAAATAATTAGAAGTAAAAAAAATTTAAAAAAATGTTGCATTATGATTTGAGGTGGTGACGGATATGTTTTTTGGTGGATGAATGAGAGTCAGGGTGATGCAATCATCATTAATGACTTTATTGATGGCAAGACTATGATAAAAATGGTTTCATGATGGATTTTCATGTGATGTGAACAGATTTAATGCATTTATTTATAAGGGGAGCTGTGTTTCATTTTTAGTCTTGGGTTTTTGGCTAGTTTGTGTTTTTTTAGCATAGAGCTAGATTGTATTGAATTGGTTGGATGGCTATGGGTTTTAGGTGGAGCAAAAGCAAGAGAGATGGGTTTTTTGAGTAATATATCCAAGATGATATTTTTTAATGTCTTTTAAATTCCCATTATTGAAGTGGAATAGGTAGTGGAGGAGGTATTGGGTGTGAAGGTGTTGGCTATCAATAGGATAGTGCACATAAATTATGACTTGGCATCCCTTTTTGCTAATAATCTATGTCTGGTGGTTTTAGATAGGGATCAGATTAAAGAAATGGTAGATTTATTCATTTGGTTAGAGCATATGGAGGGTATTCTATTAGCAATCAACTTACTTCCAATTGGTCCCTTTCTAGCAATGCCTTTCTCAGGTAAGGATGGTTTGGGTTATATTCCATTATTATTTTCCACCTTTTGGAAGCTATATTCTTGTCTTTAGTTAAATCTCACCCAAGAAGTAGAAGATGTTTATTTTGGTGAGAAAAAAAGGAAGGGGTGAAGGGTATATCCATGCCTATTATTGAGGATCTACTACTTCCAAATCTATAAATGGAAGTATGGAGGGCTCAAAGATGGACACCAGAGAGATTACGAGTGATCAAGTGGTGGAGAGGAGTAGTGTAAAATCTATTTAAGGAGCCTCCTTGGTGGAGAGTAAAGATTAAAGTGAAGCTAGAATAGGGGATCTCCAACAAAAGGTTGAAATTTCAATAGGTGGAGGCTATTATGGGTTCAAAGTCAGGATAAGAGCTAGAAATTTGTTGTCCAACTTCAGGGAAATGGATCGATAGGAGATTGTTTCTCAATCAAGGAAGAAATCCAAGATGCTATAATCAAATAAGATGGTAGATAGTGATTGAAAGGTCATTGAAGTGACTATTCTATTTTAATAACCATAATATCTATCGACTAGTTTGTGGTAGAAAGATAGGATATTGTTCTATGTAACTATCTTTGATTTTTCGTTGATATTTCTAAATTTTGGAAATATATGTTTTCTAAAACTTATGAAATATGATAATTTTTTATGATCATTGCCTTAACAATTTCTATTGTTAATCCATACCTACTAGTTTTATTTGGCATTTAAGTTTATGGGACAGGGACCCTTTAACCCTAATATCAAGCTAAACAAAGATATTCTTTATGAAGCATTGTGTGACATAATTTTACCCACTAATGCAAAACCATGTTATGTTTCTTCTATTATTAACAAAATATGATGGATTTCCAAGAAAAAAATTATTTTTAAAAGGAGGAATAACCTTCCAAGCATATCATATATCAATATTTACCCTTATATATTCAATTATATGCATACAATAAATTCATCAAAAGGGTTTTTGTCGATAAAGGTTAGGATTAGATATTTGAAATGTCTCTTTCTTAAACATAGTAGGTATAAATACATAAGATAATTTGAGGATTTGATGTTATTCTATGAAAATTACTCAGATAAACCACATTAAATATAACCATGGGCCTTTGCACGGTAGCCAAAGTTTATTAGGTCATGTCTAATGACCTTAATTATAGTATTATTTTTCAAATATAATGGATACATGAGATGAACTTAGTTATTTATACTTTACATACATGTTTAAATTTAATTCATCAAGGATACATATATACATGCCCCTTGGACCAAAAACCATTCAAGTATTGTACATTAACCCAACCCTAGGATCCTTACATTCCTCACATGCAAGCATATGCACAAGAATCTGAGCCAATAGATCTACCAATTTATTCTTCTCATCTAGTAGCATCATCATCAATGGACTATTTTTAATATGGTTTTGGGAGTAAATATCTACAAAAATGGGATATATATAGGACAAGTATTGGGAACACATGCACAAGGAATTGTTAACCCCATTGAAGCATTTCATCAAAAAAAAATGATAAGGACTTGGTCACATAAATGAATCAAAAAAATCCAAGAAGGGAACATATACACTGGATATTATTTATACACACTTCCTCAAATAAAATTTTGATCTATCAAGTGAAGTTTATAAATAATCTAAATTATAGTTGGTATACCCTGAGATGATTGATGATATAATTTCCTTAGAGATTTAGACATTAGTTGAATATTCAAATAATGAATTCCTCTTAGAATACCTTAGAAGGAATGAGAAACTTCCTTCCTTGTATCATAATAATAGGTTTATTTATTCAATATTTGCTCTTACAACACCATAACTAAAAGATAAATCAACCCTAATAAATAAGGAAATGATAGAGTATAATTATAAAACACATAAATATTCATGGCCAATACTTCTCATGACCATGTTAATAAGGATGAAGTCAAATCTCTCTAACAAGTTTTAATTGATTGCTCAAATATATTCACTTAGGATTATTGTAACAACCTACCTAGTTATTCTTAGAAAAAATAGTTTTTTTAAAAAAACCAAATATTGAACATTCAACCTTCCACACATGCTATAATACTTTCATCAATCATAATCTGCAGTTAAAATTAGTAATAGTTCCAATGTTTCAATACTAAATATCGGTACTAATTCAACCAGTCACACAGATTGCCAACAATCAAGTCTACCCTAACCTAGCCTAAGGATCTAGACCCGATGCCCCCACCATAACTTGGGCAGCCTACATATCTGCTCCTCAAAATTAGGGTCCGATTTAGTTCTCCTTTCAATTGTGATGGTCTCCTCCATGATATGGCACTACCAAAGGTATTATCACTCTAAGCCAATATGGAATAATTAATCATGACATAGATGAGATTCTAAAGCTTTGGTCTAATCCCACAGCTAAGTGACTCACTCTAGCATAACATCTTGCTAATCCAGACTTGTGTGCTTACCCAAGCCCTCTCACATGCAAACCTAGATATAAGCAATGATGAAGGAAACCACATTCATAGATCTATAGAAAATCACAATCTAGACATAGCGAAGTATACAAAACAAAGTGAGACATAAAGTACATAACAATCAAACCTATCATTCCTTTATACTTGCAATATTGTATGCATGCATACAATTTATCCAACTAACTGATATAAACATATTGCTCAAGCAATAATCAAAAAAATCATTACAACAATCAATTTAGCTAAGAGTCTATATATATATATATATATATATATATATATATATATATATATATATATATATATATATATATATATATATATATAATATGTACCACTTGGGTATATACATTTAAGGTAAAGGATCCTATGATATCCCATACTATCATAGTTCATGATCACTCTACCCAAATGATAACAACCATAACTTATACATTTATTTAGGTATGGGTTAAGATATAATGAATAAAATATGTACCAATCAGGTATTTTTCATACTATAAAACTCTATGACATCCCATACTATTATAGGTCTTTATGTTTGAGAGCTCGACTCAACACCAATCAATAATCTTACACCCAACCATAATAAATAAAGCCAATCAGAATTATACTATTCAAGTATAACTTCAATAATAATAAAGCACGATAGAATTATACTATCCGAGTATAACTTCATTAATAATAAAGCAAGACAAAATTATACTATCCAAGTATAACTTCAAAAACAAACCAATGAGAACCTAAGTTCAAGGCACACCTCATGAAGCACTATGCTATTATAGAAATGTCTAACCAATTACACAGTTACTTTCTCATGAAAGGTATCATATACTATTTTCATCCTACAAGATGCAACAAACTTGATCATGTTGACCAGTTTGCATAACAATAATGTGCTACAAAAGGCTATTTTCTTTCACTAGTATTCTATAACATATGTCATACTAAGGAATACCTATCGAGGTTAGTTTTCTATATCTACACTCATTCCCTGAGCTGCCATACATATCTGTGATGTCACCTACATATACATAATTAGGGATAGATGTAGTTCTACAAGCTATTAAAGGTATCAAAGTTTAATTAATAGTTATCTCATATGAGTGCATACAAGGAAAAGGTATAAATACATTCCTTAATTATAGATAAAAGACTTGATAGTCTTTTCAACCCTATAACTTACAATGCATAGGTATAATCTAGGTCTATTGATATCCAACAACATTCTTGAGTCTTCCTATACTACCACTCTATGAATTTTAACTCTCATGGAAAAAGGGTATTAATTAGTTGTATACAGCTATACAATTTTGAATCATAATATTATCCCCCCCATGTATAATATCTACATTTAGTATGTCATAGTTCTTGATTCAAGGGTCCTTATGTAACCATATCGTCTGGGTACATGTATCAAAGGACTTTAATATCATACATGTAATATCAAATAACAATAAATACTACTCAACATGTTCATACATCCATGTGTCATAAGATTTTACTGCATAAAGTGTATCATATAGAAAATATGTTTCAACTATGATATCACACAATAAAAAAATCATACATATGATCTGACAATGTTAATATAACATTGCATTGGCGAGTGATCACCCAGATCATCTAAATTCATAACACATCACTTGATCAGGTATCCATACCCATCATTAGTGCCAGGGTTGAGAAACCATCTCATTGTTATCGTAGTATGATCACCGTGGTTCTATAATTTACACATCAGATAAATAATCCAAAGCATAATCTCACCATATAGATAAACTAAACTAAGGATCATGATCACATACATACAATATCTAATATAATTTAGCATTGATTAATAGAACCATGACATCAAAAATCTATATAACAAATAATCTTAAGCATAATTCAATTATTTGTGCTAAAGAAGTACATTTAAGAAAATGAAGGTTCCTTACACAAGTGCAAAAAGGAGATGGTTATAAATAAGTTCTTTCATTACAAAGGGAATACTCAATAATCTTTACATAAATATGGGTTATATATCCATAGAGTGAATATACCTTTGCTCTTGCAATTATATGACTTAATAATCCTTAAGCTATAATTCCTCATCTTTATCCCAATATGACATTACCGAGTTTATAAAGAATATACATAAAATGGTAATTAGACTTGAGCATTTAGGAGTATCACTAAGTATTGAAATCATTTGAAGGCAAGCCATTTCAAAATAATGCATCATATATATCTTTTTACCTTATGAATTCACCATTCACATTAACAAAGAGAAATTAACAAAATAGAAAATATAAATTATATTGCATTCATTTCCAAAGACTTCATAGAGTACAAACATTCCAATGTTTCTTTCCCATTCTTAAATACATAGAGATTACATGGATTAATATATTAGAATCAAGGACTTAGTGTTAACCTTATCAAACAAGTGCAAATGCACATTTACACAATAATAAGACATGTCGAGAAAGCAGGGATTGAAAAGAAGCATCAAGTCTGAGTTTCAATGTTATTTAGCATGTCTCTTTGAGACTCTATGAGCATGTCCATATCCAAAAAAACCTAATGTAAGTCTAGGAGTTTCTTCTCTACCTCTTTATAATGCAAGGGTATGTGACTCAGCTCCTTGTATTGGATATAAGATGCCTTTGAACACTTACTATTTGGACATTTCAAAACATTTACACCCTTATCTACCTCACAAGGGAAATTACAAAAAGGGCAATACACCAGGCCTTCAATTATGGCCCGTTCAATATCAGATTAGCCTACCATTATTCATATCTTTCAAAAACATCAACTATAAGAGCTCTTTGAACCTTAGAGATAAGAATTGACTCATGGCATCCATTAATATCCATGTATGGTAAAGAATGACAAGATTGGAGACCTCCAAATGTAGACTCTTCTACTTATATTCATAAATAGTAAAAATAAAAGATGTGTCCATTTGCACACTATGCCATCTGTTTGAATGAAAATTCCATGCAACAACACCCACATTCAATATCCTTGGGTATAGAAGGGAATTGTTCATTTGTAATCCTTGATTCCACTTCACTGGATTTGTCTAGACCCTTTAAGGAAACTCCCTATAGTTTTTTAGCCAATTGCACTAACAATTATGGCCATTCATATTCAAATTCTATACAAATGATGTTTTCTTTTCTCATGCAGCATCTTCATCATCAATATAAATAGTTTTCTGCATGTTCATCCAATATAAATATGTTTATTTTGTAGCAGGTCACTTGTTCAAATCATAGGAAAATCATTTTAAATGCTAAACATGTGGCTCAAATAGCACCTTCTTATAGTTCTCTACTTCAAAAATACCAGTTTTGCAACACGAAGGATCATGCATTGCCACTGGGTATATTCTTTTCTTAGGCTTTATCATCTAAATGGTAGTATACATGTTCATCAAATAGAAATATATTTGTTTTACTGTAGTTTGCTTTATCTATCTAATACGAATGTGTTTTTTTTGCCACAGGTCATTTTCTCTTCTATATATTGTTAATATAATTAATATACCAAACAATTATAAATATTAATAATATATATATATATATATATATTATAATATAAATATATTTATCTTATAGAAATACATTTGGGTTGAAGCATATTGTTTGATATGTAATGAGAGAAGCATTTATATGAAGGAAATAATAATTACCTTGATTTCATATTTCCCAAAACTACCCATAATAATAATATGGGAAATCACTTGGAGGGTTATCTTTAATCCCCTTAACTTTCTTTTAATTTGACAAAATACTAGCTTATTCGAATGGGTTTTGGTTTTTCTATTTTCTTCTATGGAAATTACCAACATTATTTCTCAAACACTACCCATAATTCCTACAGAACATATTCTTGAATTAATAAGCACTATAAATTAAATACATTACCTACTTGTTACACTGCCTCTTCCCTTGTTGATGGCTAAAGTTTTCCCTTCTCAATTCCCAAATCTTCTTTCTCTTCTTCTAACTTCTCGCTTTTCTCCCTTGCCATGAATTTCCCATGTCTTCCTTTTTCTTTTCTCGCCTTTAATAAATACTATTGTCCCCCATTTTTCATGCTACTAACATGTAGTTAAAGTATTTGTTCCAAATCATTAACTGGGAGTTACAATATATCCTTCAAATGAACTCTTAATTCATCTCCCTTCATTTAGAAGGTTAACAAGAAGATAACTTGACTTCTATTTTTAAGGTATGAGTTCATCTAATGTGTTTAATTGTGATTTATTCCCATATTAATTAGCATAAATAAATTGATTCTCTCAATTTAATAATTGTATAATTTAAACAATTTAATATTATAATAAATCTTTATTTTGACAAATTAAATATAGCATTACCACCATTTCAATTTACTAATGAAAATCATGTATATCTATACACAAATGTACACACATGTACCATAATCTAATGTGTCACAATGTCACATATGCTAAAGGGACAATAGTTCATCAGACTAAAACCTAGCAGAGGAAAATGGGATGTAACAATTATAAGGATATGACTAAAATTGATTCTTTAGTTTTAATGTATAACATATTAAGAAATTATAGTAAAATAATGATATAACTATGAATCACAAGAGATAAGCTAGCATGGCTAACCACTAATCTCCTCTAGAATGTGAAAACTTTTAATATGGGAGTCAAATGCATCACTAGAAGTGTGAGAAAGATATTCATGAGATGTGTAGAAACTTGAATCATCATCCAATATATACACATATTAAGTTGGGTATGTCATGGTGAAACTAAATTTGATGTAGGTGATTTGATATGAAATATTGAAAGAGGTTTTAAGTCAATTTTAGGTCATAGATGATTAAGTACTATATGCAAAGGTAAATGTAACTGATCTATAAATAAATCCTAACTCGGAGAAGATAAATCCTACTTATACTTCCAATTTTTGATACATTATATATTTGGGGTCATGACCAAGATGGATCCACTAGACCTAGCCAAGGGATATTTTAACACAATAAAATCACTATGGAGGGTTGAAAAGCCTCTACTCATGCAAAACTATGCAATAACCCTAATTAGGTCCTATGTTTTTATTTTCACAAAATTTAATAACAAGTAAAGTCTAATCTAGTGCTCACCAAAACTTGTAGCACAAAGTGGGGTAATAAACATTAAAAGTAAATGTGCATAGAAGACAGATACTCATGTCAATGTATACATAATCTTAATGCATGTGAGAGAAATACAAATGCATATCTATCTACTCTTACAAAGTAGGAACACATTTAGGAATACTTACCTTTGAAAATGAACCCATCGAGCCTCAATCTCTCCCTTGGCCAAGTTGTTTTGTAAAAGGTTGTTTTGGTATGTAAGGATGACAAGGATAAATCATCTCTAAGATACACAACATATCTATGCACCCAAAATACTTCTCAACAAGACAAGATCTGTATCTCCAAATAAATTATTGAAACCTTAAGTTATGCTCCTCAAGTAGAATGGTGGATAAATAGATGCATAATATAATATTCTTCTTCTTCTCTTCTCTTTCTCTTCCTAAATAAATAATGAAATGAATGTGTGTGTGTGTGTGGATCTAACCCTAAACATTTTCAAAATTTTAGTTGACAGAGTTGGCCCAATTGACTTTGTATTATTAAATGATAAAAATAAGTATCAATTATAATATAGAGTCAGCCCAATCAACTCTATATTGTTAATTGATATAAAAAAGTATAAACTAGAATATAGATTTGGCCCAATCAAATTTATATTTATAATTTATAAAAACAAGTATCAATTAAAATATAGAGTCATCCCAATTGACTCTATATTGTAAACTATCAAAAAGGTTTATAGGCTTAGAAAGGTGGTAAATAAGGTAGTGAAAAGCTTGGAGGAATGTGCAAGAGAGGAGACAAGGCTCAGGGAAGTACATAGGAGAAGGTTGTGTTGATATCAAGTGGTTGGAAAAATGGTAGGAATGATATAAAGCTACAACAAACTTATGAAGTACCAATGGTCTACCCACCCCTTTCCCAATGTACCCTTTAAGGAATGTACTCAGAGAGATTGAAACTAGATAGGTTCCTGCAAGAGAGGAAGTGTTAGTAAGTGGTAAAGTTAATAAAAATATTATGCATATACATATGCCCCACTCAAAGCTCATCACGTGTCATGTGAGTGTAATAGGGAATGGTGCTTATATAAAGAACAGAAACACACAAAAATAAGCTAACTAAAAATGAAATACTGAAATTAATATGAAAATAAAATGGAAGTAACTAAAATTACCATATGTATACCTTAACTTGCCTTTCTGTCAAATGACTGCATGAAAATATCTTAGTCTTAATCATGGAGGGTGAAATACTTGTATTTGAGAACTCTATGAGTATAAGACTAATAATAGAATCAATATGTGCATATGTAGGATGGTCAAAGTAGTAATGAATAACTGTCAAAACTAATTAAATTGGTTAGAAAAATTAGCAAACTAGGATTGTAAAGGCTAGGTTATAAATAAAATATCAAGCATGTAAATGACAAAATAATGGAAAATAAATGACAAATGATTTGAGAACACACTAAATCACATTGGGAAGCATGTAAAACATAAATGTAAAGAAGGAATGTAGAACATACTAAATCACATTGGAGAGCATGTATAACATAAATGACAAATGAATTATCAATGCAAGAAAACTCTAACAAAGATACGTAAGTGAAAATATAACCACATGTAAGATAATCATGTCAAATCAAACATAATTAAATCACAAATGATTGAAATGAAATTTAAATCAATATGTAATACAAGTATGTCAAATGAAGATGAAGAAAGCATAAATAAATGAAAATAAAATGTAAGTTAAGATGTAAGACAAACATGAAGAAGTCATACATAAAGATAAACATGAAGAATATAAAATGTCATATGTAAGATAAGTGAAGTCCACGAAAATCAAATAAGAACATGATGGATAAATGAAAATCAAAAGCTCTAAAGGATGAAAACTCAAACTTAATGCTTGTTATAAGATACAATGTAAGAAAACACAACCACCTAATGACATGACTAGTATGATAATGAGATGGTGTGGTAAACAAATGGTGTAAGGGTGTTTGTGAGGAAATCTTGGTCCTATCCAAGGTCTTATAATGTAACTCAAAAACTATAAAATAAGAGTCTTAATAAGGAAATTTTGATCAAGGAAGTGATCAGCTAAAATCAATATCCATGAAAGGGAATATCATAAAAATATGATGTAAATAAGGAATGTGAGGCACCACATGGGTGATGTGAACATCCTTATCAAGAATGAGACACACTAGGAAAGTAATAAAGGATAATAGCTATCAACACCAAGGAATTAGGACACTTTGAATAATGAACACAAAGCTTGGGCTAACAAGTGAAGTACATAGATCAACCCATGAAGGCCATAGGTATAAAAATTAAAATGGACCTACCTTCCCACAATGTGTTCCCCATTCCTCATGACTCCTTATAGATCCATAAGTCTATTATGAATATTGGGTACTTGTGCGATAAAGTATGTAGCACTAGATAGTATATGATATAATGAGACCTCCTACCCCAGTCTACTAGCCTACTGTACCCCAATGGACCTCATCTCTATCATGAGGCTAAATGTGGAGTTTGATCTTAGACTAAGATAGGAGATGTGCCAAATATAGATCATGTATTTTGGTGTGATCTAGATTTTAATATTATTTTTACCTTTTAATCATTGCCTTTTTTTATTTTATGGTTTGTATTTTAACTCTTTTGGTTTTTTATATTCCTCCTCCTCCATATGGATTCAGAGAACTAAACATGAGTGAAATAGGTGACAAACACAAGAGATCTTACACCTGGTCACTATAGAAAAGGACTTAAAGACCAAGGTGTCTAAAGACTCCTAAACTTGTCCATAAGTGTGAAATCTCAAAATTGATCTACGTATGCCTCAAATGAAAGGAAATAATGGAAAGATGTGGATCATGAGATATCCATCCATGTAATAAGTGATATAATGTTGATTAAGCTTGTAGCTTATCATGAGGTAAAATAGTGATTATGAAATAGATGGGTCTATGCTATGATAATCATGTCACTAGAGAATCCATACTAACCTACAACGGATATATTATAAGCACCAATGAAATTAGTCATCCCAAAAAAGGGTAAAGGTAAATGGTCATCTCAAAAGATGGGAAGGTAAATAAGGTTCAAATAATGACAAATATACTAAGGCAAATAATGACATAAATGGTTAAAATGATAATAATGAAAGAGATATCTAAGAGCCAAAATGGAAAAAAATGCCAAATATAATGTGAAATAAAACCAAAAAATGTAAAGGAAAATAATGATGTGATTAAAATGTGTTTGTGAGGAAGACCTGGTCCTATTTGAGGTTTTACAATGCAACTCGCAAATGATAAAGTGAAATAAAACCAAATAATCCAAAGGAAATAATGATGTAAGTAAAATGAAACTAAATGAAATAAAGTATAAAAAAATTAAGAAACATGAGATAAAAATTAAAATTAAAATCTATGCTAACATCTATATCAAAGATGAACATGTGAAATAAAAGCCAATATGTCTCAAAGGGTTTCTTGAAGTTGAATTTGTTTGGTATTATGCATCATAAAATAATATTAGGCATCACAAGATGCCCAATAGGGTAAGTGGATGTAAGGATGGGCATTTTAGGATGCCCCAGAGTCTAAAGTGATATGTTGATGGGCATCACAAGATGACACAACATGTGATATGGAATGGGGTGAAGCTAAGATATTAAAACTACACTAGGTTGACTTATGGAGCTGGAGATAGGTAAATTGGTTGATAAGTTAGATTTTTAAGATGTTGGTTTGTTGGATGTAGGAGAGGTATGAAGAGATTTATAAGGTAAATGAGGACCATGTATGATGTGTTTTAGAGTAGTCATTTGGACTAGGAGCTCCTTTGGTTCCTGTGACTTAAGAGGTTGAGGTTGGACAAATACAACCACTCATTTGAAGTTGATCATTTTAGCCATCATTTCCTTATTGGTGTAGGAATAATAATCAACTATGGTTTGGATAACACTAGTATATGAGGTAGAGGTATGAGGTAATTGTTGTTGATCATTAGGTAAGTGATGTTGATGTGATTATGGTTATTTAGATTGAATTTGTGAGGCTTGAAGATAGTCTTGATAACATTATTTTGTTAGAGTATCAAGATTGAAATGTGGACCAAGAAAGGAAGCAAGAATAAATTAGTGAAAATCATAACAAGACTCTTGAGAATGACCTATATTAGCATGCCACCAACAAAACTTAGCAGGATTGTACCAATTTGGAGGAGGTTTAGAAGAATCAAAGCTCATGGGTTTAGAGGGTGTAAATTTCTTAAGTGATTCTAGACTCAAGGGAGGGTGGGTTAGGTTAAAATTGGTTGAATTAGATGTTCTGTTTTAAGTTTAGGGAGGCTTGGATGAATCAATTTTATGATAAAATGATTGGAAAGATTCTTTAGTAGTTGTTTGAGGTGTTTGAAAATGAGTCATAAGAAATCCTTGCCTTTTTGCTTGGTCTAAGGCTTATTCTAAAGTTTTAAGGGAAAAGATTCAAACTTTGTATTGAAGAGGAGTTTTAATAATAATAACAAATAGTTTTAAAATAATATCATCATTTATGTTATGGTCCATTTTGTGAGCTAGAGACTTCCATCATTTGATGAAAGTGTGATCATATTCATTAGGAAGTTGTTTGGCATTGATGAAATGGCTAAGGTGATTTTTAAGAAGGTCATCATGTTGGAAATCCTTCACTAGATCATTAACTAAATCCTCTATTTGTGAGATCAAATTTCTAGGAATTTGGTTGTACCATTCAATTTGATCACCAACAAAGGTTTTGGCTAAGATCTTGGTGGTAGCAAAAGTGTTAGTTTGGACCCATTCCTTATATACGTTACCAAAATACTTAAGAAAGATAGTAAGGTCCTTATTCCCATCATATGTGATAGTTGGAGAAATGTTTCTAATATCAATGGATTCAATGAATTGGATCTAAAGGTTCATTTTGAATATTTTGAAGCATTTTATTATGCATTATAGGTTGAGGGATGATATTCTCACTGACATCTCTAAGAGGAGATGGACAAAATTTTGATTTGGTTGAGACATGATGACTTGAGGTGGTTTAGTAGTCATGTGTAATAAATTTTGTGGAATTTTCATCATTTTGTAATGGTTATTTGTTTGTATAATGTCTATTTGTTTAATAATTTGAGTTGTGTTCATTTGTGCAGTAGTATTTGAAGGTGGGTTATTAGTGTTGTTAAGAGGGGGATTATTAGTGTTGGTGGGAGGAGGGGTATTTGGTGGAGGATTCCCAACATTGGTATTGGGAGGAAGATTCCCAACATTAGTGTTAGTTATGATAAATGTGGCATAAGAATAAGGAAGCTTGGTAAAGCCACTGTTCTTGTTAGGAGTGTAAATGGTATTATCATCAAGGTTTTTGAAGAATTAAGAATCATCTAGGTAATTAGTTTAATTTATTTCAACCATGTTACTTTGTGAATTTATGATGTTAGGTGTTTTTTATGGGTGTAACAAGAGGATCATGAGAATTGGTTGTAATAAGTGGAACATAATACATAATTCCAAGTTGTGAAGCGGATGTGTTGATGAGTCTACGAAATCAAGGTGTATAAGGTATAAAAGTGGTATAAGGTGTATAATTTCCATGATTTGGGATTTTTCTTTGAGGATTTTTTGGATTGACTATATAGTATGGTGTAAATCGATATTGAGAAGACTTAGATTGATTTGATGAAAATCTACACCAAGAGTGAGCATCCTCTTGGATACCCAAGGTAGGAAGGAAAGAACATCCCATATATCATCTAAATGGATTAAGGATGTCTAAAAATATTTTAATAATGGATTTCATGATGCTTAAAGGAAGAATCTAAGATCAAGAAAAAAAGGACAAATTTAGCCACACAAAGAACAATATCAACCAATAGGTACTGATTTGATAGGGTCGACAGAGTATGTGAAAAAAATCTACTGAACAAGATGAAAAAATACATAGTGGAATAGGTTGAGTATGATTTATTGGATAGAATAATACACATTTTTATGGGTTGAATTTTTATTAAAAATGATTAAACTAAGATAGGGTAGAAGGATACATAGTTGTATGGGTCAACTTTGTATTACAAATGATGAAACTAAGATAGGCTAGAAGGATACAAAGTCATATGGGTTGATTGTGTATTAAAAATGATGAAACTTAGATAGAATATAAGGATACACAGTCATATAAATCAACTATGTATTATAAATGATGAAACTCAGATAGCCTATAAGGATACATAGTTGTATGGGTTGACTATGTATTGCAAATGATGAAACTCAGATAGCTTATAAGGATACATAGTCATATAGGTCGACTATGTATTACAAATGATGAAATTTAGATAGACTATGAGGATACATAGCCATATGGTTCAACTATGTATTATAAATGATGGCATGAAATAAAACTTTAAAGGATTAGATTCATGTTGGGTTCACCAAAATTTATGCAAAGGGAAATGCAACTGATCTATACATCAATCCTATATTAGAGAAGATAAATACTACTTACACTTCTTATTATTTATTCGGGGTCATGACCAATATGGATCTTCTAGACCTAGCCAAGGGATATTTTACCATAATAAAATCACTAGGGAGGATTTCAAAGACTCTAGTCAAGCAAAACTATGCAATAACCCTAACTAGTTCCTATGTTTTTATATTCACAAAAGTAAATAACAAGTAAAGTGAAGTCTAATCTAGTGCTCACTAAATCTTGTGGCATAAAGTGGGGGTAATAAACATTAAAATTAAACATGCATAGAATACATATACTCACATCAATGTATATAAAATCATAATGCATGGGAGATACGTACAAATGCATATCTATCTACTCTTTCAAAGGAAGAACAAAGTTAGGAATACTTACCTTTAAAGATGAACCCATCAAGCCTCAATCTCTCCCTTGACCAAGGTGCTTCGCAAGAGTTTTTTTGGTATGTAAGGATGACAAGTGTAAATCAACTCTAGGATACACTACCTATCTATGCATCTAAAATATTTCTCCATAAGACAAGATCCATATCTCCAAAGAAAGTATTGAAACCCTAAGCTATGATCCTAAAGTAGAATGGTGGATATGAAGATGTATAATATAATATTCCTCCTCTTCTCTTCTCTTTATCTTCTAAATAAATTATGAAATGAATTTATATATATATATATATATATATATATATATATATATATATATGGATCTAACCCTAAACCTTTCTAAAATTTTATCCAAAATAATTGGACCAATCAACTTTGTATTATTAATTGATAAAAATAAGTATCAATTAGAATGCAGACTCAGCCCAATTGAATCTGTATTATTAATTGATAAAAACAAGTATCAATTAGAATAAAAATTTATCCTAATTGACTCTATATTATTAATTATAAAAATAAGAATCAATTAGAATACAGAGTCGACCCAATCAACTATGTATTGTAAACTGTCAAAAAGGGTTTTAGGCTTAGGAAGGTGCTAAAGAAGGTAGTGAAAATCTTGGATTAGTGTGCAAGAGAGGAGACAAGGATTAGAGAAGTACATAGGATAAGTTTTTATTGATAAAGAGTGGTTATACAAATGGTTTTAATGATACAAAGCCATAATAATCTTGTGGAGCACCAATGGTTTGCCCACCCCTTTCCTGGTGCACCCTTTAAGGCATGCACTCAGAGAGATTGAAATTCGATAGGTTCCTAAAAGAGAGAAAGTGTTAGTAAGTGGTAAATTAAATAAAAATATTATGTGTATATAAGTTCCATATGTCTTTAAAGTGTAACTATAGGAGTCTTAACTCTAGGATTTGTGACTCAAGATGTCAAATTCATATATGGAAGGATAGTAGGAATGATAACCAAAAGTGGTGGTGTAGTAGAAGATATCACATGAGGTTGAACTATTATATTATTAAGAAGTGATTTAAATGACCTTTTATGGATTATTGTATGTGTAATAGGTAAATTGAATTATTTCCCATGAATATGACATAATTTGTCATTATACACAAATTTTAGGTAATAATGTAGTGTGAATAGTATCAATCCATAAGGTTTCCCCACCCCTAAACTTCTCTTATTTGGATTTTTTTTAAATACGTATAAATAAATAAAAATATTACATTACTACACTTTTAATACATGAAAATTTACTGGTAAAAATAATCTAGCTATTATTAAATGTACACTAAAGTTAATCCAATTTAACTTTTTTCAACATGGAATTAGGAAGAAACCCAAAATGATGAAAAACTATGTTGCTCATAGCTCCCTTTCCTCTTTTATTTTTTTGTGTGGAGAAATTTAAAATTAATATTCCTATTAAGGTTGGTCAAACACCTCCTATAGTATCATTGAATGGGAATAGTGCTAAGAAATCCTTCATAAAACATGTTTTTCACTACTGAAATTCATCAAAATTCACTTGATTTTGAGTTTAAATACCCACATTTATTTTTGAGAAACCCTATAAAAATTATATAAATTTTTAAATATCTTTTGTTAGTGATTTTTTAAGGATTTCAAGTTGGGGAGTGGATTATTTGTAGCTTTGTGACTAATATTTAAGGGTTAGAGTATTATAGGCAACAATGTTTCGAGGGAGAGGAATGCTAAGGTTTTTTTTGAAGTGGATGGATGCTAGTAAATTTATTTGTCTGTAAAGGTTTTGTACTTGAATGCAATCCCATGACAGCCACACTCAAATCAAATACCACCAATTTTAATGTGATCTTGTGGTATCCACACTTAGAAAGGCCCACAAATAATGTGGGATTCTTCTATGTTGCAAACCATGAAACTATATATATATATATATATATATATATATATATATATATATAAAACAGTTGGGAAAGTTGTCAATTCATTATATTCATGGTATTATTTACACCTATTGTTGTTGGATATGTTTTAAAAAGTTAATTATACTTCTTAGCTACCCATTTTTCTAAGAAAAGTTGTGCATTAGTAGTAAATGGCTACTTAACTTTCAGAATTGTTTCTTTTTTATATTTTTCTTGTGCATGGTAAGTGTATATCTCATTGAGATGGGTGATAATAGTAATGGTTGGTCAATTCTTTGATATCATAGTTCTATAAAAAATTAGAGTGGTTTTATGATACTATTATAAATTTACTTCCTCGCTCATGCTTTACTGAATTGCTTTCCATTTCTATAATTTTCCAAGGATAAATATTTTATTGTTAGATATATCAAATATAGCCTTTAGAGTTTATTTTTACTATGATGTTATGTATGATTATGGGAAATGATTTATTTTTAGTCATTGACTATTATTTTTATTTATATATTTCCTAAAGGAACCTACATGGAACATTTACAAGTATTTTCTTAGTTTCTCTTTACTCATTACTTATGTGATTCCCCCTGAATTACCTATGGAATTGTTACTTAATGTCTATATTACAAAATCCTCCTATGCAAGCCATTATATCTTGATCCAATGTGTTTTGGATCTACATACAGATAGGATCTAACACAAATATGGTCAATATCTAGCAAGAGGCCTATAGCTTCCCCAGGAATATCTAGGAGGATCTGTAGGCCTCACACAAGATCTCGGTCAAATCTAGGTTGAATCTTACACCCAAGACCTTTTTTTTTCATATTCACTTTATGAAATTTAAATATGGAGGACATATCCAGGAGGATCTACATGCCTCCTATATGACCTTGGTCATATCCAAGCTTGACCCTACTCATAAGACCTATTTTTTCAATTTTACTTTATGAAAAGTCAAATATGGACTTAAAAAAATTTTAAAAAATAAAATAAAGTATATGGGAAACCCTAAAATCAACTTTCATACTCATTTTATCAAAATAAAACAAAAATAACACATTTACCTTTAATTGCATTTTTACCTCTAATTGCACATTTTCTCACACCTTCATTTTTTCAATTGCTTGGGACTAAAACTCCTTCCTATTGATAATAATATACCATTACAATTATGAATTTGGCATGTATGAGTTTAAATAGCTTACAACAAAGAGGATTGTTGATAAAAGGCAAGTTTTCACTTTTAGTTTTGTGTTTTTTTTTTAATAGTTAAAAACTTGAATTTTTCCTTTCAACAAATTCCAAATGCCTTAAATTTTAATATTAATATTAAATTATTTTTTAACTAGGGGATATAGGTATTTTTCAAAATGTCTCATGTTTTAAGTGTTAGTTCAGTGAGCTAAGGGACAATGTTTAAAAATGATCCTTTGTCACCCCTTTGAAATTATGTGATGATGTTAAAATAAGTAATAGGTGGAGGGTGTTACATTTGGGTTTGCTCACAGTGTAAGGGTAAATATAAGAGCTCATATAATCTTGAAAAATCCAATTTTTGTGTGATTATTTTCCTTAGAATCAAAGCTTATGATGGGCCACATAAATGGAAAGCCATAAAAGGGCTTGCAACATGAAAATATCCTTGTGCAGATCAAAGAGCAAGAATAAGTAGATGCCTATATTTCCCTAAGCTTGAAGCATCATTTAGGTTTAAACTATTTATATCTATTATGCCACATGTTGTTCATATCATGATGATGTCATTATCCAAACACACACATTTATTTATACAATATCATGGCCAAAGAGGAAGAGGATTCTCCTCTTGGTCGTAAGAGAACAAAAGATGCAGGCCAATTAGAAAGGGAATTCTAGAATGAATCCAAGGACATAGTGAAGTAGAACATTATGCATTATGTTTACACATGTCAGTTATGATATAATCTTGTTAGATCACCATACTAGTGGTATATAGTGATATTTATCAATGAATCCCCTAAAGGGTTCACTATCCCAGGGTATGAAAAGGAGTTCACCACCTTATTGACAAAAGAAAGAAAACATGTGGAAGATGCAATGTTGACCATCAAGAATTCATGGATCAAAATGGGATACCTATCCTTTATGATTAATGGAAAGATATGAAAAATATGCCATTGATTCATGTGGTCATAGTGTGCCCTAAATGGGAAATGTTTTTAGGTCTATTGATTGTGAGGGAAAATTGAAGGATGTATGGTTCATTGGCAGCATCCTGATAGATTCCATTGAGGTGATACGGCCTCAAAACATTTTCCAAGTCATAACTAACAACATATTAAATTACAAAGTTGCAGGCATGTTGATTGAGGAAAGGTATAGGCACATATTTTTGACACCTTATGTTGTTCAATCCATCAATCTAATGTTTCAAAAATTGGGTACCAAAATTGATTGAATCAAACAAGTCTATGAGGAGGTAAATGAGATCCAAATGTTCATAAGTGAACATCACATGCCCCAAAGCATCTTTAGGTCCTTCTTGAAGTTGTCATTCTTAAAATTAACCTTTTTTAATCATTCATGAATCATGTCTAATTTTAAATTAATTTTGTAAGATTGTAATTTGTAGGATATTTAGTTTTGATTTTTTTAATTATATTTATTTTAATTTTTTATTAGGTTGTTAATACTTAGTTTGTCTCACACACACTCATCCAAAATTGATTGAATCAAAGAAGTATATGAGGAGGTAAATGAGATACAAATGTTCATAAGTGAACATCACATGTCCCAAAGCATCTTCAAGTCCTTCTTGAAGTTGTAGTTCGTAAAATTACCATTTTTTAATCATTCATGAATCATGTCTAATTTTAAATTAATTTTTTAAGATTTTAATTTATAGGATATTTAGTTTTAATTTTTTTATTTATATTTATTTTAATTTTGTATTAGGTTGTTAAGACTTAGTTTGTCTCACACACACTCATCTAGATATGATTTTTCAAGGTGTGTGATGCATTGAGCAACATGATTATCACCCACCTTTAGGATGTATGGAGGTAGTAAAACACTAAGAGGGATACAAAGGTGAAAGGGTTAATTCTTGATGATGTGTGGTGGGAACATTTGGAGTATTTGCTCAATTTAACTGAGCCCATCATGAGTATGTTGAGATCTATGGATATGGATCATCCATGTTTGGGTGAGATTTATGATAGAATCGGCTCAATGTTTGAGAATATTAATTCCATCCTAAATGTCAAAGAGCAAGATCCTATGAAGAGGTTCTTCAAGGAAGTACAGTCATTTTTCATCAAAATGTGGAAAAAAATAACCACCCCATTGCATTTTATTATGTTTTATTTACTCCAAAATACTTCAATGAAATTATCCTTTATTTACCCATGAGGGTTCCACTATATATGTATGTTGAGGTTAGTGATGGATATAGGGATACATTATATAGAATATTTCCCAATCCATAAGTAGAAGACAATAAAAAAGATTTTGTGTGTCTCCTAACCTCCATAGGCCACTCCCTTAGTGATCTTCATGACAAGTACAATAAGTAATATCATATGTGGTGGTATCTCTATGGGCAAGCATCCAGCCACTTGTAATAAAAATTCTATCACAAATAAGATTTTTTTAACTCTCTACCTTTTTTTTCTATGTTTTATTTTAAATTTTAACCTATATAACTTTTTATAGACTTTATGGCTTACCTAAATAGGTTTTGATTTCCTCTTCAATCCAGTGGAATTGAGGTGCATGCACCTTTATCCATTCAGTTAAGCACAATAATTTGGTAGTGAAAAAGGTGGAGTATTTTGTCTATGCACATTTCAACTCATGTCTTCCCACATACAAGTAAGATGAGTACAAGCAAGGGGAAATAAAGTGTTAGGACCCAGACACTACTAAATTGGATGCCTTTGTTTCCTAACTTTCACTACTTTAGATGGAACTAGAGGGTGTTTCACATGACCTACATAGCGGGGCTAGTGGGAGTGGAACTACTATTGTTTATCATTCTAATGAACCACATGATGATGTTTTTGATGAAAACATTGAAGACCAGTGTGAATATAGTGAATAATGATTGTGTTGATTTATCTTCATTTTGTCCATACATTATAACATTTACACTATGTACTTTTTCTAAGACTAATATAGGTTTGACCATTAAATATTATGACATTTAGAATTGAATTATTAGTAATTTTTGTGGTTATTTAACTTATTTATTTCCTCTATGCATATTATGTGGTTAATTTTAATTATATGGCTATACTTTTGTACGACCATATCCAAAAGGATATCTAGGCCCAAAAATAAATCATTGTATCCATGTATATGTATCCATACCATAATCACAGTCGACCTCTTAGCTTGTAGTGAATACCTCTCTAGTTATATTGGCAAGACATGGCATAGTTTGAGAATAACCATGTGTATTTGTTTTGTTGGAAAGGTTAGTATGGTTACCTCTACCACAATATATATATATATATATAGTACGACCATATCCAAAAGGATATCTAGGCCCAAAAAAAAATCATTGTATCCATGTATATGTATCCATACCATAATCACAGTCAACCTCTTAGCTTGTAGTGAATACCTCTCTAGTTACATTGGCAAGACATGGCATCGTTTGAGCATAACCATGTGTATTTGTTTTGTTGGAAAGGTTAGTATGGTTACCTCTACCTATATATATATAGCAATGTTCAAATTTTAAATAAATATTCAACACCTTCTATGTGTATTTTTTGATGGTGCAATACAAGTTGATATATGTTGCTCTGATGAGACAAGTACTTTTACAACACATGACATGGTATTGAGATTTTGTGAAATCTATTGTTTATAGTGATATTGATATCCTACTCATATTTTGGAAATATTATTTATGTTCAAGAATTTTGAGAATTTTTTGGTCTGGATAGTAGTCAGATTTTAGAAACAAACACAAATAAATATGTTGGGTACACTATGGAAGTTTAAGTTTCTTTCCATGCTCTTGTATTTGTTGACAACAAACTGGTATAGTTAGCATAATTTTGAAATATATGGTGTTAATGAAAATTGGGTGAACTATATTTTAGTTTTTGTCTTTATAAAAGTTAAGATTATTTTAACAATGTTATTTTAGGTTGGTGACCATATAGGAAAGAAAACACTAAAAGGAATTGATTAGATATATACACCTGTTGGTAAACCCATGCCTCAAACATAAGTAAAAAATGTGATTTTTTTTTATCTTTAGTATTTATTTTTTATTATTTTACTTTAGTTATCCATATCATATTATTATTTTTTGTATTCATGGTCAATGAGGGTTATGGGATCTCTCAACCATGGGATGCAAACAGGGGCTTATCCCTCAGGTGTGTTCCTACACGATATTTTATATGCTTGTATGCATTATCTTTAAGCATGATTAACATTTCTTAGGGTGAGAATTTAAGTTTACATATCCTATTATTATTGATTATTTTTTCACAAAATAACTTTATAACCATTAAACTAAACATATAAATTTAAAAAATGACTATATTTCAGATTGAGAGGGAATTCAATATATCTTCTTTTATATAGAAATATGAACATAACAAATAAGTATTTCAATAAATGGATTTTTAAAATTAAAATATGTAATCTTTGAAATTAAAAATACTTGATAGAATAAGATCAAATCTACTCATAAATATTATGTTGGTTATTTAACATCAACTGTAACATCACATGTTGAATCTCCAATGGCTTACCCATTGGTGTTGGTTATTCCATTTGTGATCGAAGTTTTCCCCAACTAAAACAACATATTGGGAGTTGCATGCCTCTAAGATATACCATGAGTATTTAACTTGAATTGGTGGAATAGGTCATTATGCTAAATCATTTTATAAGTCATGTGAGTCACTCATTTTCCTAGGCAAATTGATTCATAATTAACATGATTAATTCATATGCCACATTTTTTGTATTGTTTGTTGTGTTGTATTTTGAAAGAATGTAGGAATGCTAATTATAGTTGAAAATGACTTCCCAATGTAATTTATTTATGCCTATAGTCCACATGTTAAATCGTCATCCTATTTATTATTTCACATCATCTAAAAACATTAGATTAAATTAGTAATAAGAGTTCACATTAACAAGTTTTACAGCCCGTATAACATTCCAATAAGTGGTCCTACCTATCAATTTTTTAAGACCAATGGAACACTTTCCCAAAAAATTAATACATATCTATAATTTTAAAAACATTTCCCAATAGTTTCAAAGCTTCTATAGATAAACACTTAGTAATGATTATTTATTATATATTTATTATGAATAGTTACACCTAAATTTACTCCATAGGAATTCCATTTGAAGATTGTTCTTTGTGGGAAAATATATGATGACCAAATTGAAGAATTTTTTTTGGACCAATAATAATCAAGTTAATATTTGGACTGAACATGATTAATCTTTTTCTAAATAAACCTTGGGTTAAGGATCCTAAGACCCAAAAATAAATTGTGGCACAACCTAACCACCATATGGATAAATCCATGAGGAAAATGATCACTATTTCCAAATAGTGATTTCATCTTAAAAATATAAGAATGAATATAAAGACCTTGATTCAAAAGGGACTGATCAAAATCACAATTTTCCATCTTTTATTTACTTGAGGCAAACACAAATATGTATATACTATTAAAATCAATGCCATTTTACCAATGATAAAATAGAATGGCCCTAAACGCAAGTTAATCAAATAATCTATTGTAATTGGAATAATTGAATTCATGTATAAAAGAAGCATACAAAATAATAAATTGATTCATATGAGCTCAAAGTTATATGGTTTTTTTAATGCTTTAAAAATTGTAGTATATCAAATAGATGGTTCCAAAATTATTGTAAGTTGTTAATAATTATTCTTTTGACCCTAATTTTGGTGGTTTAAAATACATATTTTAGCATCCTTTGTCTTCTAGTGTGGAGCCACATCAGGAATTTAATTTATAAGATGGCTTATTGTACAAAATTAATAAAGACTACAGCTCTCCTAACTTTGAAAGGCTTGAATTTATCTTTCATTCTTAGATGTTAGACTAGGAAATTATAGAGGATGAGGGAGGATCTCCTAAATGAACTTGAAACTTTGGCACTTGGTCCTTGTTGTATTCCTAAAGGTTAACTTTTCACTAACATCTTATGGGAAAATGGACTTGAATGACTATGCAAATCATCAACTAAATTTTTTGTGTTTAATTGATTCTTATTGGAATTCTAAATCAAGATTTTATATCAATGTATTAAGGACAAAAATCACCAATTAAGGATGTGTTTTGTTGTTTATTACTTCCAAAATAGACTTGATAATTTCTTAAGACACAACTTCTTTTCTCACACATACATTTATTTGATGCCATTATTCTCCTCCTATTTTTTAAAAGTGAACTAATCTATTTGATGCCATTTATTTGATTTCATTTTTAAGAATAATAAATCCTTCTTTATGTTTAACTGTAACAAAACTTTTGGTAGAGTTTTTTGGCTTAATTTTCACATTTTTGTTAGCAATTTTTTTATCAGTCTAGTTTTTGATAAAATTCTAACCATATTTAAAAATATTAAATATATCCTCTTACAAATAATATGATCAAATTTCAATAAAAATTTCTTATAAATCCAAATTCATTTATACTTTGCTGCATTTTTTGGTTTAGCCTTTTCCAGAGAGCCTGAACTAATCTATAAAAGCTTTTGAAACTTCAAACTTCACCATGGGAATATATTTTGACAAATTTTCCAAAATAATTTGTGGTAATATTCTTATGTAATGAAATTTAAGTAATTGTTACTTATTATAAACTTCTTCCCTTAGATACAAACTAGAGAACTACATTCTCCATCTATAGCATCACAAAAGGATTCAAAATTTTAAAGTGGTTTGCGGTGAAGATGTTGCAAGAGATTTAAAATATATATATTATACTTTAAGAGGGGAAAATAATATATTATAAATACAATGCCAAATAGTGTCTAAAATGAAGCCTCTCTTAACAATCAGTTTTACATTTTCATTTGATAAAACTTATAGAAAATTTTGGACCTTATTTTTATTGGACTAACTCCAATATTATGTTATTGATTAATATTAAATCCTCTAATTCTTACTTGAGATATATTTTAATATAAATATTAAACTCTCACATAATTAGTAATAATTATATCTTAAGTAGAATCTACCTAAACCATCTTCAAGTTTAAAGCGGTCAAACTTGTTTGTTTCATGTTTTTCCCTCCCAAGCTATCATGCTTGTGAAATATTATAGACAAAGTATATTTAATTCCAAGTTTATATGTACCTATGTTATCAATTCTAAATCCAAATAAATGAGGCTCTATTACATCAATTTTAGAGGACATAAGATCATAGTGTTATAAAAAATGAAATATGATATTCATGGGAATTGTTAATACATTTACCTCTATATAGCTTAAGAGAATCCCTTATCATATCATATGGATGTGTGGAAAATATTTAAATTAATCATAAAGGATAATAGGATATTCAAGGGGAATTTTTTTCAAACATGTAAATGGATGTTTGCCTAAGCTTAGTAAAGTTTTAAATATTTATTCTTGAGGGAATGAAAATCTTTCAAATAAGTGGCAAGGTTGGCAACATGGAAGAGCAACAACACATTCATTAAATTTTGTAGTTTCAATGTTGTGATTCAATAATCTACAGTTAATTATATAAAATATTTGAAGCACACATGTATATGATTTTCTTGATGTCATTTACTCATGTAATTCCATAAATAATTGGTGTTGCTCATGTTTACAAAAAAGTACATGCAACTTGTATGCTTGGTAATTCAACAATGATATAATATCATTCTAAGACAAGTTTGAATGCCTATCCATAAATTTTATCAAAAAATAATAGTTTTTTACATAGAATCCAAACTAGCATGAGAACATAAAAAATTTACCAGGATGGTTGATGGATAATGAAACCTCCAATAATAATAATAATGTAATAGTTTACATATTCTTCATAATGAGCCAAATTGAGTGTTCCATACTAGTAAAATTTACTGAGAGGTAAAATTTTGTATCACCCTCATGTTGTTGGGTCAAAGATGAAAGATTTATCAAAAGTCCTTAGCAAATATCTCTATAGTGGCTCACTACCATAGCCATTGATGCTTCAACATACACTCAAAAGGAGAAAACCAATTGTAAACAAATAATTGTTATACACACAATGGGATATGAAAAATATTACAAAAATATAAATAAGCATGTATATTACAATGAAATCACTTGCTTAAATAGGCAAGTCAAGATAATATGAAAGTTAAACTAGCCAATGTGGAACTAAACCCACATAGGATAAAAAACTAGGTAAAGAATAAAGACCTAGAGCCTAGCAAACATGAGTAATAAGATTATCTAATACCCCCTCACCTCAAGTAAAGCTAGGGGTTAAAAATAGAAGATGTAGTGTGAATTCACGTGTCCTTATGGATGACAATCCATCATGCCAGAGTAAATGGATGTCGAGTCACTATAACTGCCAAGTTAAAGAAGGAATGGTGTTGAATATGAACATCACTGAAGACAAACACTATAATCCAAAGTACTAGGTAGAATGATGAACCTGAAGAAGCATCACTTAAATACCATCCAACATGATGGTGAAGTGAGCATAAAGACTGGTGGGGATGCCACACTGGTATCACTGTAAGAATCACCAAGAAGGCCATGAAGTCAAGTAAAAATCCTCATATCGGTTCTAGAAAATAAAGTGATTAAATAAGATACCCATGTACAAAGGATAAATCTAGAAAACACTCAAAAGTGCAAAATACATAACTCTCATAAAGTGGAGAAAAATAGAGAAAACCCATAGGAAAAATTGCTCCCCAAAAGAGAGAAAAAAAGAAGAGAGAGATAGAAAAAATCCCCCCAAAGATGATGTTGAAGAAGTCTACACTCCAAGTACTCATAATTTGCAAAAGAACTCAATCTACGCAAGTGGTTTTAATCCACTACTCGATCACAAAAACAACTGGCACTAGACTTCACCAGAATAGCTTCCATCAAGAAGATTGTTAGTGGTGATGAAGTATAAAAAAATACATCATATAAAAGGAATGATCAATACCAAGAATTATAATGTACATCATGCCCCCACCATATTGTTGAATGGATGGAGTGGAGAAACAAAGCTCTGCATGAGTGGTCTAAATCCATTATTCAAACACTAAATAAGTTGACACTATATACACCAAAATAGCTCTAAATGAGGAGACTATCAACTATAAAAAAAGGTGTCAAAAATATAGATAAGTCTCTAAAAAATGATGGCCCATGGTGGTGATGGAAGAGACAAGCAAATGAAGAAGTGAAAAGGTGCTTAGAATATATCACACAAATACATGAAGGTAAACAAGGCTGAATTAGCAAACCCCCTATGGCACTTTATAGATTAGTGTAAGTACAATATAACCCATACATAAAAAAACACAAGATAGAAACAAGGAAGACACTAGGATTCACCAAAATAGATAAAAATAAGGAGACTATCGACCTATCAAATAAGCCATCAAGAGAGGTACTCCAAAAACAAGGGAACAGAATGGTGTCCCCATAGAAGAAGGTAAGGTGCTAAGAAAGGGGCGTGGAAGAGGCATGACATAAATACCAATGTGTTGGTATACCAATGCATGTTTTATGATAATAGAAGAGAGTGTAAAATGGTGAAAAGAGCCATAATGTATGCAAACACACCAAAAAAATTATCAGTAACCAAAAACAACAATGTGTAAAGCACAGGGAAAAAGGATGTCAGGCTCAATAAAAAATGCATCTAAGATAGTGCATGTGTGAAGTAAAATGCAAGGCCCCTATCACATGAAACCTCATAGTAGTGATAATTCACACTCAATAATAGGATGTTGGACTTGGAAGAAAATGCATCCATGAGTGCAACAAATGATGATAATGCAATCGAGAAGAATCAAGAAGGAATTTTATGTTGCCTATGAGGGGATATGACCTCCTACGAAATCAGACCTCACCCTCTGATCTCTAATAAAATAAAGAGATAAGGTATGTAAAAAATAATGAATAATCCCTCAACACATTCTCACAATATATAAAATGTGTCACCCCTCAAGTGTCACCACATGACTATAAACATATGGCAACACAACCAATCTGAAGAGACCCTCCACAATGCAACACTTTATAAAATAGTGTGTTTTTATAATTTAATGACATAAATGGATAGATAATCAAAAAATACATTCTTTTTAAAAAAATATAACTCAAATCTGAGTTATGGTTCATAAATTATAAGTGTTTTAATTTCCCATAAAATGGGTCAAAACAATTAAAAAACACTACAAACTAGAATTTGAGACCAAATAAAAAACAAACATAGTCATGCAATCACTTGTTGGAACCAAAATTTTGTTATAGACTTAGAAAAGTCAACCAAAGTGAAAAATAGGCTTGTTAATTACCTTGGTATGCATGCAAGTGAGTTTGACTTCCTCTTTAAGCAAAAAATACAGCTTGAAAGGCAAATAAATGAATTTCCAACTGTGTAGAGGAGAAAATGGAGAATATTATTTGTTTTTACTAAGAGGGGTACCAAAAAAATTTCCAATGTAGATCTAACCTCATTTAATGCTTGTATTAGAGTCTACAATGCAAATCCAAATGCCATGCACTTAGTCTAATATAGATAGATTGATCCAACAAAAAAGAAACCAAACTAGAATGGCAATGGGATAGGTAGAAAAGGAATGAATCTAGAAAAAATCTACCAACCCAACTCCACTTAGCTCCAATGCACTACCAACACAGTAGTCTTGAAGGCACGTAGACTTGGAGATTCCAACATCATAGATCTCAAAAACTTCAATGCAGCTAGAAAAAAAACTTATAGATATAATGCTTATCAAAAACACACACAAAAACCAATGCTATCAAGAGCAAATCCAACACACAAGGAGGAAAGGTAGATCTATAGACAAAAAAATAAAGATGCCTCAACTGAACTACCAAAGTATGATGCCAAAGTTAGATCTGAAAAATGCCAAGGTTAGGTAGTAGATAAGAAAAGCATAGAAAATTCTAACATTTAGATCACCTTTCTCCTTGAATGCTCAAAATAAAATATGATGGCAAGAATTTTAGTCCAACATATTCTCACTCAAAGCCAATGCAGTCCTTCTTTCCAATGCCTCTGCACATGAAGATTACACAGTAGGTCCTCTACATCTCTAAAGACTTCCTCTTATGCAGTAGCCTCCATAGCAATATCCTTTCAAAATAAAGACCTCTAGAAAAAATCAATGCCACCACTCTCTCCACACAATATAAAACAAGATGCCACCTATCCCATGTAGGACAAAGAATGGAATACATGCTCCAACACCTTGTGAATCCAATAAGTATATCAAAGCACATACTATCAAATAGATTTTTAATGGTGCACTATGTTATGGTATCAATTTGAAAATGTATGTATAAGAATACTTCAACATAGCCTCTAAACCCACACTTCAATGCCTAGCTCCACACATCAGTGTAGATCTAGATAAAACTCAACAAAGCAAAAAAATCAATGCCCCTATCTTTCCCTCCAATGCCTTTCCTCCAAATACAAGCATCCAATTAAGATGCAAAGAGGGATGCTTCACATAGTCCACCAATGCTCCAAAAAATAAATGATGTCAAAATATTTCCAATGCTACAAATAGGTAGATGACACCAATAAAGTAGCTAAAGTATAGTTCTAAAAGTACTCAGACCTCCCAACAGCTTTATTTCAACATATGACATCACAAAAAAATGCCTAGAATAGAATATTGAAACAACCATAACTTTATTAATATTCATCAAAATTTAAAACCATAAGATGTTCTAAAAATATGTGAGAGAGGAGCTAATAACCTAGAAGCAGTTTCCTAAAATGCCTTAGGAGTAAAGATCAATTAAACAAAACATATGACATTTTGGTAAAAAAAATAATTTTGACCAAAAATGGATTTCTCAAAAATGACCAGGCAACTTATTAAAACATAATTGAAACTACAAGAGTATATAAAGGAGCCATAGCAAATTCAAATCAATACTTTCTAATGATAAAACCTAGGATCCATATGGCATAGATAATGACCAAAACAAAATGCATATCCAACACACATTATGAGGACAAATAACAAAATGAAGTAGTTTGAGTAATGACTCAAGGAGACCGCTATGGTACCATGAAATAGTTATCAAAACACTTGAACCAATATCTCTCTAATGGCTCATTACCATAGCCATTGATGCTACAACATACACTCAAAAAGAGAAAAACAATTATAAAAAAACAATTATTACACACATAATGAGATATAAAAAAGATTACAAAAGCATAAAGAAGCATGCATATTACAATGAAATCACTTGACTAAATAGACAAGGCAAGATAATATGAAATCTGAACTAGCCAATGTGGGACTAAACCCACATAGAACAAAAAACTAGGTAAATAACAAAGACCTAAAGTCTAGCAAGTGTGAGTAATAAGATACTCTAACAGAAGAGACATGGATATCTTATCACTTTAAACCCTTTCAACCTTCATCTTGAAATGGTTTACAATAGATTTCAACTCAGAAGAATCGATACACCCTTAACATGAAAATAAGCACTCCAACCCTAAGGTATGATATCTGGAAAAAAGACAAGTCATAGTTATGTAGAATCATAAGAATACATTATGAAAATTTAGATTATGTTTTATAATAAAACTAAAATTTATATTTATTGTTGGTGTAGGCATTTTTAGCAATGAAGAAGCCTTAAAATCAAATGTTAGCTTGAAAACCAACAAGCACAACACACTAAGGCAATGTTGGCACTAACAAAGAGCATAATGGTCATGAAGAATGATTTGACCAACTCACTAAGAAAATGGCGATGCAAGCCATATGGTGATAGCTTTGAGGCATTAGTTTAGAGAAATAATTATAATTGGGGCTAAATATATGAAATATTATCCAACATTGGACCCAAAACTAGATCTAGACTATACAAAACCCTCATGAAGAATAACAGCTTGCTGGGAAGTTAGATTTGTTGAGGTACATTGAGAAGATCCACCAAACACCACACCAACAAGGTCGATTCAAAGCATGTCAGATTTTGAGGCCTTAAATAGAATGGTGAACTACAAACTTAGCATCTTCCCTCTACACAAATGGCCAAACTAGTAGATGTACCGACATTCAAGGGATTTCAACCTTGACCATATCCATAACCAAACACACTTACATGCAAAAAATGCAAACAAGATCCACTGATACCAAAGATTTTATATAAAAAGATCCATACAATTTTTTTTATCTCTTTAGGCAACCGATTGAGGTTTTTGAGATTTCAAAAAACTACCCCAAAAAATTTTGTAAACCCTCTAAAAATTTACCTCACAAATATGCAAATAAACTCTAGATTTCAAAAAACAAAGCTTACAACATAAAAAATTAGACAATCATGAACATGAATTGGTGCTCTGATACCATAAAATAATTTTCTAGGATATCCATATCAATGAATATCCATGGTGAAGTGATCATGTAATTCAAGCAAGCCCACATCACATAGCTAAAAGCAATTGAAATCATCAAGTGAGAATATTGCACAAAGAGATGAATTACTTTATATCATTTTGAAAGAAGAATACAAAGGGAGAGAGGTGTATGTATAGGTTGGAGATGGAAAGATAACACACATTATATTGAATGTTGGGGAGGGAAAGATAACACATATTCTATTGAATGTGGTACTAATCTTTCTAAGTAACCAACATGACCTTTAGAGCCCTAAGCAAGCTAATACAACTGTGTAGGCAAAACCCAATGGGAAAAAGGCCTACAACAACATTTATTTTTTAAAAAAGTTGGAAAATTCTAAGCTTGAATCATTCATGTTGTTACTTGATAGATCTAATTACTAAACTCGAGAAGTTAAACATCTTAAGAAACCTAATACATCACAATCCAAGGGAGTTAAATCAAGGTTAGATAACATACATTTCATCATGTTATTAAGCCAAACAATAGTGTTTGATTCACATATCCTACTTAATAAAGTCATAAACATTTTTCATTTCTACAAGCGAAAGCAAAGGAAAAAGGAGGTCACCGACCTAGGCAAGATGTACAACAAAGTTAAAACTCATCCTCATCCTACCAATTGCATTTGCATAAAATTCTCCAAGGCCTTCTCAACAATCCCATTTTTTGTATATCTTACAATCATTATTTTCCATGGGAACACATTTCTTTCATAATTCAAAAAATCCTACCCAAAGAAAACTCACCAACACAAAATTCTACTCAGATTCACGGCTTGACAAAACTTGGCAAATTTTCCACAAGTTAAAAACAATATAAAATAATAAAATAATAATAAATAGCATTTAAAACAATACTAATATTATATTTGATTATTATTAACATGTACTATTATCACACTATTTTTCTTGAATGTCTCCACAACCCCTTCATTATCAACTAAGAAAATAATTTAACCAATCTAGGAGGATCTAGGTAACTAGATTTTACTAAACATTATCATATTTTGAAATACAAGCTTGTGCTAACATCATCATATTTGCTAGTAAGTTTTTCACCTGTGTGCCAATTTTCTCGATCCAATTCCACTCCTGTGATACCATGCAATATGTGTAATGTTAGTATTGTATCTCGTAGCTCATTGGTAATGCTAACCAGTGACATCACAACACTCTTTGGTTATAAATCAATTTTTACCAACTATTGTAATGGTTCAACCAATGTTTCATCTTCCTTATTTTTATAATAATTTACACTTATATTCTTTATAGGAGATATGCATATAGAATAATGAAGGTAGGAATCACACAAAGACCAAACATTTTCTATTTCAAATATTATATAGAACTTAGGTTAATACAACTTTGATATTATAGTTCTACATCAATTGACATCACTATCTTACTTTTATATTATCTATCATTTATAAAAAAAAAATGTTCATAACCCTCTTAAATCTATTTAAGTAGGTTGATCACTTCTTACTACTTCTCAAGCAACAAACTCCTTATAACACCTATCATTCTCCTTAGTCATTTGGTGGTCAAACTCCATATAAGGTACAAGTTACCCTAGACATCCTTATGTTTGAAGAAAAAATAATGTATATTCATTAAATAACTAGCTTAACATGATTTTTTCATACTACGTGATTAATTAATTCTATGACTAAGAAAATATTACTTTTTCTCTTCTAAAAGTTTCTTTATCAGTTAAGAAATGGTGGGAAAACTATTTCAATTCACATGAAAATTATGAAGATGAAGTCAATTTTGACATATATATAAACATGTGTAATGGTTTTATAGAAGCACTCAAACAAACCTATTATCCTTTTGAAAACTATGATGACTAGTACATCGAGTTCTCTCGGCTACGCCAAGGCAAAGAACAATTTGTGCATCAATACAAAAATACCTATCATACATTGGTGTCCAAACTTGGGATTTAGGATTCAGAGCAAAATCTTGTTTTAAAATATTGATCAAGATTGAGACCACATTTTTAGTCTGTTGTGGATTTCTTATATATCTCTTCAATTGGATAATATTACATATTTTATTTCAAGTTTGATGCAAAGGCCGAGACTAATACTAAGATAAAAGATTCTAAGTCTCAGACCAAGTAACAATATAAACCTTCCAATAAAAATAAAAATTATGAAATAAATCCAAACATTCTCCACATAATAAGCAACAATCATCAAATGCCCAGAATAAGTATTTCAAGACTAGTAAGTGGTGTTCATTGCATAACTCCAACAATCATTCCAATGAATAATGTCACGATAAGATAACTCTACTTGCACAACTTGAAGTAGAATTTATAAACATAACATCATTGGATAAGGGTAAGCATGTCATGGATTCTAAGCCTTATGCCATGGTGGATACTTCAAACATATCTACTATCCCTATGGAAATAAAGGAAGCAAAGAGATTTTTCCATTCTCAAATGTGGATCAATGCTCAACCAATACACCTCATTATTGATAATATAAGTCAAAAAAACCTATTTTTCCTTGAAATAGTTCATAGATTGAACTTTCCACTGACACCTCACCCAAAACCATACTTTATTGGATGGTTCAATATGGGACCAGAGAAACACATCACTCAATAGTGTTAATTGGTGTACAATATTAAGCCTTTTCAAGACATAGTTACAACATCACTCTGTTAGATGCATGTGATTTTTTACTTGGTCAACCATATCTTTACCATTGACATGCAATTGATGAGGCAAATCTTATAAATGTTATCAGAGATATGACTGATATGAGATACCATAAACCAAAAGTAGTCCCTAAACTATCACTCTTTAATGAAAACCAGTGTAAGAAGTTAGTCACATCTATTAATAAGTTTTTGATTTTTATGGTAATATCTAAACATAGGAAAGTCCTTGGCATCAATCAATACCACAATTCCTCTATTATTAGTAGCAAAATTATCATAGTTGAACCAAAAGTTGGAAGAATACAAGGATATTTTTCAGCTATCAAAAGAAGTACCTACACATTAGGTAATAAAGCACACTATTAATTTGATCCCTAAGTTAACTTTACCTAATTATTTTTTATACCATATATCATTTCTAGATAATGAATAAATCAAGCATAAATTCCATGAACTTATGGATAAATTACATATCTCGCCTAACTCATCACCTTGCAATAACCCAATTGTGTTGTACCAAAGACATATGACATATGAAAGTTGTGAATCAATTACATATCTCTCAAAAATATCACAATGGAGTAACACTATCCCCTACCAAATATTAAGGATTTTTGGACCAACTCCATAGTGAAAAACTCTTCACTAAAATCGATCTTAAGTTTGGGTATCATAATATTTATGTTGAAACTATAGATGTGTGGAAGATAACCTTCAAGGCCAAATAAGGTTTTTTCAAATGGTTATTCATGTTCTTAGGTTTGACCAAAGCATCAAATTCACTCATGAAAATGATGAATAGAATTCTTAGGCCATTCACTATTTTAGTTTTTTTAGTCTATCTTGATGGTATCTAAATTTTTAGTAAAATATGGGATAAGCATGTGTCATATAGATCAAATGCTAGACACTTTGCAGAAACACAAGTATGCAAACAAGGATAAATGTTTATTTTTAATGGGTTATATAAATTTTATAGGATACATAGTAGACACACTAAGAGTGCACATGGATCTAACTAAGATTCATGTCATCTAGGAATAGACCCCACCAAAAAATCTCAAAGTGCTTCATGATTTTTTGGGATTAGAAAATTTCTACATGAGATTTGTACTTGGTTTTTTTCATGTGACTTGGCATCTAAACCAAATTACCAAAGGTAGCAATAAATCAAAAATCATATAGGAATATGCACAATGAAAAGTATTTAAAGAATTAAAATCCAAACTCTTTACCTAACCTTCAATAACCATTTGAGCTTAATATAGATGCATCCAAATTTGCACTTAGAATAGTCCTCACTCAACATGCTCATCTATTGTTGGCCACAACAAAAAATTCAATACATCAGTAAGAAACTACCCAACATATGATCATGAGATGTATGTTATTGTTCAAGCATGTAAACATTAGAATCATTGTATATTGGGCAATGATATTGTGATCCACATAAATCACAAGCCACTTTAGTTCTTGTAAACTCTGAACAAGTTATATCAAGAGTTACATCATAAATGGTCTTCTTATCTTTAGTGGTTTCATATCAACATCAATCATAATAAGGAAAGTGTCAATTCAATCATAGATTGTCTGAGTCATCTTCCATTTTAATATCTCATTTATATACTTGGCGCATGTGGACATGAATTTATCATGGTCAAAATTGTATCCACATGATATGGATTTTGGAAATATATATCATAATTTGATTTGTAGTAATTTAGTTCTAAATTTTTACTTGCATGTTGGAATTATATATTAGCTTGGGCACTTGTGCATTCTACATGAAGTAGAGAGACAAAAAATAATTCTGCATTTTATCTAGTTTGTAGTACATTTTAGAGTTGAAAATACTCTTGTGGTGTTATATAAGTACTTATTATAGCCACATCTCAAGTTTGATGTATCCAAATATATCAAGTTTGTGCACACCTCTATTTGTTATAATTTGATACTATGGGAATCCATTTACATATATTTTCTATCAAACATTATGTTTATGTATTAGGTAATAGGTTCTCAAAGATGACAATTCTCGTACCATGTAAGATCATAATATCAACTCTAGAAACAACTCAATTGTACTTTCAGCATGTTTGGATCCACTTTGGAATCCCATAAACTATATTTTAGATAGGAATACAAGGTTTTTGATAAATTTTTGGAAACCAATTTGGTCTAAGCTAGACACAAAGTTGAATGAATCCACCACCTTTCATCTACAAACTGATGGATAGTGGGAAGTGGTAAATAGGATGAAGTGGTAAGGGATTATATGAACAAAAGTAAAATGTTGATTCTTGTAATAAAAATGTTCTACATTTATAAACCAAATATCCATGAAATATCATTAACCATAAATAAAAGTCAACACCCTAGTTTACAGGTTAAAATCTTTAAAATTAAGTGTTTTATCAGCACTACCTTAAGGATGTGTTAAGAGTTTAGACCAAGAGTTATTAAAAGAGTTATTCTGAATCATCAAGAATTATTTCATGGTATACTAGAACTGGATCACCATTTATAGTATGCCCTGCAATAATAAAGTATAATTGCTCAAGAAAATCAAGATCCCATACTATTTAACCTGATCCATGAGAGAGCACATCATTCATATTTTTAGAAAAAACTTGCGACCATATGATCATAATTCACCTTGATCAAAATTAGTAAAGATCCACACAATAATTAAATTTTATGTATGCAAATTTCGACTAGAATAAATTTCACAAGTGGATTATACACCAATATTAATGATCACAATCAAAGGGCTCAACTTTTTGTAAATAAACTGATTTCAATCCACAAAATTAGCAAACAAATTTGTCCATAGTGAATTTGTCTAGAGCATCATATGCTCTAGTTGATTTTTTACACAATTTCAAAGGATTATTATATAAATTAATTGAATTGTATGATCAACTATCTAACACAAACCAATATATCGAGAAATAATGTGGTTTATGCTTAAACTGAAAAGAACCTCAACACTAAGTTAAAAACTTGATGGAAAAAATGGAAAACCAATGTACTAAATTAAAGAAAGACCTAGAATAATAAGGCACAAAGATAACATATGATTCATCAAGGATAAAAAGACCTATCGCAATGAATGTTAGTCTCATTGACATGTTGAGATAATAACATATAAACTTTGAGAAATTAGAGGAGAAATCAAGAAACACCAACTACAATAAGGATTTAAATGCAAGATTGTAAAATAAGTTTATGTCAACAAACTAAATGAAGCCTTAAACTAAAAACAACCCTAAATTAAAAGTTGGTAAATAAAGCTATATAAGTATCCTCTTATCTCATAAATACCATTACCTTGTAAGAAATGATAAATGCTAAGATTTTAGAAGTGTTAACATGATAGGAATATTGAATGTCTTTGAATTTTAGAGTCCAAATCACATTGACAGAAACTAAAATCCATTTCAATGCCCTAAAAATTAAAAACTAGTATACCAAATTTAATTGATGTAATAATTTATAAAGTAACAAAAAAATGGAATTTTAAATATAAAAAATAGCACAATGGTAATCCTCACCTTTGTGAATGTAGTGTACCCTGCTACGTTCTACCTCATTCACTAACAATCACATAAAGCATATATAAATTCATGTCACCATGTAAATTATTTATCATATCATCTCAATCTCAAACACAAACGCAAATATAAATATACAACATAAAAAAATTAAAGCAAGTACTGTGACCATGCATTACAAAAAATAACACTAACAAACAAGGTATAGTTATTTATGCATCTTTCTTCAATAGCTCTCTTCTCATTTTTTGGTCTATTATCGAATGACTTTCATGTGCTTTTTTTATTTATATTTTTTAAGATCTATTAAAAAAATGCTCTCATTTGTGTTTGTTTTTGTCTACTTTATTTTTCTATTTTTTTAATCTATCATCGAATGGTTCTCATCTATGATTTTAGATATCCTCCACTCTGCTACTCTTAAAATACACCACATTTACAATGTTTATTTATACCATGTTAATTATGTTCTTTATAAGGTGTGGTCTTGAGGTCAGGAAGAGGAAGAAGTCATGAGTAGTCAGGGTTGTTGCGAGGGAAAGTTGAATTTGCAAACCTTTTTAAGGGATTTAGCATGTTTGGCAAAGGTATTGGGGTGCCAAAATTGAATAATGAATTATTTTCAACCACAACTCATTTGACTATTAATTATTATTGCATCCATTTTGGATTTTGTTTAGTGTTCTAGTTACTCTATTTAATTAATATTTTTTGTTTAAAACAAAAGACAGGATTACAAGGAGATTGATCTAAATCCACCAATGTGTTGAGTATAGAAAAAAATTAGGGGTATTTATTAGCATATATTCCTTGTTGAAACAGATTCAAGAGTAATTTAGGGTTTTTTTAGCAACATTGGTCTCTTCAATAATGTAGTGCCTTTTTGTGAGGATAGTGTTTCACCCTTCATGCAAATTTAAATGGAGCTTATTTATTGCTCCTCAAATTTATCTATGGGATAATATTTTTGGAAATACATTTAGAGGCATTTGTTTTCATTTTTTAAGAAAATAGGGATAAAAGTTACAAGATTTTTTGCATTGAGGAGGAGATCTTCCTCGATCATGAAGGAGTAAAATTATACTTGGCCAGTTTAGTGTATTTCCATTGAAACACCTTTATCATAAAAAAGTTTTAATCAACTAAGGATTACTTAATAATAATCAAGGTAAATAGGTTTTTAAATCATGAGTATATGAATTCTATAAATGGCTTACATATCTAATTTGGTGAATAGACTTATAAAAGTTTTCAATTATCTAGGGTTTATAGAAAGTTATTTTCAGTAATGTGGAAAATAGTGTAGCCGTAGATTGTTAACCCAGACTTAATATAATCTCTAAACTTTAAAAAGATAGCTTTCATGAGTAATAAACTTTAATATTTTCCTTTCATGATCTCGACTAAGTTGTTTTCTTCTAATAAAATAATTTAAAGAGTATTAGTAAAAATTTCAACATCGAAGCAGATCTAAAATAACTTTGTATTGTTATTTTGGTAATAAGTTGAGACTATTATTGTTTTTTACACAACACACCCTAATTTCATCACTAAAATCATGGAACCTCTTTTTAGTCTATATTTTGGTCTTCTAGTTTAATCAAGTCTGGGCCTATTTTTTATATTGATCTAATTGGAAAGGGTATTTAGAAATTTGAAGTCATAATGTTACATTTGATTCACTCTTTGAACTAAATCCAAACTTAAAAGGTATATTATATACACTTAGTCTAAAAATGTCTACAATTGAGACTGCATTGATAAAAATAATCTAAATTTGCTTAAATCTAATAAATTTTGGTCTATTTCAAGTTAGGTTTTGAATTTCATTAAAATTTCCATTTTTAGACCATTTTTATTGAGATTTGTGCAAATTATCTAACTATTTTAGAGTTGTTCCTAACCTTTCCATTGGAAATTTTGTCCGATATTTATTCATTCCAAGGTACTATGGCCAAGTCTTTGCATTTTTTTACTCTCATACTTGGTCCTTTCTAAAAATGGAATAAATAGACTCCAAATTTGGTAAAGGTTTCATTTCTATTTGTTTATTTTTACACCTTTTTCCTATCTTTTAGTCTATCTTAGCCATTTTTGGATAAATTTCATATTTAAATTCTAATGGATATTGTCCCTTCTATTGGCTAATGATCACTTCTTCTCCTACAAGTCTTTTGGTAAGCCTAGAGATACCAAGTGTCAGCATTTCAATTCCTTGGGCCCTTTTGGGACATAGTCATTTTTCACTATGTATTTTAACCCCTAGGTAATTGGGATGAAGACATCTATCTTAATATTTCTTCATCATTTCCTTATGTCCTTTAAAACTTTAAAGCATGCCTTTGACCTCCTAGATGCCCAAGATGTTGATAAGTGTCATGATCTAGGACACCTGCTTCATCATGGTTTTGGATCTATTAATCTAGGCCTTTGACCTTTCAGATGCATGAGATCATACCACATGGCATAATCATCCTACTTCACCATGGCCCTAGGATAGTCCATATACTTCTAATTAATAATTAAGATCTTAGGTGCCCAGGATCATTTCATATGGTGTGATCTTATCTTCCTACTCTTTAGGGATGGTTTGTATGTCTCTAAGGCTCTAGATGAGTGATATCTTGACAAGTGTCATGCTCTTGTCCCTCTGGGGCTTGTGAAAGTAAATGATCAAGGTGGACATCAATTGGATAGCAAATGAGTAAATGATTATTGTGTGCTATGATCTACCAACTGGAAGGCACATTTGCATCCATATCATCATTTCATGAACTTAAATTTGACATTCATCCAACCCATCAAAATTGTCAAAACCCTGGAATAAACCTAATTAGATTTTGAGCTTAGTAGTTGGCCACTTTTATTCACTAAATCTATCTTGGATGGTTCATTTCTACTTTGGTTTAGATTTAAATGAATAATGTTTTTACTATTTAATATTTAGACTTAGTCATTTTATCTTTAAAATGGACTAAATTGGTTGTGTTCTTAGCAAAAATACCCCTTTCATTCACTCGTTTCTAGGTTTTTCACCTTTTGTTTAGATATTTTTTCTGTATTCATTTTTCATCAAATTCAAGTTATAATATCTAAGTTATCTTTTCAAATTATAACGACTAATTTATCTTTTCAAATTCTAATGGCTAGATTTATTTCCATTAGGCCCAAGATGAGTAAAGACCTACCACATGTGAATACCTCATTTATTCACTTCTCCAAAATTTCTCTAATGAAGATCCCACCCAAATATCCTCTAGGTGCATAGCAAGATTCCACTTAGCATAATCTAGTTTCCTTGGGCTCCTAAGATGGTTAGTACAAAGTAAATAGGCGGTAGACTCTCTAGGTGAATAGGATGATGATATAGGCCAACACCCCACTTCTCTACACTTACATATAAATTTGAATAGGAAGAAAAATATGATATCAAATAATTTCCCAAGATGAAGCCTTGTGTCGACATATTGGGGCTCTAAGGTAGTTAGGACACATTGAACATTAGGCTAAGACTAATATATTTTGGGTGAGCAAGAATGTGACACTTTTCAAGATCTCACTAAACCCTATCTAAGGAAAAATCAAGTAACATAGGACCCTCATATGAGTCACCAAACATTGAAAAACTACAACATATCATTGACCCTAACATTAAAGGACATGTTATCTTTTGTAAGTAGGCAGAAAAATCCACATAGTGCATCTTCCCCAATGAATATATATGGACCTCCCTGAAAAGGATCAAAGCTTAAAATTGATGGTTGTCTCTCTATTCTCGCCCATCAAATCCTATAAATTCGATAGCAAGCCCAATCAAATGTGTGTAATCAAGTTATATCATATCTTCTAGTGTAAGAGGGACCATGTGGCATAGATTATTAAGTAAATCAGATAATGGATTTGGCTAGACATGGCATTCACATTAGGGTCAAGTAGGCATAAACCAAAAAAGGAAAATAAACTATAACAACCCCTCAAGGTTAAACTAGAATTGGGATAATAAAAAAATAATTATGCAATTAACTCATTAACATATTATCTTTACTAATTCTAAGTCCTAATGATCTTTAAATAAATACATCATTAAGTGAACTATTATTTTGACCGTTAGGTTAATCATATGATTCATTTAGTTAATGATCATTATATATGAATACATATTTACTTTCACAAATAAAACATAGAATAATACTAGAATACACAAGTTAACAATCAGCCACTACTAGAGTAATATCATAATAAATATAAAAATAAATAACCATCTATTTTAAATATAAAATTTCCATCAAATAGTAAAATTATACAATATTACATATCTAAATATTATATTACAATTAATACAATGTTTCATAGAACATATGAGTCTAAATGAACTCATTAATATCCAAAAGTATTAATGAGTATAGCCTCTATCGATTGACTATTGAAGGGGAGGGAGAGTATCATTCAATTGATTTTCCACACCAACCATGGACCATTAATCCCTCATACAATCTCCCAACTAGGGAATGGCCCTCCCTTTATGGATGAGAAGATAATGACAGTGCAGGAATCGGGAATGTCAACTAGAACCCGTGTGTTGTAAGATAACTACCACATGGAGAATATCATAAAGAAATACGTTCGAACATGATATCATGCAAAACATGAAAACTAAATCAAAAAGGTGAATTGATAATTTTTTAACCATAAACATTACTTTTGCCAAAGTTTTAATATAGTTTTCAAATCTCTAAGACCAATCAAATTTACACACAACTCAATTGGATTTTCTTAACTATGTATATTAGTGGCACTAAGTATGTGAAGTCCATATCACCTACTTGCTTAAATTCATTCATAGTAGATTAATTTAAACATAATTAATACTTAAATCAAAATATTCAATTAATATATTTCCATATAAAAGTGCCACAATGTGTATTAATACAAGGAAATCATATAACCCCATATTTTCCATCATATACATCTAAATAGTAAAAATCAACTAATTGATTATAAACATAGCCTTTTTAAATAAAACAACTAATTTATCATAACATATGAACAATTGAAATAGTCTAAACATTCCTATCATGACATAAATTCACAACTGCATATTTCCTCATATAACTCATTACTAACCAATTTCTTTTAAGTTATATACACATACAAAATTTGTACCATGTATATACACATGTGAATATAATTACATGCATAAAAATTAGAAATATATCATCATATATTTCTCTATTACATAAACATATATACTTAGTCATATTAACTCATCCAATAGTCACTTTTATAAGCATACAATCTATAAAGTAAAATTTCTTAAAAATGATTGATCCTCAATAATCAACCTTCTATAGGCTTAAGCTTGAAATCTTCAAACATTCTAACATATTTAGGTATAGGCACATAAATACATATTTCCATTTATATATACAAGGATATATATATATATATATATATATATATATATATATATATATATATATATATATATATATATATATATATATATATATATATACACACACACACACACATGGGTCTTATGGGGGGCCTCTATGTATGTATGTGTGTGTGTGTGTGTATACACACACACACATATAAATACATATATATATATAGAGAGAGAGAGATAGAGAGGTCTCCCATAAGACCCATGTATGTGTATATACATATATATAGACATTCATACATATATGGTTCTTATGGGGGACCTCTGTTTACACACACACACACACACAAATAGAGGTCTCCCATAAGACCTATGTATGTATCTATGTGTGTGTGTGTGTGTGTGTGTGTGTGTGTGTGTGTGTGTGTGTGGGTGTGTGTGTGTGTGTGTGTGTGTGTGTGTGTGTGTGTGTGTGTGTGTGTGTGTGTGTGTGTGTGTGTGTGTGTGTGTGTGTGTGTGTGTGTGTGTGTGTGTGTGTGTGTGTGTGTGTGTGTGTGTGTGTGTGTGTGTGTGTGTGTCTGTGTGTGTGTGTAGATAGATATAGATATCATATTAATCAATTAACCCAAAATAAATAATTTCAACAAGAGTATTAATTTTCTCAACCCAAACATAAAAATTCTTTTATAACCATTGAATTATATCCATGTTTAGGGATTTATATTACATTATAAGACCCAACCTATATTTATTAACCCATTTTATAATAAAAAATGCATAAGTATGTGCCAAGAGATTTAGTAATTTAATGTGTTCACATACACCTACAACTCATCATAATAGACTGCAAATTAAAATAACACCTAGTCCTAAAAACTTACCCAACTCAAGCAAAAGTTTAACAATAATAAATAATCTAATTCCACTCTTTAAATGTTTTCTCTATATTGACTCATCTAGGAAACCAAAGAAAACTTTGCCTTCTTTTAACTCTCATCACTACCCAAATGCACAATCATAAAACACAAAGCTTAGGCTTATAGGTACTCAGACCTTTGGATGGGTCATACCCATCCCTAGGTTAATTTACATATATAATTATATTATTTTTATTTTTATAAATAAATATATAAGTCATTTAAAAATTTAGACATGTCATATATCAATCATAAAAATGTTTAAAGATACTTGAAGTTGTAAATTCCAAAAGAGTATAACTACTAAAACTTCATATACATAAGTTTATTTAAGCAAAAAAAGAGTCAACCTATTTTAATGTCACTTATATAATGACCAATATGAAGTATAATAGAATAGTATCAAGTAACACCTAGTCATTAATAGAATCTACATCTCACCATAAATAGATTCTAAAGTTTCCTTTATAACTAAACCCAGAATAAAAACCCTAATTTTCATCTATCTATCCTCAGATACAAATTACACAACCATTTTAATATGGGTTAGGTTTTATATGTATTTGACTCTATGGATGGGTCATACCCATCCCCAAGATTGATTACATATAATCACATGCATTTTTTATTAAATTTTATTCAAAAATACAAGGACCCATTTAAATAAACTAACGTCATATACCAAAAACATTATATAAAACATTGCAAAATGATTAAACCCTAAATTTAAATTAACAAACCCTACCTGAGAACATAGTCTAAGTTTATTCAAAATCCAAGTTCTTTCTTCTCTCTCCTCATTTTTTTACTCCTCAAAACCATCTAACCTCCATATATCTCCAAATTCTTGAGTTATGCATATCAAATAAACAAACAACCCCCATAAAAATAGGTCTCCAATTAATGAATCTCTAGTTATATAACTATTCTCCATGTTCTTGGCATAACGACTAGCCATATCCCCATTAACAATCAAGCTCTTCAAAAAACAAAATGCAATCATAGCAAAACCATTAAATTTTCCAAAGTCTACCCTTGATTCTAATAAAAATGCTTTGAAACCAATTTAGTTTGATGCCCTAGATTCCAATAATATGCCATATTACATAATCATTTTAACATTATGGTTAAAAAGATTGCATTTGCATTTCAATAAAACCATAATGTATTTTATTTAAAAATATAACCCTTACTAAATAAAACATGCGTCTATAAGTTATCCCATTAACTTCCTCACATACAAGTGTACCTTTTGATTAATAAATCAAACATTTTAATAACTATTGCTTAAACTACCACACATTTGACCCTTATGTGTTTAGAATTTTAAATTAGTAGAGATTTTCAATCAATGCAAAGATAGAAGAATAAGATAGTCATACAAAACCAAACCAAAGAAGATATTGTTCCTTAATTAGTCACTGAGATATACAGTTGGGTAAGTGAGTTACATAAATTGAGTCAACGAATGGATCATTAAACATTTAACAAGTTGAGTAATGCATACATCATGTTTTTATTATTATTTTAATACAACACACAAGCCTCACAACTATTATAAACCTCATTAATACAAGTACAATGTCATATATATATATATATATATATATATATATATATATATATATATATATATATATTTATAGTCTGAAGGGTGGACTCCATCCTGCATCTACCTTAATGCAATAAATAGTGGTTAGACCATATCATGAAATAATTCATAATAAATTACTATAACTCAACAAACTAAATAATCATTATCATAATGTATCATAAAAAAATATAAACAACTAGAAAACAAGTTAATGATCATGATGATAAATAATATACAATTTTCCATAAATCAACATATTACAAATATAGCTACCTAACACAATAATTTAACCAATTATTAATCATAAAATATAGAAATTAATAGTTTAATGATTCTAGAGGAGAATAAATAAGTAATAGAAACACCTTAATTAGGTGTGATCATCATAGTGCAAGGCATGGCCAACTAGGCATTTTTTATGGACCTCAACAATTCTTGGCCACCCAAATTTAATTTGAGGACATTAAAGACAAAGCTTTATCTCAATTAGACATGGTCCCTACTACATATATTATGGACAACTAAGTGTTTTGATGAGTGTTAGACCAACAGGAGCTTCCCAAGTTAATTCAAAGATCAATTGGTGTGATCCTGGTCCTGATTTCCTCAAGACTAAGTAGGATATGATTCAAATTCGATCGTAGTTGGACATGTCTCATTGAATTTTTATATCCATAAAGTAGTGGATGATAAATGACTCCATAGGCTATCACTTCCTATAAAAGACTAGTTTTATAATATAATAAGCGCAAGTCCATTTAGTATTATAGGTTAGAGTAGAGGACCAAACCTCTTTTTCCTAATTTTTCATTAGTTTTCTCTATTTTTACATGACTCGAGGTTGTTTGAGGACATCTATGTAACTCACCTTAGTATTGATATATTATAGATATAAATTTCATGAAACATATTTTTTCAAAATCTTTGTGAGTGATATTCATGTCTACACATGTACATGGTGTTTTTTTCCTTCTTTCACATAGTTACTTTGTCCTCAGACTCTTGCACCACCTTTGTCTTATGGTTGTGTCATATTAGCTAAGTAGAGAGTAGTTTCTCAAGGGATTGGTCTAATTGGTAGGGCCAAAGTTGTTCTCTCTAAAAAGTAATATTATCTTCTATGTATACCTACCCTCTCTCTTTTTTCTCCTTTTTTTGTATATCTACTAATTTAGCTTTAGGAGTAGTTTGAATTGTAATTAGTCAATCAAGTTTTATTTGGACTACATATTATTTTACTTGTCTTCTTTATGTACTATTGAATATGAATAAAATGCATGTGCCAGATAGTAATGAGTATGTTAATAAACCTAAATGAGCTAGTTATTTTGGGCATAATAGACTAGGTCACTTTCATAAGTCTTAAAGTGTATTCTTAATGGGACCATTATATGGAATAGATTACATTGACCAATTAAGGTATCTGGTACACTAAGACCCAGTAACCAAGACCTTGGGGGAGTTGTTTCTAATCCTAATTATTTTTAGGATATTTAGAAGGGAAGGAGGTGAATTCATCATGAGTTGAGCCTTCTCTCTCTCTTTTCCTCCTAGAGTTGGTGTGTTGTGAAAAATGGACCACCAATAGATTGGCAGTACTAGAAGAGCTAAATATAATACTTTTAAATGTTTTAATTTTATTTTTTTCATGTTCCCTACCTTTCAAATCTATTGTGTGCCTAAACAACACATCAATAGGCCTTAAACCCACCCATGGCCATAGTTTGGCCTGGTGAAAGTTTATGCCCTATGAATATCCTAGGGCTTGTTCATCACTTACCTAAGAATCCTGAAAAAATTTGTTCAAAGAATATACATGGAGAGATTCAAATGTCTAAATAGAACATTAAGGCTTTTAAAGAGGACATCATATGAACCCAAATGCAACATGAGGATGTGGACTTCTACATGTTCCCTAGATGAGCATGTTAAGCATTAGTACCTAGGTTTTCTAAACACATACATTACATCATGGGCTATCTTTAAAAATATGTTTGTTAACTATTTTATTGTGCCTATTTACCCTTCAACCTTGTATTATTAGTTTTTTATAGCTCGTAGGGATCCCAATGAACTTATGAGTTCATTTAATAGTAATTTTCACTAGTTATATAAGAGGTTGAAAGACCCATTCCTACAAACAAAAGTGGTGGATTTTGAGGTTTATGTTAGAGTATTAGATCCCCTAAATGTTATGCTTACTCAGAGGACCCCATCTATAGTCACATCCATGGCATCTACCTATCAAGAGGCATTTATCATTGAACAACAAATGATGCCACATGGTTATGGTGCTGATTTGTCTTACTCATTATGACATTTAGGTTTTTACACCCAAAATCCTTAGACTTATCTACCTATAAGTCAACCTATAGAGAAATTTGAGATTTTTAACAAAGAATTACCCCAATATTATAACTAATCGGGCCTCCCTATGATAAATGAGAACCTTATTATTTTTTTAAATGCATGTGATTATGATTGTTCAACTTTTAATCAATAGGTTATTTTGCCTTGATCTAGGAATTAGGCATCTTTTGTGGATTTTATTAATCAAGCATCATTTTTTATAGGAGGTGATTTAAAAACAATGTATGGATTAACTTATGAGGTTGAATTCCCAAGTTCACAACATGGAGTTTATGGATGCATAAATGGGACAAGTGCTAAATTAGTCATGTTGACTAAAAATTTCCAATTCAAAAGGCAAGAACCAATATATGAGATGAAGATGAGTTTGATGATGAATAAATAATAGTCACCTCAAGAGAGTTCCCTTATCAATATTCAAGTAGTATATAGATATGTATATAAGAAGAAGAGTTAGAAACTTTAGGTAGTCAACCTAGAAATGAAATAAAAGAAATGGAATAGATAGATGAAGAAGATGCATGTTATTCATCTAAAATATCCATATTATATGTTGTTACTCCTACGTTTTTTAAGCTAGATATAGAAGATCAACACTTGGATGGTAGAAAATTTAGCCCCATATCTTCATTATATATGGAAAAAGTAGAAGAGAAACAAGTGGTGGTCATGGCATCTGAAGGCTTGGGGCTCTTTGAAGCACCCTGTATAATGGGATTGTATCATCCATGAGATCCACTTAGTAAAAGATAGTCAAGTCTAAGATGAGAAATCATGATCATGGTGGCTTGAATGAAGAGGTGAATCTAAGGATATTTGAAGCTAACAAGGACATGGTATAATGAATCTCTCTACACACTTAAGACGTTGATGATAAATCCATAAGGTCTTTACTTGGGAATAACCAAGCACACTTCTTTTAGATGATGAAAATGACCACATGGGTGCTACCAAAATCTCCATGTTAGTTGAAGAGTAACCAATAGTGGATTCACCACTTGGATATCACAAATAAAATATCTCTACCAAGTTGGGTATACAAGTTACTATGATGTGTTGAGGGCCATCCCTATCCCTCACCACAATTTAATGTTGTGGCAGAAGTATATCTCAAACTATATCCTAAATGCTTCATGTTAATGGAATGTAAGTACATGGTTGATTTTTTTAGCATAAATCTAGTTGATTTGCATGAAAACATTGTCAATAAGGCTCTTTGAGATGTTGTTTTCAATGTAAAAGATAACACAGATGTAAATACATGTCTCCCTTTTTTAGTATTCTTACCAACCTTTTCAAAATAATGAATATGAATATGTTTTGTTTTAGGTGTCTAATTGATAATGAGGTCTTGTTACTTGTCAAAAGGCATCTCCTCAACCCCTATTTCCAAGTTTAAGATAGCTTGGAATGAATTTGTAAATAATACCCTTTTACTTCCTTGCTTGTTTTGCTTTTCTATTTTTTTTGTTTAGTTTAGGTCTATTTTCTTGTTTTTTTGCTTTTGGCATTGGGTCTATCCCAACTAGTTTTATCTATTGTTCCACGTTTTCCAATGAAAGGTGATGAAATGAAATTCTTGTAAGTAGGTGGCATAAGTGACATTCTATGTGAAGGTGATTCTTGAGTTGTTTTATTGCTTTGGATCCTGTTGTTGGGTCAGTGTTGAAGGTTTTGACTTCTAGATGTGTTTTGGACTTGTTCTTGTTTGGGTAAAACTAGTTGGCCATGGAAGTTATCCTCTTTAAACCAAGCATAAACTTCACATCTTAAATGGTTTATGAATCTACTTGGGTGAACATGTAGTGAAGTGCTAGGGTGAAAAAACTATCATTTTACATTTCATTTTCCATAATGGCCCCCAACCCTAAATTGAGATAGTAAAATTTAAAAAAAAAAGATAAAAAAACTAAAAATAAGATCAATTTTAGAAAAAACTTAGTGTTAGATGATTCAGGAAATCTCTACCAGGGCTATGGATACCTGATTGACAGTAGATCAAGGCCTTGAGTAGGATTAGAGGCAACTCTATAGGAGTTATAGATGTTTGGCTAGAAATGGAGTAATGTCCAAGTAAATGTCTTCAAGGTGGGACTCAATAACTTTATAATAAAAACCACAATAATTAATCCTTGTGGATCTTATTAAATGGTAAATTGGATCATTTTACACACACTAGGTCAATGGGGATAATGATTTGGTCACTCAGTTTCTCCCACCTTGTCCTTTCCTAAATTTGTTCATATTCCATGTACTATTTTAACAAGAAATTTTTGGTTCTTTAACTATTTATTTTATCCAAAATACTCATGAGTATTTTCCAATAGAGTCACCATTTGTTTTTGCTTGCATAACACACCCTAATTTCATCACTGAAATCATAGAACCTCTTTTTGATTTGGAGTCTAGTCTTATGGCTTAATCAAGTATGGCCCTATTTTATATATTTATCTAATTGAATTATGTCCTTAGGAGGTTGTAGTCATAATGTTACATTTGATTCACTCTTTGAACTAACTCTAAACATAAAAGGTATATTATATGCACTTAGTCTAGAAAGGTCTGAAATTGATACTACATTGATACAACTATCTAAATTTTCTTAAATATGATAATTCTTAGTTTATTTCAAGTCAAGTTTTTAACTGCATTAAATTTTCCATTTTTAGACCATTTTTCCTGAGATTTGTGCAAATTATCTAACTATTTCAAAGTTTTTCTTGACCTCTTTATTGGAAATTTGGTCTAATATCCCTTCATTCCAAAGTAAGATGGCTAAGTCTTTGCATTATTTTTATCTCATACTTGGTCACTTTCTAAGATTTCAACTAAATTCACTACGAATTTGGAAAAGGGTTCATTTTTATTCAATTATTTTTCTACCTTTTGCTTATCTTTTGATATTTGTCTTAGTCATTTTTAGTCAAATTCCATATTTAAATTATAATGGCTATTAGCCTTTTTGTAGGATAATAGTCACTTATTATCTTATGAGTCCCTAGGTAATCTTAGAGCTACCAAGTTTTTGTCACTCACTTCTTTATGCCCTTTCAGGACTTAATCATTTTTTGTTAAGTCTTATGACCCCTAGGAAAGTGGGATGAAGACATGTTTGAATCTCACTTCATCACTTCCCAAGACCATTTAAAAATTCAAAACATGCCTCTAACCTCCTAGATGCATGGGATACTAATAGGTATCATGATAAAGGCTCCTTACTTCATCGTATATTATAAATATATATTTTTAGGCCTTCAAGCTTCAAGATGCATGAGATTATGCCACAAAGTATAATCACACTTTATTACATCCCCAAGATAGTCCATATACTTTTGATCAATAGTTGAGCTTCTAAGTGCCCAAGATCATGCCACATGGTGTGATCCTATATCCACACTCCTCAGGGATGGTTTGTATGTCTTAGAAGCCTTATATGAGTGATATTATGATAAGTGTCATGATCTCCCTTCATCAGGACCATGAAAGTAAATGGTCCAAGTGGACACTTAATTGGGCAGTAAATGAGTGAACAACTACTATGTGGCATGACTTGCCAATTGGATGACATCCATGTAATCATTTCATGAGATTAAATTTAATGGTCATCCAAGCCATAAAAATTGTCAAAACCTAAGAATGAAATTATTTATATTTTGAGCTTAACAATTGAACAATTTTCTTTGCTAAATCTATCTTGGATGGTTCATTTGTTCTTTGGTTTGGATTTAAATGACTAATGTTTTTACTATTTGATCTTTAGACTTAGTAATTTTATATTCAAAATGGACTAAATTGGTTATGTTCTTGAAAAAAATCCCCCTTTTATTCACTCATTTATGGGCCTTTCACCTTTTATTTAGATCTTTTTGCCTTATTCATTTTTTTTCAAATTTAAGTTCTAATGGCTAATTTTATATTTTCAAATTCTAATGGCAAATTTATCCTTTCAAATTCTAATAGCTAGTTTTATTTCCTACAGGCCCCAAATGAGTGAAAAGTTACCACCTGTTGAGACCTCACTTATCCAATTTTCTAAAGTGCCTTGAACAAAGAGCCCACCCTAAGATCCTCTAGGTGCCTAAGATGATTCCACATGGCATAATATAGTTTATTCAGGACTCTAGGATGGTTAGTACAAAGTGAGTATGTGGTAGGATCTCTAGGTGAATAGAATGATGCTATGTGGAAACATCCCACTTAATTGCATTCCTAGATCAATTAAAACATGCAAATAGTGAGGAGATCAAGTGAGTTCCTAGGATGAGGTCATGTGTCAACATCTTGGGGCTTTAGGGTAGTCATGACACATTGAACATTAGGCTAATACTAGTGGGCTTCAAGTGAGCTAGATCATGACTCTTGTTAATATCTCATTGCACCCTAGCCAAGGAAAATTCAAATGAATTGGTCCCCTTATCTAAGTCACCAAACAATGAAATACTACCACATAACATTGAACCTGTAATTGAAGGACACACTAAATTTTATAAGTAGTGAGAGACAACCATGTAGTTCATCTTCCCTAATGAATATATATGGATCTACCTAAAAAATATTAGATCTTAAAATTAATGGCCATCTCACCCATCAAAGATGATAAATTGGACTACAATCCTAATTAGTTATTTGCAATCAAGGTATATATTGCCTTCTAGTGTAAAAGGGACCATGTGTCATAGATTCCTAAGTAAATCAGATAGTAGGTTTGGTTAAACATGATGTACACATCAAGGTCAAGTAGGTATAAACCACAAAAAGATAAATAAACACCTTACTTAAGTGTGATCATCATAGTTTAAGGAATGGCCAAATAGGTATTCTTGTAGACCTCAATGACTCTTGGTCACCCAAATGAAATTCAAGGAAATAAAATACAAAACTTTGTCTTAATCAAGCATGGCCCTTGTTGTCTAGACTATGACCAATTAAGTGTTTTATTGAGTGTCAGACTAGTTAGAGCTACCCAAGTTAAATTTAAAGATAATTTTGCATGATCATGGTCCTAATTTCCTCAAGATTGACTTGGATATGATTCAAATTTGATCTTATCTAGACACGTCTCATTGAATTTTTATAACTACCAATTAGTGGGATGATGAATGAATCCATAGGTTGTGTTGCCTATAAAATACTAGTTTTATGATGTAATAAAGAATGGTCCATTTAGTATTAGAGGTTAGAGTAAATGACCAAACCCCTTTTTCTTACTCTTTTAGTTAGTTTTCCTTTTTCTCATGAGTCAAGGTTGTTTGAAGACATGTATATAACTCACCTAAGTATTGATTAATTATAGATATATGCTTCATGAAACATCTTTTTCTAAAATATTTGTGTGTGATATGCATTATATGTGCATGTACATGGTGACTTTGTTTCCTTATTTCACATAGCTACTTCATCCTCAAACTCTTATAACACTTTTGTCTTATGGTTGTGTCAAAATGACTAAGCAGAGACTAGTTTCTAGAGGGATTGGTCTACTCAACTGCCAACCAATAAGGATTTCATTGATAAACCTAAACAAGTTGGTTTTTCTAGGCATAACAAACCATATCTCTTTCATAAATTTTTAATTTTATTCTAAAATAGCCCCTTATATGGAATAACTTGCATTATCAAACTGAGATATTTAGTACACTAAGACCTGCTAACCAAGACCTTAGGGAAGCTATTATCAATCCTACTTATTTTTAAGAGAGGTAAAAGGGAAAAAGGGGGAACCCTCATGATTTGAGCTCTCTCTCTCTCTCTCTCTCTCTCTCTCTCTCTCTCTCTCTCTCTCTCTCTCTCTCTCTCTCTCTCTCTCTCTCTCTCTCTCTCTCTCTCTCTCTCTCTCTCTCTCTCTCTCTCTCTCTCTCTCTCTCTCACACGCACACACACACACACTCACACACAGAGTGTGTTATGCCAAACAGACCACCAATGTCTTTATTTTATTCTTTTATATTTTATGAGTTCAGTGTGTTATGCCAAACAGACCACCAATGTCTTTGTTTTATTCTTTTATATTTTATGATTTAGTGTTTGTTGAAATGTTATATGGATAATATCTATAAGGTTCACTTGTTTCAAATCTCTACATATTAATGAATATAGGAATCATATTCATGATTTGAGACATCATTTGTAAGGACTTATTTATTAAATAAGATTTAAATGAGCATAAAATCATCATTACTTGGAACCATATAAGTTCTTATACTTTTACATATATCTAAAATGATTAATAAACCTCCTTATGATGGCATGAATGAGGTTTGATGGAATCTATCTACCATAACTTATCCAAGAATTATATGTTATTGAATGAATGCACTATTTTTTTATTAACTATCCTCCTGCATGATGTCAATATGTATTAATTAATTGGTTTGGTCTATATAGTTTTACCCAATGTCATTATACATTTTATATGGTGACCAAGTTAACAAAATAATTGTTTTATCCTATACTATAATATTTAAGTTACAATCTCATAGATTACTATATCCCTTATTTTAAGAGCTTTATTTTATCAAAGATCATGTGTTCAAATTATAGAAATTGTGGATATTTTTTTTGTTTTAAAGTAAAAGGATGATTTGGATTTGAAAATAATTGATGCATTTGGTAATATGTTTGGGTTAGATAATAATGTGATAATTTATTTCAACTTTGTAAGCCTATTGAAGTCTAAAAAGCATTGCATGCTGAGATGGACTAATTACCTTAGACCTGATATAATATAAGGGAATTTTTCCTTTGAGGAAGATAAAATGATAATTCAACTTCATGGAGTTATGGGAAACAAGTAAGACATTTCAAATTAGTCTATATGCTTTTTTAGATAATTGTTTCCATGTGCATCTAGCTTTAAAATCAAAGTTCTCAAATATTTTTTGAATTATTATAAAATTAAGATTTTATTAACTAAGTTGTAAGTTTGAATTTAAAATAAATTTGTTGGTGTAAACCAAATATGATTGATTATATTGGAATTATGCATATTTTTTTCAATCATTTTAGCTGACTTGATTGAAATTTTATGGTTATGTTGTTATTTTAGCTGACATAAAAATATACAGCATTGATCACCCAAATCCACCATGCATGGCCTTAACATATCATCCAACATAAAACTAGAAAACCAAGGCATTACAATAATAATTCACCCCATGATCAAGCTAGCCTTCTCCAAGACCATATTGTTCTTGATATGAAATTTAATACAAATTAGGTCTATAATAATATGTTAGATGTTAGTTATACATAAATTTTACAACTGCAACCTTCCATGAAAAGCTATGACCTTAACTCACTATTGTGTCCTAAAGAGAATCCATTTGGAATGTGTAATGATGATACATATCATGTACTAACCATTATATATTCCACATCCTCTCCAAATATATTCAAGGAAATTAATTTGGATATTGTGCTAAACATGAACATGAACAACATTACTACCTGTTATCCTACTGGTACAACCCAAAATGACAACTCATTTGTATTGTTTATCTCAAATTTACCAGAAACTCCCAATTAAAAAGAAACATTAATGTCAAAACCAACATCTAGATCAGGGTTAGGATCATCCTCTCCATGGCTGGATATGAAAATTTATTATGAAAGTTATTGAGACTATAGAATTAATATGCTAAAATATGTTGCATAAACATATCATTAATAACATTTTAGGATTATAGAGTATCAATGATTAGTAGTGAAATAAATACCAATAATAAATTATATTATAGATATAGTATTATCTGTAGAGTATTGAATTCATGTACATGGCATTGTGTGCAATCCTAATAGTTTGATTTGTTTATATATTTTTAGAATGAAGTATTTTGTATACACATAATTTTATCTATGTACCCATATACATTGGATTTTCTATGATCATACAAACCTACCTTTATTGGTCTTTATTTTTAGTATACTATTTTGTGGTCATTATAAAAATGGATACATGTGATCTTCACTTTAGGACTTTTGGATGAATTCTACATTATTGAAATTATTTTTCTCCCTAATGGGTGTTGTTTATTTTTCTTCAGCTTTATATTTGTATCCTTATGGTGTTATATAATTTTGAAATTGATGCCTCGTATGTGTTTTCTTAATTATATATTGTAAAAAAATTACACTTTGTATGAAATTAGTGATCTAGTGCCCAATGGTTAAACTGGTGGATAAATCTCTAGATGAAATTGTGTACATATGTGAAATCTTCGTGAAAAAAAGTGTGTAAAAAAGAGAGAGATATAGAAATATAAAAATAAATTTATTTTATTTATATATTTGTCATGTACATGGCACACTCTTTAGAAATATTTATGGTTGTTAACTTCTATCCTAATTGCTACTAACTTATTCTATCTTCTAATGTCACAGATGTGTGTGTGTGTGTGTGTGTGTGTGTGTGTGTGTGTGTACATATCGAGAGATTTGAGAGATATTATATAAGTTGAACCATTTACATGTATGACTCATCATATATGATGGTTATGTGGTTACATCACCAACTAACATTATTTATTAGCTAACTACAGTGTTTACACTATAGGGACTATGTAGTAAAGCAAGATTGTTTATGGTAGTGCAGAGCTAGTTGAGTAACAATAGTGATCTATAGTTGAATATAATTGTGCATATCTACCTAAATCAATGCATACCAGAGAAGTGTCTCCATAATCATTGCATTTCCATGAGGATCGAATGTGCATGGAATTAAAGCCACTATTGGTTAATCCACCTAGATTAGTCACCCTTCCTTATAAATCAATAGTCTCGATTGTGTTAAGTCTAGGCAACAGGTGTGAAACTTTGGCTTCTATATTTTTCTTGGTGAATCATTTGGATTATTTTGGGAGATAACCCATTCTAATTACTTTGAATACATTCATAAAATAATTATGTGTAAACATGGTTTCCAAAATATGATTTGTCTTTGCCACTTGAGGTCATGTGTCAGCCAATGGTAAACTAATAAAGGAAAAGTATGCATAGATGTATGGCAAAATATTGTTTGGAGTTGGTGTAACATTTTTTTATCATGGAATCACTTCAAGAATCATGTATCTTTTACTACCTATTGATATGACTACATTGTAAGTATTTTTGTTGTACACACTTATGACTATGCATGGATGTCCAAAGAGTACATTACAAACATCAATGGGGGATACATCATAAAATAATTCTTCCTTGAAAGGTTAAATAGCATATGAGAAGTGATATTTTAGAATGATGTGGATACCTTGGTCATTCCTAATTTATAAGGTTGTACATGAGGCATGTTTGCAAAATTCAATCACTTAAAGTTTGTTGTAGAAATGATAGTCTTCATTCTACCGCCATCGATCACGAAATCTAGTGGCTACCCTTGTACCCAAATATGTGAATGGAATAGGCATTCTAATTTAGCATCTAGTGTTATGGGGTTGCTTTTGAAGTGTTGAATAGAACCCTAAAATTCATGTAAATAATTCAATTTGAAGGCTTAAATCCATCCTCTATTTTTATTCACATAAGAAAAAAAAATTGCACATGAAACTTTGTGTTGGATTGGCTACTAAATTTGTGTTTACCACACCATTTATCGATCTTATATGGTTGGTCTTATCTGAATCAAGTTTAATTTTTGGTTTAGAGGTTGTTTCATTCCTCCCTTTCTGCATGAACTCCTCAATAGTTTTTGCATAGTGATAAGCCTCACCCATTGTCTTGACTTTAACCAGCTTCAGTCTATATTCAATAGTTAGTCATATAGCACTATGATACTTGAGGACTCAAGGTTTTTATATCTCAAAAGATCCTAATAATGCATAGAGAATATGTAAAATGTTGGTGTAGGCTTGGATTGACTAGTATGGTCCTTGCCATAGTTGTGAACACTACATGTAATGATTATCATAGATATATTCACGGCAATATTCACCCTTGAATACTTCTAAAAAGTTATCCTAGGTTGTTTTAAGGTTGACTTTTGTCTAGTATTTCTCTAAAGAATGTGTTTTCTACCACTTCTTGATAGGGGAATATAATTTAAGAAGTGTAATCTTAATCTTTTCTTCATTAGAAAAATCATTCATTGAAAAATAAGATTACAAATAATCTAACTAGATATCTACTACATATATACTAATTTTACCCTCAAACACATGAGCATATAAGTTTACTTGAAACTTAGAGGGCATGACCACCAAAAGCTTTACTTGATGATAAATTCAATGGAACTAACAATTTAAAGACTTATACAAATTATTTAAACATAAATTTATGTTACTCCATGATTATTTTTGCAATTTCATTTTTGGTCATTGCATCAATCTCCTATTTTGTTGGTTTGTCCATTTTGAAATGATCTAGTAGGTAGTCTAATGGATCTCAGGGTTTAATGTTGAAGTTCAAGTACTCTGATCACATTTGATAGGTCATAAAATAGTGACATCTACCACTCTAATACCATTGAATAGTTCCTAGGTGGTGAACCAGTGGACAACTATCCAAATGAGAATATAGATGAAGTTATGTGCATGTGCGAAAGTTATGTGAAAGAGAGCACAAAAAAAAGAGATATACAACTACAACAATAAATGTATTTTATTTATCCATTCATCTTGTACGTGGCATACTCTTTAGAAATATATATGGCTATTATATTATAGCCTAATGCTACTAACTTATTATATTTATTAAATTTATAGATATGTATATATAGGTTTACATGTCGAGAGGTTTGAGAGTCATTATGGAAGTTGAATTATTTCCTTGTTTGACTCATCATCTTTGATGGTTATGTGAAAACACCACCAATTATTGTTACATGACAAGTTAACTATCATGTTGACACTATAGAGACTGTCTATTAGAGTAAAGGTGTAACTAGATTATGATAATTGACACATAGGTTTTGGTCTTATTGAAGAGTCTGTTGCCCTTAGCATAGAGCTAGCTAAGCAATAATGGTGATTTAAAGTCAAATATGGTAGTATAGATCTACCTATATCAACATAGATGAGAAGTTTATCCAAAATCACCACAAACCATGAGGATGGACTGAGCATTGACGTTGGAGCCACTATTGGTTAATCCACCTAGATCAATTGGAGACTATAATAAATTTCAGGGTTTTTTATTTTTCTCTTACTTTTCTATAACTTATGGAAATATGTTATTACTACCTATTAGTAGGCAAATATTATTGTCCTATTTTTTTCATTAACTAATTTTATATTTATTACACAAGTAATATCCTCACATTACATGAGGAGTAGCCCAATTATTAATTATTTCATACTATTATCTGGTAATTATATTTATATTTTTTTAAAATAAGTTGAATAAAATGAAGGGCTTAAAATAGAAAATGGTTCATGTGATTTAATTTTTAAAATTTTGAAATTGAATATAAAAAGGATTTATTTTTATATTCTTAAAATAAATCTGGTATTTTATTTAATTTTGTTAGGTTAGTTGTGTTTAATTTCTCTAATTATGATATTTGGTTTTGAAAAAGAATTTTTGGGATAACATTTTCATAGAAATGTGTAAATGTTTATTGTCTTATAGAATTGTAAATGACTCTCTCTCTCTCTTTTAATAGGTGTTAGATACCATGCTTCAGTCTGATAGGAAACTTACCACTTCCCAGAATTGGTAATTTACTAGGAAACCCAACCTACTATACTATTAATCTAGCTTGTCAAGTTTCTTAATGTGTGCAAATTTAAATCCTAGCCAAAAAGGATTCCTTGTGGTCACTTGATCAATAGTGCATAATCTATTTCATAGGTACACCTTCACATTGGTTAAAACCTTGTATTTTTTTGAGTTTTTAGTAGTTCATTTTTATTAAAGAAAGTCTACAGAAAAACTACTTACATAGCTACATATGGAGGTCCACATTACTTGGTAAAAAGTTCATGCATAATGCATCTAAAAGAAAATCCTTTTAATGTGAATAATGATATAATAATTCCAAGAGTAAAGTTTTATCAATAATATCATTGAGACATATTGTAATATAGTGAAATTGCAAGACTATTTCATGCATTCCCTTTGGCACTTTATGGTAATAGGTAGATGTTCATTATAAACACTATGGTAGTAAGAAGTATGCAAGAATGTATTTGATTTGAAATGATCATATTTTGAAATCCATATAGATTTTATTGAATTAATCCTACATGAAACATAAAAATAAACAAACACCATGATGTATTATAAAATAAAGCAACATGAAGATACATTTATATTGAACACATTGATAGTAAAATGAAATCTGATTTGTAACCTATGAAATATTATTAAATCAGGAATCAGAAATAGAGAATCAAGAAACCCTAGATCCAAACCTAAGGTTTTGGGGATGAGACGTCAAGTTCACTAAATGTTTAACCCTAAAATTTATATTAGGGAATTTAGGGTTAAATGGGTAGAGATGGCTTAAGGAACAAGGATGGTAGACCATCTCTAAAGTAGGCCAATTAATTACAAAACTTAGATAAACATGTACTAAATTTATTATGTTGATATATGTTAAATCTTGAAATTATAACTAGGATAAGATGTTGGGTTCACTAAATGCTTGTATTTCATATTATACTATTATGGGAACATAAGGTTAGTTTAGATGATTATGCTATCAAATTGACCATTTTTTCTTTTTGATCTAAGGATGATGTTTAGTTCTCTACCCAACTTTTTAACAATTCCAATTATTTTTAGAGGGCAATTTGTATCATTCAAACACCATATTCAAATTTTAAAGGTTCATTACATCTTTTGGAATTTTGTTTCAATGTTATTTAATAATTATGCAAAGGTATCTACACCTCACATGATCAAATCATGTAAGTTTTGTTTAAAATATGTAGTTATAAATAATTAAACGATTGATTTTAGTAGTGACTAAGAGGATTCTCTTAAAACTTATGCACAACTAAACAATTCATTTCCCTTTCTTATGCTTTCACATTCTAGTGATAATTTTGAAATTTATCTTTAAACCATTGCCATAATTTTATTAAATGATAGGTACTACAGCCACATCATGTCACTTGTTCTATGAATAATTTTATGAAAATTATTCTTTTAATATTTAGTCATATGTTCATTTATATTTTCAAAATGTGTTTCTTTAGTTGTACGTAAAGTGTTCAAATCTCACTTTATATGTTTTTTTTTAAAAGTTACTTTAGCCTATCTTACAATTGTTAAGTATCTATTAAAATAAACTAGTTTCCAATCATGCAAAATCTAAGTAAAACAAATTAACAAGGTTTGGGTAAAGTATAAAATTAGAGTAGCTTCTAATTTTTATTTTCTCCATTATGGCCATGACCAATCTCATTCTCATATGTATGACATTGAACTTAACTATATATCTTATGACATTGACCTTAACTATCTATCATATATGTTTGTCATATTACTTATGTAGGTAAGATTTATTTTCCCTACACAACATTAAAATGAGTAGTTCAAAAAATTACATGGTATTTTTTTATTACACATTTGTTTGCCTAGATAATCAAAAACCTTTAATATCAATAATGTCTATCTCATTTTCAAAGGAAGGTATCTATTTTTATAATCAATAGCTATATTTTAATACTTGGACATATTTTTTGAATTGATACCTTTCTCAAGAAATTTATTACTCACAATCTCATCTACACTAAAAAATGAATGTCTTCTAAATCGATCTACTCTATTATAATATGACTTGAATCTCAAGGACTCTTAGTGGGGAACCTAAAGGTGATTATCTTTGGTAACCTCATCCTCTTTGGTTTGAGGAAATCATTAGATAGAAATGTAACAATACTATCTTGTACACACTAAGGAACCTTCTCCTAATTCACATTAGAAATATTTCCCTACAAACAATAATGTAAATATTAAGTTATTAGTTGAGAATTCATAGTGATTATAATTGGCACCACTAATTGGAGATGTTGTAATTGGTTCTATATTATTTTCAATGAGCCACCCCTTAGGCTCATTCCTAGGACAAATGTGATGATGAGAAGATACATCTCACTTGAATAACATAAATACATAAAAATGCTAAAATAGTCCAATAAAGCTGACTAACCATTATTGATTAAAGGAAGCCATGTCCGATTAATTAATAATATATCATCCCATTTAAATAATTATTATTTTTAATAATTTTGATGGCCTCCATTATTTTTTTTAGACCAATTATCCATTCTTACCAAGATTCTTTAGTTGGTGAAATTAATAGGATACTTTTAAAATAAATGGATAATGCAAATATTGATTAAATGGTTTGTTGATCCTCCTCTTTGCAAATTTTTTTTGTGATATTTTTGAGTGATCGCTTTGCTTGACACAAATAGATCATTGCTTATTGGATCTAAGAACATGTCTTACATAAAAATATCTATACAACTTGCATGCCTTTTTCCCATCTTTAAAGCAAAGACTCAATGTTTTCTTAATTTCAATCCTTTCTGATAACTTTTGATGAGTTTTGGAATTTGGTGTTGTTGAGGTTTTCATTATATAATTTGACATTATTGAATTTTGAGGCCTTTTAAATTTTTTCAGGATTCCTAATTTATTTGGATATCCATTCCTCATAGTCAAATATTTGAAATTGAAACTATAAGCCACATATGATAGGTAAATGTTACCCTATGGGTAAGAATTGGTGTCCCTGAAACATGTCTAATATTGAAAACTTATATATATGAAAATTTAAGCATTTAAAAGAATTTTTTTAGAGAAGAATACAAATTTTACAAGTTGTGTTGAAAAAACAATACCAATTGAAGCCTTCAAATGTTGTAGTAGTGAATCATTTGTTTAATTAGTAACTAATTAGTAGAATAGGGGAGTCAAAAATGATCACACAATTCCTCCTACTTTGGGGGAATATTATAACATATTTTTGTTTATTGTCTACAAGTTAAATAAAAAATGTCAATCATTGCACTCATACAAGAATTGCATAAATGGAAACAATGCATTCAACTCTTTGTTGAGAATCAAACTTATGACTTGTGGAAGAATGATTAGAAAGCTAAATGTTTCTATACGATTTTCGCTTTCACATTCAAAGAGAGAATAAGAAACTAAAAGAAATGGTCTAAGGCTTGTATGTACCTGAATGAAGTCGTGCGCACCGTAATCCAGACATCGTGAGAACTCCTCTTTGGTTGTGGAGGATGACACCTGCAGAAGAAAGAGACTAAAACAAAGAAGGTGTTAGATGAGGAGATGGTGGGTTGCCAAGCGAAAGTTTGATCCCAAAAGCAAAAGCTTGAGGGATGTCAACCCACTAATTGATAAAAACAATGTCTGATAAAAGGTAGAATGATAAAAGACTAAAATGATTAAAAACTAAAAAGGAAATGGAAGTAAATGCTTACCTAAATGCTACTGTCAGCCTGGTCACAGTCGTCGGCGTCGGTGGTTCTACCGGCATCGGTTGGTCAAGGTCTGCCGACGTCGATTAGTATGTCGACATTGGTGGGGGCAGTGGTCTCTACGACCGGCGTCGGTCGGGGCAGTAGTCTTTGGATGAGGTTTGGTTGAGTTTTTGGTCTGTGGACAGGTCTGAGACAGAGTTTGGGCCTTGTTAATGGTTTGTGCAAGGGTCTGGGCAGAGTTGCAAGGACAATGGACAGAGTGTATGGTCTGAAAGAGGCCAGACAGAAGATAGAGGCAATAGGGAGATGGGGAAATAAGGATTCGGGTCTGGTCTGGTGATAGTATGGCTTAGAAGTAATAAACAAAAAACTGATTACAGAGACATTAAGCTATTGAAAATGACATAACAGAAGAGTGCGTACCTCTTGCCTGTTGAAGAAGAAGTGGAGGTCAGGCTGCTGATGTACCTATTGTTGATGCAGAAGAATATTGCAAGCTTTTGATACCTGTTGTGATTGTTGGTGTAGAAGCCTATTGTGTGTACTTGAGAGAGAGAGTGAGAGGTCTGATAGAAAGATTGGCTAATTGATTGATCTGATTGTAAGATTCAAGAGTCAGATGAAGAGCAGGGGCAAAGGGGGGATAACGGACATAGAAAACTATTATCAAGGAAACTGACGCTGACAATACCGCCGATGTCAGTCGACAGTTGATCGACGTCGACAGCTAGAAGGCAGGAAAAAGGCTTAAAATATCCTTTCATCTGTTTTCCCAACTGCCGGGTTTAAGTGGCGGGGTAAGAAATAGTCGAGAGGGGTTAAATGGGTGTGAGGATGAGGAATATGTCATAAATGGGTCATGGGGGGATGAAGGGAATCCAAAAAAGGGAATCTTAGGGTGGTGAGGTGGCAAAGGAGAGAGAATTATTAACTTAAAAAAAGATAATTATTTCAAATTAATAAGACATAGGTTAGGAGTGGTTAAGAGGAACAAGGGGGAGAGAAGGGGAGGACGACCAAGGGAGTAGACACGATTTCAGTGTCTATATTTGCCCCTTTTTGTCTTGTTGGTTGTTCTAGATGAACTGCAAGATAAAAATAGGAGTTGATTGCCCCAGGTATGGGATGAGGTTGATTTCATCTTGTTGGTTGTTCAAGTGAACTGCAAGACAAAAATAGGAGGGTTGGTTGCCCCGATTATGGATGAGGTATTCCCCCTCAAAGCAGGAGTCGAGGGAAGGGAACCTAAAATCGGGTGCTAATTTGATAGAAAGTGGATGAAAAATAGTGAGTGTGAATGTTGCAATAGTTGTGATTGTGCGTATACCACTGCACGAGATGGTCAGGTCAAAGTGTCGTAGGTCAAGGGTCGAGGAGTGCCAAAATTGAAGTAACCGGGCCCCAGCATTAGTCGTAGCTAATCAGGTTATTCAATCTAAGCTGAAGCTCCAATGGTCATCATGGTCCAGGTATCCCAGGCTCAGGAAGTGCTCCTAAAAAACATGAAAATATCACAAGTAGTGGGGATCAACTGGCTTGCGATCTTATACTTGTGAAGGTCATAAATAGTCTGTGCACAAGTTTGCTAACCATTCGTGAGGTAGCATACATGAAAAAACAACCAAAGCAACGTTTGTCTTAGAAGTGGTTAGGGTCGGAGGAGATAGGCATGATCTCCATGGTCATTGGTCTAGACAAGTCGAGATAGATAGTTGGTCAAATAAATGGGTGGATGAAAGAATGTGGCCGAGCCAACCTCAGAACACTGAGTGCTACCTACATAGCCCCTGTGGTTAGGGCCTCAGGCCAATGTAGTTCTCCCCAAAGGGAGGAAGGGTCAAAGTGGTTGATGGTCTTAGATGAGGTTAAGTCATGGTCAAAGGATTTGGTTAAAGGAAAGAATGGTTTGTCCATCAAGGAGACAAACAAACAAGGGTGGTCGAGATAACCCCAGAAGACAGTCGTGTCATCTGAGTGCTGCCTACATAGCCTCGGTCTTAGGGCCTCAGACTAATGTAGTTCAGACAAAGAGACAAAATGAGTGATGATTGGTCTTGGTTATGTGTTGAAATGATGAGGAGAAGATGATGTTGCAACCTTTTCCATATTGTGTGATGGTGTATTCTACAACATTGGTCGAGGGGTCTTTCATCCCTAGCAATTTTCCATATTCGTGATGGATGTATGCTAAAAATGAATTGAGGTCATTTATGCTTTAGCAAGTAATGGTTTATGCTTAACATAAATTGTGTTGGGTCGATAGTTTCCATGTGTATTGGTGTCCATAGAAACTATGTGAAATGGACTAGGTCATGTCATTGGTCTGAAAATGTTTTGGTTGGTTTGGTTTGGGTTTGGTTGGATAGATAATGATTTGGTTGGATGCATGACCAAGATGTGTCAAAAGTGAAAGGCAAATTGCTCTTTCATTGACAAGGACCAGAATGATGGCATAGGTAAGGGGTTGTTTAGAAACAAAAGACCTATTTATGCATTGCATCGTTGACCAGTGGTTGTGTTAGAGAAGCAACCGATTCACTTGACGTTAAGTGAGCTCGAAATCCTTTGAGTATGTTGGGGTGATAGGATTGATTATGACATGGAAGGGGGAACCCTTTTTGGCAGGAACAACTTTGCCCCTTTTATAGGTGACCCCGAGAATGACTATAGACAATTCCATGACTTTAAAGGTTGTCAGTCAGTTTTTTTTTTTTTTTTGAGGGTGCAGACTGATCGATGCGGGAAGCCTGCGAGGGGATGTTGTCTTGATTTGTGGTCATGTCATGAAGCTAATCGATCCGGGAAGCTTCAGAGATAATGTTGTGTATGTAGCAAAATTTAGGAATAGTCATCCTTCGAGGGAGTGGTCTATATTCTGCTTTTTATGTTTTTGATATGACTTTGGCCTAGCTATCCTTCAAGGGAGCAGTCTAGTAAATACAGCAATTATGTAGCTGTCCTTTGAGGGAGCAGTCTACACTTTAGATTTATATGACCTTGGAATATGCATCCCATTTTTATAGTTTTTTTTATTGGACTTTTGGTCATGGACTTGACTATAGAAGTTTAGAGGGTTTCCCTTTTATTGGGACAAAGCATTCATGCTTGCCAAAAGGGTTGACTAATGTTTGCAGGGTTGAGGGTTGAAAAGGAATAGGAATGACAATGACAGGGAGTGCTCAAAGGATCGAGCTCAAGTTAAACATCAAGTGAATAATTACTTGACTAACAGTGGACTGGTCAAAGATGCAAGGCATAAAGGGGCTCAGGGTTTAACAAAGTCCTAACCCATGCTTGTGTTATGATGCAAGGTCCAAGTCAATTGGGAGCAAACTTGCCCCATTTGCTTCATTCCAAATTAGTCACATGTTGTCTGATGTTGAAGGAGTTGGTTGATGTTTGGTTGAGGTCAGTTGATATTTGGTTAATGGTCGGTCGAATGTTTGGTTGAGGTTTGGTTGATGGTCTGGTTGAGGTTGGGTTGAACGTTTGGTCAAAGATAGTTTGAATGTTTGGTCGAGGTCAGGTCGATGCTTGTTTGGTCGAGGCATAGTCGGGACCTAGTCAAGGTTTAAGATTAAAAGAGTGATTGATATTTGGTCGAGACTGGGTTGAAAGGTTGGTTGAGGCGTGGATGAAGGTTGAATTCCCCCAGTGGCTAGGGAGAATGTTTGATAGATTGGTCAAGGTCGGTTGAGGCTTGGTGTCCAAATTGACTGTGTTGATGTCGAATAAGGGGGTTAAAGGTGGTGAAGGGACCATAGTCTGGCATGGAGATCCTGATTTAAGTGATGAGGTTTGAGAAGCATGGGTCGGTGTTGATGATTTGTCGAAGGGGTGGTCAAGAGGATCCTTGATGAGAAGGGAATCCTTTTTCTGGTGTTGATGAATGACAACTTTAAGAGCGCAACAACGCTCAGTGTCATGTCCTGGAGTGTGGTGATAATGACAGAATTTAGAGTTTTCTAACCAAGATGGTCTTGATCTGAGAGTTGATGAGTGAGGCGGTGAGGAGGTTGAAGGTTTGCTGACAATGTGGTCAAGAAGAAGGGTGTCTTTCTCCAAGCATTGGCGAATGACAACCTTGAGGGCACAATAATGCTCAGTGTCGTGCCCAAGCATGTGATGATATGCACAAATTTGAGTGTCATCAAACCAGGGTGGTTTTGGTCTGAGTGATTGATATGGTTTAAGAGGTGGGAGATTGATGCGAGAAGACTGCAACAATTGCCGTAACAATAGGGCATAAGAACCTGCTAATGGGCCTGTGTGTCTTGTTGTAGTGGGGGTTGATGACTTTGGTTTAAGAGGCGTAAGAGGCATTGGTCATACCATCATTTTCATGGGTGGTGTAACCACACGTGGAGATGTCACTTTTGTGGTGATAGGTGTTGGATGTTTTGGAGGAAATATATGTCTGATGGGTTGAGAGAGTAATGGAGGCAACTTGCCTCTGTGAAGTATGGGAGTAGGAAGCACCCCTATCAAAGTGGACGGATGTGGGCCCAAAATTGAAGGTAATGATGAAAGTGGGGGAGGAGTCCTCCGATGTGGTTTAGTGGCCTTCTTTGGTTTGGGGTGAGGGCCACTATTATGTGAGGTGAGGTTAGATGCGGATTCGGGTTCAGATGTGGATGGCAGCAAGTGAGATGTAGCAATCTCAGGTAAAAGACAAGAGGAAACCATGACTGGGTCTTCCTCGATCAAAATGGGTGAACAGACTGGTTCTTCTCTTGGTGGAGAAGAAATAAGAGAGTGTGACTCCTCAAGAGGGCAGAGGGAAGGAATGATCATGCCCTCTACTTATGGTTGAGGAGTAGGAAGGATAGGGTCCTCCATTGGTGGGAAGAAGGATGAATGTGGGCTTAATGGCATAGGTATGATCAAGGCATCCTCCAATATGAGAGAGGTCGATGGAGGACTAACAGGAGAAGAGGATTCTTCTATGTGTGGAAGAGATATAGGGGAAGAAGGGTCTTCCACCTATGAAGGAGGTTGGTCAGGGATAAGAGAAAAGACAATGTCGACCATGTGTACATTATGGTCTTAGGGGTCATTGGTCATGGTCTGGACATTATTTTGAGTAGACAGGTGATTAGGAAAGGGTTGTTTGAAGATGTTGAGGTTTTGGTTTGCCAGAGCATTTGGGTTATCCAAGAGAAGATCCCCCTTGTTTAGCATATCTTGTATGATGTTTTTGACAGTTTGACAGTTGTCCGTGTCATGGCCTTTGACACGATGATAGTTGCAAAAGTCATTCTCCCTGTACCATGCAGGGATAGGTGTTGATGGGTCGAATTGAAGTAGTTGGATTAAAGGGAGATTGAGGACCCCCTGCTTGACGAGTTTATCCAAGACAGAGGCATATGACTCTCCAATTGGAGTGTATTGACGTTGTATGGATCGATGTTGAAAATGTTTATTGATGTAGTCTGATGTTGAAAATTGAGGTCGGTTGGTTATTATTGAAGATGATGGTCTAAAGATGACAGTGTTTGCCGACCTCTTAGACTGGGAGTGGGCAGAAGAAGGTTTGGACAAAGAAGGGTCATTAGATTTTGCATTGTCATTATGCAATTTGACCTTATTTTCATCGATGGCACGGAGTTCAAGCTTTCTTGCCATGGTGAAAGCTTCATCAAAGGAGCGGAATGTTTGAATCTGCAAGGTAAAAGAGATGTGCCTGGCACATGCTCGAGAAAAGAGCTTGATGAGCTCAGGTTGAGGTAAGGAGAAGGAGAGCTGGTTAATCAAGCCTCTCCAACGGGCGACAAAATTGACTATTGATTCGTCGTCAAATTGCCTCATGGAATAGAGGTCTGTGATTGAGACTTGTTTGGTGATGTTGATAGAAAAATGTTCAAGAAATAATTGGGTGAGTTGAGTGAATGAAAAGATAGAATGTCTGGTAAGAGAGCTATACCAGTCAAGGGCGGGGCCAGAAAGTGACATGGGGAACGTGCGTAGAAGTAACGCATCGTCATGGGCTATGAGATAACAAGCGTGTCTGAACGCTCAAAGATGTTGTTGTGGGTCCTGCTTACTCTGAAAGCAAGTAAATTTAGGGAGTTCCCATTGGTTGGGATAAGGTCGGATGGGTACAGAAGGATGGATGGGTTCGTTGCAAATTTTCTCATATGACAGAGCATTGCTTGAACAAGAGATAGAGGTCTCGAGACTAGACATTTTGTCCATCAGCATTTTGATTATGTCTGCTGATGGATTGGTGGGTGGGGCACCCCCTAGGTTGTAGGGTACCTGGAAGGTGGTCGAAGAGGCATATGACGTACTTGGTTGTGCTTGTGTAGGTGCAACATAAGGGTAGTGCATCATAGGGATAGATGTCGTGGTCAAAGGGGCTCATGCCATGAAGTTGGAGGACACAAGTTGATTAGATACCACCAGAGGTGGTTGAGTGGTGGCACTAGTAAAAGGATAGGTTGTCACTCCCGTGTGTATAGGTGCAAGAGTGGGTGAGGTCGAGACAACCAAGTTCTGGTATGGTGTAGAACTTGGTTGAATTGTGTGTGGTTGAGGGGGCAATGATACCCCAATGGAGGCAGGTTCAAAAATAGATGGGGAGGCCAAACTTTGTGTATTAGCCATGGTCGAGTGACTAGTCAAGACAATAGGCTGAGTCATGATGGGTTGAGTAGCGGATGACGTCGATGTCATTGCCACTACACCTGAAAGGTCCCGCATTTGGTTTCTTGTGAGATAGTTTTGGAGGGATTTGACATTGAGGTCTAAGAATCTTTAAAAATTTTGGTCCCCTTCAGGGACAATGGGGGTCTGAGTCGGGTTGGTCAAGTAGGAGTTCTTTCGGTCTCCGAGTGGAACCCCATTATAGGGCTAGTTATGGATGGGGAAGGCGGAAGTGGTTGATGCCTCGCGTGGTCAAGAAGAGCCTTGGTTTGACTGCGTGTCAAAACCATTTAAGGCAAGAAGGGTCAAGTTTCAGAAACTGTGTTTTTTCAATTTTAGAAACTCAAAATGTGGTTTTGGCAGAAAAAGGGTCGGGTTTTAGGCTATTATTTTCAAAAAAAGGGACTGTGACAGTGACTGACATCGGTTGAAAAACTGATGTCAGTGAGAAAATATGGCCGAGGTCAGTCAGATAACCGATGCCGGTGATTGAAGGTTGTCGACGTCAGTGATAAAACCGATGCCGGTGACTGTGGTTTCCAAAAACTCAAAAAAATTGAAGATTCTTGGAAAAAAAAAGAGAAGAACGTCCTCACTAGCTCAAACCAGATAGGAACAAAAAAATAGATGGAGACAGGCAGACCCTAAGCGTTAAATCCTAAGAATCAACTTTTAGAATCTTGTGGCTTATGCCTTAAAGCGATGTTTGGGAAGATTGGCTTTTGAGACGGGTCCTAGAAGAGGTAGTCTATGGATGGTTTCAGGTTTGTTTAGGTGCTCAAGAGTCTGGGTTAGGTTCGGTACATGGCCTGGTGCTAAGGAGCAAGCTCCCCTCACTTCACGAGCCCAGTGATAAGCTGGTCTCGCTTAGCCAAAATATACCTTCCCTAGAGATTATCCTCTGCCAGAGAATGGAGTGGGCTTTCCCCTTGGTGGTGAAATCCAAGTGGGATTGCCGGGACGGGTAAGGTATTCACTGGGTGATGAAATCCCAATCGGGCCTTGTCTCAGGTAAGTTTGATGTTTGATTTGTGCAAGTGATTAGGTTGTGTAACATAAGTGTGATTAATTCATGATGCGGTCTAATTACTAGATGTGGACTAAGAAATGCAAGCAAGCAGAAATGAAATGCAATGTGTTTTAAGCCCAAGTCGAAATATTAATTCGTATGAAGACAAATTGAGAAAGGGTGAAGAGTATGATTTTTGACTAGTCTAAGATGCAAGAAAAGAAAGAAGAGTTCTTTTTAATCATGCTTATGATGTCTTTTGGAAGATATAAGAAAGAGGTGAAAAGGAGAAAACTAATGCACCCTATATGAACAGAAAGAAGAGAACCCAAGGAAGACCCTAGGGTCCCACCGGGCGTGCCAAAATGTTTCTATACGATTTTCGCTTTCACATTCAAAGAGAGAATAAGAAACTAAAAGAAATGGTCTAAGGCTTGTATGTACTTGGATGAAGTCATGTGCACCATAATCCAGACGTCGTGAGAACTCCTCTTTGGTTGTGGAGGATGACACCTGCAGAAGAAAGAGACTAAAACAAAGAAGGCATTAGATGAGGAGATGGTGGGCTGCCAAGCGAAAGCTTGATCCCAAAAGCAAAAGCTTGAGGGATGTCAACCCACTGATTGATAAAAATAATGTCTGATATAAGGCAGAATGATAAAAGACTAAAATGATTAAAAACTGAAAAGGAAATGGAATCAAATGCTTACCTGAATGCTGTTGTCGGCCTGGTCACAGTCACCGGCATCGGTGGTTCTATCGGCGTCAGTTGGTCAGGGTCTACCGAAGTTAGTATGCTGACATCGATGGGGGCAGTGGTCTCTACAGCCGACGTCGGTCAGGGCAGTAGTCTTTGGACTAGGTCTGGTCGAGTTTTTGGTCTGTGGACGGATCTATGGACGGGTCTGAGATGGAGTTTGGGCCTTGTTAATGGGCTGTGCAAGGGTCTAGATAGAGTTGTAGGGATAATGGACAGAGTGTATGGTCTGAAAGAGGCCAGACAGAAGACAGAGGCAATAGGGAGATGGGGAAATAAGGATTCAGGTTTGGTCTGGTGATAGTATGGCTTAGAAGCAATAAACAGAAAATTGATTACAGAGACATTCTAAGCTATTGAAAATGACATAACAAAAGAGTACGTACCTCTTGCCTACTGAAGAAGAAGTGTAGGAGGTTAGGCTGTTGATGTACCTATTGTTGATGCAGAAGACTATTACAAGGTGGGGCTTCTGATACATGTTGTGATTGTTGGTGTAGAAGCCTACTATGTGTACCTAAGAGAGAGAGTGAGAGGTCTGATAGAAATATTGGCCGATTGATTGATCTGATTGTAAGATTCAAGAGTCAGATGAAGAGCAGGGGTGAAGGGGGGATAACGAATGCAAAAAACTGTTATGAAGGAAACCGATGCCAAAAATACCGCTGACGTTGGTCGACAGTTGATCGATGTCGGCGGCTGGAAGGTAGGAAAAAGGCTAAAAATAGCCTTCCGTCTGTTTTCCCAACTGCCGGGTTTAAGTGGCGGGGTAAGAAACGGTTGAGAGGGGTTAAATGGGTGTGAGGATGAGGAATAGGTCATAAATGGGTCATGGGGGGATGAAAGGAATCCAAAGAAGGGCATCTTAGGGTGGTGAGGTGGCAAGGGAGAGAGAATTATTAACTTAAAATAAGATAATTATTTCAAATTAATAAGACATAGGTTAGGAGTGGTTAAGAGGACCAAGGGGGAGAGAAGGGGAGGACGACCAAGGGAGTAGACACGATTTTGGTGTTTACACTAAATGATAATTAAAGGCTCTGTAAATGCTCTTTTTCACTAATCCATAATTATCAAAAAATAAAAGCTTCAAGCCAAGCATGTGGCATCAACTTATGAGTAAAATAATAACAAAAAATAATCTAATGTTTATTAAAAATATGGAAAACCATGAACATTACATTTGGTTGATTTTCCATGTTTTGTAGCTCTTACACTTATCTAGATAGTGCAAATCATAAATCCACCAAACATTCCAATTATCCTACCAAAGACAAACATGTATTAAAATTAATCTTCACAAAATGTGGAGAAGAGCATAAATATTTGCAAAAACTTCTTGAAAGATGGTTGACTCAGTCCCACTCATGACATGTTATTGTCAATACTCTCACCTTCATTCATCAAACAATTAGATAATTCACATATTTCATAAGAAACTTACACTTGCTCTTTAATACATCAAAAATGTGGGACATTTATAGTTATTGATAAATCCAATGAATATGCCTCTCTATTAGTTTATAACTAATATAAAATAAAACACATTAATAATGAAATATTAATTATGAAGAAAAATAAAACACAAGGAGGTAAAAACTCAAAACACAAAGAGATGTGCCTAAATAAGAATATTTAAACAATGTTCACTCATAAATAATGTTACAACAATGAAAAACTACCACATGTTCACACATGTGCTATGTGTTATCAACCTCTTCTAACTTGTCCATCTTTCTTCCAATTGTCAACTACTCAGCATCATAATATTAGCCCATTTCCCATTAGTAATGCATTTTTCCAACATCTAAGCACTTAAACTATATAATAATGTTTAATATAATGTGTGTGTGTGTGTGTCTATGTGTTTTATCAACATTTGGAATTAATTGGTGTATTAACTCTAAGTAAGATAAAATGATATAAGGGTAGAAAATGTTGTAAAATAACTTGTGATTGGTAGAATGAAACTAAATTACTAAAATGAATGAAGCATGAATAGATGAAAGAACTAAATATGAATAATAGAATAAGACTTAGTTGTTTCTAGCTAAAACTTGATTGTGTGTTACTGAAAGATGTTGAAAGTGATCAATAAAATCTGATTACACATGTGCAACAAAGAATGAAACTATCACTTATTAGGTTCAAGATCAACTAGAATGGGGACATGATGGATTACCACTACTATCCTTTGTGGGTTGATATTATCCTCTATCTAAAATTAGGAAAATTAGGGTGCAATCTAAGTGCTTGCTTGAAATACAACTATGTTCAAAAATTTGACCTTCAACCATGTGTGGACGACTTGTAAATGACTTATTCAATGTTTAAACCCTAATAGGGCTTACAATAGTTGAAAACTTGAAAAATCAAATGGTAAACTATAATGGGTTGATCTAACCCCAATCACCCCCATGATGGTTTATCATTGCCTACATATCTAATACTTCAAAGAGGGAAATCAAGCTCACAAAATTTTCCCACTTAAATTACTTAGTGTAATTGTGCTCATTTTTTTGCATGTATGTATCTAGATATGGCTTGAATACTTGATAACACTTTGTTTGACTTGGATAGAATAGGCTCTTGAGTTGGCTAAATAATGCTTTAAGTGAATAAAATCAAATTTGGAAAGAATAGGGAAACTTTGCTCAGTGTGAAATAGTTGTTAGAAGAAAAATCACTGAGAGGGGGGTGAATCAGTCTCTTAGAACTTTATTTCACATGTACTTTAACATTCCTTGAACCATCAAGTCAATACAAAGATATAACAATGCATAATGAGTCATTCACATGAACATAACACATAAGCACACATATAAGTGGGAAAACCTAAAAGGGAAGAAAACCCACTAATCCTTGAAAATGGAATATAGTCTTATAATTCAAAAGATCACAATTTTATGAAGCACCAACCCCAACTAGCTAAGCACCAATCCAACTAGGCTTTAGCAAGCACAAACTTTCAAGGAAGCTCCAATCCCCTAGATGAATCAGCACCAACTCATCCACCTGATTACTTTGATCACCTTTAATATACCTTTTTGCTTATACAATAGATGATGATCACCTTTTTTAGCTCTTCTTTCTCTTATATCTCTCTCAAACTGCCTTCTAAGCTCCTTCGCTCAACTAAGTCTCTTTAAGAACGATTAGGTTATATGAACTAGATATTCATCTAAAGTACCCATGTTATATCTTCATGATATTTATATACACCCTTATTATTTTCTACAAGACAACCTTTATCTCTTCAAATTTATATATTATTTGCTTTCACTCACCACTTCTCTAACTAGTCTTTTAGGCCTATTGGGCCTTGTTCTTATACTAGGCTCTTGCTCATACACCTCTTGATTGGTAATATACATTTACCCACTTAAATTTTATAAAAAATAAGATTTATTACATTCCAAAAACATTAATAAATCATTACATTATTTAGTCATAGCTTAAATAGACCAAATCCTTTTTAGGCCTTAAGGAAACCTAATTCAATTAGGCTTTCATTAGTACACGTTACCCTTTGATCTCCTTGTAACATTTTAAAACTTCATACATAGAAGGAAAACTTCATATGACACTAAAATAGACCCACAATAATCTCATCTTATATCCATGACACTTTTTAGCTTCAATCACCACTTGAAGCATGCCATTAGTATTATTTACATTAGGCCTTCACACACACACAAATGTCTATCTTGAACAAATAAGATAACACAATGTCTAGACACAAAACCATGACTATAAATCATATGCACAGAACCTAAAAGATCTCACAACTTTACCAAGTGAATTAGACTTCATTACATAGGTCAAAAAGACTCAAAAACACTCCTGTAACTTACTCAAAACTACCAATTTTCCTCAAAGACCAGTCATGGTGACTTAGACCTCCAACACTTGTATAGACATTATAAATTAATTTTGATTCATATATATGATCCTATGAGATCATTATACCATTATAAAATATAAATATAATATGGTCAAATTTTAATATTGGTCTTGCAGACCAATCTCATAACCTTATATCTCACTATCTCATATGACCCTGATAGGTCAACTTTTGAGCAAATTTTTTAGTATAACCACCACCCTATAAAAATTATACCAAACATTAACATGTATTAAAATTATTTAATAACATATCCATGTAGTTGGTTTTTTCCATATTTCATGATAACACATTCCTAATCATCTTCTCATTTTTGCCTAAGTTTCTCACTATTTTCACCATTAGACCTGTTCGCAAACTGGCTAACTTGGATGACTAGTTTATCATACTTTAAGGTTAAAACCTATCCAAAAACATTAATGGACATAAAAATTATTCTCAAACTTAATCTTTCATCCATTTGCATACTTGACTTGGTTAACTCTGATAGCTACAACAAATATTTGAGAAATGTGCACTTTTATGTAGGGTCTATTCACACACTTGACAACTCAATTACACTTGGAGGTGACTAGGAGAGTTTAATACAACCTTAAATATCTTTTATATTCATTTGAAACCATTCTAGGATGTTTTGATCAACATATTCAACATTGGGTCCTTATAAGGGTTTTAAGTGGGTTTAAACATGTTTCCATTATTAACAATCATTTATAAATCATAGCCCTTTAATCCAAAAAAAAATGCCTAGAATTTTTATCTAGGACCCTTCCCCATATACCATGAATATCTTAGGTTCCCCATATAGAGGTTTGATAAGTTAATGAGCACAAGAAAAAACTTCTCAGGTAGAGAACCCTTCATTTTGTGCACTTGAGAGACTTTAAAACACATTTTCATGCATCATCCTCCAAAATTTGACCTCAAACTTCATGCACATGCTTAAAAAAATTGACTCACATTTTTCAATTCTCTCCCTACTCTTTCTTAAAAACTGATCCTGATGCCTCATTAGGTCACTCTCTCTCTCTCTCTCTCTCCTCTCTCTCTCTCTCTCTCTCTCTCTCTCTCTCTCACTCTCTCTCTCTCTCTCTCTCTCTCTCTCTCTCTCTCTCTCTCTCTCTCTCTCTCTCTCTCTCTCTCTCTCTCTCTCTCTCTCTCTCTTTGCTTGCTTAGACCTTGACCTACAAAGCACATTAGACCTTGAAACTACCCTTCATGCCTCTTTACATGTGCTCTCCACCTCACTCACATACTCAAGAAACCTATCTCATGCTTAAAAAATGACATAAATCCTTAATATGCCTTGACAAAAGAAGATGATGCCTCATTAGGCTAGGCAGGGTCTAGAATGGTCTAGTTGTAGACTTGATCTATAGGTCCTACCCCTATAGGCTCACCTTGAGACTCACATGATTGATCTAATTATACATATACATGATCAAGTAACCTCATAAAATCTCTCATGTCTATGTGCATTCATCTCACCAAGAAATCAGGTTCCTTTATGCACAAGACTAGGTATCTTATGTACATACCTGCTCAAGACACAACTAGGCTCAAGCATTTAAAAAATTTGAAAATAAAGGCCTTCTATGCTGACCTTCACATTACTCATGTAGTCATAATAACATATACCAATCCTATTTTAACACTCTTAGATTCACTACAACACTAATCAATATTCTCTCTCATAGCTACACTCTTCACTGACCTCATGAAGACCTTCTCAAGAAACCTTTGACATCAATGTCAATCCTTAACAATAGGAACAATGCTCAATAATAGTATAAGTGTGCCTCAATATTGAAATTTCAATGTGATTGAATAAGTGACTTAGATGTGCCTTTATAACAATCCAAAAGGGGAAAACCTTGCACTACCTATCCTAAAATATGAACCAACCTGTAAGGGAGGGTTTAAATTTGAAAAATAACCATTACTAAGTGAAGGACAAGATCAACCCATAGGGTTCAAGATCGACTACCACTATTGTCCCTTTCACATCAATTTTATCTTGGAAGGGTGATGTTTTAAATTAAGAATATGATATGTCCATACAGATGCTTAGAGGGGTTTTTAATGATTAAAAACATTTACATAAGCATAATATAACAACTTAAAAATGGATAGGTCCATACAAGTACATAGGATAGAGTGAGCTAGAAAAATAGGCCCATATTAAGCTAAATGTGGACCCAAAATTACATTATCAAGTATTATGACCAAATTCGAATATCTATAATATACATATGTACATACGTACATACATGCATGCATGCATACATACGTACATACATAAATACATATATTGAATAATATAACTGTATATTTAAATATTATATAAACATTTATTAATTATATATTATAATATAATAATTATAATAATTTTTATTATATTTTATATAATTATAATATAATATATACATATAATTTTATTTATATTAATCATGGCTCTGCATATCTAACCTTTGTTGCCATATGTAATCACTAAACAACATGGTGGTTTCATCATAGGGAGGTAAATCTAGGATGGAATAGTCTTGGTCCATGAGACAATCCATTCCATAGACAAAGGGAAAAAATAAGGTATAGTTTTAAAGTTAGACATGAATAAAGCATATGATAGAGTTTCATGGACTTTTATTGACTTGGTTATGGAAAAATTTGGATTTCATTCCCACATCAAGAAGATTGTTAGTACTTGTATCCCTAATACAATGTTTTTTATTATGATTAATGGTTCCAATGAAGGTTTATTCCCCATAAAAGAGGGATGAGAGAAATATATCCTTTATCTCCCTTCCTATTCATAATAATGGTTGAAGCCCTTAGCAGAACCTCATCTTCAACCATCAGAAGGGGTAAAATCAAAGGGATTCGGCCAGCCCATGGAGTGGACCAAATATCCCACCAAAATTTGTTGATGACACTATAATTCTAGATGAATAATCAATTAAGGAGGCTAAGGATATCTAAAAAATATTAAAATATCATGAGGAATCTTCAAGCCATAAGATCAATTTGGACAAGAGATCTTTATTTTTTCATTAACACCCGGCTCATTTGCCAATGTAAAATTGATAGAGTTTTGGGTTGTACCATAAAATATCTCCCTTATACTTTTATTTTTATACCTCTCTTTCATGTTTTAATTCCTATATAAGTTTTTAATTCTCTCTTCGATAGGTTTCAACAAAAGTTGGTTAGTTGGAAAGGTTGTTTATTTACATAGGTAGGCAAGTTATAGGTGATCAAGAGTACTCTTCAAACCTCCCAGTATATCTTATGTCACTTTTTAATATTTATATGATAATTTTCAATAATATTTATTAAATTTAAAATATATTTATATGATTAGGCATGGAAGAGAAGAACATATTCTCTTTCGTGGTGTAGCATAGAGTTTGTTTCTCAAAGGGTTATGGAGGTTTGGGTATTCTTAAATTTTAGTTGATGAAACTAGCCCTGGTCACCAATATGAGTTGTAGGTTTATTAAATGAACTAAAATCCTCAAAACTAAATAATTGGATTCCTAAGAGGCTATAAAATGGCTCTGGGATGAAAATCTCTCAAAAGGATCTTGCTTCTGGGATTTATTAGTCAAGAGTAGGAAGATTTTACGGATAGGAAGTAAATAAAAAATTAGATCAAGTGAAATGTTTTTATTCATGGAAGGTTCATGGATATTCAACTCACCACTTCATTTTTTAGAGCCTTGGAATAGATTCTATGAAATAATTATGAGGAAACACAATGAAAGAGTTACAGACTATACTGAATCCATAGACTTGGGAAAAGTATGGAAGATTTTATCCATGGACAACCTAAAATAGGAATAAATAAAACTTACCACCAACCCAAATAAACTCCTTAAAATATTTCATGTTTATGGAACAATAAATGAAGATAAGTTGGTCTAGGAGGATTCATATGATGGCAATGTCAATTTTAAATCTAGCTACATTGTTGCACTAAAAGAGACTTTTGATGGCTTCTCATGGATCAAGATATGGAATAAAGATATGATTCTAAAAATCAAAATCTTATTGGTTGGGTGTGCAAAATAAAATTCTTACCATTGATAATATTATGAAATGAGGACACCCCTTTCCAGACATATGTGTAATGTGTGAAAGCAATGTGGAATAAACTGTTCATTTTCTGTTAGATTTCTCTTACGCCTTTAAAGTTTTTAGAGTCATTCATTTTAGGTTTGAGTTGGACCAAGTTAAACATTTGACAATATCTTAAATGTGGTGCCAATTTATTTCTCATTTCAAGAGTCAAAGTCTAAAACATTTGTGGCATATGGCTTCATCACATGTCTTTTGGGGTCTTTAGAAATAAATAAATCAGAGAATTTTTAAAGAGAATAAAATAAGCAACAATAGTTAGCCTTGAAAATTATTAATATTTTAAAATAAAATTATGCTTCTATAAATATTAAAGATAAGGATAACCTGGAGGTTGCAGAACATAATATTATGTCCAATTAGAACATTTCCATTCAAGGGATATATGGCATTAACTCTAAAATGGAGTCTAGAAGTTTAATAAAATGGATATCACCCTCTCCAGGATGAGTCAAAATAAAATTTGATGGAGCTTCCAAGGGGAACCTGGGAATGCTAGTGGAGGAGGTGTTATTAGAGATAATAATGGTTCTATGATTGTTGCTTATGTTAGAAACCTAGGTTTCCAATCTAATTATGTAGTGGAAGCTACAACGGCTCTATGGGGTTCAGGTAGCCAAAGAGATAGGATCCACACATCTAATCATTGAATGGGATTATTTGAACATCATCAACTACCTTAATAATAAATATGTTTTTATCTAGTCTATTATAAATCTAATTCAAGAAGCATTTGATATTATCTAATCCTTTCAACAAATAAGGATCATCCACACCTATAAAGAAGGTAATAAGATTTTTGATTAGTTTTCAAACAATTGTGTCCTAGTACATAACTTCATTAGGTGTAATAATGTGCAAGCTATTCCAATGGATGTGTTATAATAAATGGAAGAGGAAGCACGTTATTTAGAGACATAAGTTCATGGTAGTGCCTTTTTAGCTTAGCTAAGATTTGATGTTCTCCAAGCTTAAAATAATATTTGTTTGGTACTTATTTATAATTTTTGTCATTCATAATAAGGATGCCACATTTTTCATTCATTTATCCATTTTTGGAAATTATTTTGGTAGACTCAAAGAAGATCATGTTTCTCATGCTAAATCTTGGCCTATTCCCAAGGTTTTAATTTCCATTGATGACATTGAAGGATTCATTACTCGTTTCACATGTGAGGGTTGTTTATGTAATAAATCACTCTTGTAAGTTTGGTATAGTAAGGATGTGTGTGTTTATTTGGAGGATTTTTATAGGTTTTTAGGAAAATATTGCATCATGGGCAGAGATCAATGTAGAGTTGAATCGACAAATGTTCGACTTGTCAAGAAGAAGAGTGAAGCTTGGAGCATTTTATAATATGGGCACCTCTTGAATTATATGGAAAGAATCCAAGGATATGATCCACACATTTCATGGAGTTTTTAAGGGATTGAAAAGGGAATTATATGGATATAATTGGAGTGTCAATCCTTATCAATGAGGAAATAATTGTGCAGGTTACAATTTTGAGCATATAAGAGAGAAAATACTACAAGTCGAAAGGGAATAAAAAGGATGAAGTTGATCAATTTATTGAGGAGGATGAGAGGTTGATTAAATTTTAGGGTAGTTAACTAAGAGACTCCTTTCCTTCTCTTTGGCATGAGGTGGTACAATAAATAATGAGGTGTAATATAATTGAGGATAGCCATAAGGTAGTATGCTCTTATCATTTTTCCCTTTTGAATCATTTTCATCATAAAATTGTTCTCAATTTTCTATTTTATTTGATGATGTCTCTTGAGGGCTCGATCATCAAATTCCAACTTGGGAAAGTTGTTATCCCCATACACCAAGCTTTAATATTTATGTTATTTAATTATGTTAAATATTTTGTGATTATCCCTTATCCTAAGATCAAAATTATCGATCTAAGTAAGAAATAAAAGGTGGTTATGAAGGGGGGAGGGAAAGGGAAGCAGTCTCAAGACTATTTCCATCAAGATACCAAGGTAAAAGCTTGATAAACATCCCTCTGGTAAGAAATACATTTTTATAGTGACTTTGGTAAAACTTAATCTAATGATCTTATGTAGAAGATGTTAAGCAATAACACCATTTGTAAAGACGATCAAACCTTGGAGCCTGTGCAGGTTGAGACCCTAATGAAGAAAGAAGCAAAGATGAAGGAGGGAGCTTTCACACAAGGAATCAGTGATGTTAAAGGTAAAAGGAGAGCCTTTGAGGTTATTGGTGAGGATATTCAAGACAAATTCATATCGACGAACCATGATTTGGACCTTCATAAGATTATCTTTAATTTGATTATGAAGGAGAGAAATGGCATAAAGGAAACTATTAAGCAAATTCAGTTACACTCTAGTGAGATCACTAGCCAAGCCAACATTTTGAAGGACTTAGGTGAAAGGTATAATGTCTTACAGAAGATAAGGGAGTTATAGGATAACATTATCAAATTGGAAAATGAAAATTCATAGGTTAAGGAGGATATTAGTCATGTTGTTCATATAACCAAGTTTCCTATCAAAAAATGTGTGGTTAATATAAACGTGCTCAAGGAAGTGCTAAAAGTTGGGAAAGAAGATCAAGGCAGCCTAAAGATGAGTAAAGAAAATAAAGGGCAATATTTATTAGGTGCAGAAGGGTAGAATTATAGATCTAGATAAAATCCTCAATTATTTGGTTGAGGAATGGAATGTAGTCCTTAATGGACTTGATGTTTAGCTTTGTGTTGTTGTTCATTTAAATAAATGAGGATTTTATGGAGGATTGGAGATTTGGATAAAATCCTCATTTAGATGCTCAACCATTTATAAGAGAAGAATATTTATCCAATATATTAGGGTGATGATCAAAAAATTTGGTGTTGTTATCTGTCATTTTTAATCTAAAAGTCTAATCAGACCATTCATTTTATACTATTTATGACTAAGATGGAATAAAACATCAATCATGATAACATGGTATGCTAATATATTTGTAATCCTCTAAAGTTAAATCTATCCTACCTTTTATATAACATTATTCCAACTATAACTTCGGCATTAAATATTACTCATTCTAGCATAATGCCAATAAAAAATACAAACTGTGAAACTAAAAGATATTGTGTATAAATGAAATATAGGGGGAATAACAAGTGTCTAGTTCAAGTAATAATTAACATTAAACATAGATTTTTGGCTCTATGAAGGTGTTAAATACATGGCTAAGATAACCATTTAAGGAAATTGGAACTAATGGTGTTTATTGTTGCCTTTATATTTAATATAATATACTACTTATATTCCCCTTTCCTCTTGAAAGAGTCTAATAATACAATTAATCCCATAAAATGCCTCACACTAATAATGATCAATTAAAAATAGACAAAAATTTAGCCAATATCCCTGATAAAAAAATGATCAATTTATATTGTAGAACATATATAATGGTGTTAAAACAACATATTGGTTTTCACTATGGATATGATTATTTGACAAAAAATGATGAGAGTATGAAAATAAAATTGTTTAGAATGAAGAGAGTGGAATAGGAGAAGTGGAAGTGAATGATGAGATGTGCATGATGAATGTTAGTGGGAGAGAAAACATGAAAAAACAATAGAGAGACCATGTGGTTGTATAGGTGGCATGCCAAGAAGATGCATGAAATCTAAATGAAGGAAATATGTTAAACTAGCAGTTGCCCCAAAGGTGTAAGTTACACTGAAATGGATGTAATTTTTTATTTTGGTAAAGTGGGGTTTTATAAATCAAAAAAGTGTAAATTGGTATTCATACCTCACTTGAAACCCTTGATTGTTGACCTTATCTCACATTTTCAAGATAAACATTTAAGCGATAATAATTTGATATTCACTTTAATAATACTTTCAAAACTTATTTTTCCCACCCAATGTTCCCTCAACTTTTATGTTTTTTTACCTACATGGATATATAAGATGCTTATGAAGATAAGCTCCAAATTTGGCTACCTTTTCTTTTAGGGGTTTGAGTATGGTGTTTATATATGTTATTGAGCCTCATATAATTAATATAGGTGTCAACACATTGGAAACATGGATGAATAAAAGCTATAAGATATACTCCAATATCTCACTCTCTTTTCCCCACATCATCGGCATTGCATCATTTATTCAAGCCTCACATTAGACGTGGAGCCATATCACAATCAAAATATCTCTTGTGACATCCTCATCCACCCTTAAAAATAGAAGTTTATCAATCAAATATTTCACCACCTCGCAAGTTGTGTACCCCTTTTCAATAGGTGTAGGTCATGTAAATCCAATAGTTGTGTTGAATTTGGGTCTAGTGTATGATATGGGCCCTCATGACTACGTTAACTTTATGTTTCATCATAATGTATACACTAAAAAATAAATTTTCATCCTTGCCCTAAGTCCAATTTGGCTACAAATCTCAACTATCCATCATTTTATATTGTGATCAAATATGTTATCATGTTTAGATAAAACATAATATTGTAACTAATGTGGTAGGGAGAATGCAGTGTACAAAGTGTGGGTAAAGAACATTCCTAATGTGAAAGTAATGTTGGATCCAAAGATACTCTTGTTTAAGAAATAAATCAATGAAATAAGCTTTAACATTACATTTTAAACAAAAGTGGGTACAAGTGTTAGAGTTGAATTCAAACACATATCATGGAAATGCATCCAAGGTGGAACACACAAACTTTGGAGCCCAATTGCCATACTATGGACACTTTGAAGTTTAATAGTATACCAAAATTATGTTTTATAATCCTTCATATTATTTTAGGGTTTTCCCAAAAAAATTATGTACATCATATATATTATACATAAAAAATGTTATTATCCTATATATTCTACTATAAACACCTGTTAGGTTGCTTATATTGATGTATTGAAGTAAAGGAAAGGCAAGGGATAAAGAAGAATATGAGAGTCAATATATATCTAAAGGTGAAATGTAGAACCCCCAATCCACCTAGTGCTCCTTGTTGAGGAAAATCTCACAAACTAGAGTGTGGAGTGTGAATATGGATGTGCTTGATGTGTAACATGAATGATGGAGGTCTACATTGGAGCAAAGCAAAGATGGGGTGGCAAAGAGGAAAATATATTATAATGAAAGTCATTGTGTAAAATGTAGGGGTTGAAATATTTCTAGATCTATGAAGAATTGGAAAATTAGAATTCACTTCATTAGATCCCTATATAAAACAAATTGACATGTATTTAAATGATTGCAATGTCTACATAAGGTAATGATACATGTGTATGGGAGAATTAATAAGTAATATATGTTGTGTTGTTTGTTTCCAAACCATTTTATGTTGCACTCATCTCTTGGTATATTCTTGAGGATGTAATTAGGCTGGAATAAATAACAAGAAGAAGAAAAGATGAGTATTTGTTCCAAAGCCCATATGATGGCCCATCATTAGAGATTCAATTTAAGCAACAAAGGTGAGATAGTGAGGGAGATGGTGAAATAATGGATCCAAATTTTCATAGATGGCCAAGGTTTAAACATGTGTCACAAGTCCAAGAGAGAATTAGATTAATTATGGCAAGTACACGAGTCAAATATTGTGTTTAGACATGTTTAGACTGGAAAGTGTGTTTAGATTGTGTTTAGACATAAAATTTCACCTTTGAGAAAATTGTTAATATATACTATTATATAATAATGTATTTATTATATATTTCAAATATATTATAAATATAGATATATACTTATAATATATAATCACATTGCTTATATTGCATGGTCTCGACTATATCATCCTATATTTATGGCCAAATCACCTAAAGTTAAATATAAGCCAATCAATATTATCTCTATGTGGAACCATGATAGAATTAATTTCTTAAATGACAAGGTTTTTATAAGGATTTTCTTAATTAGGAGTGACTTATCCACAATCAACATTTACCTAAATGAGAATTCACAATTTACCCCCTTTCAAGGTTATGCATTAAATGAAACACATTGACTTCCACGACAAGAATTGGAAAGAAATCAATGGTCTCAACAAAATATTTCAAACTAAATTAAGTAAGTACATCATATATTAAATTAAAAAAACAAGGAACCTCTTTCAAACCTAGAAATAATGTTATACATAGTAGATACACTAAAGATTAAACCCTTTCCATACTAAATTGGAGAACAATTTGAATTGAACAACATAAGAAATCATCTCTTACAAGTCAAAAAAGATGCAATACACACATAATCTATCTATGGCTCATATGACTACCTATTAGAGGACCTCAATTATTTATGGTCTCTTGTGCATCCCCTGCTTCCTTTAATTCATCAAAATTAAAACTGAAAATAAAAGGGCCGCTACACAAAAAATGTTGTTGAGTTTCAAATATTGAACCTATTAGATTTTTATTACAATTTTAAAAATTATCAACAATAATGTCAATAGTTTTATGTGATAAACATGCTTAATTAAAATGATTTTAATGCCTATTAGTACATATTATTTATTTAGACAAAAAAGTGGATGCACTTTACCATAGATTATGCTTATGGCATTATGTGTGTGCATGATTAATTAATTATATTACATTATATAATTAACATATAATAATATATTTAATAATTCTATGATAATATAAGTTTGTTTATTTTTTTGGGGTAAGGGTAAAAACTTTTAAAACTGGAGCTGTGAACTGAAAAGGGAAGCTTTTACCAAAATCAAAGCTCCAAACCAGCACTGAGAAACAAAAAGGGGACCTATCCCAAAAAACACCATCCTAATAGATAATAACATAAGCACAAGAGATACCTAAGGCCACTCATGAGAGACATAGAGTTAAGACTCAGAATTAGAATGACATAAGATGACTAGTTAGTAAAAAATCCAAAAAATAGTTATCAAGTAGACAACAAAAGTGTCACAAAACTAAATAAATCCACCAATGAAAAAAAGGACAACAAAAATCACATAAGAGAGGTAGTGAAATCATGAATTAGAGGATAAGGGACTCACTCACAAGCAAGGATCATATTTATTCTAGAAGGGAAGTCTTCCAAACTCCTCTAGAACTTATGGCAATCAATTGATGCAAATAAAATTTTATTTATGTCCTCTTCAATTATATTCTTATATAAATGCACAAGCTCAATTGATCCACACTTAATTATTCTCTTTGTTTCCTTCTCCAATGTTTCACCTACATGTGAAACAAAATAATTAAATTAATAAACCATTTCTTCATTATGCCTTTGAGGTATTTTCCATCCTTATTCTCTTATATCATGTTGTTATTATTTACCATTCATTTCATGGGCTTAAAAATGTCCATTCTCAATTTCTTTCATGTTGATCTTCTCCTCATTATTTTTTTATCTTCTCCTTATTTTGGATTAATTCTTCCAAACTTTGTATTAAACCTACTAGAGTATGTTTCATCTAATTTATCTCTTTATAAATCTTCTCTTATTTTCTCACCTTATTGTTCTTCTGTATTTAGTTCTTCTCTCTTTTTAGTCTTTTCATTTATTTTCTACTTCTCCTTTTGCCTCAACCAAAGTATCTACTTGGTCTTTTGACACTTCCAAGTTTTTTTTAACTTAGATTTCACCTCCAAGTCTATTTCACCTTGGATTCCTTATTTATAAGCTTTGTCAGGAATCTAGAACAGCAAACATGCTCTAATACCAACTGTCAGGATCTAGGAAGCACAATTGATTACCAAGCAACTAAATATGTGGAATTAAACCAAAATCACAAGTAACTAGAATTTAGAAATAACACAGAATATGAGAGACAATACCCAATTGTATTAATACTCTTCCAGAAGGAAATACAATAAAGAAGATGCCACAGTCTTCTTTCTTACACACCTCTAGGGATCCCACACCTCTAGGGCATAAACAGTAAATCTCTTCAAGAGCTCACTCTCTCTTACAGTCCCAACACATAACTCAAACACAGAGTTGGTGTTCACCTCCAACCAGTCAGTATTACTACTGCCAGTACACTGAGTATACACACATACTCAACCGAGTACACAATGCACTCCAAGTAGATCTCACCTGATCTTGCTCCTTGATATGTTGTTGTCACCTTTGATCTTGCTACCCCACAGACCTCCTTTGACCTCGCACACACACACCTGCAAATCAATGATCTTACTTACCACATCTAGATCTCCAAATGTGGCCTTGTACACCTACCGACCAAGATCATACACACATGAAGAACCCTTCTGATTCTCCAAACTAGCACCCCTGTGGATCTCTACCAGACCTTGCAACAACCTGTAGATCTCCCTAATCATACACACTTGGCACCCCTATGGAACTAGGAGGAACACACCTTGCTCTCTTCACTCTAAAAGAGCTAACCTTATTCTTACTCAACTAGCACACTTTACAATATAGCCCATGAGTCTCTTAAATAGATCTCATGCAAACAATAATTAGACATCTAATTATAATAATTAGATCCATAGCTCAAGACTAAAATTAGCCTTTTAACATGAAAAAAATTGGTTCATTAACAAACTATTCATGAAACTCATAGTTCTGAACCACACAGGTGACCGACGTCAGTCCCTGTCTGGCTGGAGATGACTGACATCGGCCGATCCCTAACTGATGTCAGTTTCTCTGCTCACTGGATATGACCGATGTCAATTGATCAGATCGACGTCAGTTGCTCTACAACTCAGCAACCTCTCAACAACCTCCTCCATGTCTGCATCATTGAAGATTTTAGCTCCATAACCTAACAATCTCCCACTTGGAGAAAAACAGCTACACTATACCTATACCTATACACCATCTAATTTGTTTCTTGGCTTGTATCCCTCTTCAAGCTCAACCTTAAAGACCAACCACCACAAAACCTATGGTACAACACCTATCATCCAAGTAACCTACCATATCTGAAGTCCTGACCCTGCATAGCATGTCGACCTACTGTTGGTCCCTCTTAGATACCTGAGAACCCACTAAACTACTTTCCACTACTTCTTTCCCAGATTAACTATAAACTTTTTGACAGCACCCACTGCTTGGGAAAACTCAGGGAGTACACATGTACTCAACCTCATCATGTGATTGGGGACCCTATTCAATGAACTGTCCATCCATAGGTGTGCTTCCCAATTCTTCATCCTGAACTACCTTCACACAATCATCATGTGATAACATCAACTTGTGATCTTCCCTGTCTCTAGGATTACTCATGCCAAAGAATTTCTCTCCTCCAAATTCTTCATGACACATCTCTGAACTAACTTTACCTTTAGCTCAGAAAAAACCCTGTATGTGTAACCCTGCATCAAGCAAACACACAACTTACAGTAACAAGATGATGTTGCAATCATCACCCACCTGGTAAAGAAACCATAGTAGTTACAATGACATTGACTAAAGCCATGTTTTGTCATCCACCTGTCAAACCTGTACCACTATCCTGGAGCTTCCTCAAGGCCATATGACCTGGCCTTCTGTCTCATGTGTCCATTCTCTCTATTCTTTAACCAAGGTATCCATTCATCTTTCAATTCTTTCTTTTGGCTGGCAACCCTACCAAATCTCTCATTTGGTTCTGCATCCTAGGAATCAAATTCCTCATTCATGCCATGCTCCCACTATTTCCTAGATCCTTCCTGCTCTGCAGTGAGCAACGAGTATAAAGAAGAGGAACAATGAATTTAAGGCTTACTTACCCTTTCAGTCCTCCATATGGGTGTTTGAGACTCCTTGACAGCTTGTTGTCTACCCAAAATCCATTCTAGTGACCGACCTCGGTCACCACACAGTCTGCATCTGACTGATGTCGATTCCATGCAACTGTCCAGGTTGTCAATGCTAATTATCCTACCAACATCGGTCTCCACCTACCTGACACCACCGACTCCTCTGGTCTACACATGACCGACATCGATACCTGTCTGTTCGACACTGGTTCCACCTGACCGATGCTGGTACCTGTGTTCTCTTGTGAGTGATGACTTTTTACCCGTGAGCTCTCTTTGGATCAAAACCCTGTCCAAACTACCCTGCTCAGAGTTACTCAACCTTCTCCACTGATCTCTATCCATCATCTCCTCCATAAACACCAAGGCTTTCCAGTTCTTAAGTCTGTCAAAGACATCTGACTTCCACTTAAGAACATGCATCTCCTTCTTGCTCTTGTGACCAAGCATACAAAGCCACGTCTTCACAATAAAAAAAGAATCAGTAATATAAGCAAGTAGATAAAGAGTACCTACTTTCTTACCCCCAGCTAATTCAAGTACATCCACTGTGAGAGTTCTTGTGCATCTCTCATCACCCAACTTTCCTAAATAAATTAGCCACATCTTCAAGACTGGGACCTACATGACCTCCTTCAATACCCATGTGTTGGCCACCTGCAATTTCAGCCACACTTCCCCTTTGCCAATACTTTGACAAGGCCCACCAACCCCTAAATAAATCTTTCCAAAGTCTCCATGGACCTTAACATGGAAAAATACTCTATTTAGGGCTGCATGGAAAGAGGCAACATAATCTATAAACCAAGATTCTAATTTATCCAAAGAACATACCAGAGCATCTTGTGCAACAACCCCTACAACATCTGCTTCTTTGGTTCCTTCATGCTGATCTTCTACCAACCAACAATCTTTCTTTTCCTACTCTTTCTTTCCATAACACTGTAATTGACCATTCGTGCTTTTCAATTCCTCCATTCTTAGTGTACTTTTTTCTATCATTGCTATACTCCCACTCAATCAGAAACCCCTGAGAGTGATCTGTAATCAAACACAAACCTGCTCCCTACAACCTTAGCTCTGATACCACTTGTCAGGAATCTAGAACAACAAACATGCTCTGATACCAACTGTCATGATCTAGGAAGCACAATTGATTACCAAGCAACTAAATATGTGAAATTAAACCAAAATCACAAGTAACTAGAATTCAAAAATAACACATAATATGAGAGACAATACCCAATTGTATTAATACTCTTCTAGAAGGAAATACAACAAAGAAGATGCCACAGTCTTCTTCCTTACACACCTCTAGGGCTCCCACACCTCTAGGGCATAAACAGTAAATCTCTTCAAGAGCTCACTCTCTCTCTTACAGTCCCAACACACAACTCAAACATAGAGTTGGTGTTCACCTCCAACCAGTCAGTATTACTACTGTCAGTACACTGAGTATACACACATACTCAACCGAGTACACAATGCACTCCAAGTAGATCTCACCTGATCTTGTTCCTTGATATGTTATTGTCACCTTTGATCTTGCTACCTCGCAGACCTCCTTTGACCTCGCACACACACACACCTACAAATCAATGATCTTACTTACCACATGTAGATCTCTAAATGTGGCCTTACACACCTGCTAACCAAGATCATACACACATGAAGAACCCTTCTGATTCTCTCATGCAAACAATAATTAGACATCTAATTACAATAATTAGATCCACAGCTTGAGACTAAAATTACCCTTTTAACATGCAAACAACTGGTTCGTTAACAAACTATTTGTGAAACTTGCAGTTTTGAACCGCATAGGTGACTGACGTCGGTCCCTGTCTAGCTGGAGATGACCGACATCAGCCGATCCCTGACCGATGTCGATTTCTCTACTCACTGGATATGACCAATGTCGATTGATCAGACCGACATCGGTTGCTCTACAACTCAGTAACCTCTCAACAACCTCCTCCATGTCTGCATAAGTGAAGCTTTTAGCTCCATAACTTAACAAGCTTCACTATACTCCTTTTCTTACTTTATTAAGCCTCAATGGGCTATAGGACTATATAACCTTTTTTAACTTTCCCACAAGTGTTTATTTCACCACTTACCTCCCTCAAGTTTTTATTTCACAACTTGAGTATATTCACTCTTATATTTATTTATTTCACAAGCTCTTCAAAATATATTTTAATAATCTTATATACCAAAAATTATTATCATATCAAACTCTTTTATTATCTTTGCATCCAATCTGACATAAACAACAGTTTCACTAGGATTTGTTCTTAATAGGTCTTTGTTCTTGCTTAGGAATTATGGCCTTCTAAATTGAATATCTATATATATTTATAAACTCTATGATTTAACAGGTTCATTTCAATTTTTTATCATTCTTGATAACTCAACACATTCATCTTTAACCTTTCTTATATCTAATTTTTGCACAAAACATAAAAACAATCTCTTTCTAGGCTTTGGAATTAGGCCTTGTTCTTGTTAAATAGATTTGCTTCCTTATTTATGACAATTTAGATTACATATTATACTCTCTATGAGTTAAAATTTTCTTTTTACTCTTTTTTATGTTAATTAACTCAATCAATATCTTACACAAACTCTCCAAATTTGATTCTTACAAGAAAAGGCAAATAGTGTCTTTGACGTCTCTCTTTTAATGACTACAGACCTAAGTTTTAAGATAACTTTACATACATAAACTAAAAAATAATTAAACCACTTTTAATACTTTAATTTTATCTTACAAAATCACTCTACAAAGTTTCATTGCATTTTCACAGTTAACTTTAGAGATATGAAACTTTTAGTGGAATAAAATCAAAGTTATCTAGGCTTAATTATAAAATATGTAGGTCTAAGTTCTGACTATAAATATATATCCAAATTTTTAAAAACTCTAAAATAACATTCAAAACATTAAAAAATTCTAATATACCTCCCTAAAAAAATTCAAGTCATTTGGATCATTCGTTATGGAGTTATGCACCTTTTAGCACAAGGTTTTTATATGCCTTCCTACAAACCTACAAACTATATTTTATCAATAACTCCCTCTATATGGATTCTAGATAAATTAAATCAATTTTAACATGTTATAAAAATAATAATTAAACCATTCTAAAAAAATTCATGGCATTTAAATTAATACTTTAGGAGATATAACAGTTTGTGTCTTCTTAAACCCTTTTAACCCCCTCACTTAGAGGCATTTTGAATATATTTTGACTATAAATCTTTATAAAAATTAAAAAAAATCATTTAAATATCTAAAATAATTTCATAAACATTCTTTCCAACCATTGTACAAAATTTTAAACAATTTTAATTGTTATTTTTCAATATACAGAGATTTTTATGTCTTAAACCCTAGCAGGCCTATGTATAGGCCGAGAGCATTAAAAATGTATAATTTGAATTCTATATAATTTTTTTTATTATTATACATATATTATATAACTTACATTAACACCCTCTTAAATGTAACTTAGGTGGGTAGAAGAATTGGTCCCAACAACAAGCACTCATTAGGTACCCAAGTACATAGAAAATCTCCCCATAATAATATAGAGAAGTTCCCTCCAAAAAGTAAAGAGAGAAGAATAGATGACTATAAATCCCCCTAAAACATGATTTTGAAGCTGCACGCACCCTAAGATGATCTTGTAAATGAATATATTTTCTCTTGATGAAGGGTTTGGTGAAGATATCATCTATGTGCTCTATATTTTGGCAAAATCTAAGATCGATGACTTGTCTATGAATAGGTTTCTAAATGAAGTGCATATGAATCTCGATGTGTTTGGTATGATAATGTTAGACTAGATTATTTTAGATCTATATGGTTCTTTTATTTTCATAAAATATTGTTATGGGTCACTTGAATTGTATACCAAACTCAGTAAAAATCCTCTAAAGCTAAATATCCTCAGTAAAAACAATAATAGCTCCCTTGTATTTAGCCTCAATAGATGATAAAATAATAACATTTTACTTATTATTAGACCAACTAATTATACCTGACCCAAGTGAGAAACTATATCTTGAAGTGGATCTATGATGTTAAATATCATCAGCCCAATCTAAGTTTGTGTACCCAATTAAGTCACCATCAATGCATGCTCTATAGTGAATCATAAAACTATGAGTACCCTAAATATAGTGGAGAATTTCCTTGGCAAATTTCTAGTACAGCTCATGTGGTGTCTACATACACCTAGATACTATGCCCACTTCATATGAAATATTAGGTCTAGTGTGAGTCAGATAGATGAGACTGCAAATAAATTATCGATACAAAGTAACATCAACTAATGGATAATAATACTCAGCCTCAAGTTTGGCTCTAAAAAGAAAGGGAGTTGGAGCTAGCTTATTGTTAAACATGTGAGTAAATAAAGATCATACTTAGATTTTTTAATGTGATTCATGAGTCATACTATGAAATATCAATCCCAAGGAAGTAGTGCAATAAACCCAAGTCAGTCATGGACAATCTGTCATACAAATCAATTTTCATTGCTCTAATGGAGGATGAATAACTCCATATGATCAATAGGCCATTAACATATAAAACCAAAATCAAGAGTGAGTCATCTTGTTATAAAATTTAGATATTCAGATTAGAATGGCATCTAGTGATCCCACATATGAAAAATAAGGAATCCATCTTGGTATACCAGCTTGAGGGGCCTATTTGAGGTCATAGATAGATTTTCAAAGTCTACAAACTAAGGAAGAATCTTACACAAAACCTTTTGATAGATCCATATATATTTCTTCCTCAAGGTCTCCATGAATAAATTCACTCTTCACATCTATTTGATTAACATCCCAATGATGAGCTATGACAATGGCAAGAGTGATTCGAATAAAGTTCATGCTTGCAACTAGTGCAAAGGTGTCAATGTAGTCAATGCTAAGGAGTTGTGAAAAAACTTTTACTACTAGTTATGTTTTAAACTTATCCACTAACCTATTTACTCCAAATTTTGTTCAATAGATCCATCTGCATTGAACAAATTTATTTCCCTTATAAAGGGAACCAAATCCTAAGCATGGTTCCTAATCAAGGAGTTATACTCCTCATACATGGTTATATCCTGCTCAAGAGAGCCAGATGCCTCACAAAATGACTATGGATAAAATGAAGAGGTGATGATGACATGTGGAACACCTTGGAATTATGAGCATGTTTTCCCTATATCTAATGGATCCCCAACCCAATCACATGCACTCTGTAGCATTTATCTAGTCCAAAGAGGGATTGAAGTTATAGAATTAGAAGGAGAATGTATACACATAATATTTTCAAACTTTATCAATTACCAATGGTTTATATCTTGTAAGAACCCATCGAGTCTCAATCTTTCTAAGTGCATGCCCTAAAGGGTGCACCAAGAAAGGGGTGGGTAGACCATTGATGCTTCACAAGATTGTTGTCCCTTAATACCACTTTTTATCAATCTGACTAGCCCCTAAAACCATTTCCCTAAGCTTTGCCTCCCATTTTACACACTCCTCTAGTATTTTACCACCTTCATTATCCCTTTCCCTAACCTAAACCCCTTTTTTTATGGTTTATATGACTATGTCAGCCACATCGACCTTGTATTCTTATTGACAAAACTTATTAGGGACTAGGTTGGCCCCTGGTTGACCTATTTTGTGCCCTAGTTAGTTTTTATCAATTGTGATACTACGTCTACTAGGTCGACCTCATCAGTCAAAATTTTTGAAAGGGTTTAGGGGTAGATTCACCTATATAAACACATCCATTTCACCATTCTTAGAGAGACATCAAGATTTATTATTCATTTGCACTTTTTTATAATATATTCTTCCACCATTCTACTTGAGGAGTCTTAGCTCAGGGTTTCTACTTGGAGAAGAATATTATCTTGTGGAGAAGTCTTAGATGATTTAGCCTTTCTTAGTGATTCTTAAAAACTATAAAAACCTCTTTTGAATCACATTTGGCCAAGGGAGAGATTGAATCTCGATGGGTTCATCTTCTTGGTATCTCTCACTTTACTCCTCTCTTCAGTAATTAGAAGTAGCATAAGTAATGGCTTTTAAATAATATTCTCTCTCTCCATGCATTAGAGTCTTACCTATACTTAGATTAATTATGATTTTATCATGCATGTTTATTTTTATGTTTACTAACTCTCATGTTTATGCCAAAAGTTTTGGTGAGCACTAGATTAGACTTTTTCTTTACTTATTATTAATATAGTTAATATGAAAACATAGGACCTAGTTAGGGTTATTGCGTAGTTTTGCTTGATTGAAGGTTTTGGAAGCCTCCCTAGAGATATTATTGTGGTAAAATAACCCTTAATTAGGTCTAGTAGATCCATATTGGCCATGACCCTAATTATCTAATGTATCCCCAATCGAAAGTGTAAATAGGATCGATCTTCTCTGAGATAGGATTGATTTTTAGATATGTTTCATTTCCCATTGCATACATTATAGTGAACCCAATGTGAATCTATCCCTTGCAAGTTTTATTTCACACTTTTTCATTTATATTAGTTTTTTATATTTTTGATACTAGGTCAACCAGGCCAGTATAGTTCTAACTTCTTTGTACAAGTTTAACATACAATCGCATCAAAATGACTATATTATTTCTATATAAACATAATATTTTCACACTTTATCAATTATTGATGGTTTCTATCTTTCCAGAACTTATTGATTCTTAATCTGTTTGAGTGCATGCCTTAAGGGGTGCATCAAGAAAGGGGTGGGCAAACCATTGGTGCTTCATAGGATTGTTGTCCCTTTTTTCCATTTTTTATCTACACATTTGTCTCCTAAAAACCATTCTCATAAGTTTTGCCTCATATTTTTCACACTCCTCTAATATTTTACCACCTTAATTAGCCCTTTCCCTAACCTAAACCCCTTTTTGTTAGTTTACATGACTATGTCAGTTGTTTCAACCTTATACTCTTATTGACAAAACTTATTTAGGGTCTAGGTCAGCCCCTGGCCAACCTAGTGATTTTTTATCAATTATGATACTAGGTCAACTGGGTCGACCATATTAATTGAAAATTTTAGAATGGTTTAGGTTTACATCCACCTATATAAACACATCCATTTTTCCATTATTAAAAAATATACAACAGTTATTATTCATTTGCACTTATTTACAATATACTCTTCCACCATTCTACTTTAGGTGTCTTAGTTTAGAGTTTCTACTTGGAGAAGCATCTAGTCTTATAGAGAAGTCTTGGATTATTTGACCTTTTTTAGTGATCCTTACAAACCACAACAAGCTCTTGTGAATCACTTTTGGCCAAGGGAGAGATTGAGTCTTGACGGATTCATCTTCTAGGTAAGTATCTCTAACTTTGCTCCTCTCTTTAGGAGATAGAAGTAGCATAAGTAATAGCTTTTGAATAATATTCTCTCTCTCCATGAATTAGGGTTTTACCTATACAAAGCTTAATTAGGATTCTTTTATGCATGTTTACTTTTAGTTTTTATTACCCCTACTTTGTACCACAATCTTTGGTGAACACTAGATTAGATTTTTTCTTTACTTGTTATTAGTATAGTGAATATGAAAACATAAGACCTAGTTAGAGTTATTGCATGATTTTACTTGATTGGAGGCTTTATAACCATCCCTAGTGATATTATTATGGTAAGATATCCCTTGGTTAGGTTTATAGGATCCATATTGATTATGTCCCTAATTATCTAATGTATCCCTAATCAAAAGTGTAAGTAGGATCTATCTTCTTCAAGCTAGGATTGATTTGTAGATCTAATTCATTTATCATTGCATACTTTTTGGTGAACTTGAAGTGAATCTAACCCTTGTAGGTTTTCTTTCACACTTTTCAGTTATATCATTTTATTATTTTTCTATATTTGTGATACTAGGTCAATCAGGTTGGTATAGTTCTAATTTTTGTGCATAGGTTTAACACATAGTCACATTAAATGACTATGTTCTTTCTATGTATGTCTTCATTAGATATAGATTACTAGATTGAGCAGGTTAATGTAGTACTCTTATTCAGTTCTAGATCGTAGACTATGTCAAATAGGTCAACTTAGTCTCTTATTCAACTCCAAAATAGTAAACTAAGTTATGCAAGTTAACTTAGTATTCTAGATAGCTTCCAGATAATAAACTAGGTTGACCAGGTCAACTTAATCATCTTAATAGGCTTCAGTAAATAAGGTTCCATAAAATTAGTTCAATCCAAACAAATATAGTTGGTAGAAATTACAAGTAGCATTCAATGCACTTTAAAAAAAAATCACACTCCTCAGCATCTTCCAACCCACCAAGGTTCCTTTTTTTCTCTCTCTTTCAATGTGTTTCTTCATTACAGTTTTATTTTGCATAAGTTTGTAGTCTTCAAAACTACAATCCTATAGCAAACTAGGTCAACCTGGTCAGCCTAGTTTTATATTTTGTCTTCTATCTAAAAGACTAAGTTGACTTGGTTGACTTAGTTTTTAAGAAGTCTTGATTCTATAGTATAGTAGTGACCCTATCGACTCTATTTTGTAATTTTTGCATATAGTGTCATTTGAACCAGGTTTGTACCATGCTTAAATTAGGAATTAGCAACTATATGCCAGTAATTAATTCACACTTTCACTTTCAATTGTTTACATGCTTAGAGTAGCTCACATATTTTAATTAGATGGTTTTTAAATATACCATTTAATTTCACTATTTTACTCTTTTTGAACACACTACCAAATCACATAATTTCAAAATGTATTTAAAATTTTGTCTACCCAAGGCCTACCTACTTGGATTTCACCACCAAGGGGGAAGCCAACTTAGTTTGTTGTCCAAGTATAAACACATGGTTAATGGTATATATTGGCAAATCACCCAACACCCTTATCATTTTGGGATTGTGAGGTGAGGGGGTAGACCCTAATACCAATCCAATATCATTACCAACATAGATCCCTTTCAGCCTAAACATCATGAAACCATCCATATATTGGTTTCTAGTTCTGTACTTTTAGCTAACTTCCCTATCACACTTAAAATAAAACTTTATAATAATCTAACAGCATTTAGGATGACCACTTAGCTAGCATTTACTTTTCAGTTGATTGCTTGCTCTTTGTTCATTATAGGTTATATTGAAATAACTTGCATTGGTCAATGTTGGTGTAAGATTTTGTGTTGTGTGTCAATTGGATTATCCTCATTGATCCAATTATTTATGTGTTTACTTCCATTTCTTGTTTCAATTACATAAAAAAAATTCTTTATTTATAGTACGTTGTCATTTTGCTCAACACAGTCTCTTACAGACTATTTTTCTCTTAGTCTATAATACTAAGTCAACCTAGTCGACCATGTACTCCTTTTTGTCAGTTAGATTATATTACTAAGTCAACCTAGTTGACTCTATACTTTTATTAGACTATCTATTTCCCTATTCAATAGTACTAAGTTAACCTAGTCAACTCTATACTCTTATTTTTGCCTTTACCCTATTGTTTAGTCGACTTAGTTCTTTATTTCTCTTTCCTTAGCATTTTGTTCATTTACTTAGAACATCAAGAAGTCCCCTAGTATAATATTCTTGGACAACTTAAATCCATTTAGACACTATATGGGATATTCATTTCTCCCTCTCTTTTCCTCCCAAGAGAACCCTCTCTCTTGGAGCACTCCATCCCCTCCTTTGTCTGTGGATTATAACATGGTCCAAATCACACCCCAAGATGAAGTAGATGGATCTGACCCTTTTTTTACCTATCAAGACAATTTTCATCTTTAATATTTTCAACATAATGTGGGAGAAATTGACATAAGTCTATTCAACAATCCCATTGGTAACCCACCTTCTAATAACCCTCCCCCTAATACCCATTTGGGGAGTTCTCCTACAAACACCAACCCACCAATTGATATGACTCAACTTATTTCATAATTCATACAACAAATGAACATAATGTAAACTTCTAATGTATCTCAAATGATGCAATTATAATCTCATTTGATCAATATGGCCAATCAACGTCTGGTTCTCAATCCTCAAGCCAATCCAAACTTTATTCCTCCACCTCTTAGAGATGCTTCAGGAAATGTTATTTCTCAACCTATTATGAGTAACAAAATGCTTTAAAAAATCCAAAATGAGCCTTTAACTCCTTTCATTATGTCCATTGATATTATCAATATATCTCCAACTATCAAGTATGATGGGACTAAATATCATGTATCCTTTCTCAAAACATTTGGTAATCTCTATAAAGAGTGGATCCAAACTAATACTTTTGCCATAATTAAACTTATAGTTAAAACCTTTACTAGTAATGTATTAGAATGGTACAACTAAATTCCACAACATTCCATTTGTAAACTTGAGGATTTAGTCAATCCTTTAGTTAAAAAATTTCAACACAATGACCTTCCTAAAAATTGCCTTAGCCAGTTCATCAATGCTAAGCAATCTCCCACCAAATTCGCTCATGATTTTATCAAACAATGGAAATATTTAGCCCATAAGGATGACCATAACATGACTGATGAAAATTTATTTAAACTCTTTATAACTACTTTAAATCTTTTGCTTCAATATAATTTTCAAACTTTTACTCCTCTAATGCTTAATGAAGCTCTTGACCAAGCCAAATGTCAAGAATTCCTCATGAAGAAATTTGAACCTAACACCAAATTCCTTAAAGTATCTTTTCAAACTTCTACTAATTCTATCACCAGAAATACTCCTCAAACCAAATAAGGAGCTACCAAGGTTGACACTCCCCCATATTCTCACATACCACTAACTATGTAAAAAATGAAACAATTTTTACCACCCTCTAAACCCTTTACTTATCCTAATAATCCTCCTAAATGGTATGACCCTAATCAATTTTGTTGGTTCCACACTAACATTGGTAATGCCAATGAAACTTGTTGAGGGCTTACTAAATTTGTTATCTCCTACATGCTTGGTGATTCCTTCAATCATGAAGCCATGATCTAACTTCATCATCAAAAATACAACACTTCTCAAAAATTACAAGTTCCCAAAGCTTCTTCTTCTAATAACCAAAAATATTTTTCCACATCTAATAATCAACAAAATATCAAGGATGTTTGTGTTATTGATGTTTAATATGACCAATATTACAATAATTCTCAATATGTTAATGTTGCTAAGGTTAACTATTATCATAAACTAACTCACAAAGATCCTATCACAAAACTTAAGAAACCGTCTTTGGAGTAATAACTTCTCAAAGATACTACAACCACTCATTTAGCTTTGTAATCCTATGAAGAACCACCTCCTTCTTCCGACCCCCAATAACTTCCATTCCTTCAAAGTCTACTTTACCTTCTAAACCTCGCACTAGTTTTTTTTCTAAATCCCATTAGAACTTTATCGAAGAACTTAAATCCATGCCTTAAAATATTCCAATTATGGAGTTAGTTTGTACTTCCCCATATCATCTCAAGTTCCTTATGAAAAAATTACAAAAAATCGAAGATCCATCTTCTATAGATGAAGAACCACCCTCTATTGAGCCTCAACCTACCAACATGCATACCATTGAAACTATGTGTCCTTCTTCCAAACTGTCTATTGAATTTATTGAAGAATACATCATTAATGATGAGATACTTTTATGTGCTAGTGATCCACCCCTATTAATTTATAGCCATTAATATAACCCTTATTCATAATGTTTTAGTTGATTGAGGTTATGGTATTAATGTGACATCTTTATGGCTTATCCAACAACTTGGCTATAATAAGGATCATCTCAAGTAAACCTACTTTACCTATCATATATTTGATAAAGCTAATCAAAATACACTTGGTTTTATTTGGATTCTTCTAACAATTAGACTCAAGACCGTTTGAACTAAACTTATGGTCCTTGATTTACCTCTCTCTTATACCATACTCCTTGATCACCCTTGGACTCATAAAATGAGGGTCATTACCTCTTCAAGTAGCTAATGCATCAAATTCCTACATAATGGAAAATGGTATAAGCATGAGGTCTATCCCAACCCTTGGATTATTCAACTTCCTAATCCAAAATTTTAATATCGCATTCCTACCATTCATACCATCAATAGTGTTCCCTTACCTAAGTTCATCAACGTCAATCCTGACTTACAATTCACTCTTTTTGATTTAGATGATGATGAACCTAATGACTTAAAACATAATTTTAACACTACTAAGCTACCTCCTTATATCTCAGAGTGGCTTCCTCTCTCTTTATTAACTCATGGTCACACTATTCCTCTCATTGATGAGATCATTGATTTTCCTCCTCCATGCAAATTTGAGGAATATTTTTACCCAGAAGATGTTTTCACATGAAATGATTATGGAGTGGCCAAATTATTCCAAGATCCTCTAATCATGTCTACATGAAATTTTAGTAACCTTAGAATTTCACCTTCTAAAACTCCCTTGAATTTCAATCATGTACCGTCTCTCTAACCTATGATGATAACTACATCATGGCCCATGCTTAATCTTGAGACTTGGATGTTCAAAATTATCAAAAAAACTTCTCAAATACATGCTTTCCATCAAAATTTTCACACCATTTCCATGGATTTTACATTATCTCCCAAAGTTCATGTACCTCATGTTAATCATCCACTTTTTGATATTCTTTGGGTGGTAGAACAAATCCTACCTTTTGAACCTCTGAAGATTCTTGCATCTTATTTACTACCTATATATCCTATCATTACATCTAATTCTTTCCCATCAAAGAAACTAATGACATAGCAATCTCATCTGATCAATCTACTCCCCCTATTCCTAAGATTACATTGGATGTCAAGGCCACAGATGTCCATAAAATACATTCTAAATATGATAGCCATGGTAATAAAATTCTTGATCTTAAAGTAGATGTTGAGTATTATGGCCCTCTTCCCACTTTTCCTAGTGATGAATCTATTTTTGAATTACTTCATGCTCAAGAACCTCAACTTCCTTGGTAACATCACAAACTTGGGAATTTAAAAAATAAATCCCCTTGTTTCAACATATTCACCGCTAGCATCGACCCTAAAGCTAATCCAATTTATTCTTTACCAAATGTACCACACCACTTCCAAGAAGGTAATGTTATAATTATCAAAGAAACTACTCACATTGAATATGGTACTCCATCATGCCCTCAACCAATTACAGTTTCTCGTGAACTCACACCTACTAAACATGATAACTTTAGCTTATTTTTTGATAAATATCATCAGTTATTTGCTTGGTCCTATGAGATCATGCCTAATATTAACCCTATATTTTGGTACATAACATCATCACTTATCCTAATGCCAAACCTATGCATCAAAAGCAACAAAAATTTCCACCTAAGGTTTCCACCTCTTGCAATAAAAATTTTATCAAACTTCTTGATGCTAAATTTATCAAACTAATGGACTATTTTGAATGGGTTTCTAACATAGTCTTTGTTCAAAAAAAATTCACCATGGTCTTTCGCATTTGTATTGATTTTTATAATCTTAATCTTGCTTATCCCAAGGATAATTTTACTTTACCTTCAATAGATGCCATTGTCAATTCCAAAACTAGATATGAAATGTTATCTCTTATTGATGGTTTTTCAGGATATAACCAAATTCACATTACCCCCAAAGATCAACATAAGAACACTTTCACCATAGAATAGGGCACCTATTACTATATTAAAATGCCCTTCATACTCAACAATGCTAAAGCTACTTATCAATGAGTAATGACCCATATCTTTCATGATCTTATTCATAAAATTGTCATAACCTTTGTAGATGACCTCATTATTAAGTATAAATGTCACAATACTCATGTTTCTAATCTTTCCATCATCTTCAATCACCTTCTTAAATACAAATTTAGACTAAATCCTTCCAAATGTGTCTTTGGTGTCACATCTGGAAAATTGTTAGGATTTTTAGTCTCTCTTCATGACATCGATGTTGACCCTACTAAGATTAATGCTATCATCAACATGCCTATCCCTTGATCTATTATGGATATTCACACTTATCTCAATAAACTTGAGGCAATTAGATGATTCATCCTTGAAATGGCTTACCATAACCACTCCATCAATTCTCTTCTTAATAAAGGTAACACTCTAAAATGGATAGATCCCTATCAAAAAGTATTTGATAACATAAAATAATCATTTATTTACCCACCTACTCTCATCCTCCTTCAAATAATCAACCTTTAATCCTCTATACTTATTCCACTCCCATATTAGTTAGGGAAATGCTTGCCTAACAAGATGATACTAGAAGAGAGTATGACATCTACTACATCAATCGAAGGCTCATTGATTATGATAAATGTTACATAAAATTCAAACATGATTGCCTCACCATATATTTTACAGCTAATAAACTTTGACATTATATGCTTAATCAGACCACATATGTCATCAACCATTATGATCCCCTCCATAATTTCTTCTCCAAAGCCTTTCTTCCTAAAGATAAAACTGCAAAATGGATGGTCCTTCTCATGAACATTGGTCTCTAAGTTATTACTCAAAAAGCTATCAAAGGACAAATCATCATTGATCAATTTGCCATAGCTCATGTGCCCACCACTAACCACCTTAAATATAATCTTCCCAGGGATAATATTGTCTATATTGAAGGTCTTAACCAAGCCATATCCCTTAAATATTAATTCCTTAACTTCATTGTTGATCTTGAATAAACTAATCTCGATGAATTCACTATCCTCCTTGATACTACTAAACCAAAGGTCATTATCTAAAAACCTCCTAAAATTAATGTCAATTTACAAAAAGATACTTAGACCCTTCACTTTGATTGTGTTAAATTCCTTTGAGGAGTGGGGGAAGGTTGTATTCTTATGAGCCCTCTTGGATAAGTCATCTTTTTAGATTTTCTCTTAATATTTGATGTCACTAACAACATGGTCAAGTATGAATCTTTAATCTTAGGCATGAGAGTTGCCCTTGATTTATATATCCAATACCTACATGTCTTCAGTGATAACCAACTCATTTTTCACCAAGTCAATGGTGATTACCAATTCAAAAGTGAGAATATCATTTTTTATCATCAAATTGTAACTACTCTCACCAAATATTTCATTTTTTCACTATCAAGCCTATCCCTCAAGATCAAAATTTTATTGTTGATTCCCTTCCTTCTTTAGCATCTCTTTTTCATCCACACCAAGTTCTTACTGATCCCACTTTTCTTATCCAAATAATTAAATATCCATCTTATATTCAACTATAAGATTTGCTTATCTACCACATTGAGTCCGTCACCATTTGAAAAAAATCATGGTACAAAGACATCATTCAATTTTTTGAACACCAAACTTATCCTCCTAACTTAGATTCCTTTGAAAATACTCACACTCATAAACAAAATTTTAAGTATGTATTTTGATATAACATCCTCTATTATCATAATGTTGAAGGTACTTTGTTTTGTTGTGTTATGCAAGATGAGGTTCTTCCTCTTTTTGAATAAGTGCATAGGGGAATTTATAGTGGGCACTATAGCGGACATGCTACAACCCATAAATGCTTAGGTATGGGATACTTTTAGCCCACTATTGAAAAGGATGACATTGAATTTGATAAAAAGTGTACTCCTTTCCAACTTCATTATGATTTAATTAATTCACCTCAATCCAAGCTTCAAACTGTATAATCTCCCTGGTCATTCTCTATGTGGGGATTATATCTCATAGGAAAATTACCTCAAGCTCAAGATGGGCATGTATTTGTAATCATAACCACATAATATTTTACCAAATGGGTTGAGGATATGCCCTTCATTAATGTCATTGGTACCACCATCTCCAAATCCATCCTTAATTAAATCATCTACCACTTTAGTGTCCCTCATACTATCATTTTAGACAATGGTGCTAATTTTAAAAATAAAGATGTCAAATAGCTCTGTGCTAAATTTAAAATCAATCACAAATTATCCACACCCTATCATCCATAATTTAATGGCCAAGTTGAGGCCACCAATAGAATTCTTAATAAAATTTTCCAAAATATAATTCATGAAACCTGTACAAATTTGCACCTTCATCTCTATCTTGCTCTTTGGGCCTATCGCACTAGCATACGTACTACCACTGGGGCAATGCCAATCTCTCTATTTGATGGTTCCAAATCGGTCCTTCCATTATAATTTTAACTTCCCTCTCTCTGTATATCTCTTCATGGTATCATGCGTAATGAATAATTACATGAATCTCACCTTCATGCTCTCAATTTCCTTGATGAGCATTGTCTTGTTGCTTTGCAACATAACCACCAATATAAGGTCTGTATTTCCAAACAACATAATAAACAAGTTAAATTTTTCACATTTAATATTGATGAACTTATCCTTAAATTAGACTACACTCATGACAAAGAAGGTAAATATGCCCAAAAATGGTGGGGTCCCTACTTAGTCAAAGATATTCTTGGTCTAAGTACCTATTGCCTTTAAACTAATAAAGGTCATATTTTAAAGAACCCATCAATGCACAATTCCTTAAAAATTATGTTTCCTAATCCTTCCCTTATTTTCATGCTTTCTATATGCTATCTATATGACATAGTTTTCAAGATACTTACATAGGTCTCACCCTCTGTAGTAGTTCTCTCTTCTCACAAACCTTAGTCCTTCCTTTTGGTCTTTTGGTTGCCCTTTTTCTCATGAGTTGCATTGTAAAACTATGGATAGGACCTGGTATTCCACATGATGTACTTTTATCCTCTTTGTTTTCATAATTTTTACACACCTTTTGGTACCCCTTGGGTTTCTCTTTGTGAATTGCAGTGTAAGACTATGGATAGGACCTAGCCTTCCCCACAAATACCATCTTGTTCTTATCTCATTTGTTTTTCACATGATTTTTACACCCTCATGAGTTTCTCTTTTATGAGTTGCAGTGTAAGACTGTGGAAAGGACCTGGCCTTCTTCATAAAATCACCATCTTGTCATTCTTTTTATAGAATGTCCTTTGCAATGGTTATGAGTTTTTTATTTTTTTTCTCATATTTAGCTTTTACTTCCTTTGATTGATGAAATTTGCACAACAATCTATCCTAGCATGTTTTCCTACATTTCCCTCATTATTATGAGAAGAATACATATTTTACTGTCATTGTATCCTTTTTTTTCCTTTGTCACATTTTTTCTGATTTGAAGTAATTCAAATTATTTCATGTCCCATTCCTCTTGATTTCCTTTCCTTTCACTCCATAGTGGATAAAATAAGGTCGAATTCAAGATAGCAATTTTATTTCACCTAACTTTATGAGACTCTTAAACACCATGCTCTCTAATTTCTCTCTCTTAGCAACCAAGTCCCACGTATTCAAATGAAAGAGATATTCAACACCAATGTTTGGTTCTCTAAATCTATATGGAGGAGGAATAGAAATAGCCATCAAGAAAGTTAAAATCCAAATAATTTGAAATAAAAGGCAATGATATATAAAAGACAATATACAAATATCAAAATTAAAAATCACACCAAAAAGATTTGATTACAAGTACATCTCCTATCTCTAATTGAAGCTCAAACTTCACAGTTAGCCTCACAATAGAGCCGAGGTCTATTAGGGTGTGGTAGGCCAGTAGATTGGAATAGGAGAATTCAATAAACTCTATGGTGATACCTACTTTCTCACGTAAGTACCCAATATTTGTAGTAGACTAATAGATCTGTAAGGGGTCCTAAGGAATGGGGAACACATTATGGGAAGGTAGGTCCATTTTAATTTTCATGCATATAGCCTTCATGGGATGATCTACATACTTCATTTGTTGACCTGAGACTTGTGTGGCTAAGAGAATTTAGCTAGATTCATTAATGTTGATAGTCCTCTTATTTTGACAAACCTAATTTGAGTGTCTTGACTTCGATAAAGAGTTACTCTACCTTGATTTTTCCTTCATTATCCCCTCCTCCCATTTAATTTTCCCCCTTGACAGGAAAATTTTGATTCTAAATCTATTTTCCCTTTTTCTCTATTTCCTTCTTCTTCAATCTTAAAAACATGATATCACTACTTTATTTTAGTTTTATCTATCCTCAGAGCAAAACAATATTCCTGAGTGACTATGGATTACTTTATTTACACTATGGCTTTATATTTCTAAAGATGCTTTAATCACTTTTTACCATTTGTCATTGTTGTACCACCATTTTTGTAGACACCTAAGTTTGTTTCTACTTTCATGTAATTTTTCCATTGTTGAGTGAGGTTGGATTGTTACTTCTCATGCACTAATGTTGTTTTCCCTTTTTATGCACCTTTTGTCATTGATGATCAAGTAAGGATTTTTACTACTCAATCATCAATGTTGTTTTACCATTTTGGCTTGCCCGTCTTTATGTAAGTAAAGATTGTATTATTTTTACATTGATGTTTGATTACCATCCTTTTTGACATGTATCCTTGGTTTGATTTAGTGAGTTTGCATTTCTTACTTAAGATTTACTTTTTTGAGTTTTTTGGTCTTTAGTAGCCTTGGCTTTTCAGTTACCCAATTTACTTTAAATTTTGACTTTGTCATTTGGTCTAACATAACACTTGTCACCCCAGCTTGCCAAATTTCCAAATACATCCCATCCACATAGCACCAGTTATCTTGGCTTTCCTACGTTTGTTTTTTTTTGCTCTTTAGTTTTGTATTATTGGGTTTGTCAAAATTAGTCTCTACACCCTTCACAATCAAAACTACAAACATCCAACAATATAGGTAAGTCAAGGTACACATACATTTAATTTTTTAGTAATTTCCCTTTTAGTCATTTACTTTCAGTTATTTTTGCTTTAAAATATTGTAACTTTTTTTATCCTCAGTTTTTTATGGTACTATGTTCTTTCTCAAAGCACCTTTCCCTATTGCACCTGAGTGACATGTGATAAGCTTTGAGTGGGGCATATGTATAAACACAATATTTTCACACTTTATCAATTATTGATGCTTTCTATCTTACAGAAACCTATCGAGTCTCAATCTCTCTGATTACATGCCTTAAGGGGTGCATCAAGAAAGGGGCGGGTAGACCATTGGTGTTTCACAGGATTTTTGTCCCTTTTTGACACTTGTTATCTACACTCTTATTTTCTAAAAACCATTCCCCTAAGCTTTGCCTCCTCTTTTGCACACTCTTCTAGTATTTTACCACCTTAATCATCCCTTTACCTAACCTAAACCCCTTTTTAAAAGTTTACATGAGTATGTCGATTGTGTCGCCCTTATACTCATATTGACAAAACTTATTTAGGGTCTTGGTCAGCCCCTGGCTGACCTAGTTCATGAATTAGTGAGTTTTTGTCAATTACAATACTAGGTTGACCAGGTTGACCTTGTCAGCCAAAACTTTCAAAAGAGTTTGGGGTTAGATCCACCTATATAAACACATCCATTTCACCATACTTAAAAGATAGACAAGATTTATTATTCATTTGTGCTTCTTTACAATTTTTTCTTCCACCATTCTATTTTAGGAGTCTTAGTTTAGGGTTTCTACTTGGATAATAATCTAGTCTTGTGGAGAAGTCTTGGATGTTTTGGCATTTCTTCATTATCCTTACAAACCATAACAACCTTTTGTGAAGCACGTTTAGCCAAGGGAGAGATTGAGCCTCAATGGATTCATCTTCTGAGTAAGTATCTCTAACTTTGATCCTCTCTTTAGTAGATATAAGTAGCATAAGTAATAACTTTTGAATAATATTCTTTGTCCATGCATTAGGGATGTACCTATACATAGATTAATTAGGTTTCTCTTACGCATGTTTACTTTTAGTGTTTATTACCCCTAATTTGTGTCACAAACTTTAGTGAACACTAGATTAGATTTTTGATTTACTTATTATTACTATAGTGAATAAAAAAACATAGGACATGGTTAGGGTTATTACATGATTTTGCTTGATTGAAGGCTTTAGAACCCTCCCTAGTGATATTATTGTGGTAAGAGATACCTTGTCTAGGTCTAGAAAATCCATATTGGTTATGTCCCCTATTATATAATGTATTCCCAATTAGAAGTTTAATTAGGATCTATCTTCTCAAAGCTAGGGTTGATTTATAGATCTGATGCATTTCTCATTACATACACTTTCTGTGTAGGTCTTCATTAGATATAGGTTGCTAGATTAAGCAAGTCAACATAGTACTATTATTCAATTATAGATAATAAACTATGTCAAAAATGTTGACTTAATCTCTCAATTAGCATCCACATAACAAACTTAGTCGACCAGGCAACTCAATCATCTTAACAAGCTTTAGTAAATAATGTTTCATAGAACTAGGTTGACCCAGTCGACTTAGTTGGAAAAAATTGCAAGAAATACTCAAGGAACTTCAACAAAAAATTTTAAATCCTTAGCATCTTCTAACCCACCAAGGTTCCATTATTTCTCTCTTTCAATTTATTACTTTATTACAATTCTATTTTTTGCAAGTTTTCAATTTTCAAAACTACAATCCTATAGCAAACAAAGTTGACCTGGTCAACTTAGTTCTAGAGTCTATCTTTTATCTAACATACTAAGTCAACCTAGTCAACTTAGTTCTTAAGGACTCTTACTTCTAAAAAATAGTAGTGACCATGTCGACTATGTTCTATAATGTTTACATATAGTGTCATTTGAGCTAGCTTTGTGCCATTCTTAATTTGGGAATTAACAACTATATGCTAGTAATTAATTTACACTTTCATTTTTAGTTGTTTGCATGCTTAGAGTAGTTCACATAGTCTAATTAGGTTTTTTTTTAAAATACCATTTAGTTTCACTATTTTCTCTTTTGCACACACTACCAAATCACAAAATCTAAAAATGCATTTAACATTTGTCTTCCCAAGGCCTACCTACTGGATTTCATCACCAAGGCAGAAGCTGACTTGGTTTTTTGGCCAAGTATAAACATATGGTTAATGGTATATATTTTCAAAGCACATGACACCCTTATCATTATAGGATTATGAAGTGAGGGTGTAAGCCCTAATACTAAGCTAGTACCATTACCAACAGATCCTTTTTATCCTAAATGTCCTAAAACCATCCATAGATTACTTTTTAGTTCCCTATTTTTAGCCAACTTCCCTATCACACTTAAAATAACACTTTATAATAATTTAAACAACACTCAAGATTACCAATTAGCATTATCTTTTCATTTGACTGCTTTCTCTCTACTCATTGTGTGTTATATTGCAAAAAAAATCATTGGCCAGTGTTTTTTATGTTGTGTGTCAATTGGATAATTCTCATTGATCTAATTATTTATATCTTTACCTCTATTTTTTACTTAAAATTACATTGTAAAATCTTTCATTATTTTTATCACAATATCATTCTGTTTGACACATTCTCATATAGACTATCTTTTTCCTTGACTGTGGTACTGAGTCAACCTAATCGACCTAGTACTCCTTTATACCAATTCGGTTATAGTACTAAGTCAACTTGGTTAACTTTGTACCCTATCAGGCTATAGTTTTCCTTGTTTACATTACTAAGTTGACCTGGTTGACTATGTACTCTTCTTATTTGCTATCCAATAGTACTAGGTTGACCTGGTTGACTCTATACTCTTATTGTTTCCTTTTCTTTACTTAGTTCTTTGTATGTCTAACTTAGTTCTTTGTCTCTGTCTCTCATTCTTCTTGCTCAACATTCTGTTCATTTCCTCAAAACATCATGAACTCCCCTATTAGAATCTTCTTAAACAACTTAAATCCATTTAAACACTATATGGGGTATTCATTTATCCCTTTCTTTAGCTTCCAGTGGAACCCTCACTCTTAGATCACCTCTTACCCTCCTTTATCTATGGATTATAACATGGTTCAAATCACACCTCAAGATGAAGTAGGTGGATCTGATCCTTTTTTTACCTCTCAAGACAATTCTCATCTTCCAAATTTTCAACATAATGTTGCAAAAATCAACACAAGTCTATTTAATAATACCACTGGTAATCCACATTCTTACAACCCTCCCCTAATACCAATTTGAGGAATTATCCTACAAACACACCACCAATTGATATGACTCAAATTATTACATAATTCATTTAACAAATGAAAATAATCTAAACTAATAACACCTCTCAAATTATTCAATTACAATATCATTTGATCAATATGGCTAATCAACCTCCAGTTCTTAATACTCAAGCCAATCCAAATTTTATTCCTCCACATCTTAGAGATGTCTCAAGAAATGTTATTCCTCAACCTATTATGAATAATAAAATAATTAAAAATATTTAAAATGAGCCTTTAGCTCCTTTCATCATGTCCATTGATATTGGTAATATATCTCCAACTATCAAGAATGATGACACTAAAGACCCTGCATCCTTTCTCAAAGCATTTGACAATATTTATAAAGAGTGGATCCAGACTAATACTTTCAACACAACTAAACTTGTAGTTAAAACCTTCACTAGTTATGTATTGGAATGGTACAACCAACTTCCCCAACATTCTATTTGGCAACTTGAGGATTTAGTCAATCCTCTAATTAAATATTTTCAACATAATGACCTAAAAAATTGCCTTATCCATTTCATCAATGCCAAGCAATCTTCCACTGAATCATCTCATGATTTTATCAAATGATAGAAGTCTCTAGCTCATAAGTCTAACCATAACATGACTGATGAAAATTTATTTAAACTCTTTATAACTGCTTTAACTCCTTCACTCCAATATAAGGTTTGAGCTTTTTCTCCTCAAACTCTTAACGAAGCTCATGACCAAGCTAAACGTCAAGACTTCCTCATGAATCAATTCAAACCCAATATCAAATTCCAGAGAGGATATTTTCAAACTTCTATTAATGCCATCACCAAAAATACTCCTCAAACTAAACCAAGAGTTGTCGAAGCCAACACTCCCCTATCTTCTCACATACCATTAACTGTGCATTAAATGAAATAATTCTTACCGCCCTTGAAACCCTTTACTTATCCTAATAATCCTTCTAAGTGGTATGACCCTAATTAATTTTATTGGTTCCATGCCAACATTGGTCATTCCCATTTAAAATTTTGAAGGATTACTAAATTTGATGTCTTCTATATTCTTGGTGATTCCTTCAATCACAAATCCATGATCCAACTCCATCATCAAGAGTATAACACTGCTTATCAAAAATGATAAGATCATGAAGCTTATTCTTCTAATAACCAAAAATATCTTTCCACATCTAATACTCAACAACATACCAAGGATGTTTGTGCTATTGATGCTGACTATGACCAATAGTACAATAATTCTCAATATGTTAACACTGCTAAGGTTAATTATCATATCAATATGGCTCATAAATATCCTATCATAAAACCTAAGAAACTATCTTTGGAGGAACAACTTCTCAAAGATACTATAACCACTCATTTAGCTTCAAATTCCCATGAGGAACCACTTCCTCCTTCTAAACCTCCAACAACTTCCATTCCTTCAAAATCTACCTTACCTTCTAAACCTCACACTATTTCTTCTTCTAAACCCCTGGAACTTTCTCAAAGAACTTAACTACATGCCTTACAAGATTTCACTTATGGGGTTAGTTCATACTTCCCCTTATCATCACAAGTTCTTTATGCAACAATTATAATAAATTGAAGATCCATCTTCTATAAATGAAGAACCACCCTCTATAGAGCCTCAACCTACCAACGTGTACACCATTAAATCCATTTGTCCTTCTTCCAAGATTTATATTGAATTTTTTGAAGAGGACATGATTAATGATGAAATCTTTTTTCATGCCAATGATCTACCACTATTCATTAAAATAGCCATTAATACAACCCTTATTCATAAAGTTTTAGTTGATGAAGGGTCCAATATTAATGTAACATATGTATGGCTCATCCAATAACTTGTCTATAATATGGATTATCTCAAGCAAACCCACCTCACCTATCATGTATTTGATAAAACTAATCAAAACCCAATTGGTTGTATTTGTCTTCCCCTAATAATTGGACCTATGACTGTCTAAACTAAACTTATGGTCCTTGATTTACCTATCTTATAACATACTCCTCGATTGCCCTTGGACTCATAGAATGAGGGCCATCACTTATTCTGATAATCAATGCATCAAATTTATACATAATGAAAATGGTACAAGCATGAGGTTGATCCCAACCCCTAGAGTCTTTAACTTCCTAATCCAAAATAGAAATATCACATTCCTACCATTCCTACCATAAACAGTGCTCCCTTGCCTAAATTTATCAACATCAATCCAAACTTACAAGTTACTCTCACTGATTTAGATGATGATGAACCTAATGATTTACAATATGCTTTTAACACTACTAAGCTACCTCCTTATATCTTAGAGTGGATTCACCCTTATTTATTACCTCATGATCACACTATTCCTCTCATTAATGAGATTACTGGTTTTCCCCCTCCACGCAATGCCCAAGAACCTTCTTACCCAAAAGATGCTTTCTCATAAAATGATTATGGAGTGGAAAAATTATCCAAGATCCTCTAATCATGTCTCTACATAAGTTTAGTGATCTCAAAATTTCACCTTCTAAAACTCCCCTTAAATCTCAAGCATGTACCATTTCTCCAACCTATGATGATAATTACATCATGGCACAGGATCAATCTCAAAACTTGGATGTGCAACATTATCAAAAAACTTTAGCTCAAATACATGATTTTAATTGGAGTGTCCACACCATTTCCATGGATCTTTAATTAGCTCCCAAAGGTCATGTACCTCATGTTAATTATCCTCTTCTTTCTACCCCTTGGGTGTTTGAACAAATCATACTTTTTGAACCTCTAGATATTATTGCATATTATGTACCACCTACGGATCCCATCATTACATCTGATTCTTTTCCTATCAAAGAAACTAATGATACATTAATATCATCTAATCAATCTACTCCTCCTAATCCTAAGATTACATTAGATGCTAAGACCATAGATGTCCATCAAATACATTCTAAATATGATAGCCATGGTAATCAAATTATTGATCTCGAGGTAGATGTTGAGTATTATGTCCCTCTTTCCACTTTTCCTAATAATGAATCTATTCTTGAATTACTTCATGCTCGAGAACCTCAACTTCCTCAGCAACATCACAAACTTGGGAATTTCAAAAACAAAGCCCCTTATTTCAATAAATTCATCACTAGTATTGACCCTAAAGTTAATCCAATTTCTTCTTTACCAAATGCACCATATCATTTACAAGATGGCAATGCTATGCTTATCGAAGAAACTACTCACATTGAATGTGGAATTCCATCATGCCCTCGACCTATTATATTTTCTCATGAAATCACACATGCTCAACATGATAACTTTAGTTTATATTTTGATAAATATCATGATATATTCACTTGGTCCTATGAGGACATGCATGGTATTGACCTTATCATTGTGGTACACAATATCATCACTTATCTTGAAGCCAAACCTATACACCAAAAGCAATGAAAATTTCCACCTGAGGTTTTCACCTTACATCACAAAGAAATTATCAAACTTATTATTGCTAAGTTTATCAAACTTATGGACTATTCTAAATGGGTTTATAACATAGTCCCTATTTAGAAAAAATTCACCATGGTCATTCACATCTGCATTGATTTTTGTAATCTTACTCTTGCTTATCCCAAGGACAATTTCCCTCTACCTTCAATAAATGGCATTGTCAATTCCACAGTTGATTATGAAATTTTGTCTCTTATGGATGGTTTCTCAAGCTATAACCAAATTCACATTTCCCCTGAAGACCAACATAAGACAACCTTCACCACAGAATGGGGCACCTATTTCTATGTTAAAATTCCCTTCAAATTCAAAAATGTCAAAGTTATCAATAGGAAATGACTCATATATTTCATGATCTTATCCATAAAATTATATAAACCTACATGAATGACCTCATTGCTAAATATAAATGTCACAAGACTCCTCTTTCTGATCTTGCCATAGTCTTCAATAACCTTATTAAATACAAAGTTATACTTAATCCTTACAAATGTGTTTTTGATGTCACATCTAGAAAATTGTTAGGATTATTAGTTTCTCTCTATGGAATCAATGTTGACCCTGCCAAGATTAATGTTATCATCAACATTCCCATCCCTCAATCCATTCCAAATGTTCACACTTATCTCGATAAACTGGGGGTAATTAGATGATTCATCCTCAAAATGGCTTACCATATCCACTCTATCAATTCTCTTCTTAATAAAGTTAATGCTCTAGAATGGATAAATACCTATCAAAAAGCATTTGATAATATGAAATAATCATTGGTTCACCCACATACTCTTCATCCCCCTTAAAAAAATTGAACTTTGATATTATATACCTCTTCGACACCCATATTATTTGGGGCTATGCTTGCATAAAAAGATGATACTAGAAGAGAATATGCCATCTACTATATCAGCTGAGGCCTAATTGATTATGAAAAATGTTACACAAAATTCAAACATTATTGCCTCACCATATATTTTGTAGCTAAAAAACTTCAACTTTATATGCTTTATCAAACCACTTATGTTATCATCCATTTCGATCCCCTTTGTCACTTCTTCTCCAAAGCCTTTCTTTCTTGAGACATAATTAGCAAGTGGATAGTCATTCTCATGGAATTTGATCTCTAAATTATTAATTAAAAAACTATCAAATGAAAAATAATCACTAATCAACTTATTGTAGCTCTTGTACCCGCTATTGAACACCTTCAAAATGGTCTTCTCGATGACAATATTCTCTATATTTAAGGTCTCAACAAAGCCATATCTATTAAAGATTACTTCCATAACATAACTTTTGAACTTGAACAAAATAATCTTGATGAATCCACTATCTTCCCCGATACTACTAAACTAATAGTAGTTATTGAATAACTTCTTGAGATTAATGTCAATTTACATGAGGATACTTAGACCCTTCACTTTGATGGTGTTAAATGCCTTTAAGGAGCTAGGGCAGGTTGTATTCTTACAATCCCTCTGGGAAAAATCATCCCTTTAGCTTTTCACCTAATATTTGACGTCACTAATAACATGGTTGAATATGAAGCTTTAATCTTAGGCATGAGAGTTGTCTTTAATTTAGATATCCAATACCTACATTTTTTAGGTGATTCCCAATTCATTTACTACCAAGTCAATGGTGATTACCAATGAAAAAGTGAGAATCTCAATTCTTATCATCAAATTATAACTACTCTAATCAAATATTTCATTTCTTTTACCATTGAGACTATCCCTCAAGATCAAAACTCTATTGTTGATTCCATCACTTCTTCATAATCTCTTTTTCATCTGTACCAAGTTCTTACCGATCCTACTTTTCTTATGCAAATAATAAAATTTCCATCTTATACTCAACCACATGATTCGCTAATCTTCCATATTGAGGCTATCACCATTCAACAAAGTATGTGGTTCAAAGACAACATTCAATTTATAGAACACCAAACTTATCCTCCTAACCTAGATTCTTGTGAATAGACTCACATTCACAAATAAGAATTTAAGTATATATTTCAATATAACATCCTATAGTATCACAATGTTGAAGGTACCTTACTCTGTTGTGTTATGAAAGATGATTTTCCTCCTCTTCTTGAGCAAGCACATGGGGGAATTTGTAGTGGCCACTATAGTGAATGCACTACATCCCATAAATGCCTATGTATGAGATAATTTTGTCAAAATCTTGAAAATTATGCCATCAAATTTGCTAAAAAGTGTACTTGTTACTAGCTTCATGATGATTTAATTCATTCACCTCTAGCTAATCTTCAAACTATAGAATCTCCTTGTCCATTCTCCATGTGGGGATTAGATATTATAGGTAAATTACTTTTATCTCAAGATGGGCATGTCTTTATAATCATAGCCACATAATACTTTACCAAATGGGTTGAGGCTATGCCCCTTGTTAACGTCATTAATACTACCAACTCCAAATTTATCCTTAATCAAATCTTTTCCCACTCAATCTTATGTGCATTTATCTCACCAATCCATCATACTCCTTTATACACAAGAATAGGCATCATATATACATACCTTCTCAAGACACAACTAGGCTCAAACAATTGACAATAAGGACATTCCATGTTGACCTTCACATTACTCATCTAGTCATAAGAACATATACCAATCTTATCTTACACTCTCAAATTCACTACAACACTAGAAAATATTATCCCTAATAGCTACACTCTTTAATGAAATCATTAAGACCTTCTCAATAACCTTTGACATCAATGACAACATCAATTCCAATCCTCAATAATATGAACAATGATCAACAATATCCCCCTTTGTCATTGATGGAAAAACATACTACAAATTAATCATTCTTATCTCCCCATTCTAGCCTTTCTCCCCCTTTGACATAAATGAGAAAGGGATGTCTATAATGCCTCAGATCTCACTCCTTATAACCAAAATACTCAACACATAGGACTATGAGTTTATGAGACATAATATAAACATGATCCCCCTACCTCCATGCACACCTTTTTGGAAAAACTCACCTATTCTTGGAGCTAATGAACCTAAATAGCTCCCCTTAAGTAATTAACTTATTCAATGATTTATAGGGGCATGAATTACACCTAATTCCTATCTTAGATGTTCAAATTTTACCTTTGGAAGTGGTTTGGTCAAAAAAATTGCAATTTGATCCTATGTAGAAACATATTCAAGTCTAACACTTTATTCACTTACCTACTCTCTTAGAAAATGATACCTTATTGGTTCCCAATTGTACACCTCTCTAATTTGGCGTTGCACACTTGAAATAAAATGGCAAGCAATTATGGAAAACCCATTAGTATGTCATTGTAGCTAAGGGAGGGTTTGGCATCGAGAATAGACCAAACTAAAATAATGATTGAGAGGCACCTATAGAGAGTATGATTAGTTCCCTACTACTTTTGGCTCTGCCTAAACCAAGGTGAGATAACCCATAGAGTAGCTTTCTCACATGGAGGGATTTTTCAATTCAATCTCCATGGGGATTCTTGGCACAAGGGACAAATATGACTAGAGTATAACCAAGTTTTCAAACTTCATCCATGAAGGGTTGTCACACAAAATGCACAAATGCTCTAAGTCATACAAAAGCTACTAAAGATAGATGAAATTTGACTGCGATATTCATTCTATATAATATTCAACAATGGAGGCCAAATAGAAAATTACAACACTGGAATTTAAAGCACAAACTACAAACACATTTTAAATATGAAAGATCTTATGCATTTGCTAGGAAAGTAAAACTTATAGTATGTAATAGGGTTGTTTTTTGTAGGGTAGGATAGGGTGGGACAAGTTAGATAATTATAAAATGGAGGGTGGAATGCTGGCATCTTTCAAATGGTAAGGTGTCTAGTAGAATTTCATGATAATTATTTCCTAGTAAAGATGTAGAAAAATTCAAATGCAAGATAATGGTAAACACTAAATAATCCCTAAAATCCTATAACATACACTGAAACTAGAATATCAAATACTTTTTCTTGCTAAATTCATGAACCCAGGGTGCCCTTAAAAGGTATTCAACAACACAATTTTTCTATAGAAAGGGATTTATAACCTAGGTACATACTTAGAATGACAACTAGTAATGAACACAAACCCAAATATCCAATTAGAAAAAATTTCAAAACATATTATTGCATTTCATTAATAGGATACAATAAAAAACCATAATTGTTTTCTAGTGACTTGATAATAAATATTGCAAACATCAACACTTCAAATTGTTGCCATGTGGACAAGCATGGTGAGATTGCTCTTTTGACAAGGGAGACATAAACATGCTTTCAAATATTGTTAATGGTTGTACAAATTCAACCACCTTAGACAAGATCTGCACACAGAAGTTGATTCCAAAAAAAATTATACAAAACCTAGACTTAAGGAAAATGGACACCTAAAATAATGACCTAAAACAACCAACAACCAACAATAACCCTGAAATAGAAGACAAGCCTTTTATTTATACATTTCTCAATCCTTCTCAAATTTGGACCTGTAGGTTATAATTTTCAAAAACTACATAAACTTTTTTATTTTATCAAGTTACTCCCAACTGTAAAATACTCTTAGCCACTCCTGATATTTTCTTCCATTTACAAGAAAAATCATTGTTGAAACTACCTTTACAAGGAATGATGAGGACTTACAACCATCTAAATATTCTCTTGATCACTTGTTTGCACATCTGGAGGGAGAAAATCATTTTAGGAGCCAAAAAAACTTTGTCCTTATGTGTAACTACCTAAAGATGCCCCTTTACAGTTGCCTAGAAGGTGAATTATATGGTAGAGGTCGAACAAACTTTGTTACTATGTGCAACTACCTGGAGATACCAGTGAATGGTTACCTACATAGATGGAACCTCCCAAATAATTTCCTCACTTTTTTTGCATGCCATAGAACAACCTATTCTTGCAATTATGGCTTAGGAATGATCTAGTTGTGGCATAAAATACAAAATGATCCATGATCATGATTGGCAATATTTTCTCTAGAATAGATTCATAGACCTTATATTATGCTTTGACTCATTTCCCAACTAGGAAAGAGTCATAAAATTTACCTTTTAGACCAAATCTTACCACATATTAACACCTGACACTCCACCTTGGATCCAACTAGGCATTCACATAGCTTAAAATTTGACTAGACTACTTCATTGGCTCTAATCTGGGCACGTGCCACTCTTACTAGTTTGAAATGTTCATCTCAACTCACACTGTTAGATCTATTCACCTAAGCAAGTGTGTGTTATTGATCTTGACCCAAAGTATCAAACACCCTTGGTTACTTAATACTCTATCTAATGTGGTTATAATGTATGTCATCACTGTATTCACTTTGGGCTCAATTTGAAACCTTGACTTAATATACCCCATCTTTAAAAATGTGTATGCTTAACCATAAACCTTTAATCGATGAGAACATGCTTCAACCCTATCATGCATCACAATCTTGACCTTTTGACTTTGAACTCACACTATCTAATCTTGATTTCTCGATCAAACATGCTCATTAAATCATGATCCAAGGGGTGGGGCGTCATTGGATATTACCTATTATTGGCCTTAATATGTGCCACTTGGTAACCATATGGGATTCCTATGTTCCTTTGACTCTTTATCTTTGATCACGTACCATTGGATCATCTTGATCCATGTAAATGCATGCCATTAGATCTACCTTCATTTGAAAATAAATAGATACTTCATAGGGTCTAAAATTAATGCTCACGTGATGATCTTAGAACATTTGAATCCTAACAGCTACTTGCCATGGCTTAAATTTGATGTATGTGTGCCTATCTTGGAGCATTTGAATTATAATGGCTAGTCCCTATAGCTTAAAGTTGACATCCACATGCCTATCAAAAGATGTCTATGAGACCATCATACCTACAATTCAAAAATATTTATTTAGGGACTTTGTTCTGTGACAATTTTGTTTGAGTCTTTGTCTTAGGCATTCCTATTTGCTTCGGCACTTTTGCTTTGGGATTTTCTTTGGCATAATTATCTTGCAACAATTCTTTCAGACATTTTTTAGGAGAATTATCTCAAGTAAAATATTTGAGGCAATTTCCCTGAAGGATTCTAACTTGACACTTTTCTCACGAGAATTTAGTTTTTTCCCTTTTATCTTCATCAAGATAATTGTTTCAAACATTTTGTCTGAAATAATTTCCCCACAAAATTTTAGCTTCGTAATTTTCTTCAATAATTTAAATTTTTGCACTTTCACCAAAGGAATTAGATCTCTACACTTTTTGTTTTCATTAGGACAATTATTTTAGACATTTTATCTGAAGTAATTTCCCCATAGAAATTGAACTTGGTACTTTTCCTAAAGATTTGTAATTCTTTCAGACTTTTTGAACAGGCAAAATGTTTGAATGAAATAGGAATTCTGCTCTGCAACAACTTTTTTTAAATTACCCTTTGGCCTTTTGTAATGGCCCTTTAAACCTCTTGAAAGTGCCCTTTAGACTTATTGAAAGTGTCCTTCACCCTCTAGACTTATCCTTCATACTTTGTAAAGGTGCCCGTTGGGAATTTTGCAAGGGCAAAATGCCCAACGGAAATGACCCTTCAAAAATTTTGTAAAGGCAAAATGACCCTATGGACCTTTCAAAGGTGCCCTTCAAGAATTTCACAAGGGCAAAATGCCCAAACGAAAATATCCTTCGGAAATTTTGCAAAGGCAAAATGACCCTTTTGCAAGTGTCCTTCAAAAAATTTGCAAGGGCAAAATGCTTGGAGGAAATGACCCTTATGAAATTTTGCAAAGGCAAAATGACCCTTCAAACTATTTGTAAATACTTTGGATGAGATGAACAAGTCCATATAATTATTTCAGGCTTCTTGTGCAAGAAAAATTCTTGAAGGGAAATTTCCCTTTGGAATTTTTGTCGTGGACAAAATTTTTGAAATAAATGACCCAAAATAATAGAAATAGCCCTTCAAGATTTTTGTGTGGACAAAAAACCCAAAAGAATATGGCCTTTGAATAATCTACATGAATACCTTTTCCAAAATATTTTAAGGACCTTGCACCAAAAACAAACCAAATTAACACAAGTAAATACCCGATGCAAAGTTCTCGAAGGAAATACACTAAGTAAAGACCAAGTTAAATCACCTAGCCTTTTAAACATGAAATTGACCTTTTCAAAAAAACACTTTGAAATAGAAGTTAGGCCAATGACTTAGACATTGATATTTGATAAGGGCCCAATTGCATCAATGCAATTTTGGTCACTAAAACTAGCTCTCACTTGGGGATGCATACCCCCTGTGGGTGTGCAAAGAACCACAAAACACAAGACCAGGTGCCAATCCATTGGGCTACAGAGTTAAGACTTAGTAATTTTCAGCAAACATCCATGAAGGCTCAAAAAAACATGGTAGACTTAACAAAAATAGATCATGAGGATCTAGAAATTAAGACACAATAAAAAATATGAATGGAAACTATACAAACAAGGCTCAAAATAGAGGTACAACAAAACAACAAAAAGATAAAGCAAATCAACACTATACAATATGATACACAGTTGTAGATAGACTCAATCAAGGAAGTGTATTAAATGTCTACCATTGAATGGTAGCTCTAATATTTCACCATCCAAATCTCTCAAGAAGAAAGTATGCTCCCCAATCTGGCAGTCAATGGAGTAGGGACCCATCCATAGGGCATCAAACTTGTCATGTTTTCCTTTCTCCTCATGCCTGTTATCCCAAAGCAGAACCAGATCACCTATTTGAAAGGTTCTTAGAGTGACCTTTCTATCAAATATTTTCTTCAATGTCTCCTTGAAATTAAGGTGTCTTTCATGAGCTTGTCTTTGAGTTTCATCAAGTTCAATAATCTGGTTCATCCTACTTTCATAGTGGTAGATCTACTCATCATCCCCTAATTGTTGCATAAGCTAATAGGTGGGCAACTATAAATTTAAAATTATAACTACTTGATCTCCATAAACAAGATCAAAATATCTTCTACCTATAGCTCTCTTAGGTGTGATCATGTCATTTCACAAAGCAAACATTAGTTGTTTACCCCACTTCTTCTTATTCACTTCTAATGTCCATCTGATGATCTTGAGCAAGTTCTTGTTACTTGATTATGCTTGCCCATTCCCTTGAGGATTGAAATTGGAAGCATAGGTCAATTCAATCCCATAGTCTTTACACAATCCTAACAAAGGTTTAGCTTCATGGCATTATCAGCAATTATCTTGACAGGCACACCAAATCTACAAATAATCTAATTTAACAAAAAATCCATAACTAGCTAGTGTGTTACTTTCTTTGTAAGGACTACCTCAACCCATTTAATGAAGTAGTTAGTTGCAACTAGTATCCATCTATGCCTAGTACTTGATGAATCAAAAATTTCCCCAATGAAATCCATTCCCCATTGTCTAAATGGGTGTTCAATCATCACAAGTTACAAGGGAAGAGAACCTAAAACTTTCATCCTCCTAGCAAAGTGCTGACATGTCTCACACCTTATGATTATCTAAGAAACATCCTTGAACAAAATTGGCCACTAATAACCAACTCCAAAATTTTATGAGTTGTAACTTTAGGTGTAAAATGGCCACCACAAACTCCACTATTGATGCCTTTAATCAGGACAGTAGTTTGTTCTTCCAGCACACATCTTAGGAGAACCCCATCTGGATTCATCCATGCTATTCCATCCTCAATCAAGATGTACCTTTGGGAGATAAGCTTGAGAGTTATTTGATTATTATCTAAGTTTGGGGGACAATTTAGATTTTTCAAGTAGTAAACAATGTCTCTATACCATGAATATGCATTAAATTGACTCAAGGAATCATCAACATTAAAAATAATATTTTTTACCTCAACAACCTACAAATTAGTCTTAGCCATAAGCTTGGCTAGACCCATCCCCCTTACCAACTTGGTGGTCTAGATATCCATGTCATACTCTTGTAGCTTGTTGACCCACCTATAGCTCTTGCTAGATACTTTGGTCTGAGTTAAAATGTCCTTCACCATGGTGTGTGGGACATAGACAATAATCTTTGAACTTAGAATATAAGGCCTAAAATTTTTAATAGCCTTCAAGAGAGAAAAAGCTTATTTATCTATGATAGTATAGTTCAGTTTAGGACCTTGCATATATTTGTTGAAGAAAGCTATGGGATGCTCATGGCCATCCTTATTCTTTTGCAATAGAATGACAACAACAGTATCATATGACACAAAAGACAATATTTAGAATGGATTTGTGTAATCAAGATTGGCCAAAATAGGGGTAGACTTTAAATATCCCTTGATGTCACTAAATTCTTGCATGGCCTTGTCCTCCTATTTGATGGTATGGTCCTTCTTTAGTATAGAAGTAATAGGCAGAGTGATCTCTACAAAATTAGACACAAACCTCCTTACAAAGTTAATTTGTCCAAAGAAAGACTAAATTCCTTTCTTCAACTATGGGATAGGCACTTTGTCAATGACTTTGACCCTTTAAAAGTCAGTCATGAAACCATCCTTAGACACTATATGTCCCATCAAATTGGCCTTTTATACTTGAAAGTGACACTTCTTAGGATTAAGAAAAATGTTGAACTCCCTACATCTAATCAAAACTTTTTCAAGATGCCCTAAATGTTCTCTTATTTTAGAGTATATAGTAATGTCATCTTGATACATAGCAATGAATTGGTTAATTATCCCTACACAAGTGACATCTATAGCTCACTGGAACATTGTTCCAGCATTCATCAACTCAAAAGGCATCCTCGTATACACATACATACCCCAAGGTATTATGAATGTGGTCTTGGACCTCTTAGATTCCATTACCACAACCTATTTGTATCCTGAAAAGCCATCCAAAGTGGACAACATTTCTGATCTAGTAACACCTTGTAGTAGGTTTTCCATATTGTCCAGGGGATAATTGTCTTTTAAAGAAGCTTTTTTCAAATTTTTGAAATCCACACACAAGCAAATGTCACCATTTTTATTTCTTACAGGGATAAAATTTGTAACCCATGATGAATACCTAATGGGCTGAATGATACCACCATCCCTTATCTTATTTAATTCATCCCACATCTTAGTGGCTAAGATGGGGTTAATAGGTCTCTATTTCTTTTTGAAAGGTTATCTACCAGGCTACAATGGGATGATGTGTCAGAACAAGTCTTCCCTATATGCTTTTAGCTTAGAATAAGACCATGCCAATAAATCTTGGTACTTCCTTAATAGTTGCATGTAAGCTTTTTCTCTACTACACTCAAGTGAGTACCTAGCCAAACCTTTCTTGGATTCTCAAGAGAACCCAAATTACACTCAATCACATCTTTTGAGATAAATGAGTCTCTCAACTTGATTTTATCTACTCCATCAAAAGATGTTTCTAAACTAACCAATCCTCTTAGGATAGTTTGTGTCTTTAACTAAATAATATCCTTCCCAAACAAGGTCTCTTTCCTATCACAAACATGAACCATAGATTCCAGGTCTATGAGCTGATCATGGAACTCAACCTCATAGTTCAAAAACCTCAAATCTATTTATCATCATCAAAGACCTTCCAATGATGAACATTATCTAGGATTGAAGGCCTGATGAGCACCTTCACTTGATACTGATAATGAGGGCTCGTATTTGCAATATCAAATTGAGCACCTAACTCTACAATTATGTCACCTTCTTGGCTGAAACTTTTATCATGATAACATAGATTGAATGCATCAAAAAATTCAAGCAAATCCCAAACAGCATTTTGATATTGTTTCAACCTCTTTTTTTTGTGGTAAAAGTACTACAGACTTGCTTTACCACTAACTCATAATCACCGTTGACGAGTAAACATTTAATTCCATATTCATAGGCAATCCTTAGACCAAGCAAGAGTGCCTCATACTCATTAGTATTGTTAGTGCACTAAAAGGAAATCTAAAAAGAAATCATAAAACATTTACCATTGGGGGCATGGAAGACAACCCCAGTTCCATTTATAAGATTGGATCAATCCTTATTAGAGCACATCTTCCAAACTATACTTTCTTTGTCAGGTTCAACATCAAGAATAACAGATTGTTCACTAGTATCAACATTCATAACAAAGTTTCCCTAATAAACATCCATGTACAACACTTCATTGAGAGCATGTTTTGGATCCTCAATCACATGCAGCATCTTTGGCTCTCAATAAAGTCTAACCATATTACCCTCCAAAGGAATGGTGGCCTAGGAAAGGTCCATCTGCACACTTCCACCCATGTTGGCAGCCCATTTACATGACATCAACATCCCCCATTTAGGTGGGAAATCTATAACTACCACATCCATGTTCAAGTACTTTCTAGGATGAACTACCAATTGTACCACTAGTCCCTTAACTTGTCTAAAACTAGAACCTCTCATGATTCCATGGGATAACACTTTCTAGAGGCTAGCATGATCTTCACTCCAAGCTCATTGAGGACACCCAAGGGCATCACATTATAAGAAGCACTAGAATAAAACATGCAATTGTGAATAATCAGACCATTCATTAATAGGGTCATATAAAATGGATCCACATTCAGCTAACTCTCTACTAATTTAATCCCCAAATAGACCTCTGGAATAGGTTCAATAACCTTTTCTAATTGTTTATCTTCTTCTTGTGGTGCTTGGGGTAACTTAAATTCATTCACAATTGTCCTTTCACCAAATTCCAAATATTCAAAGGCCATCTTCCTGTGTTTAGGTATTCTTAGTAACTCAATAAGTAGCATGATGATTTTTATTTGACTCAGCACTTGAGCCATATCACACACACTATACTAAGGAAGAGGCATATTTAGTAGAAGGGTAACAACACCTTCAACTAGAATATAGTCACTCAAGGTCTGAAGTGGAGTAGGTTGGGGTGATTTTAAATCTTTGACAGTGGCCTTTAAAGGTGGATTTTGTTTGAATTCATTATCACCCTTAAGGATACTAGACAATATGGGCATTATGTTTCTCTTAGCAAGAGCACCTCTAAGCTTAGTAGCTTGGGTTACATATGTTATCTTAGAATATTTTGGGACTATTATATCTTTCTTTACTTCCTTGCTTACATTCCCTACCTTTGAATTTGTAGGGGGAGTATCTTGAAGAGTAGCACCTAGTTGCCTAATTCTTAAGTTATATTCCTTATTTTGGGTAGTTGTTGCATTAATTAATATCTACCTATCCTCAACTGATGGAATTCCTGAAGGATACTTCTTAATCATCATATAGCATAAGTGATCAAAATAATAGATGGGTAATTCATATATTTGTGCCATATTAACATCACAAGCAAAATCAAAAGATGGGACACTTTCCAATTCAACAGCGCTCCAAAGCTAACCAACCATAGTATCATCTAGCAATTCTATGGAGGTAGTTGATTCATTTTGAGGTCTTTGACAATCAAACATAAAAATTTCATATTCAAATGATGCATATTCAAGTTCATTTATATCTTCATCAAGTTGTTCAGCAGTATCACATGGAGGGTGCAGAAGGAAGCATTTATCACACCAATCAATGTCTAAATCAAAATTTATAGCATTTACATTACCATATAAAGGATCAGGAACCTCCTTCTTAGACCCTCTATTTTAGTTTCTTTCCATTATATCTTCATGTGAAGGCCTCTTCTCTTTATCATTATCTTGATGACGGAAAGCAGGGCCCCTTTATGCTTGATTCATATTTTGAGCCTGCTCATAGTTGGTAGACACCTAAGGGACCCCCTTTTTAGCTCTAGCCAGCTTATATGATGTTTCTTTGACAATGATGACCAAAGTTTTGATAGTTTATTCCAAGTTGGCTATCTTCATGGGATGTGTCTTTTTTGGATTAACCAGTTTCACATCAGCCTGCTTGTTCATGGGCTTTCCCATAGCCTTGATGTTGTTCTTAATCTAAATGGCCATATTAAACACCAACTACGTGTTAGTGGGAGCCTTGTCCCTCAAGAAATATGTAACCTTCTTATCAAAGTCATCATAGTATTTTATCAAGCATGTTGTGTCATTAGGCTTGATGTTTTTAGGAAGCCACATCATGGTCTTATTGAACCATGTTTTAAAGTCCTACACACACTCATTAGGATTCTTCTTGATATTTTCAAATTCAACCAAGAGAAAATTTGGATTAATCCTAGCACCATACTAAATTCTAAAACCATTGTGTATCTCTTCCCATGAATCAATGCATCTAGCGGGAAGGGAATTGAACCATTCATGAGTGTCTTCCTCCAGTGTGTGCATAAACAATTTGATGCACACATCTTCATACTTAACCTCATAATCTTCAATAATATTTTGGAAAGCCCTTAGATATTGATCACCACTTACTACATTGTTCCCTTGGAATTTTAGGAGGCATTTCCTAACTTTGTTTGGGACTTCATTAGGATAGTCTACCATTTCATCAATATTTATAGGCCTAAATCTGGGAACATGAAATAAAAGGCATACATTCTCATCCTGGTCATATGCCTCATGACTAGTTTAATGGGAGGTTCAAGAAAAAATGGCAAAGGGATATAAGGGGGTGAATGAAGTGGACTTGGTGGATAAAACCTGGGAGGGGATTCAGCTAGTTGGGAAGGAGCTAAAAAATAAATAGGGCTATGTGTTTCAGAATCAGTAGAAGAGTTGTGATATTCTTCAATAATGGGGGAGTCAAAAAAGATCTTAAGATTATCAAAAATTAGACAGACTTATCCCCTTCTTCTTTGAGGAATATCTAAGGTGGAATAAGTCTCTTAGATAGGTCACCTTTGAAAGATGATCTCAATCCTTCTAGTGTTACAAATAAGAAGATACTCAAAACTAAAAGTTAACAGAATATTCAAAATAGGCACCAATATTTCTTGAAACTAGAAAATAAATTTGGATTTTCCATTAAAATTAGACTTATAGAATAGAATATGTTATAAACTATTGTGATACATGCTGAAATTAGACTTGTTGAAGCATAATGAGATCAGAACAAAGACACTAAATTTTTCAAAATATGTTAAAAAGGGAAAATACACATTCCAACATGTAATGTTAGTAGCTCTTTGCAATAGACTTAGTAGAAGTTGAATTTTTAAACCTTAAAAACTTCATGGTACATCCCCAGTGGAGTGTTATGACATTGATGGCCAAGATAGTCAAATCAGTGTAGTAACAGTAGAGAAATTCATAAGATGAAATACTCACAGCTCTCTACAAGAATTCCTGACAACACAAGTAACCAAAAGTTTAGTTTATTCCATAGAAATGGTGTCAGAAGAGTGTTGGTTCCCAATTGTACACCTCTCTAATCTAGCCTTGCACACTTGAAATAAAATGGTAAGCAATGATGGAAAACCTATTAGTATGTGATTGTAGTTGGGGGAAGGTTTGGCATCAAGAATGGACTAGACTAAGAGAATGATTGAGAGGTACCTATAGAGTGTATGGTTATCTCCTTGATACTTTTGGCTTTACCTGAACCAAGGTGAGAGAACCTATGGAGTATCTTGCTCACATAGAGTAATTTTGCAATTCAATCTCCATGAGGATTCTTGGCATAAGGGACAAATATGACCATAGCATAATCAAGTTTGCACACTTCACCCATGAAATGTTATCACACAAAATGTACAAATTCTCTAAGCCATACACAAGGTACTAAAGATAAATGAAATTATGACTACAATCTTCATTCTATATAATATTCAACAATAGGAAACAAATGGAAAACTACAACACTAGAGTTTAAATCACAAACTGCAAACACATTTCAAATATGCAAGATCTTATGTATTTGTAAGGAAAGTAACACTTATAGTATGCAACAAGGTGTGTTATTTGTAGGGTAGGATAAGGTGAGACAAGTGAGATAATTATAAAATGGAGGGTGGCATGTTGGTGACTTCCAAACAGCAAGGTGTCTGGTAAAATTTCATGACAATTATTTCCTAGCAAAGACGTAAAAAACTTCAAATGCAAGATAATGTTAAACATTAAAGTATCCCTAAAATCCTAGAACATAAACTAAAACTAAAATCTCAAATACTTTCTCCTACTAAATTCATGAACCCAGGGTGCTTGTAACAGGTATTCAACAACACATTTCTGAATATAAGCACAAAAAGGGATTTATAACCTAGGTACATGCTCATAATGACAACCAATAATGAACACAAACCCAAATATCCAATCAGTATAATTTTCAAAACATATTATTATATTTTATTAATAGGATACAATAAAAACTAAAAAAAAAATTAGTGACTTGAAAAGAAATATTACAAACATCAACACTTCAAAATGCTGCCATGGGGACAAGCATGGTGAGATTGCTCTTTTGACAAGGGAGACATAAACAGGCTCTCAAAGCTTGTTAATGGTTGTATAGATGTAACCACCTTAGTAAGGGAGACAAGATATACACACAGTAGTTAATCCCATAAAAAATTTTGCAAAACCTAGACTTAGGTAAAATGGACACCTAAAATAGTGACCTACAACAACCAATAGCCAACAACAACCCTAAAATAGAAGACAACCCTTCTATTTATACATTTCTCAATCCTTCTCAAATCTAGACCTGTAGGTTGAAATTTGTAAAAATTGCATAACAAACTTTTTCGTTTCATCAAGTTGCTTTTGGCCAAAAAATACTCTTAGCCATGCCTAAGATTTTTGTCCATTTGCAAGAAAAATTATTGTTACAACTACCTCTACAAAGAATGATGAGGACTTGTAACCATCTGGAGATGTTCTTGACCACTCACTTGCACATCTAGAGGGAGAAAATCATTTGAGGAGCTAAATAGACTTTGTCCTTATGTGGAACCACCTAAAGATGCCCCTTTACACCTGCCTAGAAGGTGAATTGTGTGGCAAAGGTCAAACAAACTTTGTTACTATGTGCAACTGCCTAGAGATGCTAGAGAATGGTTACCTGCATAATTGTATCCTCCCAGATAATTGCCTCATTTTTTTTCATGTCATAGAACAATCTATTCTTGTAATGATGGATCAAGAATGATCTAGTTGTGGCATAAAATAGAAAATGATCCATGATCATGATTGGCAATATTCACTCTAGAATGGCTTTATGGACCTTTTTCTAAGCTTTGACTCATTTCTTGACCAGGAAATATCCATCAAATTTACCTTTTAGACTAAATATTCCCAAATATTAACACCTAGGATTCCACTTTGGATCCAATTAGGCATCCACATAGCTTAAAAACTGACTAGGCCACTTCATTGGCTCTAATCTAAGCACATGCCACTCTCTTACTATTTTCAATCTTTTTTAAAAGTCCATCTCATCTCGCACCATTGGATCTACTCACCTAATCAAACACATGTTGTTAATCTTGACCCAAAGGATCAAATGCCATTGTCTACTCAATACTCTATCTAACGTAGTTACAATGCATGTCATCACTACATTCACTTTGGGTTTAGTTTAAAACCTTGACTTAATATGCCCTATCAATCAGAAGGTGTATGCTTAACCACATACCATTGATTGATGAGAACATGTTCGAGCCCTATCATGCACCATAAGCTTAACCTTTTAACTTTAGACTCACGCCATCTGATCTTGATTGCTTGATCAAATGTGCTCCATCAGATCATGATCTAAGGGGTGGAGCATCATTGGATATTGCCTATTCTTTGCCTCAAGAATGTGCCACTTGGCATCCCTATAAGCTTATTGTGTTCCTTTGACTCTCCAGATTTGATCACACACTTTTATATCATCTTGCTTCATGCAAATGCATTCTTTTAGATCTGCCTTTGTTTTAAAATAAATGGCTACTTCACGGGGTCTAAAATTGATGCTCACGTGACCATCGTAGAACATTTGAATCCCAACAGCTACTTGTTATGGCTTAAAGTTGATTTTCACATGCCTATCTTGGATCATTTTGATTCCAATAGCTAGTCCCTACAACTTCAATTTAATGTCCATGCACCTATCAAAAGACATCCATGAGACCGTCATACCTATAATTTAGAAGTATTTCTTTGGGGACTTTGTTCCATGGCAATTTTATCTAAGCCTTTGTCTTTGACATTCATGTTTGCTTTGGCACTTCTTCTTTAGGATTTTCTTTGGTACAATTGTCCTACAACAATTCTTTTAGACATTATATCAGGATAATTATCTGGGACAAAATGTTTGAGACAATTTCTCCGAAGGATTTTGACTTCACACTTTTCTTGCAAAAATTGTCTTCATCGGGATAATTGTTTCAGACATTTTATTTAAAAAAATTTCCCCATAGAAATTTAGCTTTAAAATTTTATTGAATAGTTTTAAATTTTACACTTTTGCCAAAGGAATTAGACCTTTGCATTTTTTCTTTTTATCAAGACAATTGTTTTGAACATTTTGTTTGAAGCAATTTCCCCATAGAAATTGAACTTGGTACTTTTCTTGAAGATTTGTAATTCTTTAAAACTTTTTGGATGAGAAAAATGTTCAAAGGAAATAAGACTCCTGCTCTACATCAACTTTGCCAAAATTACCCTTCATCCATTTGAACATACCCTTAAAAAAAAATTCAAGGGTACTTGCCCTATAGAATTTCCCTTCAACATTTTCAAATGGCCCTTTAGACCTCTTGAAAGTGCCCTTCAGACTTATTGAAAGTGTCCATCACCCTCTAGACTTATCCTTCAAACTTTTTGAAAGTACCCTTTGAGAATTTTTCAAGGGCAAAATTCTTTAAGGAAATGACCCTTTGAAAATTTTGCAAAGGCAAAATGACCCTATAGACCTTTCAAAGGTGCCCTTCAAGAATTTTGCAAGGGAAAAATGCCTTAAGGAAAAGATCCTTCAAAAAATTTACAAAGACAAAATGACCCTTCTACAAGTGTCCTTCAAAAAAAATTCAACGGAAAAATGCCCGAAGGAAAATACCCTTCAAAAATTTTGCAAAGGCAAAATAACCCTTTGGACTATTTGTAAACACTTTGATCGAAATGATCAAGTCCATATAATTATTTCAGTTTTTTTGTGTGGGAAAAATACCTGAAGTGCAAGTGCCCTTTAGAATTTTTATCATAGACAAAAATTCTAAAACAAATGACCCCAAATAATAGAAATAACCCTTCGAGCTTTTTATGCAGATAAAATGCTCAAAGGAAATGACCCTTTAGGCTTTTTATGCGAACAAAAATACTGAAAGAATATGGCCTTTAGACGATCTATGCAAACACCTTTTCTAAAAGATTCTAAGGACTTTGCACCAAAAACAAACCAAATTAGCATAAATAAATACCTAATGCAAAGTTCCTAAAGGAAATACACTAATTAAAGACCAAGTTAAATCACCTAGCCTCTTAAACATGAACTTGACCTTTTCAATAGAACACTTTGAAACAGAAGTTGGGCTAATGACTTAGACATTGATATTTGACAAGGGACTAATTGATTTAGTGTAATTTTGGGCACTAACATACCTGATGGGAATGTGCTTAGTCTTTGAGTGCATGACAGGGTTTGTTGACACAATTATAGAACTTATGTTATCATAATAGATAGGGTTGGGACCATCATACTCCACCTTATAGTCTTTTAGGGTCTATCTCATCCATAGGACCTAAGTGCAACATGAAGCTGTTGTAATTTACTCAACTTCATAAGTGGATAATGATACTAATGGTTGCTTCATGATTATCCATGAAACTAGGCACCCACCTAAGAAGAAGGATGTTCCATTGGTACTTTTCCTATTATCTAGACTTCTTACCCAGTTTGCATTTGAATAGGTTATCAAATTGAACTCCTTTCTCTTTGGATACCACAACCCACACTCCATAATTCCCTTGAGATACTTGAGTCTCCTTTTAACTGCTTATAGATGATTTTCCTTTAGATCTGATTGAAACCTTCCCACAAGATCTCCTGCTTGCATGATGTCAAGTTTAGAGGCAGTGGTGTATACCGAACTTCCAATCATTGACTTATATGACATCTAATTGGCCTTTTGAGACTCATATTCCTTTATCAACTTAAACCTTATGATCATAGGTGTACTAATTGCCTTGAAATATTCTATCTCAAACTTCTTCAACATTTTTCTTATGTACTTAGCTTGTGAAATGAATATACCTTTATCAAATTGAGTGACTTGTAATCCAAGAAAGAATAATAGTTCTCCCAACATAGACATCTCAAACTTTTTCTTCATCACCTCTACAAATCCCTTAGTAATGTTCTCATTATTTCCACCAAAGATGATGCCATCCACATAGATAACTACTATCAATTGATGGTCATCTTATAACTTTATGTATAGATTAATATCTGCAACTCCTCTTTTAAATCCTTGACCCAATAGATACTTGTCCAACCTAGTATAACAAGCTCTAAGATCTAGATTTAGACCATAGAGAGCCATTTTCAATATACAAATATAGTCCTTGTCATCTGATAGTGAGAATACCTCAAATTTCTCTCTGTACACTTCCTCTTCTAAATTCCCATTCAAAAAGGCAAATTTGGCATCCATCTAGTAGACCTTGAATCCTTTGAATCATGTATATGCTATAAATAATTTGATGGCCTCCAATCTTGCTACTAGTGCAAAGGTCTCCTCAAAGTCTACCCCTTTAACTTGTGCATATCCCTTGCATACCAATCTAGCCTTGTTCCTAGTGAATTCTTCATATTCATTCAACTTGTTTCTAAACACCCATTTTGTGCCAATGACATTCTTATCTTTAGGCCTAGGAACTAGTTCCCAAGTCTCATTATTCTTTATTTGGTCAAACTCCTCATTCATAGCACCTATCCAAAAAAATTATTTGTTTGCTTCTATAAGATTCTTAGGTTAAATCTTAGATAATAGAGCAACATTCTATTGATTTAGATTACTTACCAATCTTCTCCTTGTTTGTTTACATGCATTCTTATTACCAATGATTTGAGATTCAGGGTGATCTCTTTGAATTTATCTTGAGGGGCCTTTTGAGTCTTGTATCTCAACTTATTTTTCTTCCTTATCAAACTCTATATTTTCCTCTTCATTCTTAAAGTCCATATTCTCTAAAGTATCCTTTAATTGTGTGTGTGATTTCCTTGTCTCATCAATCTTCACATTGGTGTTTTCCACTATCTTCTATAACCTCTTATTATAAAATATATAGGATGAGCTCATTGATGAATATCCTAAGAATATACCTTCATCAAATATGGAATCAAACTTTCCTAAGTCTTCATCGTCTCTTTTGATGAAAAATTTTCTCCCAAACACTCTAAAGTGTTCCACATTAGCAAGTATGCCCTTCCACAATTCATAAGGAGTCTTGTTGCCATTAGTCCTTATTTGTCCTCTATTCAAAATGTAGACTAAAGTGTTTATTACCTCTCTCTAATATCCATCAGATAATATAGACTCATTTAGCATAGTTATATCCATCTCTTGAACTATCTTATTCTTTCTTTCCACTACCCCATTCCGCTAAGGTGTCCTAGCTATTGAGAATTGTCTCATTATTCCATGAACCTCAAAGAAGTCATCAAACCCATTGGACAAAAAGTCTCATCCTCTATCAAATCTTAGGCACTTGATCTTCCCATTCTTTTCATTCTCCATAAGAGCCTTGAATGCCTTGAACTTATCAAGAGATTATGATGTTCCTTTCAAGAATGGAACCTAAATCATTCTTGTGTAGTCATATATGCGTAACATGAAGTAGTTATCTCCTTAAATGTTTTAAAGTCTTGTAGGTCCATAGAGATCAATGTGTATTAACTCCAAGGGTCTTGTAGTAGAGTACTCCTCAGACTTGAACATTCTTCTAGTTTGCTTACCATGTTGGCATGCATTGCAAAGTATGTTTGTGGTTTTAGTGATCTTAGGCACATTCTTCATAGACTTCTTAGTGTTTATCTTGACCATATTTTCAAAGTTTAGGTGCCATAATCTTTTGTGTCATAGCCAACTTTCATCCATATTTCTCATAAAACATCTCTCCTTCTTGATCTCATTCAAGACATATAGATTGTTCTCAGTCTTCTTAGCATTGTCAATTAGCCTTCCTAATTTGACTCTCCTTATCTCAGACCCTCTATCTTGAAAGGATAGTGTGTGTCTTTGATTGAAAATTTAAATTACACTAATCAAGTTATGTTTCAAACCTTCCATATATAACACATTTTGTATCTTGATCTTCCCATTATCCAAACTCAAGACACCCTTGCCAACTATATTGGTAGTTGTGTTGTCTCCCAACCTCATTGTTCCTGTATCATTCTTATTCAATGAGATGAATTTATTTTTATCTCCTATCATGTGGCTGAATAAATCACTATCTATATACTATTTCATTCCATCATCTTGAATGTGAAAGGAAATCTGAGCTAGCATAGAATCCATTTTAGTTTTTTGTTCCTCCTTAGCAAATAGTACATCTTGAATTTTGATCTCAATATGATCACTCCTAACTTAATTTGGCTTCCATACCAATGTCTGACCCTTCTCATGCACTCTAGGAGCTTCATATGTCTTATTTAATCTTAATGGCCTTCTATTATAATATAATATTTCAATGTGACCCATATTATGACAAATGTAGCAAACAACATTTTTGTACTTACCTCTTGACTGATTACTCCTTTTCCCATGGTCCCATGATAACTTGTCATTTATTGCATTTGGATGTCTAATTAGTGTTTTCATGTTGGTAAAATTGAATTTTTTTGACTTATCATGCTCTTTTTCAAACTTTCTCATCTTGTCTATAAGCTACTCATGCTCAACCTTCAAGGAATCTAGCTCTATCTTCAACTATTCATACTCAACTTCCTTTGATCTAAACCTTATATTGAATACTTCTAACTGATTCTTGAGATCCTTTATAGTCTTATTTTGATGCTTCACATCATCAAGTGCACTTATGATCTCAGCTTCAATGTATACTTCAGTTTATCCTTCTTCACTGTCATAGTATACTTCTTCATCATACATGTCTTCTTCCTTTTGATCTCCAGACCTCTTGTGCTTATTAAGATCACCTTCAAGATATTATGCTTGCTTCAAAGGACTAGGATTTGATACCAATTATTTTAATAAAAATTACTGATATTGGGTGTGAATTTGTCTCTTAAAACTTTATTTAACAAGTAATTTAACATTCCTTGAACCATCAAGACAATATAAAGATATAACAATGCATAAAGAGTCATTCACATGAACATAACATAGAAACAGACATATGAGTGGAAACCCTCAAGGGAAAGAAAAATATTGATCCCTAAAAATTTATTATAGTCCTATAAGTTAAAATATCACAACTTTGTGAAGCACCAACTCCACATAGAGCACCAACTAGCTAGGCACCAACCCAACTAGGCTTTAGCAAGCACCAACTTGTAAGAAAGCTCCAATCCCTCAGATGACTCAGCAACCTGATTAATTTTATCACTTTTAGTAGACCTTGTTTCTCATATAATATATTATGATCACCTTCTTCAGCTTTTCTTTCTCTTCTATCTCTCTCGACTACCTTATAGGCTCCTTCACTCAATTGAGTCTCTCTAAGATAGATTAGGTCATATGACCTTGATATTAATATATAGTACCCATATTATATCTTCATGATAGTTTATATACACACTTATTATGGTCTAAAAGACCTCATTTATCTCTTCAAAGTTTTATATTCTTTTCTTTCACTCACCACTTCTCTAACTAGTCATTTAGGCCTATTAGGCCTTGTTCTTATACTAGGCTCTTGCTCATCCACCTCTTGCTCAGTCATAAACATTTTCACACTTATATTTTCCACAAAATAGGACTTATTACATGCTAAAAATATGAATCAATCATTGCATTAGGTCATCCATATCTTAAATAGACCAAATTATTCTTTAGGTCATAAAGAGACCTAATTCAATTAGGCCTTCATTAGTACACATTACCCTTTGATTTCCTTGGAAAATTTTAAAACTTCATAAATAGAATTAAAACTTAATATTCCACTCAAATATACCCCTACTAATCTCATCTTATATCCATGACACTTTTTATCTCCAATCACCACTTGAAGTATGCCATTAGTATTGTTTACATTAGGCCTTCACACACATAAAAAGGCCTATATTAAAAAATTGAACATAAAACAATGTTTATCCACACAAAAATGATAATAAATCATATAAATAGAACCTAAAATACCTAAAAAACTTCATCAAGTGCATTATACTTCATTACATAAGGCAAAAGGACTCAAAAACACTCCTGCAACTTGCTCACTTAAAACTCCCAGTTTTCCTCAAGGACCAATCATGGTGACTTAGACCTCCAACACATATATAGAAATTATAAATGACTTATTATGAATATATATGATATTATAATATAATTATACCATTATTAGATAGAAATATAATGTGTTCATATGGAAATATTGGTCTTGCAGACCAATCTCATAACCTTATATCTCACTATCTCATATGAACTTGACAGGTCAACTTGTGAGTAAATTTTCCACTATAAACACTACAATAAAAAACTTATAAAAAATATTAATGTATCTTAAAATTCCTAAAAAACATATCCATTCACTTGGTTTCATCCCTATTACATGATAACACGTTTTAATCATCTTCTCATTCATGTTTAGGTTTCTCACTATTTTCACCATTAGACCTATTAGCGATTGGCTAACTCGGATGACAAGTTTAGAATACTTGAGTTTTATAACCTATTTAAAAAATTCATGGACATGAAACATGAGTCTCAAACTAAATCCTCCATCTATTTGCATACACTGAATTGGTTAACTTTGACATCTATAGTAAATCTTTAAGAAATATGTACTTTCTTGTAGGGTCTTTCACACACTTAACAACTAAATCACACCTATAGGTTCCTAGGAGAGTTTAATACAACATCCAATATCTTTTCTAGTCATTTGAGACCATTCTAGGCTATTTTGATCAACATATTCAACATTGAATCCTTATTAGGGTTCTAAGAGGGTTTAAACCTATTCTATTCTTAACAATCATTCATAAAACATATCCCTTAAATCCAAAAAAAGATGCTTGGAATTTTGATCTAGGACCCTTCCTCATCTACCATGAATATATTAGGTTCTCATTTATATTTTTGATGAGATAATGATCATAATAAAAACTTTCTCATGTAGAGAACCCTTCATTTTATGCACTTGAGAGACCTTAAAACACATTTTCATGCCTTATCATTCAAAATTTGACCTCAAAATTCATGAACATGCTTAAAATAACTTAAATCACCTTTTTAAATGTTCCCCTACTCACACTTGATTTAAAAACTAATCCTGATACCCCATTAGGTCACACTCTCTCTCTCTCTTTGTTTGCTTAGACCTTGACCTTAAAAACACATTAGGCCTTGAAAATGACCTTCATGCCTCTTTACATGTGCTCTCCACCTCACTCACATACTCAATAAACATTTATCATGCTTAAATAGTGACATACATCCTTCATATGGCTTGACAATAGAACATGATGCCTCATTAGGCCAGGAAAGGTCTAGAAATGATCTAGTTGTAGACTTGATCTATAGGTCTTACCCCTATAGGCTCACCCTAAGACTCACATGAGTGCTAAAATGCCTTATATACATTCTCAATAAACCTCATAAAATTTCTCATGCATGTGTGCATTCATCTCACCAAGCTATCATGCTTATTTTTACATAAGACTAAGCATCATATATACATACCTTCTCAAGACATAATTGGGCTCAAGCACTTGAAAACTTTGAAAACAAGGAAATTCCATGTTGACATTCACATTACTCATGTAGTCATAAGAACATATATCAATCCTATATTACACTCTCAGATTCACTACAATACTGATCAATATTCTCTCTCATAGTTACACTCTTCAATGACCTTATGAAGAGCTTCTCAAGAACCTTTGACATCAATGCCAATCCTTAACAACAGGAACAATTCTCAACAATAGTATAAGTGTGCCTCAATATTAAAATTTCTAAGTGATTGAGTAATTTACTTAGATGTTCCTTTATAATAATACAAAATGGGAAAAATTCACACTACCTATCCTAAAATATGAACCAACCTATAAGGGAGGGTTTAAATTTTAAAAATAACCATTACTGAGTGAAGGACAAGATCAATCCATAGGGTTCAAGATCAACTATAGCTATTGTCCCTTTCAGGTTGATTCTATCTTGGAAGGGTAATGTTTTAAATTAATAATATGATATGTCCATACAAATGTTTAGAAGGGTTTTCAATAATTAAGAACATTTATCTAAGTGTAATATAACAACTTAGAAATGGATAGGTCCATACAAGTACATAAGATAGAGTGAGCTAGAAAAATAGGCCCAAATTAAGCTAAATGTGGACCAAAATGACATTATCAAGTGTTATGACCAAATTTTATTATCTACAATATACATACATATGTACGTACATGCATACATATATTGAATAATATAACTATATAATCAAATATTATATAAAAATTTATTAATTATATATTATAATATACTAATTATAATACTTTTTATTATATTTTATATAATTATAATATAATATTATAATATATACATATAATTTTATTTATATTAATCATGGCTCTGCATATCCAACCTTTGTTGCAATATGTAATCACTAAACAACATGGTGGTTTCATCATGGGGAGGCAAATCTAGGATGGAATAGTCATGGTCCATGAGACAATCCATTCCATATACAAAGGGAAAAAATAAGGTATGGTTTTAAATTTAGACATGAATAAATCATATGACAAAGTTTCATGGGCTTTTATTGACTTGGTTTTGGAGAAATTTGGATTTTATTCCCACATCAAGAAGATTATTAGAACTTGTATCTCTACTATAATGTTTTTTATTCTGATTAATGGTTCCAATGAAGCTTTATTCCCCATGAAAGATGTATGAGAAAAATATATCCTTTATCTCCCTTCCTATTCATAATAATGGTTGAATCTCTTAGTAGAACCTCCTCTTCAACCATCAGAAGGGGTAAAATCAAAGGAATTCAACCAAACCACGGAGTTGACAGAATATCCCACCAAAATTTGTTGATGACACTATAATTATAGCTAAATAATCAACTAAGGAGGCTAAGGAGCTACAAAAATATTAAAATATCATGATGAATCTTTAGGCTATAAGATCAATTTGGACAAGAGATCTTTATTTTTTCGTTAACACCCCACTCATTTGCCCATGTAAAATTGATAGAGTTTTGGGTTGTGACATAAAATATCTCCCTTATACTTATCTTTGTATGCCTCTATTTCATATTTTAATGCCTATATAAGTTTTTAATTCTCTCTTGGATAGGTTTCAATAAAATTTTAGTGGTTGGAAAGGTTGCTTACTTACATAGGCAGGCAAGTTATATGTGATCAAGAGCACTATTCAAAACCTCCTAGTATATCTTATGTCACTTTTTAAAATTCTTGTAATCATTTTTGATAAGATTTATAAAATTCAAAATAAATTTTTATGGTTAGTCATGGAAGAGAATATATTCTCTTTGGTGGTGTAGCATAGAGTTTGCTTCCTAAAGAGTTATGGAGGGTTGGGTATTCATAAAAATCAGTTGATGAAACTAGCCTTGGTTTCCAAGATGAGTTAGAAGTTTCTTAAATTAAAAAAAATGGAATAAAATACTTAAAACTAAATAATTGGATTCCTAAGAGGCTATAAAATGGCTCTAGGATGAAAATCTCTCAAAAGGATCTTGCTTCTGGGATTTATTAGTCAAGAGTAGAAAGATTTTGGGGATAGGAAGTAAATGGAAAATTGGATGAAGTGAAATGTTTTTATTCATGGAAGATTCATGGATCTTCAACTCACCACTTCATTTTTTATAGCCTTGGAATAAAGTCTATGAAATAATTATGAGGAAACACAAAGAAAGAGTTACAGACTATACTGAAGCCAGAGACTCGGGCAAAGTATGGAAGATTTTATCCATGGACAACCTAGACTAGGAATAACAAAAAATTACTACCAACCTAAGTGAACTCCTCAATAGATTTCATATTTGTGTAACAATAAAGGAATATGAGTTAGTCTAGGAGGATTCTTGTGATGGCAATTTCCATTTTAAATCTAGCTACATTGTTACATTAAAAGAGATTCCTGATGGCTTCTCATGGATCAAGCTATGGAATAAAGATATGATTCTGAAAATCAAAATTTTATTGGTTGGGTGTACAAAATAAAATTCTTACCATTGATATTATTATGAAATGAGGACACCTCATTCCAAACATATGTGTTATGTGTGAAATAAATGTGGAGTCGACAATTCATTTTCTATTAGATTGATCTTGTGCCTTTAAATTTTTTAGAGTCATTCATTCTAGGTTTAAGGTGGACCAGGTTCAAAATTTGACAATATCTAAAATGTGGTTCCAATGGATTTCTCCTTTCAAGAGTCAAAGTCTAAAAAATTTGTGGCATATGGCTTCGTCACATGTCTTTTAGGGTCTTTGGAAAGAAATAAATCAGAGAATTTTCAAAGATAATAAAAGAAGCAACAATAGGAAACCTTGAAAATTATAAATATTTTGAAAGAAAATTATGCTTATATAAAGATTAAAGATAAGAATAACTTGTATGGTAAAGAACATAATATAGCAGCCAATTGGAACATTTCCATTCAAGGGATAAGTGTCATTAACTCTAAAAAGGAGTCTAGAAGTTTAATAAAATGGATATCACCCTCTCCAAGATGGGTTAAAATCAGATTTGATGGAGCTTTTAATGGGAACCTAAGAACACTGGTGGAGGAGGTGTTATTAGAGATAATAATGGTTCTATGATTGTTGCTTATGTTAGAAACATAGGTTTCTGATCTAGTAATGTAGTGGAAACTACAATAGCTCTCTATGGGGTTCAAGTGGCCAAAGAGATAGGATCCACACATCTGATCATTGAATGGGATTCATTGAACATCATCAACTATCTTAACAAAAATATGTTCCTATCTAGTCTATTATAAATCTAATGCAATATGCATTCGATATTATCCAATCCTTTCAAGAAACAAGGATCATCCACACCTAAAGAGAAGGTAATAAGGTTGTTTATTATTTTTCAAACAAGTTTGTCCTAGTACATAACTTCATTAGGTGGAATAATTTGCAAGATCTTTCGGTGGAGGTGTTTCAAAAAATGGAAGAGGAAGCACATTATTTAGAAACATAAGTTCTTGTTAGTGCCTTTTCAGCTTAGCTTAGATTTGATGTTCTCCAAGATTAAAATAATATTTATTTGGTAATTATTTCTAATGTTTGTCATTCACAATAAGGATGATAATTTTTTCAATCATTTCTCCCTTTTTAGAAATGATTTAGGTAGACTGTAAGAGGATCATGTTGCTCATGCTAAATCTTGGCCTATTCCCAAGGTTTTAATTTCCATTGATGACATTGAAGGATTCATTGCTCCCTTTGTGTGTGAGGATTGTTTATTTAATAAATCACTATTGTAAGTTTGGTTTAGTAAGGATAGCTGTGTTCAATTGGATGATTCTTATAGGTTTTTGGGAAAATATTGCATCATAGGTAGAGATCAATGTAGATTTGAACCAACCAATGTTGGACTTATCAAGAATAAGAGTGAAACATGGAGAATTCTAAAAGATGGGGGCCTCTTGAATTATATAGAAAGCATCCAAGGATATGATCCACACATTTCATGGAGTTCGTAAGGGATTGGAAAGTGCATTATATGGATATAATGGGAATGTCAATCTTTATCAATGAGGAAATAATTATGCAAGTTATAAGTTTGAACATACATGAGAGAAAATACTACAAGTGGAAGGGGACAAAAAGGATGAAGTTGATCAATTTCTTTTGGAGGATAAGAGTTTAATTAACTTTCAGGGTGGTTGAGTAAGAGACTCTTTTTCTTCTCCTTGGCATGAGGTGGTACAACAAATAATGAGGTGTAATATAATGATGGGTAGTTATAAGGTAGTATTCTCTTATCATTTTTCCATTTTGAATCATTTTCAACATAAAACTATTTTCAATTTTCAATTTTATTAATGATGTCTCTTGAAAACTTGATTATCGAATTCCAACTTGGGAAAGTTGTTATCCCCATACACCAAGCTTTAATCTTTATGTTATTTAATCATGTTAAAGCTTTTATCATTGTCCCTTGTCCTAAGATAAAAATTATTGATCTGAGTAGAAATAAAAGGTTGTTGTGAAGGGGGAAGGGAAGGGGAAGAAATCTTAAGACTATCTCCATCAAGATACCAAGGGCAAATCTTGATAAACGTCCCTCTGGTAAGAAATCCCCTATTATAGTGACTTTAGTCTGAGAGAAAGAAAAAAATTCATTTAATGATCTTATGTAGAGGATTTTAAGTAATAACATCGTTAGTAAAGAGGATCAAGCCTTGTATCCTATGCAAGTTGAGACCCTGATGAAAAAGGAAGCAGAGATGAAGAAGGGAGTTTTCACGTAAGGAATCAGTGATGTTAAAGGTAAAAAGAGAGCCTTTTAGGCTAGTGGTGAGGATATTAAATATAAATTTATATTAATGGCCCATTATTTGGACCTTAATAAGATTATTTTCAATTTGATTATGAAGGAGAGCAATGGCATAAAGGAAACTATTAAGCAAATTCAATTACACTCTAGTGAGATCACTAGCCAAGCCAACCTTTAGAAGGACTTAGGTGAAAGGTATAATGTCTTCTAGAAGATGAGGGAGTTAGAGGATAATATTATCAAACTAGAAAGTGAAAAAACATAGATTAAGAAGGATATTAGTCATGTTGTTCATATAAGCAAGTTGACTATCAAAAATTGTGTGGCTAATATAAACGTGTTCAAAGAAGTGCTCAAATTTGGGAAAGAAGATCAAGGTAGACTAAAGATGAGTAAACAAACTAAAGGGCAATCATTATGAGGTGGAGAAGGATGGAATTAGAGATCTGGAGAAAATCCTCAATTATTTGGTTGAGGAATGGAATGCAGTCCTTAATGGACTTGATGTTTATCTTTTTAGTGTTGTTGATTTAACTAAATGAGTATTTTATAGAGAATTGGAGATATGGATAAAATCCTAATTTAGATGCTCAACCATTTATAATATAATAATATTTATCCAATATATTAGAGTGATGATTGACAAGCCTCTAAAAAAAATTGGTGTTACTATTTATCATTTTTAATCTAAAAGTCTAATCAGACCATTCATTTTATGTTATTGATGAATAATATGGAATAAAACATCAATCATGACAACATGGTGTGTTGGTAGATATGTAATCCTCTATAGTTAAATATATCCTACCTTTTCTATAACTTTATTCCAACTATAACTTGGGCATTATATATTACTCATTCTAGCATAATGCCAATAAAAAATACAAATTGTGAAACTAAAAGATATTGTGTGTATAAATGAAATATAGGGGGAATAACAAGAGTGTCTAGTTCAAGTAATAATTAACATTAAACATAGATTTGTGTCTCAATGCATGTGTTAAATACATGTCTAAGATAACCATTTAATGAAATTGGAACTAATGATGTTTATTATTACTTTGCCATATAATATACTAGTTATATTTCCCTTTCCTCTTGAAAGAGTGTAATAATAAAATTAATCCCATAAAATGCCTCACACTAACAATGATCAATTAAAAAGAGAGATAAAAAATTATCCAATGTCCTTGATAAAAAAATGATCAATTTATATTATAGAACATATATAATGGTGTTAAAACAACATATTGGTTTTCGCTATGGATATGAATATTTGAAAAAAAATGATGAAAGTATGAAAATAAAATTATTTAGGTTGAAGAGATTGGAATACAAGAAGTGGAAGTGAATGATGAATGTTAGTGGGAGAGAAAACATGCAAAAACAATAGAGAAGCCAAATGGAGGAAATATGTTATACTAGCAGTTGCCCCAAAGGTGCAAGTTACACCAAAATGGATGTAATTTTTTATTTTGGTAAAGTGGGGTTTTGTAAATTGAAAGAGTGTAAATTGGTATTCATAACCCACTTAAAACCCTCGATCGTTGACCCTACCTCACCTTTTATAGATAAATCTTTAAGCAACAATAATTTGATATTCACTTTAATAATCATTCCAAAACATATTTTTCCCACCCAATGCTCCCTCAAATTTTATGTTTTTTTTCCTACATGGATATATAAGATGCTTATGAAGATAAGCTCCAAATGTGGCTACCTTTTCTTTCAGGGGTTTGAGTATGGTGTTTATGTATGTTCTTAAGCCTCATGTAATTAATATAGGTGTCAACATATTGGGAACATGGATGAATAAAAGCTATAAGATATACTCCAATACCTCACTATCTTTTCCCCACATCAGTGATATTGTATCATTTATTCAAGCTGCACATCAGAAGTGAAGCCTTGTCACAATAAAAATAGCTCATGTGACATCCTCATCCACCCTTAATAATAGAAAATGATCATAAAATATGTCACCACCTTGCAATTTATGTACCCCTTTTCAATGGGTGTAGGTCATGTAAATCCAAAAATTGTGTTAAATTTGGGTCTAGTATATGATATGGGCCCTTATGATTGCGTTAACTTTGTGTCATCGTAATATATACACTAAAAAATAAATTTTCATCCTTTCCTTAAGTTTGAGTCAGCTACAAATCTCAACTATCCATCATTTTCTATTGTGTTCAAATACATTATCATGTTCAGATAAAACATAATATTGTAACTAACATGGCAAGGAGAATGTGGTGTACAAAGTGTGGGTAAAGAGCATTCCTAATGTGAAAGTAATTTTGGATCCAAAGATGCTCTTGTTCAAGAAATAATTCAATGAAATAATCTTTAACTTGACATTTAAAAGAAAAGTGGGTGCAAGTGTTGGAGTTGAGTTCAGACACATATCATGTAAATGCATCCAAGGTGGAACACATGACCTTTAGATCCCACTTGCCATATTATGGACACTTTGAAGTGGAATATTATACCAAATTTATGTTTTATAATCCTTCATAGTATTTTAAATTTTTCCCAAAAAAATTATGTACATCATATATATTCTACACAAAAAATGTTATTATCCTATATATTATACTATAAACACATGTTAGGCTGCTTAGATTGACTTATTAAAGTAAAGGAAATGGAAGGAATAAAGAATAAGATGAGAATTAATAGATATCCAAAGGTAAAATGCATAACCCCCAACCCACCTAGTGTTTCTTTTTGAGGAAAATCTCACAAACTAGAACGTGGAGTGTGAATATGGATGTGCTCGATGTGGAGCATGGATGGTGGAGGGTAATGGAGGTTTATATTGGAGCAAAGTAGAGATGATGTGACAAAGAGGCAAATATATTATAATGCAAGTCATTGTGTGAAATGTGGGGGTTGAAATATTGTTAGATCTATGCATACATTTGAAAATTAGAATTCACTTCATTAGATCCCTATTTCAAACAAATTAACTTGTATTTAAATTTTTACAATGTCCATATAAGGTAATGATACATGTGTATGGGAGAGTACTAGGCAATGTATGTTGTGTTCCTTATTTCTAAACCATTTTATGTTGCACTCATATTTTGGTATAGTCTCGAGGATGTAATTGGGCTAGAATAAATAACAAAAAGAAGAAAATATGAGTATTTGTTCCAAAGCCCATATGATGGCCCATCATCAGACATTCAATTTAAGCAACAAAGGTGAGATAGTGAGGGAGATGGTGGAAGAATAGATCTAATTGTTCATGGATGGCCAAGGTCAAAACATGTGTCACAAGTCCAACTGAGAAGCAGATTAATTATGGCAAGTACACAAGTCAAATATTATGTTTAGACTAGAAAGTGTGTTTAGACTATGTTTAAACAAAAACTTTCACATTTGGGTTAACTTTAAATATATATACTATTATATAATAATGTATTTATTATATATTTTAGATATATTATAATTATAGATATATACTTATAATATATAATCATATTGCCTATATTGCATGGTCTCGACTATATCATCCTATATTTATGGTCAAATCACCAAAAGTTGAATACAAGTCAATCAATATTATCTCTCTATGGAACCATGATAGAATTAATTCTTAAATGGCAAGGTTTCTGTAAGGATTTTATTAGTAGGGAGTGACTTATCCACAATCAACATTTACCTAAATGAGAGTTCACAATTCACCTCTTTTCAAGTTTAAGCATTAAACAAAATTTCATTAACTTCCATGACAAGAATTAGCAAGAAATCAATGGTCTCAACAAAATATTTCAACCTAAATTAATAAATTACATCATATATTAAATTAAAAAAACAAGGAACCTCTTTCAAACCCAGAAACAATGTTATACATAGTAGATACACTAAAGATTAAACCCTTCCCGTATTAAATTAGAGAATAATTTGAACTGAATAACACAATAAATCATCTCTTACAGGTCAAGAAAGATGCAACAGACACATAATATATCTATAGCTCATATGACCACCTATTGAAAGACCTCAATTATTTATGGTTGCTTGTGCATCCCCTGCTTCCTTCAATTCATCAAGATTAAAACCAAAAATAAATGGGCCGCTACATAAGCATTGTTGTTGAGTTTTGAATATTGAACCTATTATATTTTTATTACAATTTACACAAATATCAACAGTCATGTCAATAGTATTATGTGATAAACATGCTTAATTAAACCAATATTAATGCCTATTAGTACATAATATATATTTAGACAAAAAAGTGGGTGCACTTTACCATAGAAGATGCCTCTAGCATCGTGTGTGTGTATGTAATTAATTATATTACATTATATAATTAATATATAATAATATTATAATACTATATTTAATAATTATATGATACTATAAGTATATATTATTATTATTTTGGGGGTAAGTGTAAACACTTTTAAAACTAGAGCTATGAACCGAAAAGGGAAGCTTTTACAAAAATCAAAGTTCCAAACCAACACTAAGAAACAACAAGGGGACCTATCCCCAACAACACCATCCTAAGAGATAAAAACATAAGCACAAGATCTACCTAGGGCCACTCATGATAGACATAGAGTAAAGACTCATAATTAGAATGACACAAGATGACTAGTCAATAAAAAAACCAAAAAGCAATTAGCAAGTAGACAACAAAAGTGTCGCAAAACTAAATAAATCCACCCATACAATAAAAGACAACTCAAATCACATACAAGAGGTAGTGAAATAATGACTTAGAGATAAGGGACTCACTCACAGGTAGGTATCATCTTTATTTTGGAAAGGAAGTCTTCCAACCTCCTATAGAACCCATCTCTAATTAGTTTTTCAACTTCTTATCGTAGCATTTTTGCTTTATATCTTCGACCTCTTTGTTTCACTAACACACCTAAGTGGGCCTTAGGGATCCCACCTATGGATCTAGTAGATAAAAAGGGCTAAGGATAAGTCAAATAAAACTTCTGAAGGAGGAAAGGCCTCCTTCCCCTTTGATTCAGAATTCTCTTCCACAAACACTTGTTCATGAGAAGCTCCTAGTGGATCAAAAGAGAAAGGAAAAGAAAGATTAACATGTTGGGCATAAAAAACACCTTGATTTCACTACAAAAAATTCATCATTGTATGGTCCCTCTTTCTTCCTCTAAACCAATTATAATAAGCTACATAGTGATTAATATGATTGCAAAAAAATCCCTGTATAGAAGGCCTTCAAAGTTGAAAAATTAAGTCCAAGAGCCTCAAGAGGATTCCACCTTGACGTGGTGGAAAAGAGGCTTAGACAAGTCAATGAGTGCATAAACCTTCATAGTCCTTATACCCATATATCCCTCATCCAACTTGATGAAAATGCCCACCAACTTAGTCAGCAATTTGATGTGAGCATCATTACAAAGTACACATGGAAAATTTTAAAATCTTACTGAAAAGGGAGTTGCTGAAATGACTGACCTCTATACTTCGAAGAAGGAGGACCATGGGAAAAATATATTATATATAATTATATATGCAAATATATATCTAATAATAATAAATAATATATAAATAGAATCATATATATACTTTTAAAAAAATATCGAACATATATATATATATTATTATTATTATTAGTACCTACCAAGTCATGGAAGTATAGGAACCACTTGAGCAAATAATTTTTGTGTTTTACCCAATGAGAGCCTTTGAAAAGACATATCATTGTAGCAATTCTAAAGTTTAGAACCCAAAATTTAAATAATATTCCTCTACATATTCTCATGGAATGTTTTATTTATATCAATATAATAATTTCAAACTCATTTGAAAAATGACAAATTTAATGACATTTATTTGGTCATTCAATATAATTATTTATTTATTTGATTGTTTATTGAAAACTCAATTGTGATATGACTAAATTAATAAATTTAAATATTTTAAAGCCACCACATGTCATTATAATTTTATCCCTCCTAGTAGTGATTACTATGGGAATGACTATTAATGAAAATCACTACCTGCATGTATTGGTCTAAACCAATAACATGTACATAAACCATATTAAAAATTATATAAAAATTAATTTCAACTTGTCAATTTAATCATTGAATTACACATCAATTTTATTTATTATTTTAGTTTTAATTTATTAGTCCCAAAGGGATACTCTGTGCATCATTTTACTCTAACATCTAATTAAAACATGACTTCTCAACCAATCAAATGTCTTTATTTTATGTGAATTTAAATATATGAACCTTTTTCAATAGGTAAGTTTCAAATTTTTTAAGTAAAAAATATAATAATAGTATTTTTTCATTGATTGGTGATGATCATCACAAATTCTTTTCTTATCTTTGCATCTGATCTGACATAAATAGGGGTTTAACTGGGTTTTGTTCTTAATACATCTTTTTTCTTGCTTAAGACTTGTGACCTATTAAATTGAATATTTTTCTATATATTCAAATACTTGATGCTTAAACAATGTTATTTCACTTTTTTATCATTATTTATAACTCAACACACTGATATTGAACCTCTCTTATATCATATTTTTACACAAAAAAGAAAAACAGTCTCTTTTTAGGCTTTGGCAATTAGGCCTTGTTCTTGTTAAATAGGTTTATCTCCTTATTGATGACCATTTATCTTACATATTATAATATATATGAGTTTAAAATTTTATTATATTCTTCTTAGGGTTAATTAACTCAATCAATAGGTTACACACACCCTCTAAAATTGATTCTTACAAGAAAAGACAAACAGTGTCTTCTTGGTCTCCCTTTTACTGACTACAAACCTAAGTTTTTAGGATAAATTGAGATAAATACACTCAAAACTCATAATACCACATTAATACTTTAATTTCATATTAATAAATCTCTCTTCAAATTTTTAGGGAATTTTCATCTTTAAATTTAGAGATATGAAACTTTTAGTCGACTAAAATCAGACTTGTCTAGGCATAATTATAAAATATGTAGGTTTGAGTTTTGACCATAAATATACCTATATATTTATAAAAACACTTAAATCACATTTAAAACATAAAAAATATTCTAATCTACCTCCTTACAAAGTTTCAAGTCATTTGGATCATTCGGTATGGAGTTATGCACCTTTAATATAGGGTTTTTATATGCCTTCCTACAGGCCTACAAACTGTATTTTATAAATAAATCCATATGTACAGATATTAAATAGGTTAAATAAATTTTAAAATATCAAAAATAATCTATTAAACCATTATACAAAGTTTCATGGCATTCAGATCAGTACTTTAGGAGATATAGCAGTTTTTGTCTTCTTAAACCCTTATAAATGATGACTATATTTTGACTATAAATCCTTATGGATATCATAAAGAATAAATAAATTACTCAAATAATTTCATAAATATAATTTCCAACCATTATACAAAATTTTATGCAATTTTAATGGTTAGTTTTTAAGATACAGAGACTTTTATGTCTTAAACCCTAGCAGGCCTGTGTATAGTCCGAGAGCTTTCAAAAATGTATAATTTAAATTTTATAGAATTTTGTGAATTATTATACCCAAAGTATCCAATACAACAATAACTAATCTTCCATATAATTTCAATCTTTTAATAGTCCTAAAATTTCAGGATCCTATTCTCCCCAATAAGAGTATATATATGATTACCTTTGTATTAGCAACTAAACACGGAATTATACCAGAATGATAAGTAACTAGAAATATGAAACAACACAGGATATGAGAGATAATACACAATTGTATTAATAATCACTCAGAATAAAATACAATAAAGAAGATGCCACTTCTTCTTCACCACCTCAAAGGCTTGCCACACCTCAAGGACTTCTTCCCTCTCTCTCTCGGTCCCAACACACAACTCAAATATAGAGTTGTTCACCTCTCCAACCAGTCAGTAACAACGCTGCCAGTACACCAAGTACACAACCATACTCCAAGTAGATCTCCCTACTCCTGCAATCAACCTGCAATCACTAACAGACCATACTCACCATGTAGATATCTCTACACCCTGAAGAACCCTTGTCCTTGCCTCACCAAGTCCTTATGATTCTTCAATCAGTACCCCGGTGGATCTCCTAGTAGAACTTGCACAACTTGCAACTCTCCCTGATAATACACACTTAGCACCCCTTTGGAACTAGGAGGAGCTACACTAGCTCTCTCTACAAGCTCAATGGCTTTCTAGCACACTTTTACAATACAGCCTATGAGTCTATTATATAGATCTCATGCATACAATAATTAGACATTCACAACTCAAGACTATAATTAGCCTTTACATGCAAACTCTCAGTTCAACTAACTAACTATTCATGCAATGAATAGTTCTAGAACACACAGGTGACCGACATCAATCCCTGTCTGACTGGTGCTGACTGACATCGGCCGATTTCCTGCCGATGTCGATTGCCTTCTGCACTGTATGTAACTGATATCGGTTACACTGCTGATGCCAGTACTTCTTGAACTCAGAAACCTCCTCCATGTTTGCAACAGTTGAAGCTTTTAGATCCACAACCTAACAATCTCCCACTTGGAGATAAATAGTTGCAACTATACCTGTACCTGTACACCATCTAATTTGTTTCCTAGCTTGTATCCCTATTCAAGCTCACTCCTGAAGACCAACCACCACACACCCTGTGATGCCTTTCCTGTCATCCAAGTAACCTACCACATCCGAACCTACAACTCTATGTAGTGAAGACCTTGACCCTGCATAGCATGAATCCCTACTGCTGATCCCTCTCAGATACTTGAGAATCCACTGAACTGCCCTCCAGTACTTCTTCCCTGAATTGGCTCCAAACTCTCTAACAACTCCCATTGCTTGGGAAAACTGAGGTCTACACCAGACCTTATGTGATTTCAAACACTACTCTAAGCAAAGCTTAAACTATCCAGCCCTTGGTGTGCTTTTTTATTTTGCATCCTGCATCATGAACCTCGCCAACACCTGATTCACATCAGCTCCCACTGGAGACAAAAAATCTCCATGTCTCTTATGCCAAAGAATTTTGCTGCTCCAAATTCCCCCTGACATGCCACTGAACTAACCTTACCCTTAGCTCAGCAAAACCCTGTATGTCTGAACCTATAACTAGTATACCATCCACATACAGTAATTAGATAATGTCGTGACTCATCATCCACCTGGTAAGAACAAACACAATAGTTACACTGACATTGACTAAAGCCCTGCTTTGTCATCCACCTGTCAAACCCTATACCACTATCCTATAGCTTCCTCAAGACCATATACCTTGGTCTTCTGTCTCACGTATCCATCCACTCTCTTCTTTAACTTGGGAATCCATCTATCTCTCAGTGCTTTCTTCCAACTGACAACTCTACCAACAAACTCTTGTTTGGTTCTTCTCCAAGGACTCACACTCCTCATCCATGCCAAGCTCCCACTATTTCTGGATTCTACCTGCATTGCCTCTTCACATCTTCCTGGTTCTCGACCATCAGTAAGCAATAAGTAAGAAGGTGAACAATGAATATGAGATCCACTTACCCTTTCAGTCCTCCATATGGGTGTTTGAGACTCCTTGACAGCTTGTTGTCCGCCCAACATCCGTTCCAGTGACCGATCTCAGCCATCTCCCAATCTACAACCGACCGACGTTAGTTCCCTGTGACTGACCCTATCTATCGACATCATTTTCTTGACTGATGCTGGTGTACCCCTTGCTGACATCGGTCACATATGACTAACATTGGTTCCTGCTGCCTGACACCACTGACTCTACTGATCTGCACATGACCGACATCGGTGCCTGTCTGTTTGACGTTAGTTCTTCCTGACTGATGCCGATACCTGTGTTCGCCTGTGAGTGATGAATTTTTACTCGTGAGCTCCTTTTGGGTCAAACCCTTGTCCATATCAACATAGCCCTACTCAGAATAATTTAGTCCCCACAGCTGATCTCTGTCCGTCATCTCCTCCATGAACACCAAGGCTTTCCAGTTCTTAAGTTTATCAAAGACATCTATCTTCCACTTCAGAACATGCATTCCCTTCTTACATATGTAACCAAGCCTACAAAGCCACATCTCTACAATAGAAGGTGAATCAGTAATATAAGTAGATAGATAAAGGATACCTACTTTCTTACCACCGTCTAATTCAAGTGCATCCACTGTGAGAGTTATTGTGCATCTCTCATCACCTAACTTTCCTGAAGAAATTAGACTCATCTACAAGACTGATACCTGCATAACCTCATTCAACACCTATGTGTTATCCATCTGCAATTTTAGCTTCACTTCCCCTTTGCCAACCATTTGACAAGGCTCACCAGCTCCTAAATAAATCTCTCCAAAGTCTCCAAAGACATACCCATGAAAAGATGCTCTATTTCGGGCTGCATGGAAAGAGGCAAAAGAATCTGTAAACCAAGATTCTACTTTATCCAGAGCAACCTGTGCAACAACCCCTGCAACATCTGCTTCTACACGCTGATCTTCTACCGACCAACAATCTTCTTTTCCCTGCTCTTTCTTTCCATCAATCAGACCATTCGTGCTATTCAGTTTCTCCATTCGTAGCTTACTTTCTTCTGCCATTGCTATACTCCCACTCAATCTAAAACCCCTAAGAGTGACCTGTAATCAACAAACACTAACCAGATCTAAACCACCTATTAGTCAACCCAACCAAAAGCTCTGATACCAACTGTCAAGATTGGTATCAACCTGGTCCACCTGCTCAACCTGCTCTGATACCAACTGTCAGGATCCTACTCTCCACAATAAGAGTATATATATATATGATTACCTTTGTATTAGCAACTAAACATGAAATTATACCAGAATGATAAGTAACTAGAAATATGAAACAACACAGGATATGAGAGACAATACACAATTGTATTAATAATCACTCAGAAGAAAATACAATAAAGAAGATGCCACTTCTTCTTCCACCTCAAAGGCTTGCCACACCTCAAGGACTTCTTCCCTCTCTCTCTCGGTCCCAACACACAACTCAAATATAGAGTTGTTGTTCACCTCTCCAACTAGTCAGTAACAATGCTGCCAGTACACCAAGTACACAACCGTACTCCAAGTAGATCTCCCTGCTCCTGCAATCAATCTACAATCACTAACAGACCATACTCACCATGTAGATATCTCTACACCCTGAAGAACCCTTGTCCTTGCCTCACCAAGTCCTTATGATTCTTCAATCAATACCCTAGTGGATCTCCTAGTAGAAATTGCACAACCTACAACTCTCCCTGATCATACACACTCAGCACCCTTTTGGAACTAGGAGGAGCTACACTAGCTCTCTCTACAAGCTCAATGGCTTTCTAGCACACTTTTACAATACAGCCTATGAGTCTATTATATAGATCTCATGCATACAATAATTAGGCATTCGCAAATCAAGACTATAATTAGCCTTTACATGCAAACTCTCAGTTGAACTAACTAACTATTCGTGCAACGAATAGTTCTAGAACACACAAGCGACCGACGTTGGTCCCTGTCTGACTGGTGCTGACCGACGTCAATCGACTCCCTACCGATGCCAGTTGCCTTCTACACTGTATGTAACCGACGTCGGTTACACTGCCGACGCTGGTACTTCTGGAACTCAGCAACCTCCTCCATGTTTGCAACAGTTGAAGCTTTTAGCTCCATAACCTAACATAAAAGGTGGATAAAATAACTTTTCCCTTGATTGTACCTGTAGGGCTCTAGACTGCAGAAAACGTGTCTATATTGTTGAAATTTGCAAAGCAAGGAGAACACATTCCAAAAATAGATATATGATTAAATAAAAAATTCAATATTCACCTACAAGAATATTCAGCTCAAATTTTTAAGATAAAATTGAATGAATAAATTTTTCATTATTTTCATGCAACTTGTTACACAGTCCAGCCTGAAAATACCCTGTCATGTATCTCCTTGGCTCCTTACTCCTCCTAAATCCTGCCTTTCACATCCTTATACTTGTATTTTTTATTTTATTATCTCCTTAAATTTTTTATTCTAATATTATCATTATATCTATTCTTGGTTCTTTTTGTTACATGCAGTAAAAGCTTCTCAACAATTTTCTAACTCCTCAGCGTAGACAACTAACATGACATTTATCTTGTACTAACTTTAATATGTTTATTATTAATTAATCCATAATGCACACTCTATAAAATTTATTTAAACCTAAATAACCCCATTTAAAATAATACCATCCTTTTATATTGCTTCCAAAGATTAAAAACATCCTCAAAGGACGAATAAAAATTCAAATTTTTAAAATATAGATGTTGGTGGGAAAGTGACTATGATGCTCTAAAGAGAAATATTTATAGGTATTATAATTTTTACACTTCATTAATATCCAAAATAGACGTTAAATACCTAAATATGACCCATTAAATCCAAAATGAATCATAAACAAGCTTTGTATTAACAATATATGACCTTTAAAGCCTACCTAAGACTAGTATGTATAAGAATGAATTTCTTTGTGATCATAAACCTACATTAGACTCTTTGACTTAAAAAAAATCATGAGATACTACTCAAGAGTCTTATATGTTACTCTGAATTATGTAATTAAATTTTATTTGTCCTCTTCAACTATATTCTCATATAAGTGCACATGTTCAATTGATCCACACTTAATTATTCTCTTTGTTGCCTTTTCCAATGTTGCACATGCATGTGAAACAAAATAATTAAATTAATAGACCATTTCTTCATTATGCCTTTGAGGTATTTTCCATCCTTATTCTTTTATATCATGTTGTTCATGTTTTCCATTCATTTTATGGGCTTCAAAAGGTCCGTTCTCAATTTCTTCCATGTTAATCTTCTCCTCATTATTTTTTTATCTTCTCTTTCATCCACATAGGGATGATCCACAATCATATTTCTCTTCCCTTATGCTTGTATTTACATTTGAACTACTTTCTTCAAATCTTATTTCCTATAAGCACATACATTGTTTTCATCTACAAATTTTATCTTATTTTCACATGATGTCTTCATCTCATTTGTGTATCTATCTTCATCCATATTACACGACTGATCCTCAATCACCATTTCTTTGTGTGCACTTACATGCACAACCACCTCTAAATCCTACAATTCCTTTTTCTTGTTATTTTCTCTTTCCTGTAACTCTTCTTTTTATATTATCTTTTAATTACTATTATTTTGGTTTTCATCTTATTTTACATTAAAATCTTTATGGTTATTCTTTTATTTTCACTTCTATTTCATATAATACACCATTTCCTCATACCAAATATCTATCTCTCTTTTCATGGACTGTTCAAAATTGTTTCCTTTTTTCCATGCTATTCTAAAAATCTATGTTTAGGCTTTTCACATGATAACCTTTCCATTTTGTTTTCCTTCAAGACATCCTCCTGCTCTTTGTCTTGTTCCTTATCCATTAATTTTACAACCATCTATTTTTAGTTCATTTATAAATGATCTTTCTTATTCTTTTCAAATTGTAAGGCCTCAAATTGGGCCTTATGTTCAAAAATTTGCATACCTACAATCACACATTTAAACATAGTGTTATAATTAAAATGTTGAGGCATGATTGCCTCTTCAATTTCTTCCTTGGGTTGCTCTTATAGAACCATTATCATTCTTCTCCAATTTATAAATTCTTGTTGCCTCTTTCATTTTTTTGCAATCTATTTGATTGTCCACTTGACTGTCCTTCTTGTTAAGTTGTGGAGCTAAAAGCTTCACTGTTATGCAAATGTGGAGGTTGATGAGTGTCATAGTAACCAACGTTGGTCAGATCAACCAATGTCAGCAATGTTCAGTTACACAGCAACTGGCATCAGTTAGGGGTTGGCTGGCATTGGTCAGACAAGAACCAACGTCGATCATCTCCAGACAGATAGAGACTGACGTCAGTCATATGTGCATTCCAGAACTGTTCTAATTTTAGACAGACAGTTAGTTTGCATGTAAAGACTAATTTTAGTCTTGAGTCTGTGTTTTTAATTATTGTTTGGTTTAGAATCTATTTAAGAGACCCATGGGACTGTATTGTAATCAAGGACAAGGAAGAGATCCTTCTGAGTGTAAGATCAGTTGATCTACAAGTAGCAAGATCAGGGAGATCTACATGGTAAGTAAGATCAGTTAGATATGTAGGTGTGCAAGATCTACTTGGAGTACTTGGTGGATTGGTAGCAGGCAACAACAACCATTGGGTTGATTGTCACTAACTGGTGGAGGGAACAACTCTGTGTTTGAGTTGTGATTGTAATTGATTGAGAGAGAGAGAACTCTTGAGGGAGAATTACTGTACACCTAAGAGGTGTGGGAAGAATGTGATTTTTTCATTGTATTTCCTTTTGGAAGAGTGTAAATACAGATTGTATTGTTTTTTGTATCTCATATTCTATGTTGTCTCTGAATTCTAGTTACATATTACTTTTGGTTTAATTTTGTGTTTAGTTGCTTATACAAAGGTAATCAAGTGTACTATCAAGGAGTGGGATCCTAACAGCTGGTATCAGAGCTATAGGTTCATCAGAGCCAGGTTCAGAGCTTGGTTCACTAACACCTTGGTTTCAGAGTGTGTTAAGTGTTTGTTGATTACAGGTCACTCACAGGGGTTTCTGTTTGAGTGGGAGTAAAGCAATGGCAGAAGAAAGTACACTAAGAATAGAGAAATTCAATAGAAAGAATTATCAATTATGGAGGATGCAAATAGAAGATTATCTGTATCAGAAAGATCTATACTTACCGTTGGGTGGGGTTGCAAGTAAGCCCACATGTATGCAAGATGAAGAATGGAAGGTTCTTGATAGAAAGGCTCTAGGAGCTATAAGGCTGACCCTAGTAGCTTCTGTGGTTTCCAACTTATCTCAGGTAAGGACAATGGTAGAGTTAATGGAATCTTTGGCAAATTTATATGAAAAACCCTCAGATTCGAATAAGGTATTTCTTATGAAGCAATTATTTAATTTGCAAATGCTAGAAGGTGGATCTGTATATAGTCATCTTAGTGATTCCCATGGTTTGGTAAACCAGTTAAATTCAGTCAAAATAGTTTTTGATGATGAAATTAAGGCTCTCTTAATCTTATGCTCTTTACCTGAAAGCTGGCATAGCTTGGTAATGGTAGTTAGCAATATTGCATCTGCTTCAAATATCTTGAAAGTTGATGATGTTGTTAATGTAATCTTGAATGAAGAAATTCACAGAAAAAGCACAAGGAAAACATCAGGTAATGCTTTAAGTATTGAAAGCAGGGGAAGGCAAAGAGAGAAGGGAAAGCAAGGGAAATCAAGGTCAAAGATAGGTAGTAGATCCAAATCCAGGTATGGCAATATAACTTGTTGGAATTGTGGAAAGAAAGGGCATGTAAAGAAAGATTGTTGGTTGGTAGAAGATCAGCATGAAGGAAATAAAGAAGCAAATGATGCAGGTATTATTACATAGGATGTTCTTATATGTTCCTTGGATAAAGTATAATCTTGGGTTTTATATTCTGGTGCCTCTTTCCATGCAACCCCAAATAGAGAATTTTTTCATGATTATGTCCATGGAAACTTTGGAAAAGTTTATTTAGGGGATGGTAAGCCTTGTCAAATTGTTGGCAAAGAGAAAGTGCAGCTGAAATTACAGACTAGCAACATATGGGTGTTGAAATATGTCATGCATGTTCCCATCCTGAAGAGGAGTCTAATTTCTATAGGAAAGTTGGGTGATGAGGGTTGCACAGTAACTCTCACAACATAATCTTGCAAAGTTTCCAAGGGTGCACTTGTATTAGCAAGAGGTAAGAAAGTAGGTACTCTTTATCTATCTACTTGTATTACTGATTCTCCTTTTGGTTTATCTACTTCAGATGTAGATTCAAAGATGTGGCTCTATAGGCTTGGTCACATGAGTGAGAAGAAATGGATGTTTTTAATACTTTCAAGACATGTAAAGCCTTGGTTTTCAAGGAGAAGTTGATGGATAGAGATCATCTCAAGGGGATGAATAATTCTGAGCAGGGCAAGGTTGATTTGGACAAGGTTATATCCAAAATGAGCTCACGGGTAAAAATCATCACTCACAGGAAAACACAGTTACCAACATCAGTCAGACAGTGACTGACATCAAACAAGCAAGAACCGATGTCTGTCTAGTGGAGACCAAATTCGGTGATGTTAGGTAGGTGGAAACTAATGTCGGTCAGGTAGGAACCAATGTCGTTCAGTCAAGAACTGATGTCAATTAGGTAATAACCAATGTCAATCAGGTCGTTCAAGCAAGAACTGACATTGGTCAGACAAAGACCGACATCGGTCAGGCAAAATTGACATTGGTCGGGTGCAAATTGAGAGATGATCGACATCAGTCACTATTAGAATGAAATTTGGGTAGACAGTAAGTTGTCAATGAGTCTCAAATGCCTATGTGGAGATTCGAAAGGGTAAGTAAGCCTCAAATTTTTTATTCCCCTTCTTTATACTACTTGTTGCTCACTAATGGTGGAAAACCAGGAAGTTTTGAAGAGGCAATGTAGGTAGAATCTAGGAAACAGTGGGAGCATGGCATGAATGAGGAAATTGATTCCTTGGAAAAGAACCAAATGTGGGATTTGGTTGAGTTTCCAGCTAGAAGAAAAGCACTGAAAGATGAATGGATTCACAGGTTAAAGAAAGGAGAGAATGGGTAGGTGAGATAGAAGGCCAGGTTATATGGTCTTGAGCAAGCTCCAGGACAATGGTATTTGAGGTTTGATGGGTTTATGACAAAGCATGGCTTTAGTCAATGTCAATGTGACCATTGTGTTTATTTTAGCAGGTTGGATAATGGTTGCTACATTATCTTGTTACTGTATGTAGTGTATATGCTTGTTGCAGGGTCACACATACAGGGAATTACTGAGCTAAAGGTAAAAGTAGCTCAGACATGTGCTAGGAAGGATTTAGGAGGAGCAAAGAAAATCCTTGGCATGAGTATTTCTAGAGATAGGGAAAATCACAGGTTGATTTTGTCTCAAAAGGAATATGTGAATAAGGTAGTGGAGAGGTTCAATTTGTAGGATACAAAATTGGTAAGCACACCTATGGTTGGACAGTTCAAGCTGAGCAAAAAATAGTGTCCTAAATCACATAATGAGGTTGAGTACATGGTATGTACTAGACCTGATATTACCCAAGCAGTGGGAGTTGTTAGCAAGTTTATGGCCAATCCAGGAAAGGAGCACTAGAAAGCAGTTCAGTGGATTCTCAGATATCTGAGAGGGACCAGTAGCAGGTATTTATGCTATGCAGGGTCAAGCATTTCTCTACATGGGTATGTAGATTCAGATATGGCAGGTGACTTGGATGACAGGAGAAGCACCACAGGATATGTGTTCACTGTTGGTGGAATGGCGGTTAGTTGGATTTCAGAGTTGCAGAAGGTTGTTGCAGTCACGGTGGCTAGCAAGGATAAAAACCCTATAGATATGTTAACAAAGTCGAGAACAAAGGATAAGTTGAATCTTCATTCAACTTTTTTTGGTCTTCAAGATTGAACTTGAAGAGGGATACAAGCCAAAAAAAAATTAGAGTATGTATAGGTACAGGTACAGGTGCAGCTATTTATCTCCAAGTGGGAGATTGTTAAGTTGTGGAGCTAAAAGCTTCACTGTTATGCAAATGTGGAGGTTGTTGAGTGTCATAGTAACCAACATCGGTCAGATCAATTGACATTGGAAATGTTCAGTTACACAGCAACTAGCATCAGTTAGGGGTCGGTCGGCATCGATCAGACAGGAACCGACGTCAGTCTTCTGTGCGTTCTAAAACTGTTTTAATTTTAGACGGATAATTAGTTTGCATGTAAAGACTAATTTTAGTCTTGAGTCTACGTTTCTAATTATTGTTTGGTTTGGGATCTATTTAAGAGACCTATGGGGCTGTATTGTAATCAAGGACAAGGAAGAGATCCTTTCGAGTGTAAGATCAGTTGATCTGCAGGTAGAAAGATTAGGTAGATCTACATGGTAAGTAAGATCAGTTAGATCTGTATGTGTGCAAGATCAAGGAGATCTACTTGGAGTACTTGGAGTACTTGGTGGATTGGTAGCAGGAAACAACAACCATTGGGTTGATTATCACTAACTGGTGGAGGGAACAACTCTGTGTTTGAGTTGTGATTGTAATTGATTGAGAGAGAGAGAACTCTTGAGGGAGAATTACTGTATGCCCAAGAGGTGTGGGAAGAGTGTGATTTCTTTATTGTATTTCCTTTTGAAAGAGTGTTAATACAGATTGTATTGTTTCTCGTATCTCATATTCTGTGATGTCTCTGAATTCTAGTTACATATTACTTCTGGTTTAATTCCATGTTTAGTTGCTTATACAAAGGTAATCAAGTGTACTATCAAGGAGTAGGATCCTAACACTTCTAAATATGAATCCCTATCTTGATTGATTTTAGATTGATTCTTCCAAACTTTGTATTAAACCTTCTAGATTATGTTTTATCTAATTTATATCTTTATAAATATTATCTTTTTTTATCACCTCATTATTCCTCTATATTTGGTTCTTCTCTCTTTTTAGTCCTTCTATTTACTTTCTACTTCTCCTTCTTTTGCCTCACCCAAAGTCTCTACTTGGTCTTTTGACACTTCCAAGTCTATTTTACCTTAGATTTCACCTCCAAGTATATTTCACCTTGGATTGATTATTTATAAGCTTCACTATACTTCTCTTTCTACTTTATTAAACCTCAATAGGCTATAAGACTGCAAACCTTTTTCAACTTTCCCACGAGTGTCTATTTCACCACTTAACTTCTTCAAGTTTTTGTTTTACAACTTGAGTCTCTTGACTTATATGTTTATTTATTTCACATATTCTTCCCAAGATACTTTACTAAGATTATAAACCAAAAATGATTGCCATCTTAAACTCTTTTCTTAGATCTACATCCAATGTGACATAAACAATGGTTTCACTAGGTTTTGTTCTCAATAGGTCTTTGTTCTTGTTTAGGGTTTGTGGCCTTCTAAATTTAATATTTCTCTATATTCATAAACTTGATGATTCAATAGGTTTATTTCACTTTTTTATCATTCCTTATAACTCAACACATTGATCTTGAACCTTTACTATATTTAATTTTTACACAAAACATAAAAATAGTCTCTTTCTAGGCTTTATAATTAGGCCTTGATCTTGTTAAAAAAAATCTAAAATAACCTTTAAAACATAAAAAAAATGTATAATATACCTCCTTGAAAAATTTCAAGTCATTTTAATCATTCGTTATGGAGTTATGTACCTCTTAGCACAAGGTTTTTCTATGCCTTCGTACAGACCTGCAAACTATATTTTATCAATAACTCCCTCTCTATGGATTATAAATAAATGAAACCAATTTTAAAATATCATAAAACAATATATTAAACCTTTATAAGAAAATTTATGGCATTTTTATCAATACTTTAGGAGATATAATGGTTTTTATCTTCTTAAACCCTTTTAAAACCCTCACTTACAAGCATGTTGATTGTAATTTGACTATAAATCTTTATAAATATCACCAAAACTCATTAAATATTTCAAATAATTTCATAAACATCCTTTCCAACCATTCTACAAAATCTAAGGCAATTTTAATGGTTAGTTTTCAATATACATAGACTTTTATGTCTTAAACCCTAGCAGGCCTATGTATAAGCTGAGAGCATTAAAAAATTTATAATTTGAATTTGATAGACTATTTTTAATTATTATACCTATATTATGTCTTAAACACATATACATACTCATATATACAATTTCAATATTTGAACAATTCTAAAATTGGATAAAACAATTTTTCCCTTGACTGTAACTGTAGGTTTCTAGATTGTAAAAAACTTGTTTATATTGTTGAAGCCTGCAAAACAAGGAAAACACCTTAGAAACACAAATGTATGATTTAATAAAAAAATAAATATAAACTTAAATTAATACTCAATTCAAATTTTAAATATAAACTTGAATGAATAAGTTTTTCATTATTTTCATGCAACTTATTACATAATCCAACCTGAAAATACCCTATCTTGTATCTCCTTGGCTCCTTCCTCCTCCTAAAGGTTGTCTTTCACGTCCTTATCCTTATATTTTATAATTTATTATATCCTTAAATTTATTCTTATAACCTTATAATGATATATATTCTTGGTTATTTTTTTTAATGCAACAAAATCTTCTCAACAACTTTAACTCCTCAACATAGACAACTAACATGACACTTATCTTGGACTAAGTTTAATATATTTAGTATTAATTAAACCATAATAAACACTCTATAACATGAATTTAAATATAAATAACCCCTTAAGATAATACCATCCTCTTACATTGCTTACAAAGATAAGAAACATCTTCAAGGGATGAATATAAATTCAAATTTTCAAAACATAGATTTTGGCAGGAAAGTGACTATGATGCTCTAAAGAGTGAGATTTGGAAATATTATGATTTATACACTTCCTTAAGATCATAAATAGCCATTAAAAACCTAAATATTACCCATTAAAGACAAAATGAAGCATAAACAAGCTTCTTATTAACAATATATGACATTAAAGCCTTTTAAGACTAGTATGTACAAGAATGAATTCCTTTGTGATAATGCACCTGCATCAATTGGCCTAAAATTTGACATGTTATTGTTTACTTCACATGAATCAAAAAAATATTTATGGAGTTATTAATGCATTTACATTAAAGTTATGGGCAATCATTTAATGGTGATGTATTATAGTATGCATATGACCAGAAGCTCCTCTTATACTTGTTGACGAGTAGGTGTTTGTGCATGACATATCATCTTGATGTTCATAAATTTCTTGAAGAAACATTTAAGTTTTTAATAAAAATAAAAAATGATATTTTAATTCATTGAATGTATCCCTAATGGAAGCTTGTGATATTGTGGCTATAACAATACTGATGAGTTATTTACCTCTTAGTGTAGGCACAGAAATCCAAAATAAATTGCATTAACTGAATTAATTGAATTGATTAAAAGCACTACAAGAGGTACTTATTTATACAATATTAAAAGAGATTATATCTCCTAATGTATAGGATATTACAACTAATCACACCTAGGAAATACCCCAAATAATTAACCTATGGCAATCAAAGGTTAATAACACCTTGAGACATTTATTACAATATAGCTAAGATTAATTAATTATTCTAACATTCCCCCCCTTAATTAATCATAGTCTAAAGAGAAGAAGAGAGAGAATTCCTGAATGCCTCAAACTTATCACATGCAAGTGACTTCGTGAAGATATCTACACACTAATCTTGAGTGCGGCAATACTAGAGCTATATGTTGTGTTGTTGAACATGTTCACATATGAATTGAATCTGAACCTCTATGTGTTTAGTTCTCTCATGAAACACTAGATTGCGAACAAGATGTATAAAGTCTTGATTGTCACAATTCATAATTCTAGGCTGAGTTTGTGGAACTCCAAGTCCTGAAAGAATGTGATGTATTCATATCACTTTGAAGATAGCTCCTACTATAGCGTGATATTTTACCTCCATGGAATATCTAGAAACACAATTTTGCTTCTTACTTCCCTATGAAATCAAACCAGATCCTAGAAAGAACATAAATCTAGAAGTAGATTTCCTATCATCAATAGAAGTTGCTTGATCTACATCTGTGTATCCTATCAAGAATAACTTATCATTCTTCTTATACTCTAGGCCATACTCAACTATACCTCTGATGTATCTCAATAACCACTTTGCCACTTTCTAATGTGACACCTTTAGTTCCTGCATGAATTGAGAAAGATAGATGAAAACATAGCTAATATCTGGCCTAGTATATGTTAAGTAAATAAGACTCCCAATCAACTACCAAGAGAGAGTTGCATTTACTTCTGGTGATGGATCTCTACGAGGTAACTGAAGTCTTGTCTCCATAGGTGTTGCAATAGGCTTGTAGTCCATCATCATAAATTTATCAAGAAATGTCTTGGTATACTTCATCTACAAAAAAAATGTAATGTTCCTTCTGCCATACGTCCAAACTAAAGACAATAGTGTAGTAGCTTGAGATATTTCATGTCGAATGATCACTTGAGATCATTCTTAGTTATATCGATCATCTTCACTGTGCTGCCAGTGATGACTAGATCATCGACATAAAAAATCACTATAACAACCTCCCCCCCATGCTCTTTAAGGTATAGTTTAGGATCATATGGACTCTTGTTGAATCCATTTTGTATGAGATGCTCATTAATCTTGATATACTACACCATATTCCTCATTTGAAGAATCATTATCTTCAACAACATTGCCATGTTGTTTAGGCTTGAAATTTTTTTGTTTCCACCTATTTTGTTGTTGTGGTTGATTTTTTTTAGTTTGTGGTGACTTGTTGAAAGATGACTTCTTGCTTGATTATCCCTATTGAAATGTGTTGTACCAACAATCAATTCATGTCCTTGTTTTCCACAAATTTGACATGATTTAAGATAATGTGAATTATTCCCTTGTTGGTTATGTTGATTATTCTACTTTAGAGATTGATTTTGACCCTTCATGGGTTTATTTCACTTCTGAATCGATGCGAGTGCATGCTCATCATCTACTTCCTCTAAATTATGAATAGCTTCATCTTGTTGCAATAAATTGACCAACGCCTCAAAAGTTGGTTTTTGTCTTGTGACATTCAATGTGGTCACAAAGATCCTATATGCGGGGGGCAGTGCTCTAAGGACTATAGGGACCAAAGAGTTATTTGTCACTATTTCACCCAAATATTGAAGTGAAGCCCACAAATTTATAACTCTTTTAAGGAATTATTCTACTTTTTCATCTGATTTGAGCTTAAGAGTGTGCAATTAGCTTTGAAGATGCAAGATTTGGTTTTGATTCTTAGCTTCATAAATAGTTTTAAGCTTATCACATGCATATTTTGTAGTTGTAACACTACGGATATGAGGTTATACTTCATCCAAAACACACAACATGATTATCAACTTAGTCTTTTTATTAGTTATGTCATATTTTTGTTGTTGATCAACATTTGTTGCATGTCTGACCCATGTGCCTTCAACTACTGACCAAATATATTCAAACTCGATATGTGTTTGTACTTTTTTTTTCCATGCTGCATAATTATCACCATGAAGCAATTATGTGTCAGAAAGAACAAAATGTGGTGTCAAACCAGACATTTTACAAGTTATGTATGGCATAGAAATAAAAGTGTGTTTAAGTGCATAAATGAAATATGAATTTGAAAAATATAAGGAAAATGCATAGAAAAATATGACAAACTGTGCACTATCACACAATGGACATCAGACTCTACCGAAAATGCATCCAAACAAGCAATGGAAAACTAGACGTCAGTTTCAATCAAAAATGGGTCTGAGGAGCAAATGAGGCTACAATTGTTACTTTTGAATTTTTAAAATTTAATGATTCTAATAGATATATAATCTAAAAATATGTAATTTTTAAAAATACAACATACAAATTAGAGTTACCAGTCAAAAAGTATGCCCTCTTACAGGTCCAAAATACATGAGTTAGTCAACTAAATTGGTAAGAAACTAAAAATTCTATAAATATGGGTGATAATAATGTAAAAAATATCCTTACCATTGTATATATCTCAAAAAAATATCCAAGGTGAAAATAAAATCACCTTCTCAGGCTTCACGGATCAAAAGTTATGAACCTTGAAAGAAAAGATCTTCAAATATGGCTCATAATGGTGAAGGACAAGCCCTCAGGGGCTAAAAAAATGCCCAACAAGTGGTCATATGGCATGAACAGAGACTGAAATATCCTAGTGGTGTGATGGTGGTGATGATTTTGGAAGTGGCAGGTTTGGGTGGTGCTCCACCCAAAAAATTGACCTTGCACCAAATGAAAACTTCCAAATTGCACTCTACCTTCAAACTTTCACCACCGGTGCCTCAGTGCTCCATTTTCAGAAAATAAATAATTTTCAGAAATCTATCAATAATAATAATATTGTGATATATTTTTTTATCCATGATTATGCAAAAAAAATCAAAAAAACTATCATTTTTTTGTTGTTCCTCACTTGTTCTAAAAAAAAACTTAAAAAAAATTGTAGAAAATCACCAGAAGCTCCAAAAATTCTGATTTTTTTTTCTAAATTAGTATTTTTATGAATAAAATTCAAAAAAATTACAATATAATTTCCAAATATTCTATATTTTTTCAGATCTAACAAATAATCATCATAATGACATATACAATCATCTTAAAAACTTAGATCTATTCGTCCAGATCTATTCCTCCACCAATTCAGAATTGGATCTTGACCAAAAATAATAAAATCAAATTGAAATATCTAAAATATGATCTTAGATCTGAAATTTATCCCAAAATTTAATATAGATATGGCTAAAATTTATCAAAATAAAAAAATTTGCTTGTTTTGATAACTATTCTCTTTCCACAAAATTGGCCAAAATTCCAGCAACATTTCAGCTTGGGATGACTGAAATTGGACCAGCATGATGCATCCAATGATCACATGAATCTTACTCTTGATCTCCACCAATTCTCCAATTCTTCAACAACAAAAAACTCCTCAAGAATTTCTTGCTTTGATACCAAACGAAATCTAGAATAAATTGCATTAACTGAATTAACTGAATTGATTAAAATCACTATAAGAGGTTCTTATTTACACAATACCAAAAGAGATTATATCTCTTAATCTTTAGGAGATTACAACTAATCACACCTAGGAAATACCCCAAATAACTAACCTATGTCAATCAAAGGTTAATAACACCTTGAGACATTTATTACAATATAGCTAGGATTAATTAATTATTCTAACACCAAATGCGTTGACCAAGCATGATTCACATTGAGTGTCAATTGTAGGCACATAAAGCCATGAAGTATGTATAACAACATTGATTATAAAATGAATAGTAGGGGTAACCATGACTTGGCGTCAAATGATTCAGGTCTCTGGAATATTATTTTGTTGTCTTAAACTATCATTACAATAAAACCTAACTTCAAATGAAATGACCTTTTAAAATGTGATTTGGAGATGTCTTGCTCAATACAATGGATGTTTATCAATGTACAAATCTTTTTAGTACACAAAATTTATTCATTAAAACTATAATGAATAATTTGAAACCATCAATATTATGAAATATATTCTAAATCATGTATATTTATCATTATGTGTAGTATATAATATAATATACAACATGATTTTTTACTAAGATATATTATTACATGCACAAATCATGTTAAAATGGTCCTTACATCACCATAATGCACTTTTTCGAAGGGACATTTCTTTTAGGAGTGTAGACTTTAACATTCCCCATGACCTATCTTGTTAATTCAGATTGAGATTAGTTTTTTCACTTCTATAATAAATATTTTCCCTAGGTAAAAAAAATCACCACCGTATGAATATTATTGTAAATTTTGATAGAATTGAAATTATAAATCAAATGTCCCAGTTCAAGCCTAACTTCATATGAAATGACCTTTTAAAAATGTGGTTTGGAGATGGCATGCTAAATATGAAGGATGTTTATTAGATTTTCATATATTTGGAAACATTTGGATACAATGATAGGAATATTATTCCATTCAAGACATATATTCTTTTCCATTTGTCATGGCCACTGCCTTATTCCATGTGCTCAAATGATCTAAAAGGTTTTTGTCACACTCATAAGTGCATGGATGGATTGAATAGTTAATGGATCCCCCTCAATATCTCACATATTTTTCCAAGTGTCACTAGATGCCCCATAATTTATTGAGTAATGTTAGAATGAGCCATAATCTATCAGAATGGGCCATGATTGAGAACTGGCAAGATTCAAATACACTAAACTCTTAACATGCAAAAAGAGAAAGCCTTGTAGTAAAAGAGGAACCAAACATGAGCAAAAGAATAGTTTGTATTCAGAATCAATAAAAATAGCTTTAAGGAGAGGTACATAAATAAGAGAAGAGAGTCATAATCCACCTACATTTAGAAATGTGAACGCATTTCAGTTTTTAAATGAATAGTGAGTACATTTTGAAAAATGTCAACATTGGTTGGTAATGACAAGTGAATTCACACTAACCAATTTGATTATAATTTAGACATGTGCATGTTCAATTTAATGACCTCACTATCAAACTTAAGTAACCTCAATATTACACCTAATAAATTTACATACATGTGTATTAAAACCATAAAATGGAATAAAAAACCTACACTAACACCCTCTTAAGTGTAACTTAGGTGGGTAGAAGAATTGGGTCCCAACAACAAGCACTGATTAGGTACCCAAGTACATAGAAAATCTCCCCATAATAATATAGATACGTTCCCTCCAAAATGTAAAGAGAGAAGAATAGATGACTAAAAATCCCCCTAGAAGATGATGTTGAAGCGACCCACACCCCAAGATAATCTTACAAATGAAGATATTTTCTCTTGGTGAAGATATCAGCTATGTGTTCTATATTCTATCAAAATTTAAGATTGATGACTTGTCTATGAATGAGTTTTTGAATGAATTGCATATGAATATCAATGTGTTTGGTATGCTAATGTTAGACCATATTCCTGCAAATCTAGATGGTGATTTGATTATCATAAAAGATGATTGTAGTTCACCTGAACTATATACCAAACTTGGTAAGAATCCCTTAAACTAAATATCCTCAATAACAACATTAATATCTCCCTTGTACTTAGACTCAATAGATGAAAATATAGTAACATTTTACTTATTGCTATACCAACTAATTAGACCTGACCCAAGTGAGAAACTATATCTTAAAGTGGAATTATGATGTTGAATATCATCAGCCCAATATGACTTTATGTACCCAATTAAGTCAGCATCAATGCATGCTCCATAGTGAATCATAAAACTATGAGTACCCTAAATGTAGTGGATAATTTGCTTGGCTACCTTCTAGTATAGTTCATGTGGTGTTTTCATAAACATGGATACCATGCCCACTGCATAAGAAATATCAATTCTAGTGTGAGTTAGATAGATGAGACTGCTAATAAATTATTGATATAAAGTAACATCAACTAATGCACAATAACACTCAGCCTCAAGTTTGGATCCAAAAATAAAGGGAGTAGGAGATAGCTTATAGTTAACCATGTGAGTAAATCAAGAGCATGCTTGGATTGTGTAATGGTGATCCATGAGTCATACTATGAAATATCAATCCCAAGGAAGTAGTGCAACAAACCCAAGTCAGTCATGGAGAATTTGTCATGCAAATTAATTTTCATTGCTCCAATGGAGGATGAATAACTCCATATGATCAATAGGTCATTAACATACAAAACCAGAATTAGGAGTGAGTCATCTTAATATAAAATGTAGATATTCATATCAGAATGACATCGAGTGAACCCAACTATGAAAAATAAGGAATCCATCTTGGTATACCAAGCTCGAGGGGCCTATTTGAGGTTGTAGATAGATTTTCAAAGTCTACAAACTAAGGAAAAATCCTTCACAAAACCTTTTGTTAGCTTCATATATATTTCCTTCTTCAAGGTCTTCATGAATAAATTTTCTCCTCACATCCATTTGATGAACATCCCAATGATGAGCTATAATAATGGAAAGAGTGAGTCAAATAAAGTTCATATTTACAACTAGTGGAAAGGTCTCGGTGTAGTCAATGTCAAGAACTTGTAAAAAAACTTTTACTACTAGTTATGTTTTAAACTTATCCACTGACCTATCTGCTCCAAATTTTGTTCAATAAATCCATCTACGTCAAACAAATTTCTTTCCCTTAGAAAAGAGAACCAAATCCCAAGTGTGGTTCTTAATCAAGGAGTTATACTCCTCATGCATGGTTGTATCCCATTTAGGAGTGCTAGATGCCTCACAAAATGACTATGGATTAGATGAAGAGGCGATGATGACATGTAGAACACTCTAGAATTGTGATCATGTTTGCCCTATATCTGATGGATCCCAAACCCAATCACATGCACTCTGTAGTGTTTACTATCCCAAAGAGGGTTTGAATTAAGAGAGTTAGAAAAAGAATGTATACACATAATATTTTCAAACTTTATTAATTACTGATGATTTATATCTTCTAAAAACCCATTGAGTCCCAATATCTATGAGTGCATGCCCTAAGGGGTGAATTGATAAAGGGGTAGGCAAACTATTGGTGCTTCATCAGATTGTTATCCCTTATTGTCATTTGTTATCAATCCAACTAGTTCCTAAAACCATTTCCCTAAGCTTTGCCTCCCATTTTACACACTCCTCTAGTATTTTACAACCTTCATTATCCCTTTTCCTAACCTAACCCCCTTTTTTGATAGTTTACATGACTATGTCAATCACATTGACCTTATATTATTATTGACAAAACTTATTAGGGACTAGGTTGGTCCCTGGCTAACCTAGTATGTTACCTAGTTAGTTTTTATCAATTAGGATACTAGGTTAACTGGGTCAACCTCATCGATTAAAACTTTCAAAAGGGTTTAAGGTTATACCCACATCTATAAACACATCCATTTCTACATTCTTAAAGAGACATCAATAGTTATGATTCATTTGCACTTATTTACAATCTACTCTTCCACCATTTTACTTGAGGAATCTTAGCTTAGGGTTTCTACTTAGAGAAGAATCTTACCTTTTAGAGAAGTCTTGGATGTTTGGGCCTTTATTAGTGATCCTGACAATCCATAACAACCTCTTGAGAAGTACCTTTGTCCAAGGGAGAGATTGAGTCTCAATCAGTTCATCTGCTAGGTAAGTATCTCTAACTTTGTTCCTCTCTTTAGTAGATATAAGTAGCATAAGTAATGGTTTTTGAATAATATTCTATATATATATATATATATATATATATATATATATATAGACAGAATATTATTCAAAAACCATTACTTATGTTATATTAGGGTCTTACATATACTTAGCTTAATTAATATTATTTTATTCATGTTTGATTTTATATTTACTTACTTCCATGTTTGTGCCACAAGATTTGGTAAGCACTAGATTAGACTTTTGCTTTACTTATTATTAGTATAGTGAATATGAAAACGTAGGACCTAGTTAGGGTTATTACATAGTTTTTCTTGATTAGAGGTTTTGGAACCCTCCTTAGTGATATTATTGTGGTAAGATATCCCTTAATTATGTCTAGTGGATCCATATTGGTCATGACCTTGATTATCTAATGTATCCCTAATTAGAAGTGTAAGTAGGATCTATCTTCTCTGAGCTAGAATTGATTTGTAGATATGTGGCATTTCCCATTGCATACAAAGAATCCTTAACCTATGAAAATTTATTATAATATCAATAATGCAAATCCTTATCTTTATTATCATCATATAACTAGAATAATAATCCTCATCATTAAGAATATACTAAAATTGATCTAAATCATCAAAATTGTGATCAAATGCTAGTGAGTCCAAGGAGGAGAGAGATGTTCCAAGTGTGGAGTCTAAAGGACCCTCTTAAAAATGATCACTACTCTCAATGAAAAACTTTGGTGTGGTAGTATGGATAAGTATGTATCCTTTGACACCATCTAGATACCCAAAAAATATGCAAGACCTACTCTATGTTTTCATCGACTTACGTTTTTCCTTAGAAATACAGGCCCTAGCTAGAGATCCAAAAACTATAAAGTACTTAACTTTGGGTTTTCAACTACTTCAAGCTTTAAAAGTATTGATTTATTTTAAATGTTGATGAGGAACATGGTTTTATATGTAACATGCACAATTAATGGCCACTACCAAATATTGAGGTGCAAAATATTTGGAGTGCATCATATAGTTTGTCATTTCCTTCAAAGGCATGTTTTTATGTTATGCCACACCATTATATTGATAACTGTATGTAACTACAAGTTTTAAATTTTTAAAAATCCATTTTAAAGTGCAAAACTTCTAAAAATTATTTTTGACATACTCACCATCATTGTTTGTGTAAAACCCTAATGGTTTTCCCTAACTATTTCTCCACAAGAGCCTAAAAGTCTTGAAAATGATCAGAAACTTCATAATTTTGTTTGAGAAAGTACCCAAGTGTACCTTGAAATGACATCAATGAAAGTAAGAATATATTTAGTCCTACTAAATGAAGGCTATGGAAATAGACCATAAATATCACTATGAACAAGCTCTAGAATCTATGTAGCTCTCCATGATTTGTCTTTGTCATACTTCTCTTCAGAATTTTTACAAAGTATGCAACCTTGGCAAACATCATTAGAAAATTGGAAATGAGGAAATCATGTAATCACATCATGTTGTATAATTCCTTCAAGTGGTATTAATTAAGATGGCCAAATAACTCATTTCATAGCATACTCACCTCATATGTGTGAGTGAATAGTGCAATAGAAGGGTGATCAAAAGTAAGGTGAGAGAAGGTGTACAACCGTGATTCATGATTTTCTTTCTCAACTACCATTGTAGAATCACTATGTAACTCTTTATTAACCACATAATATATGATAAGCTCAACCCTCTTGCCTGATCTAATGTGGGTGATCTGATAAACAAATAGGAGATTAATTGAAAATGAAGGAACACATAACATCTTTCAATGTTCTATCATTCACTTTAACATACCCTCTCCCATAAACTTATACATAAGTGACATCACCCATAAAAATATAAGCGTAAAACATTACTCCAAATATGAGATAAATTTATGTGATGAATTCATGTGATGAAAATCACAAAACTCAATCATCCATGTGATGTAAAGCACTAAAATCTATCACCCATATGGAAGGATGAGATTCAATTGCAACAATAGCCTTACCCTTTCCTTAACATTTACCACTATATTTTGCCTCAAAGGACTCCTATGTTGAACTTTATGTGACATAATCAAGGACATTTATATTATTATTCTCAAGAATTTTTGTTAAATGGTCTATCTGTTTCTTCATACATTTATATTCATCATGCCTAGTTCTCTTACAATAGGTGAATTTGACCTACTCTATATTTTATTTGGCATCTGAAGAGGTCTTAGTTTTTGTTGCTTTAGACATAACAAATTTTTTCTAACCCTTATTTTTCTCATAGACCTTCTTATTTTTTTTCTTACCCTTGTTATTTGAAGTCGTATGTTTTTCATGACTAATAATTAGGGCATGTGATTTAGAAGACTTCAATGTACCCATTTGAATGAGCTTATATTGTTCCTTAGTCAATCTTTGATAAAATCATCTAAGGAATATATGGTCCATATATATCCTAGGGCACTCTTAATAGCTTAGAACGTAAAGATAAAAAAAGTAATAGTCATGACCTAACATATTAAGAATTAAAATGATCAATTGTTCATCATTTTTCTCTATGCCACAGAATTTCAAATGTAACCTATGTAACTTAAATTTGGTGAAGAATATTTGTATTGTGTCAAAGTTGATAAGACAAAAACTAATGAACTCATTCTCTAGCTCATGACCCCTCATTACATCCTACTTCCCAAAGAGTTATTCTAGAATGGTCCAAACCTTATTTGGTGATTTTACAGAGTCAATGTGAAATAATAATTTAGGAGATACAGACAAACATAATATACCATATGCCTCATCACATCACTTAAACCATTTAATATTTTATACATCTAGTTTTGGTTTAGTTTCAATACCCATAGTTATCTATGTAAACCTTTAATCGTTAGAAATATTTGTACTTTGGATTTCCACTCAAAAAATTATATGTTGTGAGAAGCAAAATTAAATTATAATCCATAGTGAAGTGAAACAAATATATTTGTATATATGAAAGTGCCAAAAGAGAAAATAAGGCATAAATCAACACTCCTTAAAACTATTAATAATAACCCCCCAAGATTACAGATGTTTGGTACTTTATATTTTAATGCGTATACAATTGGCACTTTTTAGTGCATATATAATCGACACTTTATATTTAATGCATACACAATTTTGACAAGGGTTGAAAGTAATGTGTACCATTAAAACAAGAATGTGAAAATAAACCCAATGCAAAGAGCCCAAAAAATACATGCTTTCAAAAACAAAACCTCAAAAGGAGCTATCTATAAAAAGTTATATGTTGGTTGTGACCATAGGCTAAAATTTCATATGACCAAGGTTAAACTTTAGAAATTTGGTGACAACTAAGATAGTCAAAGCACATAGTATGATATAGTATCTAATATCATGCAATACACACAACAATAATCATCAGGAAATACACAGTGTAGAAACACATAATACACTAATGCACATAAATTGACGTCGTTAGATCTAGAAATATCTCAAAAACTAGTATCTAAAACAAAAAATGACAAAAAACCCAATAATTTTCTAAAAAAACCTATAAATATGGTGTTTTACAAAAAAACCACCAATCTTCCAAATTTTTACAATGAATAGTACTGATTAGTACCCAAGTAGCCCAAAAACATGCAAAAAATGAGTTTGAAAAAAAACTTTGTTTTTGATGAATTAATAAGTAATCTTGACATTTTGAGGCCTTTTGAACTCAATAGCATTGTTTATTTTTCTAAAAAAACACCAGATGATAAGTGACATGCAAAACCACTTACACAAATACCTTATTCCTCGTTCTTTTTTTATTCTCTAGATCATTCAAGGACACAGGGGAAGAGCATATATCAAAGAATAAAGGATATATATTATTAAAAATTAAATACTCAAGATTTTAAAATGCATTATAATAAAACAAGGTGTTTATTTATCAGAACCCACTCTGATACCATGTCAGAATGAGTCACAACCTATCAGAATGGGCCATGATGGATAACTGGTGAGATTCGAACACACTAGACTCTTAACATGTGAAAATAGGAAGTCTTGCAATAAAAGAGGGACCAAACATGAGTAAAATAACATTTTGTATTCAAAATAGATGAAAATAGTTTTCAGGAGAGACACATAAATAGGATAAGAGAGGCTTAAATCCACATACATCTGATAATGTTAACATAGGACAATTGTGAAATGAATAGTGAGCACCATGTGCAAAATGTCAATGTTGGTTGTTAAGTGACAAGTGCATTCATACCAACCAATTTGAATATAATTCAAATATGTGCATGTATAACTTAATGGCCTCATTATTATAGATAAGTGACCTCAATATTACACATAATCAATCTAAATACATGTGTAGAAAAAACCATAAAATGGAATAAAAAACCTACACTAACAAGTAATCTATTCCTAATTGATTATGAAATGTTATTCATTGTCTTCTAAGGTGCATGGATTGAATTCCATGTGTTAATTGATTGCATTGATTTTATGTCAAATACACATATTGAATCACTCATGGAGATTATGATTTTTCCTTTGCATAATAATAATTGAGTAATCCTACTTAGTGTAAAGATGCCTTGTGATTGGTCCAATTTATAAAGAGCTTGTTATTATTTACCACTTGTCATAAGATCCTTATCTTGATTTAAGATGCCACTTGTAATGCCCTTGGGGATGTGTCCTTTGAAATGGAAAATGATATTCTACTAAGTCATCATAAATAGATGAGGTAATGCTTCATTAGCATCTTTTTCTCAGTTTATAAATTTATTGTGTTCAAAGGTGCGATACATAGTATCCACCCTACATTTTCTATGATTATGCTTAGTATAATTGAAAATTTTAAGAATTGGATCCAATCACAAAGAAAAATACTAATGTGAAGTGTGAGATATAGGGAAAATGGGCTCGTAAATGAGCCAACTTTGGAAAAAATAATAAAACTTACCACCAATATAGAGCTACTAAATAGAAATTGTAACCAAAACCAAAGATATGCTTGTCCTAAATATGGAGTAAAAAAGTGTGTATAGATAGTGGGGACTCAATCCTGGGCCTTACTCTTCCCACTGTGCTTCTTGCTTAAACCTAACTAGTTGTGCTTATACTTTATTAATTAACATGTCGTTGTAGTGCCCATTTTTGGATCCCCTCCTCTATCTTCATTTTCAAATTTTGTCTACAAACAAAAAATAAAAATTTGACTAAATTTTTTTTGCTATAAAGTATTTTATTGTTCAAAGATCTATTGGAAATAATGTGTCAAATGTCCCACAAAAGTCTAGCATGGAAATCTTGGCTTTATAAACAAATAATTGTGTCTACATCAAAGGGCCATGCTTTGGAGTAAAACCCTAGTCTACAAATAGGATCTCCAACATAAGTTTTGAGCTTTGTCTCTGGGGGAAGATTTGAAGCTTTATGGATCAGGATTCACATTTTTGATAATTAATTTTACATAACAACTTTAATTCCCATCTTCAATATCATTATAACTCTCACATGGATTTGGCACTTAGTGCTCTTGTTATTATAAAATTTTAACTATTATTAACTTTTATTGTAATTATATACTTATATTTATTAATCTAAAACTTTCAAAATTCTAAACATTCTAGTTTTTTATCAAAATTTCTACATACATTTATTGATTTAAAATAAGCTTAATAAACATGAGATTGATGATTATCAAATGATCACTTACAAATTAATTAAACTAACAAATTTTTTAAGCCTCACTTAATACAATTTCTCAAGTCTAGTCTCAAAAATAATTCCCGTTGGACTATACACATATACCACCAATGTTAAAGTTTGAGCCACTCATTAAGGCATTTATTGTATGTCATAATTATCCAATAACTTCAATTTGTATTATGGATAAATGGACCTACGTTAATACTGCATTATAAATATCTATAAACATTTAGTTATCATAAATATAGATGTAAATTAGTAAATTATGTATAGTGAATTTTTAAAACTATAAAATAGTTATCATGGCTCATTTACAAATTACAAATCAATATTATTAATGATGGGTAACTTAACCACATGGTCTACCTAAGATAGTTATCACGCAGAACCACAAAATTGACACATGGCCTATTAAATACATGTCTACAAACTAGATTTAATTAATTAAATTTTCTACAATTTAATAGAAAATATTAATAAAATAAAATTGTTATTTGTAACCTATATTGTTTAGCCCACACAATATGTTTTTTGTAAATGAAACTTCTCAAAATCATCTTTATATCTTCATCTATTTCAATTCCCTATTTATAACATAAACATAGGGACTAAAAACTACATGGCCCTTGTTATACATACATACAATAATGACTTTAATTCCCATCTTCAATATCATTCTAACTCCTGCAGGGACTTGGTGCTTAGCACTCTTGTTATTCTAAAATTATATTGACTTTTATTGTAATTATATACTTATATTTATTGATCTAATTTTTTTTAAATTCCAAACATTCTTGATTTTTACCAAAAATATCTACATACATTTTTAGATCTAAATAAGCTTAATAAACATGAAGTCCATGATTGTTGAATGAGCACTTAAAAATTAAATAAATTGACAAATTATCTAAGCCTTGCTTAACATAATTTCTCAAGTCTAGTCTCAAAAATAATCCCAGTTGGACTATATGTATATACTACCAACGTTGAAGCTTGAGCCACTCATTAAGTGCATTTATCTTATGTCACAATTATCTAATAACTTCAATTTATATTATGGATAAATGGACCTATACTAATATTGCATTACAAATATATAAAAACATTTAGTAATCATAAATATAGATGTAAAATAGTAAATTATGTACAGTAAATTTTTAAAACTATAAAATAGTTATCATGGCTAATTTACAAATTACAAATAAATATTATTAACAATGGGCAACTTAACCACATGGTCTACCTAAGATAGCTATCATGTAATGAACTTGAATACTATCAAGGCAAACAATATCTAATAGGCACAGTACTTCTGAAATAATACTCTATATTGATCATATTTAATAATTGAAATAATTACAAACCATACATAAATAAACCTCAACTTAGACTTGGAGTTAACATGTAAAATTGGAAACTCTAAAAAGTAAAAAAACTCAACCTGATATTTTTAGTAAGATTTGTATGCAAGTGCACGTAGCTCTAAAAATATATAAAAATATTCTAAACACTAAAATTAACCTAATAATTAATTTTAACTGAAGTTCATGTCCTATTACAAAAATAGAAAATTTATAAAAATAGAAAAAATATCAAAAAAATAAAATGTATTTTTAGACCCTCAAATGGTCATGTATGGCCTCTAAAAAATATCTATAAGTGGATAAGGTGGGTTATGATTGCACCAATCTTTTTGATATGGTCGTTTTGGTATGAAGGAGAGCTCAAATAGAGCTACGGATCAAAATTTATGGTCTATGGAAGTTTGGCCTCATTTTTTGCATCATCACAGAACCATGAAATTGACACATGGCCTCTTCAGTACATGTCTACATATTAGATTTAATTAATTCAATTCTCTAAAATTCAATAAAAATATTAATAAAACAAAATCATCATTTTCAACTTATATTGTTTAGCTCATATAATGTGTTTGTTGAAAATGAATCACGTCAAAATCATCTTTATATCTTTATCCATCTCAATTACCTATTTACAACATAAATGCAGGGACTAACAACTATGTGATCCTTGTTTTTGTGTGTGTGTGTGTGGATATATATATATATATATATATATATATATATATCAATGTTGATATTGATATTATATTATATTATATAGATATATTGATATATATCAATGTTGATATTATATATATATATATATATATAATTTTTGCTAGGTTAATGGTTTTTGATAGGGTTCATAACAGGTCTAGAACATAATCAAGGGCCCAAATTCCCTTTGATATGAGTATCACAAGTACAAGAGATTATCAGCTATTACTAATAACTACCGAGTCACAATCAGCCCAAGAATCGAACCTACATCTAAGGATGACCTAATTTTCAATAGCATCAACAACCGATCCAAGAATCACTCCAATGGTCAAGGATGGTCTGAGTTTCATTAATGGTCATAACTAACCTCAAAGATGTAAGCAACCATAATGAACCTCATATACCTTTCCACATATTTGAGCCTACATGGAACTTGGAACCAACTAACCACTTAACCAACTCACCCAAATCTCATTGATAACAATATATATATATATATATATATATATATATATATATATATATATATAACAATTTCAGTATCAACCTACACACACATAGTTTTATATATATTAAAAACAATATCAATACCTAATATCTATATAGATATTCATATTAATATTATTATTATTGACATTGACATTGATATTGATATATCAATATCAAAATCAAAATATATATAGATATTGATATTATATATATAGAAAACAATATCAATATCTCTATATAAATATTAATATTGTTATATAGATATTGATATTATTATAATAATAAAAATATAATTATATATATAACAATTTATTAATATTGTTTTATATATATAGCAATATATATATATATATATATATATATATATATATATATATATGTATATATGTATGTATATGAATATGTATATATGATGTTGATGTTGATGTATATAACAACATCAATTGATACTATTATATCGATATATAACTATATTAAAAATATATATATAACAATATCAATATATATAAATATATATTGACTATTACATAAATTAAATATTGATATTGTTATATTATATATAGATAGATATTGTTATATATATATATATATATATTAAACAATATAAATATTTATATATTAAATAATATAAATAACTATATCAATAAAAGTATATATATTTAATATTGATATTATTATATATATAACTATACATAATTTTATACAAGTTGAATATTAATATACATCAACATTTATATATATATATAGTGTTATATATATAAAAATATCAATATCTCTATATATTGATATTATTTTTGATAAGGTAAGGCGGCAAACCAGGGGCCGAACTCATTACAAGAAAAAAAGACAAGAAGGCAATCAAACAAAATATGCCTTCAGAGAGACGACAGCACTAGCCGAGAAACAACAGACATAGAAACAAAACACAAGAAATAGAAAGACCAAATTCAGAGAGGACTCTCCTTATATAACCATTGAATTGAGAAGATCATTAAGTTTCTCAGTATTATCTACGTTGTCAGCATGCCCAGTATTACCCACCTCTTTCAGCATAGACATGTTTAGCAGAATTGTATTCTGGAGTCCTTTGGCAAAATTCTGCTCCAGCCTCTGAATACGATCCTTTAGGGCCCCAATTTCAGCTTTCCAATCAGTCTCATTCTCAATATCCTCACCAGCTTCCTCGACATACATTTTCCCCTTATTGTCAGCAGTTTCCATAGTGTCAGCACCATGCTCCTCAGTAACCTCAAAATCCCTAGTCTCCTACTTCCCTCCAATGTCCTCCAAAATTTCTTGGATTTCCAGCTCCTTAGACTCTTCCTCCTAGGTTGCTTCTTCTGAAGCACTTTCTGAGTAATCAATCAGTCTAGCCTTCAAGGCAGGTTTACCAGCAATCCACCCTGACCTTCACACTCCATAGGAGAATCCTTCCTTATTAATTTTGGAAGACTTGTGAGATTTACCACCTTGGCCCCCTGTGGCCCTACCCAGATTTTTGTGGGTCTCCTCCGTGGTCTCTTTAATATTCTCTTCCTCTTCATCAACCTTTATCTTCTTACCCTTCTTGCTCATAAAGGAGCCGGGGGTATCAATAGGGGTCTCTTCTGGGGTGGAGAAAGAAACATCTTTTGTTTTGGTAGGAGCAAGGAAAAAATAGGACTCATCAATAGCATCACCAGACATCGGGTTGGAAGGAATGTCTCCACTATCAACTCTGAGAGTCTTGGATGGCTCTAGGGCATGGTGAAAGTTGTATAAGTAGAAAATTAGCCCCTGGTGTAGGGGAATAGGGTTCATATCCAGCTTCTTAGCCATTTTAGCTCTCACCCTCAGGATAGAGTGTTCTAAAGAGGAGAGCAGGTAAAAAGGGAAACTAATAATAACATTGCGCCTGAAGTGATTTAACAAAGGGAGGTGGTAATTGTAGAACCTGGTAAATCACCGTTTGAGCATGAAGTACTTGATGGGAATGAAGCACACTCCATCCCATGGCTCTGGAAGTTTAGCATGCTCGAATCCTCCTTGATATGGGATGAGTTCTTCTCCCTCACCCAGAAACAGTTTATGGCTTGCCAGATCCATAATTTTGGTTTTCATTTTAAGTTTTATTCCTTGCATGGTCATTCTTATGGCCATAGAAATCACCTTTTTAGAGATTTCAAAACTAATTCCACCCACTGTGACCCACATATTTAACCACGATCTCACAAACTACTCAGATAAGTTTTCATCATAACCATTAAGCCTTTTCAGATATGGGTTGATACCCCCTTCTTTACAATAATGCCAAACCAACAGATTATCTTTGAATTTACAACAAGAGATAGGTTCAGTTCAAATATGGTCTCCTCCCATTTTGTATTTTCAGACCCAAACCGTGGAGTTCCTAAGTTCAACCTTCAGCTTTGAAATGGTTGCTAACCCTTGTTTCAGTTTATGCATAATGAAGATGTGATGGCTCATTATTCGAAATACCCTGCAGAGATGATGTTGTCTACTCCCATGCTTGGAAATTATTTCCCATTGATTTTCATGATGAGACCCATGCGCCTCAATCTCATGATACAATGAATCATGAATGATTGTCAAATAAGTACCAAGGTTATCAAGTTCTAAGATCCCCGATGGCCCTCTCCAAATGGACCGCCTCTGAGAGCTATCCTTGTCATCAATGTGCCTCATTCTTGACAAGTCATCTCCTTTTGAATAATCTCCCTAATGTTTAAGGGAATATGAACACCTTGTCGCCACACCCTCCAACCTGAAAATTGTTGACCAAGGTTGGCACAAGCATCAGCGACCCTATTTCCCTCTCTGTAAATATGGGAAATCTCAACTTTGGAAAACTTTTGAAAAATAAATCAAATATAAGTATTGATGTCCTTTAGCTTAATTCCCACATTTAAAGCTTTATTAACTACATCTATGACCATTTTAGAGTCTCCTTGTATACTTAAGTTCCTTATTCCTAGGGATATAGCTAACTTTAAGCCCCATAGAAGAGCCAATGCTTCAGCATAGTTGTTGCTCTGGCATCCAATTCCACCAGCATAGACAGCAGACATCCATCCTTTATCATTCCTTATAATTCCTCCTCCACTAGCTTTACCATCTGCCTTGGATGCCCCATCAAAGTTGAGTTTCATCCAGTTAGGCTTTAGGGGGATCCATTTAGTATTTAGTCTCTGTAGCATTTTGGAGTTATTATACCCAAGGATATGGTTTAAAAGCTTCCATTTGGCTGCAATTTGATTTTCAATTTGAGATAGGGGTTTCTCCGCAACACGAATATGAGATGTTGTGACACTTTCCATAATGGTCTTAGCAAAGGAGTTAAACACCTGAGATGCATTTCTAGCAGTGTCCCTGAAAATTCTATTGATATTGTTATATTTATATACATAACAATATATATTTTGAATATATATTAAACACAATATAAATAAAACAATATCAATATATACATATATATAGATATTGATATTAGTATATATACATCAACATTAATATTTATATATATACATCAACAACAATATCAAAATATATATATATATATATATATATTGATATTATTTTATATATATAACAATATCAATATTGATATATATATATATATATATAATCAAAATATATATAGATATTGATATTATTATTTTATATTTATATATATATATATATACATATATATATATATTGATATTATTTTATATATATAACAATATCAATATTGATATATATATATATATAATCAAAATATATATAGATATTGATATTATTATTTTATATTTATATATATATATATATATATATATATATATATATATATATATATTATTATAACAATATCAATATCTGTATATAAATATTAATATTGTTATATAGATATTGATAATATTATAACAATAAAAATATAATTATATATATAAATATTATATATATAACAATATATTAATATATATATATATATATATACATATTCATATACATACATACACATACATACATACATATATATGTGTGTGTGTGTGTGTGTGTGTGTGTGTGTGTGTGTGTGTGTGTGTGTGTGTGTGTGTGTGTGTGTGTGTGTGTGTGTGTGTGTGTGTGTGTGTGTGTGTGTGTGTATGTATATGTATATGTATGTATGTATATGAATATGTATATATGATTTTATATATATTTATATATATATATATATATATATAATAATATTAATATATTGTTATTTATATAATATTTATATATATAATTATATTTTTATTGTTATAATAATATGTATATGTATATGTATATGTATATGTATGTATGTATGTATATGAATATGTATATATGATGTTGATGTTGATGTATATAACAATATCAATATCTATATATATTGATACTGTTATATCGATATATAACTATATTAAAAATATATATAACAATATCACTATATATAAATATGTATTGACTATTACATATATTAAATATTGATATTGTTATATATATATATATTATATATATATATAACAATATAAATATTTATATATTAAACAATATAAATATGACGATTGGGAATGTTGCTGATGGCTGCGAATAGAGGAAGAGAAAAACACGGTCCAGGTGAGGGTTCAGGGGAGCCGCGGCTGGAGCAGGAGGACGACGCCCATGGGAGAGATGCGTTGGACTTCAGGGATCGACCTAGAGGGGCGAAGGTGAATGGCTGTTTCCCACACAACCAAGAGAGACCGATTTTGGTGCTTGCTCAGGATACTGTTAAAGAGGAGGTTGAGTATTTGGCAGCTCATGCCCTAATTTGTAAGTTTATGGGCATTAGAATATCTCAGTATGCCCTGGATGCTTGGATGAGATGCACCTGACAAGTAGAGGGGGACATAGAAATTATGTTGGCTGCCAATAGTTATTTTGTGGTTAACTTCTCCTCCATTGCTGATAAGAACCACATTTTTGAAGGAGGGCCCTATTTTTATGACAAAATAGGTCTATTTATCAAACCCTGGCATGCTAGGTTCAATTCAGTAGAGGAGTTACCAGCCTAGGTCCCGGTATGGGTCCGTCTCCCGAGGTTACCGCTAGAATTTTGGAGAGAAGATATTCTGTGACAAATATCCACCTTACTGGGAATGCCAATCGCCATAGCAAATCAATCATTGGACAAAAATCTTATTTCCTACGCTAGAATTTGTGTTGAAATCAACTTGAATAATCCCTTACCTGAATCAATTGAAATTTGTTTGTGGGCTACATCATGGGTTCAGCAAATAGATTATGAAGCTATTTTGTTTCGTTGTAGGATTTGCCATGTATATGGCCATTTACACCATCAATGCCCTTAGGCTGGAAGATTCAAAGAGACGGCATCCAATGTAGGAAAGGAATCAGGACAGCCGACCCATGTGGGAAGCTCTAAGTCCCAGCAAGGACGTTCTGTGAATGCTAAAGCCAACCCAAATTCGGCTAGTGAGACTTTGGGTTCAAAGGAGGATATTGGGATGGACAGGGAGGGCTTCACCCAAGTCCGACGCTGAGGGAAAGGGCATGGCCTGAAGCGCAGAAATTAGGATAGAACTCTTGAGATGAGTTTTAACAAGTTTGAAGCACTGGATTGTATGGCTATTGAAGATGGCATTCCTCCAGTGGAGGAGGGAGGCCCGTTAGAGCGGGAAGAGCATTGTTCTTTACCGAGTGAAACCCAAGACATGGTGATCCAGCCGTGTCAGGAGATTGTGTGTGTACCAGTGGAAAGGAATTTGGCAAATATGGGAGCGCAGCAAAACAAGGATGGTAGTTGGGCTGAGGTGGTCAAAGACTTGAGTGTCACCAGGAAAGAAAAGGGAGAGTCAGATGCATTGGGTTTATTGCAGAGGCTGTTTAAGAAAGCTTCACTCTCCATACCTTCTAGACTAGGGCGCAGGAAGGATTAGGAGAGACTCAAACTCATAAGGGATTTGCTGGTGGAATTAGGAGTGGTTAGAACCTTAGATGAGCACTTCACCCAATCCACTCAATGATAGTGTTGTCATGGAATGTTATGGGGCTGCATAGTACCCCCAAACAAAAAGCTATGTGGAAGTTGATTTCTGAACACTCTCTAGATATCCTTTGTATCCAGGAGACTAAGCTTTTTGTAGATGCCATGTTTAGTTGTATGCCAAAAATTTGGAAAGGTGGGCAGGGTCAGTGTGTTGGAGCCACAGGTAGCGTTGGGGGTTTAGCAATCTGTTGGGATCTGGGGAAGATCACGCCTCTCCAGTGGATGGCTAATATCTTGGCATTATCTATGATCATAGCCTCCCCTGATACAGAAGAGTTGATATTGGTCACCAATGTTTATGCACCTGTGGACATTCAGGGACAGCTTAAGCTTTGGGAACATTTGAGTCATGTTCGGAGTTGCTTTCCTTACTTGCCGTGGATCATGAGTGGGGATTTCAATGTAGTTCTTAGTCTTGAGGATAAAAGGGGTGGGATAACTCGGTTAGACCCTACGTCTGAATGCCTTAGATAGAATATGGAGAGGCTGCTCCTGTCGGATGTTAAACCCATCAATGGGCTATTCACCTGGAGCAACAAGAGATCAGGTAATGAAGATATTTCAGAGAGCTTAGATAGATTTTTAGTATCTTTTTTTTTGCTATCTAGTGCTTTCTCTATTATTTAAGAAATCCTGGATTGGAGAGGCTCTGACCATTGGCCCATCAAGCTCACAACCAATTACATTGATCGGCCCAAGAAACCTCCCTTTAAGTTTCAGCTAATGTGGCTTCGGGATTCATCTTTGCATACCTTGATGGCCCATTGGTGGATGCAGGGAGGTCCGACTTATGGGATAGCCATGTTTTCTTTTGCCAAAAAGCTGTAGTTTGTCAAAAGGAAGCTTCAGTTGTGGAACAGGAACAATTTTGGTAATCTCTATGTTATGAAGAAGAAAGCTCAAGACAAGCTGGACAGTATTACTAGACAGATTCACGATTTTGGGATGTCTGAAGATCTCTGTAGGGAAGAATTTGGGGCTCTGAGTGCACTCAATGAGTGGGAGCTTCGGGAAGAAATCTTTTAGAAGCAAAAATCTTGGATTGACTGGCTCCAGGAAGGAGACAGGAACACGGTATTCTTTCATAAGTCTGTCTAGGCAAGGCGCAACAGGAACCATGTAACTTCTCTTGTGGGCTCGGATGGGACGCGTATCTCATCTGCTCCTGCAATTTCTCAGGAGGCTGTTCATTTTTATTCAGAGCTTCTTTCTAGCAAGACGCATACTGCTGAGCTGGAAGAGAATTTGGTGTTGTCTTGCATACCACCCATCATCACGCAAGAAATGAATGATGAGCTCCTGAAGCCGATTGATAAATTAAAACTGGAAAAAATTGTGTTCACGATGCGCAGAGGTAAAGCTCCTGGTCCTGATGGATTCCTAGCTGAGTTTTTTCAAGAGTTCTGGGATATTATCAGCCAAGACTTAGTGGAAGTTGTGCAAGAATCTTACCACAGCAAAGAGATGCTCAAAGCGCTAAATGTGACCTTTCTGGTGTTGATCCCGAAGAAGGAACAAGTGAACCAGATGGATCACTTTAGGCCTATAGTGTTGTGTAATATGGTTTATAAAATAATCACCAAGCTCATTGCAAAGAGACTCAAAATTTGGCTCCCTAGGATCATTTTTGAAGAGCAAGGGGGTTTTGTGGCTGGGAAGTAGATTCTGGATGGACTGGCAATTGCTTCGGAAGCAATCCACTCTATGAGCATTTCTCGGGAGAGAGGTATGTTCATTAAGTTGGATATGGCTAAGGCGTATGACAGGGTTGACTGGAACTTCATGCAGAAAATTTTCTTGGCTTTTGGATTTAGCCAGGACTGGGTACGGTGGGTGCTGAGTTGTGTGACTACACCTTCTTACTCAGTCCTCATTAATGGAGCACCATCCATATTGTTCGGGGCCTCTAGAGGGCTTCGACAGGGGGATCTGATATCTCTTTATCTGTTTATTATCTTGGCTGAGGGGTTGGGCTGGCTTTTAAAATACTGGGCTTCTTAGCACCTGATTCAGGGGTGGCAGTGGGGGCATGGGATTGCCAATTTGACCCACCTTCAGTTTGTGGATGATACCATTCTGACAGGAGTGGCCAGGATTAGGGAGGCACAAGCTTTCAGGAGTACCTTAGACATCTATCTAGCAGCTTCAGGGCAGAAATTGAATGAGCATAAATCTTATATTTTTTTCTTTAATACTCCTGCTTCTATTCAGCGTAGGATAGCCTCTATCCTAAGATCTCAGACACAACCCCTTCTGGTGACTTATTTAGGGGTTCCCATTGTGGTTGGCAGGCAGCCTAGGATTTTTTGGCAAAAGGTTCTGGATAACTTGCGACAGAGAGTCAATCATTGGACCCACAGGTGGCTCTCGATGGCGGGTCGGGTGGTTCTCCTCCAGTCTGTCATTCAAGCGCTGCCCACATACCGTAGTATGGTCTAGGCTGCCCTGATGTATTTCCTCCAAGAATTTGATGCTCTCTCACGGCAATTTCTTTGGAGCGGCAATCTCCAAAATTTGAAATGGAGCTTGGTCAAATGGAACACTGTGTGTAGGCCCAAGAAGGAGGGAGGCTTGGGGTTTAGATCAGCTATCTGGGCCAGTCAAGCTTTGGCGGCAAAGCTGTACTGGTGGTGGTGTACCAATCAATCCCAGCTTTGGGCCCGTATCTTATCAGTGAAATATTTCCTAGGAGCTCATCCTTCAGAGATTCCCAGGTTTCCCATTGAGGGGAGAGGCTCTATGGTGTGGAGCACCCTCAAGCTTGGAGCGTCCTTGGTGCAACCCAGTCTTTTTTGGATTTGTAACAGTGGTGTTGAGACGTTATTTTGGGAGGATTCATGGGATGGTGCTCCGTCCCTCCTGATTTCTCATCCCCAGTTGCAAGCCCTATATGATATTTTTTGTGGTGTTGGGTGGGATACTGTGGAACATTACAAAGAAGCTTACAATTTGGGGAATACTATGGCTTATAGATGGAAGCATGAGTCTGACTAGCCGCTGGGAGGAACTGTGGAAAGTCGGATGGAACTAGTGCAGCTCCTTACTTCCAGAGCGTGTTGCTCCTTGCGTGAGCATGATACTCTGGCTTGGGGAGGAGATGCCAGTGGGCTCTACTCAGTGTCTTCCAGATATCAGGAGCTGACCAAAAAATGTTTTGGGGTTGTGGATTTCCAATGGGGCAAGAAAATTTGGAATTTGGTTTCTTGGCCAAAATGTAATTTCTTCGTGTGGACTCTTTTCTATAAGCGGTGTCTTACTTGGGATAATATTTTGAAAAGAGGATTTCATGGTCCTTCTATCTGTGTGCTTTGTCGAGGCAGCAAGGAGAATGGCGAGCATCTCTTTTTTCAATGCTCCTTTGACAGAAAGTTATGGCATTTATGGTGGGATGCTTGGGGGTGCCCATGCTGGCATGTTGTGTCTTTGGAGGAATTTTGGTAGCGCCTGGACAAACCACCTGGTAAGGTGCCTATATTGCAGAATGTGTGGTTAGCAGGGCTTGCCTTTATCCTCTGGATTGAGAGGAACAGGCATGTTTTTAAGGGCTGTAGTATGAGTTATAGAGAGGTTTGGGTGAAGATCCTGGTGGCGCTACAGGAGATAATTCAATCAAAATCAGGCAGTGGGGAGGATTTGGAGCTGACCGATGCAGTTGTCTGGGCGCGACTCTCAGTTGGAATGCTATTGGCTGCTCACCCCTGTCGCCAAACTTGTAATACCACTCATCGTAGGTAGAGCAAGGGGTCGATCAGCAGGCTGGGCAAATGGTCACCGTCGGAGGAGGGAGTCACGAAAGTTAATGTGGATGGTTCAGCTAGAGGCAACCCAAGGGAGGCTGGGATTGGGGGCATTGGCAGAGACAGTGCTGGAGCTATTCAATTTTTGTTCTTGGTGTATAAGGGCCAGCACACCAATAATCTGATGGAGGCATTGGGTATCGTGGAAGCATTGCAAACTTGCTGCCAGTAGGGTTGGCTTAATATTATTTGTGAGTCAGACTCACAAGTTGTGGTTAACTTGCTGAGTAATTGTAATTTAGAGAGGGCGGATTGGCAGTTGGCCGTGGTTGTTAAGCAAATTCAGCAGATTAGTAGGTTTTTTGAGAGGATCTTGTTTAAGCATATCCCACGAGAATGGAATAGTGTGGCTGACCGTTTGGCTAAATGGGCCACGGAATATGGACCAGATTGGTCTATTCATGATCAGTGTATGATTTCGGCCAGGTTATCCTCTACCCTGGCGCAACTTCTTAAGCAAGACATTACTATGTAATTTGCCCGTTTTCGGGCTCGCTTGAATAAATTTTTACCCCTTTTTAGTTGCCAATATAAATATAAATAACTATATCAATATAAGTATGTATATTTAATATTGATATTGTTATATATATATAACTATACATAATTTTATACATATTGAATATTAATATACATTAACATTAATATATATATATATATATATATAACAATATCAATAGCTCTATATATTGATATTGTTATATTTATAAACATAACAATATATATTTTGAATATGTATTAAACTATATATATATATATACCAATATATACACATATATAGATATTGATATTAATATATATACATCAACATTAATATTTATATATACATCAACAAAAATATCAATATATATATATATATATATATTGATATTGTTTTATATATAGAACAATATCAATATTGAATATATATATATATATATCCCAAAAAAATCATAATTTTATATTATTTAAAATTAGAAATTACTTTTTGTAGATGCAACAACATTCCAAAAGAAAAGAAAGACAAATAAGAGAAGTAGATGCTTCAACAGAAGTATCCTACATAAAGGGGAGATCCTCTCAAGCAGAAACAAAAGAAACCCAAGCAAAATTGGGTGTGAGACAATGATGGCCCAATAGACAAGAAGGTCCCAATAAAAAAGATCAAGGGAAATTGGAAAAGGAAACAAAAGGAAAAAATTAAGGAACATAAGCTAATGGGAGATATATCCCAAAGAATCTCTAATCCTACCTTTCTTGTTTTTAATCTCCTGCCACATCGCTTGTAGTGGCTCCCTTAATACTAATTATAATTCAATATTCTAAAAATCTGTAGGATTGTCTAACATCTATTATTTTGAGGATGAGTGAATCGACAGCTCCTTATCTAAGTCTGAATTATCTTATTCATAGACTCTCTTCACCCCCTAAAAGAAGTCCCTTTCATTAAAATCTTCAAAGGGGAGTTTTGATATTCTTCTCTATCCATGGCAGCAAGTTCAAGTTCCTCCACCTGAGTTTTTGAAACATCAGATTTATTATTTTATGACTTTTTTGTGTGTTAAATTACCTTAGCATTAACTTCAAATTCTTCCCCTTCTTACTGCTCCAGGTAACTACAATTCTTAGAGTTTGAATTCATCCCTTTTTTTAAAAGGGGGGACACAAGCTTGGGTATAGTTAGCCTGAATATGTCCTAGAAGTTTACAAATATAACACTAAAATGTTGTATTCTCATAATCTAATGTCTAAAAATGTTGAGATTTACCACACTTTAGAATAATTTGATCTGGTAGGCCTTTGATAAGATCTATCTCCACACAAATGTAAGCATATGTGCACAAACCCACTAAAGTTATCTGGGCATCACATTTGATATAGGTGTCCAATGTATTTCCTATCTCTTTGAGTGTGAAGTAGAGATGTAAAATAAAGTTAAGAATCCAAACCCACACTAGCATTTTAGTGATTGAGATAGTATTTGGATCTAAATACGAGAACCAAGGAGTGATAAATAACCCCATAGTTCCCCAAAACCATGGACCTTCTACCAAAACCCTCTAATATTCTTCTTATTCAAAAACTGAATAATGAAAAAACCTTTGAAACAAAGGAAGATCTCACATTGATTTGTCCATGTCAAGTGTATCCATTGATACAAAGTCAAGGTTGTAGGCTAGATCCCATTAAATATGTATATGAATGCTTCATTTTTTAAAAGTTTCTATATTTATGGCACTACCCCCAAACAATCTCTAAGATTGACACCTCCTTTGAATGCTCTATAATATATGTGCATGATGTAGGTTGTGTCTTCGAAGCACTTTATTTGGAAGTTGTGCTTTTAACTACTTCTTTAGAAGATAATGGCTTGGAGGATGAGGGCATCCCTCAACCCACAACTCCTCCCTGTAATTTCTTGACCAAGTGGATAATAATGTCCCTACCTAATTTGTATACAACTAGTGGGAGGTGATCTAATGGTTATTTGTTGGAAAAAAGTAAATGTTGTTTATCCTCTGGTATCCCAAATTAAAGAGTTAATATTTGTTTTAGATCTACCACCAAATCTTTTAAATGGACCCAAAGACAAATTTTTCCCATTTAGGGAATAGACCATGATCTAAAAACCAACCTGTATATACATTTGACCTTTAAATCCCCCATGTATTATTAATTCTATTCCCAAAATTCAATCAAACATATTGTCAAATAATTTGCCTACATATTATATAGCTTAAAAATTAGCAAACATAGTCCATGATATGATATTTCTCTGAGGCATTTTGTCAAACATTTTTTGTGCATCCTTCCTAATGCCAAAATCATAGAAAAAGTAAAAATTGTACAATACTCATCATCTTGTGTGGTAATTTTGGGTAGATGTCCCATAGATAATTTGACAAATATAACACCTTTAGCAAAAGCTTTAGAACCCTAATGTCCAATATCAAAGGGATTTTTATCCCTTTTCTATGTTAAATTATGGAGACTATAACCATGCTTAGCATCATTTCACCACCATGAACTCCAGCTCCTAATATCTTTTCTTGATGTAATATATTTAAGAAACACTCGAGTGAATTAATAATCCCTGAAAACTAGTCCCCAATTATCTCACATATTGTTATATATATTATTTTTTTTAGATTGATATCAGCGTTTTACCAAAGGCTAAACCAATTCTAGGGCACAATAAGAGGCCTAGTCTCCCAAAAAGTTATAATCAAATTAGAAATACTATAAGCTCAAGAGCCCTAACATATTGGCAGAAAACCAAAACTATCAAATTAGAAACCAAACCTAAAGTTAACTTCTAAAAAAATTACAAGATTAGATTAGAAGTCATTCAAAAAAATTCTCTAAACATAGAGAACCCAAACTTCAACTCATCTTTTTGTCACTAGCACACACTTGCCCCTACTGGAGAGCAAGGATTCCATCATCTATTGAGCGCCACCATTAATGGAATTCTTTGCATCAAGTTGTAATCTTTTTGCTTCCATTTTCTTGCCTCTTTTCCCTTTCTTACTGTAATTAAGAGATTTTAGTTTGCAAGGATGTTAAGCTACAGACAGAGACACCCTACTAACCAACTCTTCTCATTCTTCCTCCTAACCTTCATCTTCCTTTTTTGAAACTTCCTTCTGCTAGGAACATTCTATTGATAGAAAAAGTTTGTCTTTACCCTTTATCCCCAAATTTTTAATAATCTCAACCTCTTCCAAATTGTGAATAGAAGGTTTCCCTATCTCCACATCAAATAGAACTTTCATCACCACCGAAACCTCACCCTCTTGAGGATTGCTCTAAACTTCCTTAACTAGTGAAGAAGGATGCTCAACATAAATGGTAATTATAGGGGCCATCAAACTATGAACCAAGTCTCAGTTTGGACAACCAACCTTTCTGACCCATTTCTTAAAATCATTGCATGGAAGCCTTTAAAACCTTTCTCGAGGTCAAATTTAATTTTATTATCAGCTTTATTACATTTTAAACATCTAAATGGAAGTCTTTCAAAATTAATAAACTAAGTCCAAACTCGAAAGGAAGATGAAATTTGAATATAATGGTGTATAAGTTTGGATAAATACACCAATACACATACCCTAACAAAGCTCAAATTAGCCTCAATGTATTCATCAATTTTAGCAAAAACTCCCAGTTTACTAACTAGTTGTTGAAAAAGACCAGGGTCCTACAAGGCTAAAGGAAGATTATAAAATCTTACCCATACCATAGCTTGTGAGATAACCATAGTAGTTGAGTTAAAAAAAGGGGCCCAAGGACACAAAAACACCCCTATCTTGCCAATAAACCATGGCCCATTCAAGCACACAAAATCTCTATCTTCCAAAGATTGAAACAGAAGCAGAAAAAACCATTAGACAATAGTGATAGAGAAAGAGATTTTAATGAAGGCCAAGTACATTTGGACCATTGTAATAGCAATTCATCTTCTATATTTCCCTTAGACCCACCCACCACTTCTTTTTATTCCATAGTTATCTCTTCTAGAGAGATCTGACTTTTGGGTTTGAGAAAAGGGTTTGAATCAGACTGAGCCTTGAGGATAAATTCTTTGCAAAAATCTCCATGAATGATAAGGGTTAGAGATATTCATGCAACTAGAATACACCAAAGCCTTGGAAGAAACCCTAGCTGGACCTTCTATTGTTTCAGACACCCATTTCCCTAAAGAGGCACCTCCACTAGACCAGCCTCTATCTTCATCTGAATGTTCCAGCCCTATAAACTAATCAAATTGTTTAAAAGGAATTTTCCCTAAAATAGACTGCAGCGTGAAAAAATAAGTTTTGACTTGATTTTTTTTGTTTACTCTGGCCCCTACCCAATCCATGCCTAGTCATTGAAACTCTTGCTCCCAACCCCACACCAAAATATACTCCTGCCTAATTTGCACCCTCCTAGCCACCATTCTAATCCTTATCTTGCACCCTTATTGCATCCTCCTTTGTTGCTTCTGTCGAACTTCTTCTACAAACCTATGCCTGTTTAACCCCACACACCACCACCATCACCTGCCCATTAAAATTCATCATTATTGTTGCCTTCCCAATACTCATCATCACCATCATCACCTTCATCCATGATCGCTAGAAGTAATAATTATTATCAAAGCCAAAAATCATTTTATATTATTATATATTTTTTGTTATATATAGCAATATTGTTTTATTATATATATATATATATATATATATATATATATATATATATATATATATATATATATATATATATATATATAACAATGTATATATTAACTATATATTATTAATATTTATTATTACACACACACACACACAACTATTTATCTTAGATAAATTTATGTAAAATATAATGATAGATATCATTTTCAAGGCACCTAATTCCATATTGAATTGTGACATTAGTGGAATAGATACCTTGAAAATGATATTTATCAGTGTATTTTACATAGATTTATCTAAGATATGTATGCTAGTATATTCTATAACTATATTATAATATAATAGAATATAATAATATAATATATATTAGAATTATCTAATATTATAATATAATTATATTATAATATATTAGCATGGTAAATAAATAATTAAATTCTTTTATTTTGAAGTAAAAAATTACCACAACAAAATTATAATTCTAAATAGATAATTAAATCTAACCTGTCATGTTATTAAATAATTATGGTCCATATAATTAATTAATTAAATTATTTTATTTTTAGGTAAATAAAATTATCACAACAATAAATATAATTCAACCACCATATACTCCAGCATGGTAAATACAAAATTAAATTCTTTTATTTTGAAGTAAATAAAATCGCCACAACAAAATTATAATCACCCACCATGTTATTAATTTTTTTTATAATATCCACTTTAAAATAATTAATGCTAACACACTTACACTATTACATAAAATTAGCACCCTAGATCTCACTGAAGGAACACTTATCAATGTTATGTATATGTATTTATATATAGTTCATTGTATCAGGTACCTTCACAACTGATCTGTCAAAGTCTAGTGTAAGAATGATGTTATAGAGGTGGTCATCATGAGGAATGGACCTCAAGACCTCCTACTTCTAACACTCAACTCACATACTGCGAGGCTATCTCTAATAGGTCATACATTATTTTTATTGATGATGACTTTTGACCAGAGTGTGGATAGGTCTAAGAGACAATAAGGGGCCCAAATCCCCATGTAATTTATTAACCACTTGAATACCACATACGTACCAGATTTTACTAGATGTATATCAACTATTACTAACAACGATCATCACCGACCTTGAGAATAACCAGTTTGGCCATTAACAAACTCAAGAATACAACTAACAGCTACAATGGACCTCATATACCTTTCCAAAGATTTGAACCTAAGTGAGACTTAAAACAACCAAACTACTTTAACCAATTCACCCACATCTCATTGATGATAATTCATATATATTATATATTACTCTATATATATAATAATATATATTATCAATTACAATATATTAAATTTAGTATATATATTGTAATATATATAATAATATAATGATTTTTATATATATATATATATATATATATATATATAACATGTCTAGATTTATTAAAGGCATGTGAGATGTATGGATGTTGACATTTTATTGATCTACAATCGATCCCTATTCTAAAGAGATGTGTCATGAGGAGCATGTTGTTGATAATGGATTCATTGATGTCATAGTGACCTTCATTGAGTCTTGATTCAACTTCCTTTGAAAATCTCAGCCAAATATATTTGTAGTCTCTATGAAAGACAATATTGTCTGGGAAGGTGATGTATGGTATGGATGGGATTAGGACTTGATGGTGTTGTATGAGACTTTGATGGATGGTATACTTGTGATGGCTGGTATAATTGTTAAGATACTAGATATTGGGAATTACAGTCACATACATAATTAAAGATGTTGGATATATATAAAGATAATATATGTGTAATATTATATTTATATATATATATATAATATTACACATATATATTATCATTATAGATATATATATATCCAACATCTTTAATTATGTGTGACTGTAATTCCCAATATCTAGTATCTTAACAATATAATATATATATATATATATAAAATATAAATTTTAAATATATATTTAGATAATATACATACATACATATTTATTATATATATAATATATTGTATATAATATATATATATGTGTGTGTGTGTGTGTGTGTATATTATTATAATATATATGTGTAATATAATATATTATTATTATTATTATTATTATTATTATTATTATTATTATATATATATATATATATATATATAATTTGTGAACAGTTGTTGGTTCACAAAGAGCCCACCAAGCAATTCTTGCTACTAGCAAAACCTGACACGTGAAAAGGGATGAGGCCTAGACCGTGCCTCGGGTGACTTTGGCAGAATGGATACCCCTCAGTCCTTGGCTCTTATCTCAAGATCACTATGTAAAGTGTGATTCATCATATATATATATATATATATATATATATATATATATATATATATATATATATATATATTAAAACAAAAATTAATAATAAAATCATTGTGAATAAGTGATAAAAAGGCATCACACTTATGCAAGAAGGGATAATGAGATTGAAAATGAAGATTGAGCACTCCCATGTACTAATCTTCTGGTATTTTACATATTTAATTTGATGGTTTTTCGCTTGGTTCCATTTTTCTATTCAATTGGAGGTAAAAATGTTTTCTTTGGGGGGAATACCACCCCCCTAAAAATAAACTCTCTTTCAAAAATATGGAAGTGGGAGCTTCCTCAGTGATAATGGACAAGGAAATTGATGCATTGATGAATGTGGTGGGGAAGAAGAAGCTATATAACCCTAGGGATGGAGTCAAAAATGCATGCATGCAATCATCTGAGGTGATCCCAATAGTTATGCTTGATCCTTTAGAGATCATGAGGAATATAATAGGTATTTATGGCCGAAGTTTGATCTACAAGTTTATTGGAGCCCAGCTAACAATGGAGGAACTGCATGCATGGACAAGGAAAACTAGAGAAAAAATGGAGAATATGAATTAAGGTTCCATTCAAAAGGATATTTAATAGGTATCTTTGCAAATGAGTCAAATAGGGATAAGGTTTTTGGGGGAGGACCTTACTTCTTCAAGAAAGTGGGCTTATTTAGGAAGCATTGGCATACAACCTTCAAACCAATTGAAGAATTCACTAACATAGTTCTAATTTGGATATGCATGTATGCTCTACCTCAGTAATTCTAGTCTAGGTATGTCTTTGAAATTATTGCTAATACTTTAGGCCATCTGATTGATATTTCAAAACCCCATCATGGTAAAGGCCTGCCAAGTTACATGATAATCTGTGTGGAATTAGATCTTACCCATCCTTTACCAAAAAGTATCACTCTAAAAGCTGAAGAGCCTGAATGGACTCAAGATCTAGATTATGAAAGCATCTTGTTTAGATGTAGAAATTGCCATGAGTATGGGCATTTATTTCATAAATGTCCCTTCCTCTAGAAGAATAACTACAAGGAGAAATTATCGGATGTCTTTGAAAAAGATGTTGAAGGATTTATGAAGACAAAGAAGAAACATATAGCTAAAAGTAAAGATAGGGTTATCAATAAATATGTCCCTAAAGAATGGATAATTGAACATGAATCTAAAGAACCCTAGACGGAAGAGTCAAAAAGGGTATTGAAAACCCAACAGCAAAGAGAAAAGGATACTATGGAATAGAGGACATAGAAATGGATTATGGGTTTAAAGAGGATTTAGAGAATTTGTTAAATAATTTTAAAATAGGCAACAAACCCAAGATATCAGAGAAAAGGATTCAAGAGAAATAGATCAAAAGTAACATGATAATAAAAAGGGGTAGGCAAAAAGAAAATTAGATGAGCCTAGATGAATTAGAAGAAACAAACTCAAAAAATATTGAGGATAGTATTAGAGTCTCACAAATTCCTAATTAGAACATAATAGGCAATTTTGGAAAAAGGAGAGGACAACCTAGTAAAAAAATAAAAGACAAGATGAAGCTCTAGAAGCTATAGGGGCAGGTACTCAAATCCAGTTAGACTCAATCTTGGCTAGCATCAAGAATCCTCCCCCTTCTTGATGCATGTTTTAAATTGGAATACTAGGGGTCTAAACACCCTGTCAAAAAGAAGGATACTAAAATTATTATCAAAAAATATAATTTAGAAGCTTTAATTCTTTAAGAGACTAAGCTATAGGATCTATATATTTTTAGTAAAATCTTTGATAAAGTCTTGGGTAGAAATATTAGTTGTAGGAATGCATCAGACACGACATGGGAAATGGATTTCCTCTAAAATTAGAATGAATTATATATGTATATATTATAGAAGCATGAGCAATTCCTTATTGCCAAACTGGAAGCCAGTAAGACTAACTTGTCCTTCTATTTGGTTAACTTTTATGGTTCTCAATGCAAAGAGGAAATAAAGCAAGCATGGAAATAGAAAGAAAAATAAATTTATGTTGAAAAGGACTGGACATGGATAATTGGAGGAGATTTTAATGCAATATTAGGACCCTCTAAGAAGAAAGGCAAAAAATTAAAAGAAAGGAATAGTTGAACTTTACACAATTTCTTGGAAAACTCTAATCTATGCGATATGAAAACTAAGCATGGTTGGTTCACCTAGAGTAATAAAAGGCAAGGTAGGGATTTAATCCTAGAGACATTTGATAGATTATTTATCAGTATAAATTCAATGGAAAACAACTTCATCCTTGACGCATAAATCCTAAGAGAGTTAGGGTCAGACCATTGACATGTAGCCTTATATCTCTCTAAAGATGAGCGTCCAACCCAGGTGCCTTTTAGATTTGAGAAGATTTGGTTGGAACATCATAGTCTTGATGATTTCATAAAGGAACAATGGAATAAGCCCAACTCTATATATGGGATGAAGATGTATATTTTCCATAAGAAATTAAAGGAGCTCAAGTTGTCCTTAAAACACTAGAATGAGTATACATTTAGAACATCTTTCATAAAAAATGAGTCTTAAAGAGAAGAAATGAAAAAATTCAAGAAATAAGAATGGAAGGAATCACTGAGAATGATCTCCAGAAGGAAGAAGAAGTTTCTACAGCTTTGGAAGAGCTATACAAGAAAGCAAAAATCTACTGACAACAAAAGTCCATAATAAGATGGTTAAAGGAAAGAGACAAGAATACGATATTCTTCCACCTCTCTTGAAAAATCAGAAGACAAAAAATATATATCAAAAAATTGGAAACTAATGAGGGAGTCATGATCAAGGAGTCAGAGGCAATTAAATACCACTTGGTCAGCTTGCGAAAGAATGTACTATCACAAGTAGGAAAGTGAGGAGAAAGAGGAATTCTGGAATCAAATCTTGTAACTGGTCATAAACTTAGACAATGAAATGCTGATGAAGGACATAAAATTGGAAGAAGTTAAAAAGGTGATTTTTGAAATGGAAGGTGACAGCACTCTAGGACCTTATGGTTTTTCCTCTTTTCTCTTCTAGCATTTTTGGGAGATTTATGGGGAGGACATAAAAAGAAGTGGTGTAGGAATCCAAGACTCCCAAAGCAAGCTAAAATCCCTCAACACCATATTAATTTATCTCATCCCCAAAAAGTCTATCATTGGGTCACCTAAAGACTTCAAGCCTATCTCCCTCTGCATAATAATTTACAAGATCATTTCCAAGATTATTGATGCTTAGATTCAGTGTATCCTTCTAAGATTAATCTTAGAAGAGCAGGCAAGTTTTGTGCAGGGTAGATAGATCTCAGATGTTATAGTTATATCATATGAGGTCATCCACTCCCTCCACACAAGCAAAATTCAAGGGATGTTACTTAAACTATATATATATATCTAAAGCCTTTGACAAGGTTAATTGGGCCTTTATTGAGGGGGTCCTAGAGAGATTTGGTGGGATTAGAAGCTATTATTCTACTTCTATGCTCTCAATCATGGTAAATGGTTTCCCAGAAGCTTTTCTCTCATCCTCAAGGGTCTTCAAGTAAGAAGGCCCGTTAACACCCTACCTTTTCATTTTAATGGTAGAAACCTTGGGTAGGAATTTAAAATCCTTGAAGGGAAATAACAAGCTAAAAGGTCTATAGGCAATGTTAAAAGGTAAAGGGCATACCCACCTCCAATTTGCAAATGATACCCTTCTCTTTGTGAATCTGACCATGTAGGAGGTCAGAGTCATCAGGGATGTTCTTTCTAGATATGAGAAAGCATCAAGGCAATTGAATAACAAAGAAAAATAAAAAATGTATTGTCTCAACATGTCCCCTAATATACAAGCTTTTCTTAATATTCCTAGGCTACAAAATTGCTCCTCTCCCACCTCGATACCTTAGATTTCTAGTCTTATACAGAAAGGGGGGAAGAAATTATGGGAGGAGATCATCAAAAAAATTAGAAGAAAACTTAGTGGCTAGAAAGGAAAATACCTAACTCTTGCAGGAAGAATAACCCTTATCAAAACACTACTCTAAGCTACTATCATTTACTAGTTCTCTCTGTTGAAGGCTCCTACAAGGTACTAAACCAAATGAAAAGAATTTGTAGGAAGTTTCTCGGGCAAAGAACTAGGGAGAAATATAAAATGCCTCTGTTATCCTATGAAAAGGAGTACAAGTCCAAACATTAGGGTGGTACAGGGATAAGAGCCCTGGATAAGCTAAATAGATCTCTTGTAGCCAAGATAGTCTGGAGATTGGGTAAGAGTTTGGGCATGATCTGGAGTGAGGTGTTGATAGGAAGTACTTAGATAGCAAAGACCCAAATAGAAATTTCAAAGTAGAGAATCTCCCTCTAGGCTCGACAATTTGGAATAGTATGAGGGAGGCTATAAGTTTAATTCTAAAAGACCTTTTCTATAATGTGAAGAATGGGGATTAAATAGACTTCTGGTAAGATAATTAAATCACTTCAAAACCTTTAGTCATGGAGGCAAATATTAAGGATATAAAAGATGATTACATAAGGCAATGGGGGTATAAATTTAAATAATATAGGATAGAAAAGATTAAGGATGGGTTTAAGTAATTTGTTTGTAAAACTATGCAGAACAGAGAAGGCATCCAAAGAAAAGGGCACAAGAAAATCAATGGCATGTTAAAAGTTTTTAGAATCCCATGGAGCAAAGATAAGGATGTTATCAATTGGAATAGAAAAGGGTTAGGAGAATACTCAGTTGGGGAAGGATATAACAAACAACTATATTTCCAATCTAACAATATTGATATAGTAGTTTGGAATGGAATATGGAAGTGTAAGACTTGGCCAAAATCCAAATACTTCTTATGGATGCTGACACAAGAAAAAATTTATAGGAGAACTTTTGAAAAAAAGAGGTTTCCAAGGCCCATCTAGGTGTGTATTATGTTATCAGAAGGAAGAAATTATGTAACACCTCTTGCTCCACTATCAATTCACATCATGCCTATGGAATTCCTTCTTATATATTTTCAATCTAGATTGGATCTTAAACCAAAACCTTCTAGGGCACCTCAAAGCTTCATGTACGAGTAAAAAATTGAACATAATAAGAGATATATAGGAAATGGGCTCGAGAATGTTGGTTTGGAAAGTCTGAATTGAAAGAAATGCTAGAATATTTGATCAAAAGGTCAAGATCAAGACTACTGAGAATATTTAGATAGAGTTGTAAAATAATATCAAACAGCTTGTTGATATGTCTTGTTAAGGGAAAAATAAAGAATTATTGAAAAATCAAAAAAGTGTTAGAGCAACATATGATACATTAATACCCAATGGAAAATAGGTTGAGAGTGATCTAAGGAAAAAATTGAAATGCATCCCCCTTGAAAGAGGTTGGTGCAAATTTAAATTTGATGTTGCCTCTAAAGGCGACCTAGGAGACTCTAGTGCGGGAGTGGTCATTAGAGACCAGGCTCAAATTGGCAATCAGAGTAAAAATTAAAAAATTAATTATGGAAGGGGATTCACTTTTGATTATTTGTGCTTTAAGAAAGAGCAAGGTAGCAAACTGGAGAATTAGAAACATTATAGAAAAAGCAAAAAATTTATGTCCTTTATTCAAAGAACTCCAAGAATGTCATGTTATAATAGAAAGCAATAGTCATTGATTGGTTAGAAAATTAGGCACGAAAGCAAAAATGATAAGAAATATTGAGAGGACAAGATAAGTCCACAAGATTCTAGAAATGACTGATATGGTTTATATTCCAATTTCAAAATGCTCTTCTAAATAAGGCAAATAAAACATGGAGACTTCATTTTGAAGGTTAATTTTAGAAACTCAGCTAACAACCCTTCTTTGGAACAAAAAAAACCATGACATGCTAAAGCCTTTACCTATAAAAGGTTGCTATAAAATGCTATAGTTCCACCCAACTGAAACTAGGGATGGAGAGATGTTATATGGCAACCAAGAAAATGTAAAAAAAAAACCCATTACCGTCTCTCAACCCCTATGAATGTGTAGGAATATTAAGGGAAAAAGTAGCTATGTGAAGAATAATGGACAAGTGCAAGGCTATTCTAAGTTAGAATGGGAAAATTTCCTAGTTGGATTGCCTTTCAATGGCAATTGGCAAAGATGGCATAATTTTTAATGTGTTTTTGTCAAACCAAGTGCTACATCGCCCCTATATAGCACCATGTTTAGTCACTTTACAAGCATTTTAATCATTAGTTTTATTCAAAAAAATCCCTAGTTTCTTGGTAAAATAAACATATCCTTTATCTATGTTATACGTTGTTCATCATCCATCTCAATTCTAGTCTTGAAACGCATCAAATCTCTTATAGAATTGATTGATGAAGAGCCAGCCAAAGGAGGAAGGAGAAATGCAGATCGACCTCACTCTTCTACAACTGGAAATGAATAGCATAGGATAAGCATTGAGTTAAATGAAGAGATCAAAGCCAACCTCAATCAAGGCAAAAAATAGAAAGTGAACACCTCACAACATAAGAATGGACAAGGAGGAAACACATCCAACTACATCTGTGATCTCTCTGAAGATGATCACAAGTGAAGGAGGTTGTATACCACATATCAAGGAGGTAAAAAATGGATTCAAAGGGAGAATGACAAACTAATATCCTTGAAAAAGAACAAAGGAATTATTATCAAAGAGAAATAATAATAAAGGTAGGATCCCATAAAGTGAAAGGCATCTTGTGAGGAGGTCAGGCCATTAAAAAATCAAATGAATATGGATAATGGTGAGGTGTTGAAGATTGGTGAAAGGGAGGGTGATTCTCATCCTCAAGGGAGTAGTTGAATAGTGCCAACTAAGATAAGTTGTTAGATAAAGGCAACGGTCTTGAAAAAATCAATGAGACTCTGATTAGTATCAATGATCTTCTTCTAAAACAAAACAACAAAAAATTGAAGCACCTAAACAAAATAGAGGCGGTGATTAAGTGCTTCTAAGAATTTTTCATAACTCATTATAACATGATTAAAGCCATGAATGACAACCTGTTACGTCTTAGAAATATCATGGAGGTCATTATAAAAGAAGCAAAGTTCCATACACAAGTCTTATCAATGATTAAAATAAATAATGATGAGACAGAATCTCCATAGAATCATCTAGAAAAGCTTGTGGGAGACACTACAAGTTAAAAGTTCATCTCCATCACTGGCACTGTGTCTAGGGACACAAAGGTCAACCCACACCATCAAAGGAAGTTGTTGAAGTAGTGGAAGAAGAACAAGTCTAACTTCCCACTTGCATGCTTAGATTACAGTATATGGGAATAAGATGTAGCGTCTCATCCACTGAGCTCTATGTAAAGGTTATGGTCTACAGGCATACTAGTTGTATGGTTTTGTATTACAACATTTTTAATTAAAGAAAATTTTTTAATTAAAAAAAATTATATATATTATGATACATACATACATATATATATATATATATATATATAATATTAATTATTTATATGTATCCTAATTTATATTTTGGCATTATCTCTATCATTCTTCTGAAAATATCAAAGATAAGAAAGTGACATGGATTATTCTAACCATATATCTATAAATTGTGGATGAAAATTCAATGAGGAAGTTGAAGTCTTAGCATAAATATAAGTTTCTACACATAGGAGCAGTTTCTCTTGGTATATTCCCTCTGTTTAGATGAGGCTTGAATGTGTCTATGTTAGCTGATGCTTTAGACAACTGTCATACTTCCTTCTCACCATGTCTTCAGGCAGACATAAAAATAGGTCTCCATGATGGTCCTATTTACTACACTTACTATCCCAACTATCATGTTATGATACATGAATAAATAAATCTAAATAAAGTTTTGAAGCTTTTCCTTCAAATCTATGGACTTGATATGATCCCAGGTTCTTTCCCCTTGGCTATACAATATCAGGTCATGTATCATCTGACTAATACACTTCACCCTATTGTTAAGCATGGTCCCACACATGGTAAAATCATGGTGTGTAGGGATAGAGAGCATTCCCAAATTATTTTTGTAGAAATAATTTCATGGTTTGATTTAAGAATTCCTCAAAGATAGGTTGTTGACACTAATTTTGTTCAAAAACACAAAAAGTCTTTATCCATTGCCACATCAGTGATAGATTATTATAATAAATCCATTTTCAAATTTGATAATCAGTCTTCTAAATTAAAATATCACTTGTAATCTCTTGCTTCTTCAAGCATCAGTCATCCCTACATGCATCTCAAGCAAATTCATGATCCCCAAATAGATGCTTATTTTTGCACTAATTATCAAAAGATCATAAATCATCCTGATCAAACTAGTATTCATATGGTAAAAAGAGATTCTAAAATTTAGAAACTCTTAAAAAATAATAAGAGACTATTAGCCAAGGCTAAGAATATTTAGTCAAAAAGTACCTCTGAAACAAAAAGAGAAGAATAAAACCACTTCTAGAAAAATCCATTATGAGATGAGTCTTACACTGAGAAAGTCTTTCCTAAACTCAAATACTTTAATCAATACTCTCAAGACAGAAATTATAGGGCTCAAATGTATTATCTAAGAGAATTTGATAAAAGTTTAGATCAGTCTACAGAAGTCAAGCTCATGAACTAGATTAATTTGGCTATTAAATGCATCAACAATAGGGTCATAAAAAGACAAATAAGTCTGACTCAATTGTCTAATATGTTAAAATATATTTATTTTTATCAAAAGGGTTAGATTACTCAAGCTCTTAGATATCTTTGAGAATCTTTTAGTACCAATCATGCTCAAGTGATTGATAGGGTTGAATCTTCTATTGCTAATATAAAATCCCAACAAAATGTTATTCATAAAAATAATTATTTTTGTCCATAGAACATAAGAATTTTTGGAAAATACAGAGTTAGTTGGATACCAAAATTAATAATATTGCCACAGAAATCGAATTAAAGATTCCTAAGTTTGATCAAATTAAGTCTATTGAAGCTTAGCAAAGTTAGCTTACACAAAGTTTTTATTCTATTTTTGGCACCTCTAATGTTATGTTAAATCAAGTATCTATTCAATCTCCAACATTAACTAAAATTATAGAGACTCTTAAGCAAAAGGAATTTGTTCAGCATATCCAGCCTAAAAAACCCAAGTAGAATAACTAGTTCCATTTAAGTCTCCCATTGTTTGGGATGAGGATTATAGAACATGTCAGAATACTTGGTAAGAAGTTCTTAAGATTCAAAGAAAATCCTTCAAACCAAAATTTAAAAGTTTGTCTGACATGGAAAGATCTCTTGATAAAATCTTTCAAATTGGAATGGAAAAATAAGACCCCTATGAGGTTGAATCAATTTATACTTCAGGTCAAAATACATGCAAACCACCATTAGATTCTTAGAGAGAACTTTAAATATATAGCCAAATTTGTGTAAATTTAGCTGTGAAACCCCTCGAGAAAAGGAAATAAATGACTCATGCCATCCTGACTTGGGGAAACGTTAGATATCTAGGAAATGGGCCCGAGAATATTAGTTTGGAAAGTCTATCTTGAAAGAAATGCCAGAATATTTGATCAAAAGGTCAAGATCAAGTCTACTAAGATGATTTGGATAGAGTTAAAAAATAATATCAAATAGATTATTGATATCTCTTGTCAAGGGAAAAATAAAGAAGTATGGAGGAGTTTAAAATGTTGAAAAATCGGGAAGGTGTTAGAGTAATATATGATACATTAATACCCAATGGAAAATAGGTTAAGAGTGCTCTAAGGAAAAAATTGAAATGGATACCCCTTGAAAGAGGTTGGTGCAAATTTAACTTTGATGGTGATTCGAAAGGCTACCTGGGAGACTCAAGTGTGGGAGTGGTCATTAGATACTGGGATCAAATTGGCCATCAAAGTAAATATTAAAAAAATAATTATGGAAGGGGATTCACTTCTGATTATCTATGATTTAAGAAGGAGCAAGGTAGCAAACTAAAGAATTAGAAACATTATAAAAGAAGTGATAAATCTACATCCTTTATTCAAAGAACTCCAAGAATGTTGTGCTTTAAGATAAAGTAATAAAGTCATTGACTGGTTGGCAAATTAGGCATTGAAGCAAAAATGATAAGAAAGATTAAGAGGATAAGAGAAGCCCACAAGATTCTAGAAATGATTGATCTATTTTCTATTCTAATTTTTAAATACTCCTATAAATAAGGCAAATAAAACGTAGAGTCTTTATTTTGAAGGTCAATTTTAGAAACTCGACTAACAACCCTTCTTTAGAACAACATAATCGTGACATGTTAAAGTGTTTACCTATAGAAGGTTGATATAAAATGCTACAGTTTTGCCCAACTAAAACTAGGGATGGAAAGATGTTATATGGCAACCAAGAGAATGAAAAAAAGTAACCCATTGCCATCTCTCGACCCCTATGACTATGTAGGAATATTAATGGAAAAATTAGCTATGTGAAGAATAATGGGCAAGTGTTGGGCTATTCTAAGTTAGAATAGGAAACTTTCCTAGTTAGATTACCTTTCAATGGAAATTGGAAAAGATGGAACACTTTTGAATGTGTTTTTGTCAAACCAGGTGCTATGTCACCCCTATATAGCACCATGTTTAGTCACTTTACAAGCATTTTAATCATTAGTTCTATTCGAATGACTCCCTGGTTTCCTGGTAAAAAAAACATATCCTTTCTCTATGTTATACATTGTTCATCATCCATCTCAATTCTAGTCTTAGAGCACATCAAATCTCTTATAGAACTAGTTGATGATGAGCCAGTTGAAGAAGGAAGAAGGAGCAATGCAAATTGACGTCACTATTCTACAGTTCAAAATGAAGAGCATAGGATAAATATTGAGTCAAAGAAAGAGATCAAATCTAACCTCGATCAAGTCAAAAAAGATAAATTGAACACCTCACAACATAATAATGGACAAGAAGGAAACACATCCAACTCCATCTACCATCACTCTGAAGATGATCACAAGCAAAGGAAGTTTTACACCACCTATCAAGAAGGTAAAAAATGGATTCAAAGGGAGGATGAGGAATGAATATCTTTGGAAAAGAATAAAGGAATTTCTAGCCAAGAGAAATAATAAGAAAGGTAGGAGCCCATAAAGTGAAAGGCATCCCATGAGGAGGTCAAGCCATTAAAAAATCAAATGCATATGGATAATGGCAAGGCATTGAATATTGGTGAAAGGGAGGGTGATTCTCATCCTCAAGGGAGTAGTTTGAATAGTGCCAACCAAGATAAGTTGTGAGATAAAGGTAACGGTCTTCAGAAAATAAATGAGACTTTGATGAGTATCAATGATCTTCTTCTAAAATAAAACAACAAAAACCTGAAGCACCTAAACGAAATGGAGGAGGTGACTAAGTGCTTATGATATTTTTTCATAACTCATTATAACATGACTAAAGCTATGAATGACAACCTGTTACATCTCAAAAATATCATGTAGGTCATTATAAAGGAAGAAAAGCTCCATACATAGGTCTTATCAATGATTAAAATCAATAATGATGAGATAAAATCTCCACAGAATCATCTAGAAAAGCTTAGGGGGGACACTACAATTTAAAAGTTCATCTCCATCACTGGCAATGTGTCTAGGGATGTAGAGGTCAACTCACACCATCAGAGGAAGTTGTTGAAGTAGTAGAAGAAAAAGTCTAACGGCCCGCTCACATGCTTGGATTATGGTATATGGGAATAAGGCATAGCGGCTCATCCCCTGAGCTCTGTGTAAAGGTTATAGTCTATAGGCATACCAGTCGTATGGTTTTGTATTGCAACATTTTTAATTAAAGTAAGTTTTTTAATTAAAAAAATTATATATATTACGATATAGATATAGATATAGATATATATATATATAGATATATATATATATATATATATATATATATATATATATATATATATATTAATATCAATATATAGTGGAAGAAGAACAAGTCTAATTGCCCGCTCGCATCCTTAGATTATGTTTTATGGGAATAAGACATAGCAGCTCATTCCCTAAGCTCTGTGTAAAGGTTATAGTCTATAGGCATACTAGCTGTATGGTTTTGTATTTCAACATTTTCAATTAAAGTAAGTTTTTTAATTTAAAAAAATTATATATATTACGATACATATATATATATAACTCAATAAATAAATAAATATATATATATCAATATATATATAGACATTAATATCGATAAATATATATGTGTGTGTGTGTGTGTGTGTATTTATTTATTTATCGATATTAATATCTATATCAATATCAATATCTATATCTATCAAAATATATATATATAATATGTATCGTAATGTATATAATTTTTTTTAATTAAAAAACTTTCTTTAATTGAAAATGTTACAATACAAAACCATACAACTAGTTAAAATTTAAAATTTCATCTTTATCATTGGCACTATGTTTAGGGTTGCAGAGGTTAACCCACACCATCAAAGGAAGTTATTGAAGTAGTGGAAGAAGAACAAGTCAAACTACCCACTCGTATGCTTGGAATATGGTTTATGGGAATAAGACATAATGGTTCATCCCCTAAGCTATGTGTAAAGGTTATAGTCTATAGGCGTACTAGCAGTATGGTTTTCTATTGCAACATTTTCAATTAAATAAAGTTTTTTAATTAAAAAAAATTATATATATATATATATATATATATATATATATATATATATATATATATATATATATATATATATATATATTATGATACATATTGTGTGTGTGTGTGTGTGCGTGTGTGCGCGTGCGTGTGTGTGTGCATGTGTGTGTGCATGTGTGTGTATATATATAAATTATATTAATTATTTATATGTATCTTAATTTATATTCTGGCATTATCTTTGTCATTCTTCTGAAAATAAAAAAGATAAGAAAGTTATATGATTTATTCTAACCAATATATCTACAAATTTTAGATGAAAATTCAATGAGGAAGTTGAAGTCTTAGCATAAATATTCCCTCTAAACAGAGGAGCAATTTCTCTTGGTATATTCCCTCTGTTTAGATGAGACTTAAATGTGTCTATGCTAGCTTGTGCTTTAGACAACTGTCATACTTCATTCTCATCCTATCTTTAGGCATATATATGAATAGGTCTCCATGATGGTCATATTTACTACACTTATTATCCCAACTATCTTGTTGTGATACATGAAGAAATTAATCTAAATAAAGTTTTGAAGCTTTTCCTTCACACCTATGGACTTTATATGATCCTAGGTTCTTTCCCCTTGGCTTTACAATATCAAGTCATGTATCATCTGACTAATACACTTCACCCTACTATTAATCATGGTCCCACACATGGTAAAATCATGGTGTGTAGAGCTAGTGAGCATTCCCAAATTATTCTTGTAGAAACAATTTCATGCTCTGATGTAAAATTCCTCAAAGATGGGTTATTGACATTGATTTTATTTAGAAACTTAGAAATTCTTTGTCCTTTGCCACATCAATGAAATATTATTAGAATAAATCCATTATCAAATTTGATAAGCAGTCTTCTGGATTAAAATATCACTTGCAATCTCTTGCTTCTTCAAGCATCAGTCGTCCCTACATGCATCTCAAGCAAATTCATGATCCCCAAATAGATGCTTATTTTTGCACTAATTATCAAAAGATCATAAATCATCCTGATCAGACTAGTATTCATATGGTAAAAATAAATTCTAAAATTTAGAAACTTTTAGAAAAAAATAAGAGATTATTATCCAAGGTTAAGAATATTCAGTTGGAAAGTACCTCTGAAACAAAAAGAGAAGAATAACACCACATCTAGAAAACTCCATTATGAAATGAGTCTTACACTAAGAAAGTATTTCCTAAACTCAAAGACTTTAATAAATACTCTCAATATGGAGGGCTCAAATGTATTATCTAAGAAAAATTGATAAAAGTTTAGATCAGTCTACAGAAGTCAAGCTCATGAACTAGAATAATTTGGCTATTAAATGCATCAAAAATAGGGTTACAAAAATACAAAGTCTGACTCAAGTGTATAATATGTTAAAATCTATTGATTTTTATCAAAAGGGTTAGATTACTCAAGCTCTTATAAATATATGATAATCTTTTAATACTAATCATGCTCAAGTGATTGATAGAGCTGAAACTTGTGTTGTCAATATAAAATCCTAACAAAATGTTAATCATAAAAATATTGTTGTGGCCATAGAACATAATAATTTTGGGAAAACACAAAGTTAGTTGGATACCATAATTAATAATATTTCCAAATAAATCAAATTAAATATTCTTAAGTTTGATTAGATTAAGTCTATTGAAGCTTAGCAAAGTTAGCTTACACAAAGTTTATATTCTATTTCTAGCACCTCTAATGTTGTGCTAAATGAAGTATCTATTCAATATCCAATATTAACTAAAATTATAGAGACTCTTAATCAAAAGGAATTTGTTCAGTATATCCAACCTAAAAAACCCCAAGTAGAAGAACCAGGTCCATATAAGTCTCCCATTGTTTGGGATAATGATTACAGTACATGTCAGAATACTTGGCAATTTCTTAAGATTCAAAGAAAATCCTTCAAACCAAAAGTTAAAATTTTGTCTAACATAAAATATCTCTTGATAAAATATTTCAAATTGGAAGGGCAAAAATAGACCCCTATAAGGTTGAATCAATTTATACTTCAAAGAAAAATACATGCAAACCACCATTGGATTCTTAGATGAGAACTTTAAATATATAGCCAATTTGTGGAAATTTGACTGTGAAACCCCTTGAGAAAAGGAAATAAATGACTCATGTCATCCTGGCTTGGGGAAATGATTAATTAAATAACTCTAAGAAAGATCCATTCACAAGTTGTCAACAAATTACAAATGGATTTATAAGAAAGTTGAAGGAATGGTGGGATGTTATTGGTCTATATTATCATAATAATATTTATCTACATGATCAACCTATTTATACCCTATGTAGTGATTTGGTCTCTAAATTTTTTGGTATTATAGATAATGACAAAGAAACTAATAAATTAAAGTTTATGAGAGCACAATTATGTGATATGAGCAAACTAGATGAATACATGTGTTATATGGAAATTTTGTTATATAATTTTGGCAAAATATTCAATCTTGCCTATAAAATCAGATATATTGAATCCTTTCCATGTTAATTTTCTCAAAGATATAAGGCCATAATGGGAAATGAATTTGATAATACTTTAATGGAAAGGATTAATCAAAACATCAAGGTAATTAATAATCAAATGTGTGCAAAAAGAAAACAATTTAAAGAAATTATAAAATTTCATAAACAAATTGGTGAAAAGTTTTGTACAAAATTAAAAGAGAATTTTGGTTTTATGGATGCTTCAAAATATAGGCAATATAGAAGAAATAAAAAACAAAATCAATTATGTAGTTGTTCTTATAGTTTATAAAATCCCAAAAAAAACTAGATATCTCAGTTTAAGTATAAGAAGCAAATAAAATTTCCTAAAAATATTTTTAGAAAAAGAAAGCATGGATATCAAAAAAATCCTATTAAATGCTTTATTTTTCAATGAGATCATTATCTCATAAATGTCCTAACAAGAAGAAAGAATCTAAGAAGTTAATTTTCCTTGATGGTCATAATCTCAATGAAGATGAGTTGATTTTATTCTCTGATGAAGAATTGCATTATGAATCTGATATTCTCTTGGAAAGTGATGATGACTTTGACAATCAAGTCAATATGTTTGGTTCTTATTTGTAATCTGAATCTTGTAATAATGATTCAAATATTGGATTCCAAATCCATGTGTTTCAAACCCCTTTTCCAGATGGATTGGCTATATCTCAAGAAATCTCCTATCTTAGAGTCCAACTTGAAAAAACACCAATTTATATGAATTCTGTGAGATGAGCTCTACAACAACAAATTGCTAATCTTACTCATAAATATGAATTAAATTTGGCCTAAGAACAAAGACAGAAATATATTCTATCTTATCCTGTAAATCATATGATAATAGGTAATTTGGTTGAAGTTATATATCAACCTGATACCTATGAGGGAACTCAATGGAGAAAGAAAAGAATACATTGGTTACAGGTATTCCTGGCTAGAGATGAATTTGAATTAGAACAATTACTTAGAGAGGAATCCATAGAAGATGATCAAGATCAATTATTTGAACAAGAGCTTATCATTACTTCTCATCAAGAAAAAGCTTCTTTTGAGGGGAATACCTCTTAGACTCATCAAATTACAACCCATTTTACATAAAATCCAGTTTGTGAATTGTCAATTAAATGGAATGGGTTCAAACTTTATTATTTAGATGCTTTATTAGACACATGTGTTGATATTTCTCTGGCTAGATTTTAAGTTAGTCCTAGAGACATGTGGACTCCAAATATTCATAGGTTGATATTCAATACAAAAACTATTATTTCTGAATATTCTAATGTAGTCCCAGTACAATTGGATTATAATCTCCACCATTTTAAGGTTGTTCAACATGAAATGTATGTTTATGATATTATTATAGGATCAAATAATCTTTCAAGCCTATATCATATTACTATTCATGATCAAAAAATTGGCTCGGCTTGGTAATATTCTTTGGCTAGAAAATTTCAATATACATGCTAAGTGCCTTTAAAGGAAAAGATAAAAAAAAGTTAGTTAAAACCTCTTGGATATAAAAAAAAGAATGTTTGTAATTCTGATATTAATCAGATTATAGAAAAAATCAAGAAGGATTATTATTCAAAAAATCCTTTAGCCTTCAGGGATTAAAAACTCATGAATGCATAATTGAACTAAAATTGGTTAAGGATAAAAATGAAAAGGAGATTGAACCTAAGTTTAAATCCGATCACTCGGGAATGTCTCCTTCACTTTGCCAAGAATGCTTTGAAGAAATTAAGCAGTTGAAAGAATAAGGATTAATTAGAGATTATAATAGTCCTTGGGTATGTGAATCATTCTATGTAAATAAAAGATTTAAATAGGTTAGGGGAAAGAAAAGGTTAGTTGTTAACTATGTTCCTCTTAATAAATATGTTTTTACAATTCAACATCTTATTCCTTCAAAGGATGAAATCTTGCAAAGAATTAATGACAGTTAGGTTTATAGCAAGTTTGATTTGAAATCAAGATTTTGGCACATACAGGTTGCAAATTAAAATAGATATAAGACAACATTTTTTACTCCTTTTAGTCAGTATGAATGGAATGTTATTCCATTTGGTTTAAAGACTGCACCTAGTTTATTTCATAATATGATGAACTAGATTTTTACTATTGTTTCATATTTTATTATTGTATATATTGATGATATCCTATTATTTTCAAAATCTCCTAAGGATCATTTAGAACATCTCCAAAAATTCTATCGGGTTGTTTATGAGAATGGTTTTGTTCTCTCAATAAAAAATATGATCACCTTCAAAGATGAAATTGAATTTCTAGGAGTCGCAATTAAATCAGGAGAAGTTGTTATTCAGGAACATATCTTGAAGAATATTGAATAAAATCTTGATGAATTAAAATATAAGAAAATTCTTCAAAGATTTCTTGGTTGTGTCAATTATGTTTTTGGTTACTACTTAAACATTGCACAAGATAGATTATTTTTGAATAAAAGGTGGACAAAAAATCCTCCTCCATGGTCTGATGAAATGACAAAAATAATTCAGAAGATTAAACAGAACTATCAAAACTTCCCTGCTATGAGTTTACTAGGAAATAGTTTGAAAATAATTGAAACAAATACTTTTGATCAGTTTTGGGGAGATATTTTGAAAGAAAGACTACCAGATTATCAAGAAAATCCTTGAAGATATGCCTCAAGTAAATTTAAGCAATCCCATATTAATTACCACTCTACTCATAAACAAATTTTAGTTATAGTCAAAACTATTCATGCTTTTATGTTTTTTTTGAGATCCAAAAATTTTCTCATTAGATCTAATCTAAATTTATGACTATTTTGCAATCCACTGATAACCAAAATAAATGTGGTAATAGTATATTGGCATGTTGGGCATCACTAGCAAATTTTGATTTCTTTGTAGAACACATTTTAGGGAAAAAGAATAGCCTTGCAGATTTTACTTCTAGAGAATTTGATTTTGAATATAAGGTTGCAATGTTGATTACTGAGGTCAAAGAAGAATTTCATCAGTCTATCTAGAGAAGAAGTTCCCATGTTTGGTAGCAACAAGCTTGAACAAGTGAGAAACTGCATTTTGGAGCCCCTTACCCTTTGATTTGATAATGCCATGCTGAAAGAGAGGTGAGCCAACATGTTTTAGTGCAATTAGACCCTAAGTTTTTTTTATTTTGTTGTATTTTTCTTGAAATTATTTATATTTTAGTGTATACATCTTCACATGTAGTAGCTAATATGCCAGCACCTAACCCCCAAAACCTCCCTATCCTCCTAACCCTCTAATCCCGCCTCACCCACAAACCCCTCTTATCCATGTTGTAGTTCCTCAAGCCCCCCAAGTTAGTCAAGAGGATTTAGTGGGCCACATAGCAAAAAATAAGCTCAAACTTGAGAATCTAGTTAGGTCATTAAGGGATCCACATTAAAATAACCCCCACCAAATTTCCTTGGCAAACACACTACAGATATTAGTAGATCAAGTTGAGTCATTAATGGGTCACATTGATAGGTGGGTTGACTATAGAAATAGATGTATAACATACTATTCTAACAAACTATTGGTAGCCAATGTGAAAGATAAGCACATAACGAAATCCCAAATTTATGCCCTATTCATTGATGGGAAGACTGGTGTGTTATTTGATATGATGGCCAAATGGATTCTAATCCATTGGCATACTCATGATTTGATTAAACATAATTCTTAGGACTGATGGTGGATGGTCTTTAATCACCCACCTTGCAATAATAATGAGGTCCTACTATATTTTCTATGAAAATTGTATTATGAGTTTGTGTTGAATGAAATCACAAATTATTTTGATTTCTCAAATTTACAGGGTAGAGGAAAGGGCTTTATGCAGGATAGGCTAGGTGCACATCATGCACCTAATCAATCAGTGAGATCATGTGTTGACAAACCCCATCCTCTTAAAACACTACCCTTTGTAATCAAGGAGCTTGTAGATATTGATACCTTACATGCGCTTAAGGCACTTATTGACACCCTCATCCAGCATATGAGCTAGGTTTTTCATACTCCTCTTCGGGAAGGTAGATGTGGTGAGGATTCATCTAACACTACTACCTGATCAGTTCACTTATCCAAATCATGTGGAAATATATGCACTAGAACTAATGAGGACAAGGAGAATTTCATGCAGTCCACTCATGGTGGTTTTTCCATGGGCCTAGATGATATTGATATTTCTATGTTTTAGCCATCTACATTTCATCTGGTCACCTTGCCTACCACTTTCTAGGTATGTTTAATATTTTACTTATTACAAAAAAAATGTCTGACTTGTTAAATTTAAAATATTTGTACAATTTAAAAGGTAATTTGATGTATATGAACTATTTTTATGTTACAGCAGGCTTATGGATTCTAGACAAGCAATATCTATATGGAGGTAATTTATAATTATTAATTAATGTTATTTTTAATTGTAAATATATGTGGTTGATGGAGGAGTGATGGCAGTGAGTGAAGGAGCGATGGGCGGCCCATCGACAGGCCCCAGGAAGGACGTGTCTTTGCCTGGGGTGGGTTATCCTGGACAAGAATGGTATTATAACAGTGACCGCTCAAAGCTCAGCAAAGTCAACGGTTGTCTTCTAAGGAGCTAGGACCGACTAGTTCTAGTCATTCCCCCTGATACAGTGCAGAAGGATGTGTAGTATCTCTCCTCACACACTATGATATGCAAATTCCTAGGAATTCGAATCTCCCTGACTGCTTTGGAAGCTTGGATCCGGTGCTCCTGGCAAATAGAAGGGGATTTTGACATTATGCTGGTAGGTAATAGTTATTTTTTGGTGAATTTTTCTTTTGTTTCAGATCAGAATAGAATTTTTGAAGGGGGTCCCTACTTCTATGAACGGGTGGGTCTTTTTCTCAAACCCTAGCACGCGGGGTTTAATTCGGCAAAGGAGTTCCAAGCCTGTGTACCGGTTTGGGTTCGCCTACCACGACTCCCCCTGGAATTTTGGTGGGAGGACATCCTTAGACAGATTGCTACCATGTTGGGAACACCAACAACTATTGCCCATCAATCGCTGGAAAAAAAGGTAATTTCATATGCTCATGTTTGTGTGGACATTGACTTGAATAATCCTCTACCAGATTCCATGGAAATTTGTATGGGCTCCTCGTCCTGGATACAATAGACAGATTATGAATCTATTCTGTTCCGCTACCGTATCTATCATATATATGGTCACTTGCATCGCCAATGCCCTTGGGCTACCAATGACAATGAGACTGGTCCTAAATCCTCAGTGCCAATTTCTATAGTTACTAGCAAAGGAATCGGACACTCGACTTTTACTGATAGTGCAAAATCCCAACCAGATAGGGAAGATAAAGGGAAAAACCCTATAATCAATGCAAGTATGGTGCAAGGATCAGCTGAACATATTGGTGTGGAGATGGATGGATTTACACCAGTCAGGTGACGTGGGAAAGGAAGAAGTCAGAAACATAAGAATGCTAACAGACAGGCTGATTTGGGTTTCAATAGATTTGAATCCCTTGACTGTATGGCCATTGAGGATGGCATTCCAATAGAGCCCCAGGTGGAAGCGCTTGAGGTAGATAAACAAATCACAAGACCTAATGAGGTACAGGACATGTTATTTCAACCAAATTTGGTGAGCTCTTTGAGGATGGAGGAGGAGGCACAGGGGGCTCTTCATGACCTTCCAGATAAGGAAACTAGATGGGCCGATTTGCTCAAGGAAAATGAAGCTGGTAGGAAAGAAAAAGGACTAGCCTCGGCACTTGGATTAATCCAGCGACCTTTCAAGAAGGGCACCTCTTCCACTCCTTCTAAAGTTGGGAGAATAAAGGAGCAAGAAAGGCTCAAACTTGTAGGTGATTTATTGGTGGAATCAGGGGTTGTCAAAACCTTAGATGAGCACTTCCCCCAATCCACTCAATGATTATCTTATCATGGAATGTAAGGGGTTTAAATAGTTTCCCCAGACAAAAAGCTATGCGCATATTGGTGATGGAACACTCTCTAGATATTCTCTGTATCCAGGAGACCAAACTGTCTATAGATTCATTGTTTGCTTGTATGCCAAATATCTGGTTATCTAGGCATTGTCAATGTATAGGTGCTTTGGGGAACTCTGGGGGGATAGCCATGTGTTGGGACCCGAGGAAAATATTACCAATCCAGTGGGTTTCCTGCCTTTCAGCTATTTCAATGGTTGCCTCTTCCCTTGAAAATGGGGAGCTAATTCTGGTGACCACTATGTATGCACCAATGGATACTGATGGACAAATTCAGCTCTGGGTGCATAATCGTTATGTTCGAAGCTGCCATCCATTCCTTCCATGGATTGTAGCTGGGGACTTTAATGTGGTACTGAGTTTAGAGGAGAAAAGAGGTGGGTTGACTCAGTTAGGTCCCTCTTCTGATTATCTTCGCCATAATGTGGAATTGCTGCGTCTTTTAGATTTAAACCTTCAAATGGGCTATTCAAGTGAAGTAATAGAAGAGTAGGTAATGCTACCATTTTTGAATGCTTGGATAGATTTTTGGTTTCTTATTTCTGGTAGTCTAGTGTTACCTCTCTTAATTCTGAAATATTGGATTGGAGAGGGTCTGATCATTGGCCTATCAAGCTGTCCACCAGTTATATTGATGGCCCCAAAAAGCCTCCATTTAAATTCTAGCTGATGTGGTTGCGTGACCCAGCTCTTCATGACCTCATTGGACAGTGGTGGAGACAAGGAAGTCCTACTTATGGTACAGCTATGTATTCAGTCCTTAAAAAGTTGCAGTATGTTAAAAGAAAGTTGCAAATCTGGAATAGAAACTATTATGGCAACTTACATAGTATGAAGAAGAAGGTTTAAGATTGGCTAGATGGGATAACTAGACAAATATGAGATGGTGTATTCTCAGAAGAGCTCCAGGAGGAGGAATCTAGAGCAGTAAAAACTTTAGAGGAGTGGGAACTTCGAGAAGAAATCTATTGGAAGCAGAAGGCTAGGATTGATTGGCTCCAGGAAGGGGATAAAAACACTGGATTTTTCCATAATTTTGTCCAGGGGAGGCATAATAGGAACTTTATTTCTTCTCTTGTTACTCAGGATGGGCTGCGCCTTACCTCCACCCAAGATATTAACAGGGAAGTTGTCCGGTTCTTTTCAGCCCTCTTTGCTGGAGATCCTCCGCCCGAGGAGATGGCTGAAAATACTATTTTATCATGCATACCTTCGTTGGTGATGGTGGAAATGAATGAGTTCCTCATGAGACCGATTTGTTTGGCTGAGCTTGAAGAGGCAGTGTTCATCATGAAGAGAGGCAAAGCCCCTGGGCTGGACGGATTCCCTGCCAAATTCTTTCAAGATTTCTGGGACATTGTTAAATAGGATATGATGAATGTGATTCAGGAATCGTATTCTAAAAAAGAAATGCTTAAAGCTCTGAATGCCACTTTCTTGGTTCTAATTCCTAAGAAAGAACAGGCTCAGAGACTTCATTTGTGTTTCTAATGCAAAATTGCTTTCTACATTCAAAGAAGAAATAAGAAACTGAAAGATGGTTAAGGCTAGAAGTACCTGATATAGTCGTGCGCACCGAAATCAGACGTTGAAAGATTCTCCTCTTTTGCTGTGGAGGAATGACACCTGCGAAGAAAAGGCTAAACACGGAAAAACATTAATAAGAGATATGGTGGGCTGTCAGGCGAACGCCCGATCCCGGAAGTACGAAGACTCCCTAGAAGGATATCAACCCACTGATAAAAAAGAGTAGAAAATTGGACGAAAGTAGATGATAATGACAGAAACAAATGACAGAAAATAAAAGGCGTACCTGATATGTGGCACTGTTCTGCACAGTTGCCGGCGTCGGTCTCTGTGGTGCCGGCGTCGGTTAGGGAAGGTGCCGACGTCGGTCAAGGTGCCGTCGTCGGTCGGGGTAGTGACCGGCGTCGGTAGGGGCAGGTTCTGGGAAACGGTTCGGGACAGGGTCTGATATGATCAGGGTAGGGTTTGATAAGGACAGGGACGAGGTCGGGATGAAGTCGGGACAGAGTCCGGGGGGTTTGAGGACAGAGGTAGGGATAACAGAACATAAACAATAACTAAGAAAGAAAATGAAATAAACAGAATAAAGACTTACCTGGTAGAAGACCCAATGAAAGCCATGGTGTGCAGATTAGTTGATGTCGTAGTGTTGATGATTGCTCGGAGTTCGCAGGTTCGTGGAGGAATTCGCAGGTTGGTTGCTCAGCGTTCGGTTGATCAGCGTTCGGGGGTTGATCAGCATTTTTGGGATCCGGTTCGAATGGCTGGCAGAGGTTGATGAAGGCGGGGGACGGGGACGGTTCCAGAAATGGTTCGTCAACCGTTTTGGGAAACCGAATGCTAACTGATAACGGACAAGGGGAAGGTGACCGACGTCGGCCGGATTGCCGACGTCGGCCGATAGGTGACCGACGTCGGCGACATCGGTCGGGTAAAGACCGACGTCGGCAGATGCATAATGGGGATAGAGTCTACCTTTTGCTCTGTGCTCCTCTTTACATGCTGCCAGGGTCAAGGTTGGTGAAACAAGTGATCGGCAAGGGTTCAATAGGCGAAGAAGAAAGAAGACGAGGAATGACCAGGGGAGTCGACACGATTTCGGTGTCTACATTTGCCCCTTTTTGTCTTGTTGGTTGTTCTGGACGAACTGCAAGACAAAAATAGGAAGCGAAATGCCCCGAGTAAGGATGAGGTATTCCCCCTCAAAGCAGGAGTCGAGGGAAGGGAACCGGGAATCGGGTGCTGATTTGATAAAGAGTGGATGAAAAAAGGGGTGAGGGTGAACGTTGCAAAGGTCGTGATTGCGCGTATACCACTACACGAGATGGTCAAGCCAAAGTGTCGCAGGTCAAGGGTCGAGGAGTGCCAAAATTGAAGTAACCGGGCCCCATCATTTAGTCATCTGCTGATCGGGTCACTCAATCTAAGCTGAAGCTCCAAATGGGTCGTCGCGTTCCAGGTATCCCGAGCTCAGGAAGTGCTCCTAGAAACGCGAAAAAGTCACAAGTAGTAGGGATCAACCGGTGTGCGATCCTATACTTGTGAGGGTCTAAAAAGGTCTGCGCACAATTCTGCTAACCAGTCATGAGGTAGCATACATGCAAAAACAACCAAGGCAACAACGTCTTGGAAGTGGTCGAGGTCGGAGGAGATAGGCATGATCTCCAATGGTTGGTGGTCGATGGATGGATGAATGGACGAAAGGATGAAAGGATGCGGCCGAGCTAACCCCAGAAGACCCCATGTCAACTGAGTGCTGCCTACATAGCCTTGGTGATAGGGCCTCAGGCCGATGTAGTTCTCCCGTGAAGGGAGGAAGGGTCAAAGGGATGGTGAGGAAAAAAAAGATGTTGCAGCCTTTTTCAAATGGTGTATTCTGCAACATTGGTTGAGGGGTTTTTCATCCCTAGCAATATTCCATTTGCGTGATGGATGTATGCTAAAAATGAATTGATGTCTATTTATGCTTCAGCAAGTATTGGTTTATGCTTAACACAAATTGGGGCGAGTCGATAGTTTCCATGTGTATTGGTGTCCATAGAAACTAGGGTGAATAGGCAAGGTCATGTTGATGGTCTGAAAAGAGAGTTGAGCTAAGTTGATCGACAAGTGATGAAGGTGAATGTGACCAAAGGGCAGAAGAAGATGAAAGGCAAATTGCTCTTTCATTGACAAGGACCAAAAAGACGGCATAGATAGGGGTTATGAGAACCAAGAGCCCCATTCATGCGTGACGTCGTTGACCATAGTTATGTTAGAGCGGTAATCGAATCACTTAGACATTAAAGTGAGCTCGAAGTCCCTTGAGTAGGTAATAGGAGGAGGAAAGAGGGTAACCCGTTTTAAGAGCAGAGATAACTTTGCCCCTTTGTTAAGGAGACCCTGAGACAACCACAAGCCAAGTCCGTGACTCGTTTTTTTTTTTTTTTTTTTTTTTTTGAGAGGCAGACTGATCGATGCGGGAAGCCTGCATAGAGATGTCATTTGCTTGGTGGTCAGGTTGCGAAGCTGATCAATGCGGGAAGCTTCTAAAATAAGTTGCTGTTTATTGCCAGAGTAGTCATAGCCATCCTTCGAGGGAGTGGTCTATATTTTTGTTTAATAAAAAGGCTTTTGAATAGCTGTCCTTCGAGGGAGCAGTCTATTTATTACAGCAATGATAGTACAGCTGTCCTTCGAGGGAGCAGTCTGTTTTTTTTTTTTTTTTTTTTTTTTTTTTTGATATTGATATAGTGACCATGGATATGTTTTGACATCTTGATTCGTTTTGATAGAAATGGAGTCATGGACAAGACTGTAGAAGGTCAAGGGCTCCCTTTTAGTAGGACAAAGTATCCATATATCATAAAAGGGTTATAGGAATTGTTAAGAGGAATAGGGTTGAAAGGAAGTAGGATAAAGAGGACGGGGATTGCTCAAGGGACGAGCTCAAGTTAAGTGTCAAGTGGACGAATACTCGACTAGCAGTAGAACGGTCGCAGATGCAACGCATTAAGAGGCTCAGGTTCTGGGCGTCCATCAAGAGAAGACAAACGGTAAGTCCCTGATCCATACTTGTGCGTGATAATAAAGGGTCCGAGCCAATTAGGAGCAAACTTGCCTCGTTTACTTCGCTCCATATTGGTCACGTGTTGATTCTCTTTGAGGACGAGGTCTCCGATGTTGAAATCTCGTTCTCGCAGATTTTTGTCATAGGTGCGCTTAATGCGATGTTGATAGACATGGAGATGATTAAGGGCAGCAAGACGGTGTTCGTCAAGTAACTCAAGTTGAGCTAAGCGATCTTGACAAAAGTCATCGTTGGAAAGGATATCATGTAGAGAAATGCGGAGAGACGGGATCTGTACTTCGAGAGGTAAAACAGCCTCTGTTTCGTACACAAGAGAAAAAGGGGTAGCACCCGTAGAGGTTCAGATGCTAGTGCGGTAAGCCCACAAAGCGAAGGGAATGTGAATGTGCCAATCCCTGCCTATGTCACTGACCACTTTCATGAGAATTTTGGTGAGAATTTTGTTGGAAGCCTCGGCCTGCCCATTTGCTTGTGGGTAGTAAGGCGAAGAGAAACTGAGTTTGATGCCGAAGGAGTCGCATAGCTTTTGGACAGTTTTGTTTTTGAAGGACTTGCCGTTATCAGTGATGATTTTATGAGGGACACCGAAACGACAGATGATGTGGGTGTTGATGAAGTCGACGATCTTGTCGGCTTTTGTGGAGACGAGAGGAATGGCTTCCACCCACTTGGTGAAATATTCAGTGGCTATGATGATGGATTGATGACAAAGAGACGAATGAGGGTTAATCTCACCGATGAGATCTAAACCCCACTGAGAGAAAGGCCAGAAATCCTGAGCAACTTGTAAGGCGTGGCTGGGGAGATGAAGCAAGTTAGAGTGCTGCTGACACTTGATGCAACGCCGAACATAATCGCTACAGTCTTGATGAAGGGTAGGCCAATAATAGCCCAGACGAAGGATGCGCTTGGCAACCGAATTTCCACTGAAATGCCCGCCACAAATCCCGTCGTGGACTTGCTGGATGGCGTGAGATGCTTCAGTGGAGGTGAGATAACGAAGAAGGAGGCCGTCGAAGCCTCGCTTATAGAGAAGACCCCCTAGCATGGTATAGCGAGCAGTACGCTTGATAAAAGCTCATCGTGCATTACTAGAGAGGTTGGGAGGAATGATAGAGAGAGATAAGAAGTCCACAAGTTGCTTATACCAAGCATCTTGCGGGCTAGGGTCTATAGTGTTGACATGATGTATGTGAGGAGAGATATATGAAGGCAACGGCACACGACGCACCGTGACAAAAAGTCTGGATGCAGATGAGGAAGATGGGATATGGGAAGCGAGAGAAGCCATAGTGTCAGCAAACTTGTTCGTGGATCGAGGAACAGTCTGCAAGAGGAAATGGTCGAAAGATGCAAGGAGAAGGTCAGCACGATTTTTGTACCTTTGCAAAATTTCATTTTTACAGAGGTATGAACCGTTGACCTGATTGACGACGAGCTGCGAGTCGCCGAAGATATTGATGGACTTGATGCTGAGAGAGAGAGCGGTCTGAAGTCCCAAAATTAAGGCCTCGTATTCGGCCATATTATTGGTACAATCAAAGTCGAGTTTAAAAGACAAAGGCATGGGCTCCCCTTCGAGTGGGATGAGAATGACCCCAGCACCTCCACCTAGTTGACATTTGGATCCGTCAAAGAACATAGTCATCTGATAGGTGGTGTCGTCGGAGGAAAGCGCAGCGATAGACTCGTCAGGGAATTCACACTGCGAAGGTTGAATGTCAGGAAGAGGGGCATCGGCTAGTTGATCAGCGATGGTTTGCCCTTTGATAGATTTCTGCTGGATGAATTCGAGATCGAACTCAGCAAGCAGCATGAGCCACCGAGCCATACGTTGATTCTGATATGGCTTGGAGTGCATATACTTGAGAGGGTCGGTGTGGGTGATGACAAAGGTTTTGTGACTGAGAAGATAGTGGCGAAGCTTAGTAGCAGCAAAGACTAACGCCAAATAGAGTTTCTCGATATGGGTATACCGAGTTTCATAGTCGACCAGTGTTCAGCTGATATAATAAACGGCTTGCTCGCAGTGATGCTCGTCTCGGTGCGCGATCATGGCACCTAACGAATGGTGAGTGGCTGAGATATAAAGGTAGAAAGGTTGGTCGTCTCTAGGTGGAATGAGAACTGGTGGAGAGACCAGATAGCGTTTTAAGGCTTCAAAAGCCTCTTGACAGTCCTTATCCCATGTAAAAATGATGTCCTTCTTAAGGAGATGATGAAAAGGTTGGCAGCGGTCAGAAAGCTGCGAGATGAAGCGACGAATGGACTGGAGCTTGCCTTGCAAACTGCGAAGCTGCTTGAGATTGGTCGGGGGAGGCATTTCGAGGATAGCGCGAATCTTGGCAGGATCTATCTCGATGCCACGGAAGGAAACGATGAAGCCGAGAAGCTTGCCAGAGAGGACCCCAAAGACACATTTCTTGGGGTTAAGACGGACATTGTACTGAAGAAGACGAGAAAAGATGATGTTGAGAATGGTCAGATGGTCACGGCGAAATTTAGATTTGCCGAGAAGGTCATCCACATAGTCCTCCATGATTTTGTGGAGGAGATCGTGGAAAATGTAAGTCATGGCACGCTGATAAGTGGCGCCTGCGTTCTTCAAGCCGAAAGGCATGACTCGATAGCAAAAGGTCCCCCATGGGGTGATGAAAGTAGTCTTGTGCTGATCTTCCGGAGCAATCAGAATTTGATTGTATCCTGAAAACCCGTCCATAAGAGATAGCATCTCATGGCCGGCCATAAGATCAACGAGCTGGTCAATGTTAGGAAGAGGAAAGTCGTCTTTAGGACAGGCTAGATTAAGGTCACGATAGTCTGTGCAGATCCGAATCCCCCCAGTTGCCTTGGTGACTGGGACGATGTTAGAGACCCACTGTGGATAATCGATAGGCTGGATGAAGGAGACAGAAAGGAGCCGCTGAAGCTCCTCCTTGACAAGGAGGGCAACGCGAGGATGCATCTTTCGAAGCTTTTGCCTGACAGGCTTAGCCTCTGGTTTGGTGACAATGTTATGGGTAACGATGGTTGGGTCGATGCCAGGCATATCACTGTAAGTCCAGGCAAAGGCCTTGCTATGGTCGGAGAGGAACTGGGTATAGTCAAGCTGCTCCTGAGCGTCTAAAGATTGGCCGATCTTTAAGACATGAGGAACATCAGAAGAAGGAAGGTTGATGTCAATGGTTGATTCATTTAACATAACCTGGGTCTCAGAAGGAAGGGAGCGCTGGATGAAAGAATCATCAGCGCCCATGTAGGAAAGAATGGCGTCATCGTCAACGCAGTGAACAGTGTGAATGGTTGCCGACTCATCTTCGATCATGGTGGGAAGAATGAGAGGGAGAGACTTGGATACCCCATTGAGCTGATAAGTCAAGGGGTCCAGGCGGATGGTGTTTATGGAAAAAAAAACTAGGAGGAATGGAAACCACTGACTCCGTAGGTGAAGGTGGCGAAATAGGCGAATGTGGAGGAGATTGGTCGAGGATTGGTTCAGGATAAAGGTCTACAGGGTCTTGAGTGGGGTCATGATATCCCAGACCATACCGTTTCTTGGCGTCGTCATCGTTGAGCGGTTGGATAGGCTGATGGGAGCCCTGCTCATAGCGTCCGAAACCAAAACCCTTCCATGCACACCTGTAAAGGTAAGTATGTGCAAAGGCGAGGTTGCCAAGAAACGAAAAATCTGATGTGAAAGGTTGGGGTGAAGAAAGAGGATTACCGTCAGTAGGAGCTTGATTAAGCCCTCCATAGACGAGGTTGGTGCGGAGGTGAGGGGGACCATAAGGTATGATCATCCCAATCCGATGGTCGTAGCTGGGGCTGTGATGAAGGCGTCCATACTCTTGCGGAGTTTGGAACATGTCTAAAGCCAGCAAGCGATACTCTCCCAATGAAAGTCTTTGGAAGACGTCTTCCATGGGGTCTGTGGTCGTCGCCTGAAGGGGAGGTGTAAGGGCGACCGCCTGTTGCGAACTGGTTGAAGCTTCTGCGGATGGAGGCGGTGCCGAGGTTGGTGGTTTGATAGGAATGAGGACATCGTTTAGACGGTAAGTGGTATTGCATGTTTTGAAAGGTGAAGGGTCAGCGGGAATGGTGTGGACTTGTCCGTCATGCTCAAACTTCACACAACGGTGCAGGGTGGAGGGGACGCAGGCCATGGCGCGAATCCAGGGTCGGCCCAGCAAGATGTTGTATTGGAATTCTCCTTCGATAATGTAGAAGAGCTCCGGGACTGTGCGTGGACCAACGCGGATATGAAGGATGACGGTGCCAATGGTCGTGGCAGTAGTGTCGTTGAAAGAGCGCAAGATCGCGTCAGTTTTGGAGACACAATTCTTGGGAAGAGCCAATTGATCAAAGGCATGAGTGGAGATGATGTTGATGCTAGCGCCCCCATCGATCATAACGCGTTTAATGCGTGTCCGATCGATGTAGGCAGTGATGAAGAGGGCGGCGTCCTGATCTTCCGTGTTGGATGTAGGAATCTCAGAATCGCTGAATGTTATGGAGGCAACAGGGGCTAAGGAGTGGATAAGGGCAGCAAGTGGCTGGGGATCCTCAGGTTGGACCTCTGCTGCCTGCAGGGCTTGGATGAGGGCCTGACGATGTTGAGGTGAGGTTTGGACTAGATCGTAGAGGGACATCTTCACAGGCGTCTGGTGAAGCTGTTTCAACATGGAGTCGTGGATTGGTCCGGAAGGGGAAGAAGAAGAAGAAGAGGGTTGAGGCGCGCCAAGGATAGAAATCTTAGGCTTAGGCGGTTGAGGTGGATTGACAAAAGGGTAGGTCCAAGGAATGGCGGCTTTTTCTTTCGCCTTATCCTTTTGTGACCTAGTGGTGATGTGAATGGCATTGATTTCAAAGATGGGAGGTGAAGATGATGAAGGGGTTGTAACCGGTTGATAAGATGTGGATGGGTTTGAAGAGGTTGAAGGGTTGTGAGAAGGAGTCGGGGGGCGGTCGAAAGTGTCCTCAAAGAGAAGAGTGTCTTTCTCCAGATAACGGTGAATGACAGCCTTGAGGGCACAGCAAGTCTCAGTGTCATGTCCTGGTGTACGATGATATAAACAAATCTTCGTGTCGTCGAACTAGGAAGGTTTAGACCCGAGAGGTTGAAAGGGCTTGATGGGTGGAAGAGTTATGCTAGAGGTTTGCAAAATTCATTGCAAGATCAAAGAGTATGAGCCCACTAAAGGGTCCATGCTCATCGATGTATGCGATGTCGGTGACTTTTGCTTGGGCGAAATGGGAGGAGGTTTTCGTACCACCTTCTGGGTTGATGGTGCGATGATAGGCGGAGACGGTACACTCTTCGTGAGAGGTATCGCCCTTTTGGGAGAGGGTAGGCTAGTGGTAGGTAAAGGAAGCAAAGGAGGCAACCGGTTTTGGTTAGAGGTTGAAGCGGGAAGGATTCTGGTTAAGGTTGAAGGATGCGGGCCCAAAATGGAGGGCAATGGTAACGGAAGAGGAGGCGTTCGCCTCTGTGGTTTGGCAGTCTTTTGAGATTTGGGTTGAAGACTACTATTAGTTGAAGTTTGGGTTAAGTCCACCTTCACTTGTGGATGAGTGAGGTTGGAGACGGGGCGAACGCCAAGTGATTTGATAGGTTTAGGCGGAGTAGATGAGGGTTTTGGTTTTGATGAAGTTGATGAAGATGTAGACGGTTTGGAAATAGAGATTGGATTTTTGTTGATAGTCTTAGGAGGTTCCGTCATGGGTGGATTAGCGGTATGAGATGAGAGGGCCCGGGCTTGTTGAAGAGCTGTGAGACGGTCCCACAATCCCTGATGTTCCACTTTCCTAGAAGGGAGAAGTTCGAGTCTCTCCACTAGTCGGGAAAATGGCTGAGAAGATGTGGGATGAGGTTTAGGCTCTTGAGAAGATGCCAATGGTTGTGGGACTGAAGGTAAGACGGATGTAATAGTCTCGGGTCCAAAGCATGGTGAAGTTGTGACAGGTTCATGTTTGGTTGGAGATGAAGGAGAGAGAGGTTCTTCTCTGGGTGGAGAAGAAACTGGTGAATGAAGCTCCTCAAGCGGGTAAAGGGCAGGGATGATAGTGCCCTCCACTTGTGGCCGAGGAGTAGGAAAGGTTGGGTCCTCCATGGGCAGCAAGAAGGAAGATGGTGAAACTGGCGGTGCTGGTAAGGTCGAGGCGTCCTCCAAAATTAGAGAAGTTGAGGGAGAACTAGCCGGAGAAAGAGGTTCGTCCACATGTGATGGACTGATGGACGAACTCACCTCTTGGGGTTGGTTAGAAATGAGGGGCAAGACCGTATTGACTGTTCGAATATTATGTTCATGGGTATTGTCAGTCAAGGTCTGGACGTTGTTTTGGGTTGGTGGATGATTAGGGAATGGTTGTTTGAAGATATCGATACCCTGATTAGGAGGGGCGTTAGGATTGTCGATGATGAGGTCACCCTTTTCCAACATGTCTTGAACTATGTTTTTAAGGGTTTTACAGTTGCCCGTGTCATGACCTTTAACACGGTGGTAGTGGCAGAAGTCATTCTCCCTATACCACGCAGGGATGGCGCGTGAGGGATCAAATTGTGGTGGAGGTCGGATCTGAGGGAGATTGATGGCCCCTTGTTTGACGAGTTTTTCCAGCACAGACGCGTATGATTCTCCAAGTGGAGTAAACTGTCGTTGTATGTATCTCTGCTGAAATTGACGAGTGGCGCTCATGGACGTGGATGGTTCAGATTGATTAGTTGAAGGCGAAGAAGAGGAAGATCTACAACCACAGCATTTGCTGAAGCTTTAGATTTAGGATTGGACGAGGAGGGCTTAGAAGAAGGGTCATTGGTTTTGGAGTTGGGATTCTTACTCCGCAACTTGACTTTATTCTCCTCAACGGCACGTAACTCAAGTTTACGAGCCATCGTGAAGGCTTCGTCAAAAGTGCGGAAGGTTTGAACCCTCAAGGTAGAAGAAATATGTTTAGCACAGGCTTGAGAGAAAAGTTCAATAAGCTCAGGCTGAGGTAAAGAAAATGAAAGTTGATTGATAAGGCTCCTCCACCGAGCGATGAAATCAGCAATAGATTCATCCTCGAACTGGCGAATAGAATAGAGGTCTGTGATAGAGACCTTCTTGGTGATATTGATGGAGAAATGATCGAGGAAGAGCTGGGCCAGCTGAGTGAACGTGAGGATGGAATAGCTAGGAAGAGAGCTGTACCAGTCAAGTGCAGCACCCGAGAGAGACATGGGAAACGTGCGTAAAAGCAACGCATCGTCGTGGGCGATAAGGTAATAGGCATGTCTGAATGCCCGTAAATGTTGTTGTGGGTCTTCCTTACTCTGGAAACGAGAAAACTTAGGAAGTTCCCACTGGCTGGGATATGGTCTGATGGGGACAGAAGGATGGATGGACTCGTTACAGATTTGTTCGTACGAGAGAGTGTTGCGTGAGCCGGTAATGGAGGTCTCTAGGTTGGACATTTTATCCATCAGCATCTTGATAATATCTACTGACGGATTGACGGGTGGAGCACCTCTTAGATTGTGAGGCGCTTGAAAGAGGCTGGAAGAGGTGTACGACGTAGTCGGTTGTACCAATAAGGGCGCAACGTACGGATGACTAGTCGTAGGGACAGAAGAAGTGACTAAGGATGATTGGATGGAAGGCATGGCTAGGTTTGATGTTGTCATGGGAGGTTGGTTAGGGGTAACATGGGCTAACGGATGGGTAGCCACCCTAGTGTTGATAGGAGTAAGAGTGGGCGGAATAGAGACGACCAGGTTTTGAAAGGGGGTAGAAAGTGGTTGAGTGGACTGAGATTGATTGGGGGCCGAAACCCCGGTGAAAGTGGGCCCAACGACGGAAGGAGAGGCCACACTTGGATGGTTGGTGAAAGGTTGGTCAGTGGTTGAGGCAACAGCCTGGGTGTCTAAGGGTTGGACTACGGACGTTGTTGATACGACCGCAGTTGTGAGGAGAGAAGTCGGCATTCCATAAATTGGATTGCCAAAGGGGTCTCGCGTTTGGCTATTCGCGAGATAGTGTTGCAGGGCTTTGGTGTTGAGGTCCAAGAATCGTGCGAAGTCTTGGTCCCCTTCTGGAATAATAGGCGTTTGGGACGGAGATGGTCTGGTAGGAGTTCTTTCGGTTTCCGAGTTGAACTCCATTGTAGGGTTGGTTGTAGGCGGGGTAGATGGAAGAGGATGATGCCTCGCGTGATCGACTAGAGCCTTGGATTGGCTACGAGTCAGAACCATTCAAGACAAGGAAGAACGTCCTCACAAGCTCAAACAAGCAGATAAGAACCAAAAAGATGAAGACACAAACAGATCCTAGAACCCTAGAAGTAAATTATTAGGATTATAGTGGCTTATGCCTTAGAATGTGTGTGTAGAGGAAGATTGGCTGAAAAATGGGTCCTAGAAGAAGCAGTCTATGGATGGTTTCGGGTTTTGTTATGGTGCTCAAGAAATCTGTGTTAGCTTCCGTACAGGCCTGGTGCTAAGGAGCAAGCTCCCCTCACTTCACGATTCCAGTGGTTAGCTGGTTTCGCTTAGCCAAAATATACTTCCACTAGAGTTTATCCTCCGCCAGAGAACGGAGTGGGCTTCCCCCTTGGTGATGAAATCCAAGTAGGGTCACCGGGATGGGTAAGGTATCCGCTGGGTGATGAAATCCCAGTCGGGCCTTGTCTCAGGTAAGTTTTATGTTTGTTTTGTGCAGGTGGTTTGGTCGTGTAACATCAAGTGATCTAGATTAATTCAATATGCGGTTTAATTACTATGTGTGGTCTAAAAGATGCAGACAAACAGAAATGAATGCAAAGTGTTTTAATGTCCAAGTCGAAATGTTTGTTCGTATGAAGACGAATGGAGAAAGAGTCGAAGAATATGAGTTTTAGCTAGTCTAGAAATGCAAGAAAGAAAGAAGTGTTCGTTTTAGTTCTGCTTATGATGTCGTTTAAGAAGAGACGAAAGGAGGCGAAAAGGAAGAAACCTAATGCACCTAAATGAACGAAAGAAAGAAAGAACCCAAGGAGGACCTAGGGTCCCACCGAGCGTGCCAGAATGTTTCTAATGCAAAATTGCTTTCTACATTCAAAGAAGAAATAAGAAACTGAAAGATGGTTAAGGCTAGAAGTACCTGATATAGTCGTGCGCACCGAAATCAGACGTTGAAAGATTCTCCTCTTTTGCTGTGGAGGAATGACACCTGCGAAGAAAAGGCTAAACACGGAAAAACGTTAATAAGAGATATGGTGGGCTGTCAGGCGAACGCCCGATCCCGGAAGTACGAAGACTCCCTAGAAGGATATCAACCCACTGATAAAAAAGAGTAGAAAATTGGACGAAAGTAGATGATAATGACAGAAACAAATGACAGAAAATAAAAGGCGTACCTGATATGCGGCACTGTTCTGCACAGTTGCCGGCGTCGGTCTCTGTGGTGCCGGCGTCGGTTAGGGAAGGTGCCGACGTCGGTCAAGGTGCCGTCGTCGGTCGGGGTAGTGACCGGCGTCGGTAGGGGCAGGTTCTGGGAAACGGTTCGGGACAGGGTCTGATATGATCAGGGTAGGGTTTGATAAGGACAGGGACGAGGTCGGGACGAGGTCGGGACAGAGTCCGGGGGGTTTGAGGACAGAGGCAGGGATAACAGAACATAAACAATAACTAAGAAAGAAAATGAAATAAACAGAATAAAGACTTACCTGGTAGAAGACCCGATGAAAGCCATGATGTGCAGATTAGTTGATGTCGTAGTGTTGATGATTGCTCAGAGTTCGCAGGTTCGTGGAGGAATTCGCAGGTTGGTTGCTCAGCGTTCGGTTGATCAGCGTTCGGGGGTTGATCAGCATTTTTGGGATCCGGTTCGAATGGCTGGCGGAGGTTGATGAAAGCGGGGGACGGGGACGGTTCCAGAAACGGTTCGTCAACCGTTTCGGGAAACCGAATGCTAACTGATAACAGACAAGGGGAAGGTGACCGACGTCGGCAGGATTGCCGACGTCGGCCGATAGGTGACCGACGTCGGCGACATCGGTCGGGTAAAGACCGACGTCGGCAGATGCATAATGGGGATAGAGTCTACCTTTTGCTCTGTGCTCCTCTTTACATGCTGCCAGGGTCAAGGTTGGTGAAACAAGTGATCGGCAAGGGTTCAATAGGCGAAGAAGAAAGAAGACGAGGAATGACCAGGGGAGTCGACACGATTTCGGTGTCTACAATTTGTTCAAGCCCATTGCGCTCTGCAATGTTGTATATAAAATCATTTCAAAGCTGATTGCTCAGAGGCTTAAAGGGTACCTTCCCAGACTCATTTCAGAAGAACAAGGGGCTTTTGTGGCTGGCAAATAGATTCTGGATGGAGTGGTTATTGCTTCGGAAGCTATCCACTCTATGAGTACATCTCAAGAGTGCACCATGTTTATCAAGCTTGATCTTTCCAAAGCTTATGACAAGGTTAGCTGGAGATTTCTGCACAAAGTCCTTTTGGCTTTTGGCTTCAATTAGGAATGGATTGGATGGGTGATGAGCTATATTACTACACCTTCTTTCTCAGTCCTTATCAATGGGAATCCGTCGGAGCTCATTTCTGCTTCTAGAGGCCTTCGTTAAGGAGATCCACTATCTCCATACCTGTTTATTATTCTGGCTGAGGGACTCGAATGGCTTTTCAAACTTCACATTTCCCAAAATATTTTGCATGGGTGGAGGTGGGGGAATGGGATTACTACCTTGACTCACCTCCAATTTATTGATGACACCATCCTTGCTGGTAGAGCGCAAATTCGAGAAGCAAAATCCTTCCAGCTCACCCTTGACAACTATCTGGAGGCTTCAAGGCAAAAAATTAATGATCATAAGTCCTCTATTTTCTTTTTTAACACTCTTGCACCTATTCAGAGGAGGATTGCAGCCATATTAAGGTTTCAGATTCAAGCCCTTCCGATGATTTATCTTGGAATTCCCATTGTGGTGGGAAGGTAGCCTAGGCTGTTCTGGCAGAATATTCTAGACAAACTTAGGCAAAAATTTAGTCACTGGACCCATAGGTGGATTTCTACGGTAGGAAGAGTGATTCTTCTTCAATCTATTATTCAAGCACTGCCCATTTATTGTTGTATGGTCCAGGCAGCCCCTGTGTACTTCCTGAAGGAATTTGATGCCCTTTCTAGACAATTTCTTTGGAGCGGTAATCTACAAAATACTAAATGGAGCCTTATCAATTGGGCTACTGTGTGTCATCCTAAGCATGAAGGAGGGCTTGGATTGTGATCTGCTATTTTGGCCAATCAAGCCCTTGCTGCTAAGCTCTATTGGAGATGGTGTGCCAACCATTCTTCTCTGTGGGCCCGCATTCTGACTGGTAAGTATTTTCTCGGCATTGATTCCCAACATATTGCCAGGCTCCCTCTTGAGGGGAGAGGGTCAATGGTTTGGAATACTCTCAATCTTGGTGCTCATCTCATAAAAAGCAACTTATTTTGGGTCTACAATAGTGGGATGGAGGCTTTCTTCTAGAGAGACTCTTGGGATGGTACGCCACCCCTTTTATCTTCTCATCTGCACTTGCAGGCTCTTAGCGATTCTTCTCATGTTGTTGGATGGCATATTGTGGCACATTACAAGGAAGCTTATAACATGGACACGACTATTGGTTACAGGTGGAAAAATTCCTCTGATTGGCCGCTGGGGGGCTCTAAAGAGGAGAGGAGGGAACTAACTCTGATTCTTGACTCCAGAGGATGTAGCTCCCTACAAGGGCGAGATGTTCTTGCCTAGGGAGGAGATGCTATAGGGCAGTATACTATTTCTTCAGGATATAAGGCCTTGACCAAATAATTCCTTGTTGGAGGACAGTTCTTATGGGGGAATAAAATCTGGAACAGGGTTGCTTGGCCCAAGTGTAACTTCTTTCTATGGCTGCTTACTTACAACAGATGTCTTACCTGGGACAATCTGTGTAAGCGGGGATTTTAGGGGCCTTCAATTTATGTCTTGTGTTACAGCAATGAGGAAATGGGTTCTCATATTTTTTTTCAATGTGAGTATGCTAAACAGATTTGGCATCAGTGGTGGAACGCCTGGGGCTCTCCTTGCTGGCATGCTTACTCATTGGCTGAGTTTTCGGATCAACTTGGTCAAGCTCCTTCAAAGTTTTCTCTCCTCCAAAATGCCTGGCTTGTTGGTCCTTCATTTATATTCTGGAATCTATGGATCGAATGAAATAGAAGGATCTTCGGGGGCACGCAGCTAGATATGAATGTTCTATGGATGAAAATAACTAGTTCACTATAAGAGACCTTGCAAGCGAAGTGTGTGGAGCGCAGCGAATTGGATCATGAAGCTGTCAGCATATGTTTAAGCCTGGGCTTGGACCCGACTTCTACCCATGCTGCTGAGGTGAGCTATCATCTGGCGGCTGGAAAAAGGTAGAGTTCACAGCCTGTGAATAGAATTGGGTGCTGGACCCCTCCTAAAGAGGGGGTTATTAAAATCAATTTGGATGGCTCCTCTCGTGGGAACCCAGGGGAGGCCAGTATAGGTGGAATTGGCTGGGACCGGATGGGAAAAATCCAATTTCTCTTCTCCATTTACAAAGGCCATCAGACTAACAACCTCATGGAAGCCATGGCCATCCTGGAAGCGGTAAAACATTGCTGTCAAAGTGGATGGGATAATATTATTTGTGAATTGGATTTGCAAGTTGTTATTAATTTGCTCAATAGAAGTGATCCTGGTATGGTGAACTGGCAATTATAGAGAGTTATTCAACAAATTTTGCAATTAATTACTTCCCTGCATTCGATTTCCTTCATACACATCCCTTGTGAGTGGAATCGTGTTGCGGATTGTCTAGCTAAGTGGGCCTCGGAAAATGGGCCCTCTTGGAATATTACTGAGTTAAGGATGTTTCCTACGAGTTTATACCAAAAGCTGGTCCAACTTGTGGACTAGGATAATGAATTGTAACTTCTGTTTTGTTTGAGTTTTTAATAAATTTTTACCCCTCTTTTTAGTTAAAAAATTTTTAAATATATGTGTGTGTTGAAGTGAATGATAATGATATTTTGTATGTTTAATTGGTGACCATAGAAGACACTTTGTTGTCTATTAGGGAGGGAACAAATGTAGGTATTGTTGTTACAATTTAATCTACATGGAAACTCTTTAAGGTACAAGGTCTTGTTATATATTACATAATGTTTAATTGTAAATATGGATGTGTGTTTTGTAATTATCCTCTATACATGTACAAATAGCTAACACATGAAACAATTGTCTATGCAAACTCCTTCGATGATGTCTTTTGGTCATGTCAAAATGATTAACAAGGGTGGTGTGGTATAGTTAGACAATTTAATTTATAATTTTTCATATTATATTTCAATGATTTAGTTTATAAGCTAATTTAGATTTTTATTTTGTGTGTGTGTGTGTGTGTGTGTGTGTGTGTGTGTGTGTGTGTGTGTGTGTGTGTGTAGGGACCCATGCCTTCCATCATTAGGAGTAGGTCACTGACTCATAGTAGTGATATGTTTCACACTCCTATTCACCAACATGAAGCTATCATCAACCCTTGGTGACCATAGAAGACACTTTGTTGTCTATTAGGGAGGGAACAAATGTAGGTATTGTTGTTACAATTTAATCTACATGGAAACTCTTTAAGGTACAAGGTCTTGTTATATATTACATAATGTTTAATTGTAAATATGGATGTGTGTTTTGTAATTATCCTCTATACGTGTACAAATAGCTAACACATGAAACAATTGTCTATGCAAACTCCTTCGATGATGTCTTTTGGTCATGTCAAAATGATTAACAACGGTGGTGTGGTATAGTTAGACAATTTAATTTATAATTTTTCATATTATATTTCAATGATTTAGTTTATAAGCTAATTTAGATTTTTATTTTGTATGTGTGTGTGTGTGTGTGTGTAGGGACCCATGCCTTCCATCATTAGGAGTAGGTCACTGACTCATAGTAGTGATATGTTTCACACTCCTATTCACCAACATGAAGCTATCATCAACCCTATTAAGTGTCAATCTCAAATTTACCATGATTACTAGCTTGTAGTAAGTACACCTATGAATAATTTTTGTGTGATTTGGAAAAATTAACATGTTAATTTTGTAAGTATCTTGTTTCAACATGTATAATTTATAACAATATTTGCATATAAATAGTTAGATCTATAGGCAAATTTAGAGTTGAAGAGGATTTGTAATGAATATGTTCAAAGACCTTAAGTTATGAGCAAGGCATCTCAGGGAGAGGATTCGATAAGTAAGGCAAAGGGAGTGATGCATTTTGATGATTAGAAGATCATGTCTTATGAGATTTCATTGTATGCATATATGGTTTGATGTATATTTATTTAGCATGTTGTATATGCCTACATGGCATTAACCTCAGATATTGTATTGTGTTCACATTTTGTAAGCCTTTATGGATTTTATGGATATATATATATATATATATATATATATATATATATATATATATATATATATATATATATATATATATACATACATACATATATTGTTCAACATTTCATTTATATATGTATATATATATACATATATACATACATATATATATACATACATACATACATATATATATATATATATATATATATATATATATATATATATATATATATATGTATATATATATATATATGTATATTTATATGTATGTATATATGTATATATACATATATATGTATATATACATATATATGTATATATGCATATATATGTATATATATATACATATATATATATACATATACATACATATATATATACATATATATATATGTGTGTGTGTGTGTGTGTGTGTGTGTGTGTGTGTGTATATACATACATACATATATATATATACATATACATATATATATGTATATATACATATACATATATATATATGTATATGTGTATATATATATACATATATAGATATATATATATATGTATATATGTATATATATATATGTGTGTGTGTGTGTGTATATATGTGTGTGTGTGTGTGTGTGTGTGTGTGTGTGTGTGTGTGTGTGTGTGTGTGTGTGTGTATATATGTGTGTGTGTGTGTATACATACATATATTGTTCAAATTTTCATTTTTTAAACATTACAGTCTGTTGAATGTTGTTAAAATGCATGGAAATTTTACGTATAATTATGTTAATATATTGTTTAATTATTTGTTCTGATTTTGAATATCTTTCATACTCTTTCACAAACCTTTGTTTACAATATTTCATACTTTATTCTCTTGGATTGGTCTTATAATACAAATGGGTTCTGATGTAAGTAAAATATGATTATCTACAAACCTTTTCAAAACATCTACCTCTGACACATATGATTGCAATGCTTATCCCAAACTCACATGGCTCGATGCTTTATCCTTGTTCTTTTCCACTAAGTTCATGGACTTCCTCACTAGACTCTCTTCATATCAACACCAACATTCTCTTATGCTTCTTCAGGCTTATGATATTCACCTCAACCACCTCTCAAGGTTCAACTCACTCTAAAATCTCCACTCTCCTTTTGCAATCAATCTTATCTCACTCTCTTAGTGTACCTTCTAGGTTTGTCTAGGCCTATTAAAATATACCTTCTCTGTGCACTTAGGGTCACCTCCAATAGATTTTAACCTCCTACCCTACCCTCAAACATGCCAACCAACCTTCCTTTAAGGCCTTAACTCTTCCTTGTACTTATCTTCCACTTTTGCCTAAGTAGGGCTACAAGGCCTAACATGCCTAATTCACATTTTCAAAGCTTATTATTACTCCTGAGGCTTTCTTTCTCACTCTTGTCCCCACTCTCATGATTATCATACCCATTTCAATCTCAAACAACTATTCTCATAAGCTTAGACCTCCACTCTTCTACCTTATTCATTTACTACCCCTTGTTGGCTTCAAGGACTAGGCCTACAATTTGTCAATTACTCTTGTATATCCTTGTATATTCCTACAATGTCACTTGTAAAAAATTAAAATAATTCACAACTTATCTCAAGTTATCCTAAAGGCTCAAGGTCCCGTTCAAACTCATTTAACACTATTGTCCCATTTTAGGATTGTCCCTTGGGGGTTTTAGGCCTCTATCTAACTAAGATTTGGTGATAATTCACCTAAAAAACCTTATCTAATATCAAATTCAACTTAGACACTTGAAATGAATCTATCCCTAGCCTTATACATAATCTTCTACTCTTTCCATGGTTTAAATAGAAGAAAATAGCTTTTTAGTGGTTCCAAACCCCCAATTAGGATTTTAACAGTCTAACCTAGCTGAGAGCATTCAAAATTTGATATCTCCACTTGGACACACTGTTCAGACCTCCTTCCACCTACAACATACCATAACACTCTTCTTACCAATATGTTCACACAATTTTTCACTTGACAAGACTCAAAAGATGCAAAATTCTCCACTTCTTGATGACTATCCCATACAATATTAGATCATAGACCTACAACCCTATGAGTCATTTACCTTATCACCTCCTATCCACATCAAAACTAGTCACACACCTTATTACCTATAATTACAATTTTGATCTTAAAAACTCCCTTTGCTCAATACCTTGTTCTTGTTCCTTTACACTAGGTTTGAATAGACTTTCTCTCTAGACCCTCTTCTTGTCAACACTAACACTACCTTGTGTTTCCTCAAACTTATGATATTCACCTTAGTCACCTCTCAAGATCCAACTCACTCTAAAATCTCCACTCTCCTCCTTGCATTGAATCTTCCTCACAATCTCCACTTGCCTTCTAGACTAGGTCTTGGCCTAGTTGCCTTCCACTTGCTCTTAACACTTAAAACCACCACTAATAACTACCAAACTCCTAAAATGACTTCAAACATGCCCAAAAACTTACCTTAGTTTCCTCAAATCTTCCCTCCACTTATTTCACACTTTTGTCCAATTTGGGCTACAAGGCCTAATATGCCTAGTTCACTCTCTCACTGCTCATTCTTGACTCTAGGGCATTCTTGCTCACTTCCAACCTTCCTTCCATGTTCCTCATGTTCATTCCAATTTGACCCAACTATGCTTACAACCTTACACCTTTGTCTCTTCAAGTTTCTCACCTTTCTCCCTCATATGCTCTTAGCACTATAAGGCCTAATTAGGCTACTTGTTATCCATGACAAATATACTTTCTCTTCTTGGTCCAATGACCTTTGTAACACCTCACAATCTTTTGAAACTCTTCTCAATATCTCAAGACCCTTCTTGATCTCACATAATAGTTACATTCTCTTATATACCTATTCCACTAGGGTTTTAGGGTTCTTTGGGACTGATTTTTGGCCATATCTCCTATCATAGACCTACCCTAACCTCAAAACCATGTTTAACACTTAAATATCACCTATTCCCACTATCATACATAATTTCATACCCTTTGTACAGACCAAGCATAAGTTATGGGCATTTTGGTGTATCCAAACCCTTAACTAGGGTTTTAATAGGATTAGAAGGCTAAGAGCATAGTAAATTGACTATATCAACAAATCACTTTCTTGACTTCCTATCACTTGACAAGTATTTTACCAACCTATCCTCAACTCCTTCAATGCTCAAGATTCTTTGCACTATTCTAAAAGTTCAAGAAGACTGCTCTTGATGCCCTATAAACTTGTAATCCTTCACTTTCACACCTCCTACCCACCTCAAACTCATGTATACACTTTAATATCATCTCTTTCAATCCTCTCCCCACTATCATTCCCTAGGACAGGTTAACAAGCATTACAATAGCACATATTCTTAATCACATATTAGTTGTTTATAAGTCTACAACCTTCTATATGATATATTGTTCCAAAAGTAAAAAATTTAATGCAATACTCTACCCTTCTTATAATCTAAGTTCATTCTTGGCCTTTGAGCATGCTCAATTAGGATATGGAGTATCCATTATGGCCTCAAGCAACATTGACAATAAATTTGGACAACATGCGAGCTAAGTTGGATATCTCTATCCCTGGGGCCTCATGGCTAAAAAATAGTATTACCAACATATTAGGGTGGTGATTAATGTCTAGGACTACATTTTTGGCCTCCAATCACTCTCAGTCAAGAAATAGAGCACCCATTTTAGCCTCAAGATGACATTTCCCTATAAGGTAAAATTGTTTTTTTTAGGCAAATAAAATAGAAACCATAAGTAGTATACATGAATTGAAAGAATTTTATTGTGCATGTATAAGTCCTCTACGTTCACCCCAAATCCCATAAATCAAAAATAATTGAAAAATTCATGGTAGAAGATTCTTTAATCAGTCTTATAGTACAACTTTTATGTAGTTAAAAGACATGTTATTTGCCTCCAATAGAGATTTCTACTTACTAGACCTCCAATTATAAATACACCAGTTCCAACACCTTGAGATGTGTAAATTGCATGCATTCCCACTACCATGGCCTTGAAATCCATGTGAATACATAATTTTGTAGCAATTCTAGCCTTGAGCAACATTGACAATAAATGTTGTCAACATGCGAGCCAAGTTGGATATTTCTACCTCTGAGGTCTTGTTGCTAAAAAATAACATCACCACCACGTCAGGGGTTGTGACCAAAATCTAAGACTACAGTATTGACCTCTAAGAGTTCATAGTTAGAAGACAGAGCACCCATTCTGACCTCAAGCAACATTGACGATAAATGTTCTCAACATGTGAACCAAGTTGGATATATCTACCTCTAGGGCCTTGTGCCTGAAAACTAGTATTGCCACCACATCGAGGTGGTGACTAATGTCTAGGATCACATTATTTTCCTCTAAGCATGCCTGATTTAGGAGATAAAGCACCCATTCCAGCCTCAAGTAACATTGACAATGGATGTTGTTAATCGACAATCAGACCTACAAGAACCAAAAGTTTCTCTTAGCTTCAAGAATATAGAATTCTCTACTAACAATGCCAACCACATGAAGGTGGAAGCTAATTTGGCCCAACTAACCTACAAAAAATATGTTAGTGTTTAGTTAAATTAGAATTTATATGTAAAACCTAAGAAATAAATAAAATTTGAGAGAAGTAAATACATTTGCATTTGAGAATTCAACATACCTTGGGGATTCAATCTAAGGAACCACTATGATCAACTGTATTCTTTATAGTATGAAGAATTAATTCATGCTAAGATTCATGAACCTTTAATAGATTCCTTTTCAATGACCTACCCTAATATTTGTGTGGCTGGACATTTATTGCAAGAACTAGATTTGAATAGTGGAGTATCTTCCTATGTACTTCAAAGTCTTCAAACAACCATACATTATAATTTTTCATAGGATATCATCAAAGCTAAGTTATATTAACTACAACATACCCAATGGGACAATGAATGTTTTCCCCATATGTGACCTCATAAGTAAATTTTTATTTTTCCTCTACACACTAGCATAAATAATAGTTTATCTCGTCATCATTATCCTTGTCTACAATAATTGTATAAACATGCCCTACATCGTAAAATAAAACATGATTTAATAACATGATCTATAGATATATTTACCAAATTTAGTACATGAAACATATGTCAAATATAATATGGTACTTGGCTTCACTAGATCAAACACATTGTCAAAGTCATGTGATGATGTTAGTTTTATAAGTTGTCATGCTGGTAAAACCTGATAAGCGTCACTTGGACCTAGAGGCCTAGAACTCCATTCATCCACCCATTCTTGTGACTTGTACTCATTCCAAACAAAGTCAATGCATGCATAACAAAAGCACACCATGTGTCTTGCATGAACCATCTAAGAACCTGTGTTTGATCTATGAAATGAGTGTAACTCATTTAATCCTATTACTATCATACAATCTTGATAGTTTGCCAATTTTTCATCCTCCATGAACCAAAAATATCTATGAATAGGGACTTTTATTGAGCACCATGGCCCATATATTCATTACACATTTCAACTATGTTCTTTACATCTAACAAATCAGCAACCTCTTCAAAATTTAACTCCTTTCTTGTAATCACTCTTTTGACACATGATCTTGCATTGTCATGTTCCCCTTTTCCATGGCCTACTTAAGTGAAACTCTAAATATGTTGTATACTAGTTCTCACATGTATCCTTTTTATCCAATAGAACATCCATACATTCTTGAATTATGATGTGTAGTTATCTAACCATATATAATGTTGATTGAAAGTAATGTTCCTTTCACTCAACTTTTCATAAAACAATTAAAAATAACATTGAACATACTCTGAAGAATGTGTTGATCATCACTAACATAAAATTGGTACTCCCTTAAGATTTTTTATCATTCTTTATACTATTAGGTGAATGCATGGATGTTATATGCATAAAAATTGAAACATGTACTGAATTGTAGTATTGTGATTGAACCTCTCTTTATGGTTGCAATGTGTAATTCTCTTCAAAGTCAACTACTAAAATAATAGTACTAATCGAGAATGTGTCCTTAACTTGAATTTTTCTTGTATCCATCAAGCTCTATGTGTGTACGTTGCATACTCATATACAATTTCATCCCTGAATTTGTCCATAAATTTGGAAATAGGTATTTGTTTTGTATCAAGCTCACACCTTTTAAATTCCTTTCTATCTTTCATTTTATATACCATATATTTATGTTTACTAAAACTAACCAATTCTTGTCCAATTCCATGTGTATTCTCCTCATAAGTACATGCTTTCAATTTTGGCAATCCACCACAAATGTTGTAACTTCCATCTAAACATGCATTGTTATAAAATAATTGACCATCTAGTCTTTCACAAAAAATTGTTGGAATGATTTATCTGTTAGGTTGTGGAGCTAAAAGCTTCACTGATGTAGACATGGAGGAGGTAGGAAGAGGTTGCTGAGTGTCACAGACACCGGTGTCGATTAGGCCAACCGACGTCAGCAGTATTAGACAAGAAGGGCAACCGACGTCGGTCAGGGATCGGCCAGCGTCGGTCACCTCCAGGCAGACAGGGACCGACGTTGGTCGCCTGTGTGGTTCAGAACTGTGAGTGTTACAGATAGTTTGTTAACGAATCGAGTGTTTGCATGATGAGAGCCAATTTTAGACTCAAAGCTGTGGATTTAATTATTGTAATTAGGTGTCTAATTATTGTTTGCATGAGATCTATTTAAGAGACTCATAGGCTGTATTGTAATGTGTGATAGAGAGTAAGAGAGAAAAATATTATCTCATTTTGTGTGTGAAGAGAGCATGGTGTGTTCCTCCTAGTGCCACAGTGCTAAGAGTGGGTGCTGGTTTGGAGAATCAGAAGGGTTCTTTAGGTGTTGCATGGCTACTTTTGGAGATTTACATGGGTAAGTAAGATCATTGATCTACAGGTGTATGTGGGTGCATGATCTAGGTTTGCAAGTGTGCAGAACCAGATTGATTTGCAGGTGTGCAAGATTAGGGAGGATAGCAACACAACAAGGAGCAGGATCAGGTGGGATCTACTTGGAGTACGGTGTGTACTCAGTTTAGAGCAAAGAGGAAGGCAAGGCAGTTCTTTCCATAAGTAAGATCATTGAAGTGCAGGTTGTTGCAGGTTTAGGGGAGATCTACTTGAAGTATGATTTTGTACTTGGAGTGCGTGGAGCACTTGTGGAGTGCGTGGAGCACGGGTGTACTGGCAGTAGTGGATACTAACTGGTTGGAGGTGAACACCAACTCTGTGTTTGAGTTGTGTGTTGGGACCGTAAGAGAGAGAGCTTTGAGGAAAGAAGTACTGTTCACTTGAGGTGTGGGAAGCCTCTGAGAGGTGGTGAAGAAGAAGTGGCATCTTCTTTATTGTATTCTTTTATGTATGAGTATTAATACAAGTTGTGTATTGTCTCTCATATTCTGTGTTGTTTTTGGTTTCTAGTTACTTGTTACTTCTGGTTAATTCCACATCTTAAGTTGCTTGTATATGGTAATCAATTGTGTGCTTCCACGGGTTCCTAACAGTTGGTATTAGAGCTAAGGTTGCAGGGAGCAGGTTTTGTGTTTGGTTACAGGGCACTCTCAGGGGTTTTTTATTGAGTGAGAGTATAGCAACGGCAAAAGAAAGTAAGCTACGAATGGAGAAACTGAATAGCACGAATGGTCACTTACAGTCTGATGGAAAGAAAGAGTAGGTAAATAAAGATTGTTGGTTGGTAGCATATCAGCATGAAGAAGTAGATGTTGCAGGTGTTGTTGCACAGGATGCTCTGGATAAAGTTGAATCTTGTTTTACAGATTTTGTTGCCTCTTTCCATGCAGCCCCAGGTAGAGGGGTTGGTGAGCCTTGTCAGATTATTAGCAAAGGGGAAGTGTTGCTGAAATTGTAGGCGGCCAACACATGGGTGTTGAATAATGTCATGTAGGTCCCAGTCTTGGAGATGCGGCTAATTGCTTCAGGAAAGTTTGGTGATGAAAGATGCATAAGAACTCTTACAGCAGATACACTTGAATTAGCGGGTGGTAAGAAAGTAGGTATTCTTTATCTACTTGCTTATATTATTGATTCTTATTTTGTTGCGGAGACGTGGCTTTGTAGGCTTGGTCACATCAGCAAGAAGGAGATGCATGTTCTTAAGCAGAAGATAGATGTGTTTGATATACTTAAGAACTGGAAAGCCTTGGTGTTTTTGGAGGAGATGACGGACAGAGTTTAGTGGATGGGGTTGGATACATCTGAACAAGGTAGTTTGGACATGGGTTTTGATTCAAAGGAGCTCACGAGTAAAAATTCATCACTCACAGGCATACACAGGTACTGATGTCGATCAGGAGGAACCAACATCGAACAGACAGGTGCCGATGTCAATCATGTGCAGACCGAAGCTGGTGATGTCGGGTAGGGTAAGACCGACGTCGGTCAGGAGGACCAACATCGGCAATAAGTAAGACCGACGTCAGTCAGGAGGACCGACGTCGGCAACAGGGACATTGATGTTGGTAGAGTTGGTAGTCAGGACAGGCGCATGGAAACTGACGTCGGTCAGATGCAAACTATGTGGTGACTGAGGTCCGTCATTGTAATGGATTTTGGGTAGATAGCAAGCTGTCAAGGAGTCTCAAATGCCCATATGGAGGACTGAAGGTGGTAAGTAAGCCTCAAATTCATTGTTCCTCTTCTTTATACTAGTTGCTGACTATAGAGCAGGAAGGATCCAGGAAACAGTGGGAGCATGGCATGATGAGAATGCAAAACCAAGCGAGAGATTTGGTAGGGTTGCCAGCTGGTATGAAACCATAGAGATGAATGGATACCTTAGTTAAAGAATAGAGAGAATGGACACATGAGATGGAAGACTAAGTCATATGGTCTTGAGGAAGCTGTAGGACAGTGGGACAGGACTGACAGGTGGTACCAGGTGGATGACAAAGTAGGGCTTTAGTCAATGTCAGTATAACCATTGTGTTTGTCTTACCAGGTGGATGATGGTCACAACATTATCCTGTTACTGTATGTGGAGGATGAGTTTGGTGCAGGTTCAGACATACAGGGTTTTGCTGAGCTAAAGGTAAGGTTAGTTCAGTGGCATGTCATGAGGAATTTGGAGCAGTGAAATTCTTTGGCATGGGAGACATGGAGATCACATGTTGATTTTGTCTCCAATGAGAGCTGATGTGAATCAGGTGTTGGTGAGGTTCATTACGCAAGATGCAAAACTAGAGCACACTAAGGGCTGGACAGTTCAGTGTCTGAAATCACATGAGGTCTGGTATAGACCTGAGTTTGCCCAAGCAGTGGGTGCTGTCAGAGAGTTAGGAGCCAATTCGGGGAAGTGGATTCTCAGGTATTTGAGAGGGACCAGTAGTAGGGATTCATGTTATGCAGGGTCAGGACTTCACTACATGGATTTGTAGGTTCAGATGTGGTAGGTTACTTGGATGACAGGAGGTGCACCATAGGTTGTGTGGTGGTTGGTCTTCAGGATTGATCTTGAAGAGGGATACAAGCCAGGAAACATATTAGATGGGGTATAGGTACAGGTACAGTGCAACTGTTTATCTCTAAGTGGGAGATTGTTAGGTTGTGGAGCTAAAAGTTTCACTGATGCAGACATGGAGGAGGTACGAAGAGGTTGTTGAGTGTCACAGACACTGGCGTCGGTCAGGCCAACCGACGTCGCCAGTATTAGATAGGAAGGGAAATCGATGTCGGTCAGGGATCGGCCAGTGTCGATCACCTCCAGGCAGATAGGGACCTACGTCGGTCGCCTATGTGGTTTGGAACTGTGAGTGTTACGGACAGTTTGTTAATGAACTGAGTGTTTGCATGATGAGAGCCAATTTTAGACTCAAAGCTGTGGATCTAATGATTGTAATTAGGTGTCTAATTATTGTTTGCATGAGATCTATTTAAGAGACTCATAGGCTGTATTGGAATGTGTGATAGAGAGTAAGAGAGCAAAATATTAGCTCCTTCTGTGTGTGAAGAGAGCATGGTGTGTTCCTCCTAGTGCCACAGTGCCAAGAATGGGTGCTAGTTTGGAGAATCAGAAGGGTTCTTCAGGTGTGTAGGATCTTGGTCAGGAGGTGTTGCATGGCTACTTTTGGAGATCTACATGGGTAAGTAAGATCATTGATCTACAAGTGTATGTGGGTGCATGATCTAGGTTTGCAGGTGTGAAGAACCAGATTGATTTGTAGGTGTGCAAGATCAGGGAGGATCGCAACACAACAGGGAGCAAGATCATGTGGGATCTACTTGGAGTACGGTGTGTACTCAGTTTAGAGCAAAGAGGAAGGCAAGGCAGTTCCTTCCATAAGTAAGATCATTGAGGTGCAGGTTGTTGCAGGTTTAAGGGAGATCTACTTGAAGTATGATTGTGTACTTGGAGTGCGTGGAGCACTTGTGGAGTGCGTGGAGCATGGGTGTACTGGCAGTAGTGGATACTGACTAGTTGGAGGTGAACACCAACTCTGTGTTTGAGTTGTGTGTTGGGACCGTAAGAGAGAGAGCTTTGAGGAAAGAAGTACTGTTCACTTGAGGTGTGGGAAGCCTCTGAGAGGTGGTGAAGAAGAAGTGGCATCTTCTTTATTGTATTCTTTTTTGTATGAGTATTAATACAAGTTGTGTATTGTCTCTCATATTCTGTGTTGTTTCTGGTTTCTAGTTACTTGTTACCTCTGGTTAATTCCGCATCTTAAGTTGCTTGTATATGGTAATCAATTGTGTGCTTCCACGGGTTCCTAAAATTATCTTTCTAATTTTGGTGGGGTTTCCACTCCACACTCTTTCATAATGTTGTTAGTATGTAAAGTACTATGAACATGACTAAAAATATCATAATGCATAGAAAATTTAACATGTTTCCTACAACAACAAGTAGTGTGTGTGTGTGTGTGATTGATTTTCACATAAAATGGTTTGGCCATTTTAAAATACCTTTGACTAATATAAATATATGGATAATTTTAAACAAATTTAGATTACAATTGTGTTTGAGTCATATCCAAAAAATATTTAAATTGTGGTTTAAGTTACGAGAACCAACTCTTATTTTCACTACATCTCTAATATTAGGCAATATCCTTGTGTTATCTTTCCAAAATTATATAATTAAATATTTTAGGGTATCGACTATAGCCTTGTATTTTTTTGGAAGTCTACCAGAGAATGCCCACAAGTCATTGTTACCATTAACATCAAGACTTTTATGTCTCACAATTACTTTCATTCTAGTGTTTTTCTATTTGTGTACAAAGCTCAGCATGTTTTTCTAATCAATCATTTATTATTTGTTTTAACACTTACCAAAGAATTTGTAATAACATGTCAGGAAATGTTACCATCTTTAGTACATTTCTTCACACATACTTGATGGTATGCATTGTGAAAATTTTCAACAACTACCTTGTTTACACCACCAAAATTAGATGTTTTTAGTCCTAGGGTGTTCATTGTAGATCTCATATTAAGTACTTTAATCAATGTAACAAACAATTGGCATATTTGAGTTTTGTTTAAATCTTGAAAGTGTCAGTTCCAAATTATTTCAACTTTTCTTCTCGTATGGTGATCGGACATTTTTTTAGGCATTGGTTTCAAAATGGATTCATCAATTTCAATTAAATACATTAGTTTTCTTCTATAAATCATAAGAGGTGTTTTTAATGGTATATTTTATTGATTTAGTGTTTCCATATTATTTTCTTCATTAGTAGGTTCTTCATTCAATGGTGTTTCCATATTGTTTTCTTCATTGTAACTTTCTCCAATAGGTATTTCCATAGTAGTTTCATCGTTAGTAGTTTCTCCAATGTGTGTTTTCATGCAATTCACATCATCATGCACACTATCATCATTATCAAAATTAAAAATAGTAAAGTTTGAATGTGGACTTGCATCATAATTGGGTATACTATCAGAATTGATAATTGGACTTTCACAAATTGGTATAGTATCATTGCTCATTTCATCATTATTTGTGACAATCAATTCATTAGGGATAATATACTTACCTGCCCAAAGTTTTTTCATTTGTTTCCTTTGTTTTTATCTTGCCACTTCTAATTCATTCAATGTTTTTCACTTTGACTTCTTATTTATAATACTATGAAAGTCCTCACCCATGATTGCAAAAAGTTTTCAACTTTTGAGGGTGGGGATAACAATCCAATTATTCCAAAATAGACCTGCTTGATGTGAAGTACTAAGTGGGGACAACAATCCAATTATTTCAAAATAATTAAGAATAATCCTATGTACTCATTAGTCAAACATGTGAGTGGAAAATGATTTATGATTTTGAGGGTGTGGACAACACTCTAATCATTTGAAACTATACCTACAACATGTAAAATGCATCAGAGCAGGGGATAGTACTCTCAAAGTAAAAAAAATAACTGTTGGTGTTTATTATTATTATTACTAATGAAAGAATTGTGTATGTGGTATTTAGTTATGAAAAAAATAGCTTAAACACTAAACACCATACCCTAAGCCCTAATCCCTAAGCCCTATACCATGTACCCTAAACCTTAAGCCCTAAACCATGTACCGTAAGCCCTATACCCTATACCTTAAACCCTAATCCCCAAATCTTAAGCCCTAAAACCCCTAAGTTATATTAATCGTAAGCTCTTAAAACCCTAAACCAATCATTTGAGTGAGATAATTAACACCATTTAGACTTGGAATTATAAACCCTAAACCTTATACCCTAAATTGTAGACCCTATGCCATAAACCCTAAACCATGTGTACCCTAAACCATAAAACATATACCTTTAACTCTAAATCCTAAGCCCTAAAGACATTAAACCATAAATGATAAACTCTTCAAGCTATAAACTAATCATTTGATCCCTAATTAACATCATTTGGACTAATAATTTGGCTCAAAGGGCTCAGCTTGGCCCAAATCACACCATTAATTTCCCCAATTGATGAATTTGCTCAATATGTGATGACATGGGGCCTAATCAAACCCAAAAACACATTTTGTGCTCATAAATAAGTTAAATCAACTCAAATTATCCTTAATTGCCTTAGCAATTGGACCCTATACCCTAAATTGTAAACCATAAGCCCTAAACTCTAAGAACTTTAAACCTTAAGCCCTAAAACCTATATCTTATACCTAGATGTACACCTTAAACCCTAATCATAAACCCTAAGCCCTATAAATCGTAAACCACAAATCATAAACTCTTAAAACCCTAAACCAAATTATATATCTCTAATTAACATCCTTTACAGTAATAATTAGGTTCACAAGGCTCAATTTGGCCCAAATCGCATCACTCATTACCCTAATTAACTAATTGAATCAATTTATGGTGATTTGGGGGCCAATTGAGATTAAAATCACATTTTGTAATCACAAATAGGTTCAAGGAGGTCAAATTGGCTCCAATTACCTTTGAAA